>OY992530.1:124996097-125596097 GCA_963921185.1 Dasysyrphus tricinctus
AAAAATAAAAACAAAAACTGATCTCCAGCTCACATAGGAATTTATTATATTACTAAAAAGGTCACGAATAAGGATATAATTTTTTGGTAAGGAGTACTACTATTATTTTGACCGCAGCTGTATGTGAATCTTACAAAGTCTTATTTCTCAGTGTACCGCGATGATTTACCACCTGTTGTTGCTGTGACAGATTGTGGCTTTTCATTAGAAATAGGAATGAAACCAAACCACTCCCCCCTATACACGACCATAACAGAAAATGTTCTCTTTAAATTCTCTTTGGTTTTTATTCTGAGAAGGTACCTATGTACGTTTCTCATCTTCTTTTTTTTTCCTCCATCAAAATCAATATTTAACATTCTAAGTTCCATGAAATCCTGGTGCGCCATCAGAATGAAGGTGAGGTATAGTGGGGTTAAAAATAAAGCATATCCAATTATTTTCACACTTCGATGCTGCTGCCACCGGTGCTGATGCTGATCCTGATGGTGTGCTCTAGTAAAAAGATATGTCCTTCGGTTTGTCAATGTCAAAATGATTACTTCGTCTGTCACCTTTTACAAAGATGCATTAAAATAAAAATATAAGAGAAAAGATTAAGTAAGTTATTTAACATCAATCAATGTCTTAAACAGTGAAGTTGTTGTCCTTAAAGATGTCTCCGTAGCTACCTATCTCCGCTTTATAAAGAAACGGATTCTTCTTTATTTTGTCATTGTTTTTTTTTTGTATGGAAATTTGTGTGTTTCAAGAAGAAAACAAATTATAAGTGCTTTCAAGAAGTATGTAGGTACATAAATTTAAAACAATAAACACCTTATTATCAATCTACTGTTCCAGTTATTTCCTTTCCTTGTATTTTAAATAAATGCCGATTACAGTGAAATCTCGGTTGAATTTAAAAGTCCTTAGGTCTAACAGGCAAATAAAAATAATCAGAATTATTATTATTATTAAATAAATTTTATAGTTAAACCTTTAAATCTAACCAACATTTTTTTATTTTTCTATTTTTCAGATGTTAACGATATCACATCAGCAAAAGCATACGCAGACGATTGGACCCAAAATGTATCGAATAGAAATTATTTTGAACAACAACAATATTTACATCGTTCACAATCAGCAGCAACAACTGAAAAAAGCATAACAACAAGCAACTCTAGTCATAAAAGTAATTACTACATATATTTTTTCTAACATAAAACAAACAAAGTAAAAAATCATTTTTAAGTTTAATTTTCTATAAATAAAAAGCTTTAGCACAATAAAAATAAAAATATTTAAATTAAATATAAGAAGTCGCTGAAATAACATTTTTTTTCACTATGCAGCTGGTTATAGAGAAAATGTTTATGAATTTATTTGCAAAGCATATAAAGTACCGGAAGCATACTCATTAATGTAAATAAATAAAATAAAAAGTTAAATTAAATTTAAATTAAAAACAAAAAGTAAATAAAGACAAACTAAAAATTAATATACACAACTTTAAAAATAAAGAAACCTTAAATTAAACCTACTTCATTTGCCTTGTTAAATAAAAACAAGGTTATCCATTTTCATTGAAAGTTTATCAAAAAATTAGTTCTATATTTACCGAAAATAAATTATTTAATAGAATACATGATCAGGTCAAATAAGACTCTATTTTAATAGCTTAACCAATCCAGATAGGTTTGCCTACGCAAAAGTTGATTCAGGACCTTTCTTTTGCCCAAAAATGCTATTGAAGTTTGAAACATCTAAAATAAAGTAACAAATAAATGTCACTGTTATGGAAAAATCACATTACTAGTACCTATTTCGTAACCCCGAGCCCACACGAGCCAGTACTGGCTAGCAAGTCACAATACATTCACATTTTTTGACTAAATATTTATGAATTTGCCCCGCGATCTAAAAAATGTTTGAAGATGAATATAGCCGGAGCCGGAACCACATTTGTCTTGTCTGGTGTGTTGTAGGGTCCTATTACTTATTATATGCATCAATTAAAGCCTTAACTATACATTGGCCAAAAAAGTGAAAAAGTACAGAAATGATGCA
Source organism: Dasysyrphus tricinctus (assembly GCA_963921185.1). Lineage (NCBI taxonomy): Eukaryota > Metazoa > Arthropoda > Insecta > Diptera > Syrphidae > Dasysyrphus > Dasysyrphus tricinctus. Next base: position 124,998,147 of record OY992530.1, read on the forward strand.
GAAAGCTCAAATTTTGGTTTAAAAAACAATGTGTATGAAAAAAATATTTTTCCTTTTGTAATTTTGCAAAAAGTGGAAAATGTAGTTAAGCCTTAAGTCACTCCCAAACCAAACCAAAGTGAATATTCTAGTGAATTCACATCGCATCAATGTGGTTGCTCTCATATATCACCATGTCAAGTAGAAGTTTCGTTTTCGTTTCGAATGTTTCGCGTTGGTTTGGGAGAGCCTTTACAAATTGGCAAACATTTACCAGCTGACTCCCCTTAAATATTTAAATTAAAGTCGTTTTCGTTTGTTTTTGCATTCTGTTCCATTCCTATGGATTATGATGGAAAATTTGGAGTAGATGGAGTGAAAGAGGAGTGGAAAAGGAGTACTCCAAACATCCAATCGAAAACGGAATAAGTGAATGCAAATTGTTATACTCTATCCAACAAAAATTGTCAGTACAGGGAAGATAGGACGTTTGCCTCTCAGTCTCGTCGCATTGGCTTGCATACATCTGTCTCAAGTTAAAGCTCTCACAGGGTTTCCCTACTTTGAATTATAAATTGCCACAAATCGAAGAGCAATGTACATATGGATCCCATGGATACCATTTCAAACATATTAAAAAAAGATTCATTTATCTTTTTTTACCACACAACACCTTTTTAAAAGAATTTGATCACGGAACGCTTTGTAAATGTTTCAAAACTTAGCGCAAATAACTTTCTTCTTCTTAAGGACTAAAATCGAACAAATTTAAACAGCATTTTATAGAGGTTTATTCAGAAATACAAACCCATAATAAGGGACAATCAACACGACAACACTTTGGCTCTCACCTTTATAAATTTTGTTCTTAAAAGCTTCAAAACCGAAAGTTCTTTCAGAAAAACCACTGAAAAAGCTCTGTTGTCTTGTTGCGACTTGGCAAAGGCAACTCTGTAGGAATGTGAATTTTTTGTTTTATTTCACACAGCAAAGGTAGAATCGAAAGCGAGTATACGATCAGAATGCTTTTGGCAAGACGACGATCATGTTGGAGCGTACGAAATGTTTCAAAGAATTACGCCCTGGGGGCCAATTCTGGTTCTGTGAAAAAGTGAATCGAAAAGCTTTTCACGCTTTCACACTGACTCCGATTGCCGTTGAGTGAAAATTTGAAACCAAACATCAAAAACTTTCATATGAATAATTTGCTTTCACGCCATCATTTGGAAGTGAATATCCAAAATAAAAGCGTGAATACGATCGAACAATGACAAATTTAATCATATCTCTTTCTCTGTCAAATCCATAAAGAAAAAAGTGTTCCTGTCTCATGCATTTCTTTGTTCTCTTAAAAAACACAAGAAAATTGAGAGAATCATGCTGTTTTCAAGAGAAATGGTAAGGTGGTTCGAGCATCGATAATATAGTTTTCATTCACAGAACCAGAATCGCTTATTTGTGCCAAATGAATTGAAAAAGTGAAAGCAATGCTTGGCAGCGAATTTGAAAACCATTTATTCGATTCATTTTTTCACAGAACCAGAATTGGCCTCCTGTATTGACAATTTTTGCTGGACAGACTATAGTGACTGGCGAACGAAATATAAAACAAGAATTTTTGGGATAAATATTATTTTGTAAAAGAAAGGTTCTCAAAAACCAACGCAATCCCTTCTAGTAGGGGAGCCCACGTTGCTAAATGTGGATTGACTCGAGCGTCATGGAGACCTATTGGATTTTGAAGATTTGACCTACAGTGTCACCAGATGAACAAAAATTCTCCCCCCAGAAAAAATAAGAAACCCCAAAAATTACCACATTTTAACAAAAAAAAAACCCTAAATTTGTTTCCAACTTTTTACTTTTAATTGCACTCCAAACTCAGAAATTCATTACATACATACATATTTCTATAATAAATTTATAGTTGTTGACTATAATATACAGGGTGTTCCGGACCTGAGTGGAAGAATTTAAGGGTGTGGTTCTTGGGGTTATTCTGAGAAAAATATTGTATAGGGGGAAAGTTGTATCTCCCCTCCCTGAGGCTGGAGGGGCAGTATCTGAAACATAGACTTTAAATGCAATAAAAAACATTAAACATCAACGAAAAGACATATTATAATTTGCTATAATTTTTTTGAAAGCTAATACTCCATTCTTGCATTTGTTTTTAAAATCAAGTTGTTTAAGCAAATAGTTTTTGAGAAATTAAATTTAAAAGTCAAAATTAAAAAAAAATTGAGATTTTTTTTCTTAAGTCGATATTTCCCAAAATTTTATGTAATTAAGTGCCATTACTGAAAACCAAATGTAAAAATATTTCTAAGTTTTTGAGAAATTAAGAAAAATCAAAAGGTACTTTTACAAAAACAGCTCGAAAAAGGATTAAATTATGAATAATCCTACTTCACTAATATTATAAATAATGTGAAAGTGAGTTTGTTTGTTTGTTTGTGACGCTTTCACGCCTAAACCATTATGATGAATTTTGATATAGAGATAGATGGGACTCTGGAAGCGTCAATATAGCCTATTGAATAGACCGGAAAATGAGAGGTATAAAGGAACAATTACGTGCAAGAGTTTTTATTATTGAATATGTTTGTTTGGCCCATAAGCATGCTTAAAACCAAAAATGCTACTAAATTCACCCATGCGTTTCTGAGAGAATGGTCACACTGGCCACTTTTCAGTATTTTTGGTATAACTCGAAAACGAAGCCGAGTTTAAAAATTTTACATATAATACTTTTTGTTCAAAATTAAATTTTCTATTGGAATGGATAGCTCAAAAAATTTTACGAACAAATTTAAGCAGGAAAAGTTAACAAAAACCAACTAAAAAAAAATCAAAAAATCAAGGATATCTAAATTTTTCAATACATTGTGCATAACTTTTTTTGAAGCAAGGATAGGGTCAAGACATGCACAGACAAAACAAAGTAGAGACTAAAGGCCTTAATATGGCATGTTCAAAAATTAATATTTGTTCAAAATTGACGGAGATATTCTCATTCAAACCTTATCATTTCTTATAATTTTTCTCAGTTTTGGCCCGAAAGTCCCTTTTTCGGTACAATATGGCAAGTTTCACATTCGTAAAAATGTTCGAAATCAAAATTTTTGATTTAATATGACATTAGAACTATAAAAAATTTATAAAAAGGATGTAAGTTCGCAATTTCGTTTTTCGGCTGTTTTTAAATGCGTTCAGACCTACAGACCGAACGGCTGGTCCGATTAACATAAGATTTGGTACTAGGTGCTAGGAACGTTAAATTTGTCATAAAGTACTAAAAACTAGGCTTTCTGGCAAAAAATGCGGAAAATGATAAGAAATGGTAAAGTTTGAATGGTTATATCTCTGCCAATTTTTAAATAATATGGCTTTTTTAACATGTCATATTAAAGCCGTAAGACTCCAGTTTACTTTGTTTATGAACGTCTTGAGCGTATCTTTGCTCCGAAAAAAGTTATGCGCAATTTAGAAAAAAATTTAAAAATCTTAGATTTTTCGATTTTTTTATGTTGGTTTTTGTTAACTTTTCCTGTTTAAATTTTTTCCTAAAATTTTTTGAACTATCCATTCCAATAGAAAATTTAATTTTGAACAAAAAGTATTATAAGTAAAATTTTCAAATTCGGCTTAGTTTTCGAGTTATACCAAAAATACTGAAAAGTGGCCAGTGTGACCATTCCCTCAGAAACGCATGGGTGAATTTAGTAGCATTTTTGGTTTTAAGCATGCTTATGGGCCAAACAAACATATTCAATAATAAAAACCCTTGCACGTAATTGTTCCTTTTTAAAAGGTCTATTCAATAGGCTAATAGGATACTTTTTTTTTACCATATGAGACAAAAAAAGTAAAAAATATATTTGGTACCAAAACAACTTAATATTATATAGGAACAAAAATGAATCAATAAAGTTTGAAAAAAAAAATCAATCAATTTTGATATTTCGTTCAAGAAATAGTTTTTTTTATTATTTTGAGGTTTTCTTATACTTTTTCTTCACAAACGTTAGTTTAAATTTAACAGGAGCTCATCGCAAGCCCGGGCAGTAAAATTTGCTCGATTAAGAAGAAATCCATTCATGCCGAATTAAGAAAGCTTGAGAGCTGATCAGACACTTTCTCAAAGAAAGCATGGGAAAAGTACCAGGGCCAGCTACATATGTAAGTATATACATATATAGCATATTCGCGTGTGCCCAGTGGCTAGAATTTGAACTCAAGATATCTGATAAAAGAACTCAAGATATCTGATATGACCCTAGTCTAAGAGCTCGCAACATATTTTTGGTGTGAAAGGAAACCAGACGAAATTGATGTTACAGGTAGTCCTGGTGAAGATGATAACGAATATGTTTTTCTGCCAGCACGTAGTGGTACCGTTTACGAGAAAAAGTGCATCAAAAGTACAACTTTTTTCAAAATTGAATTAGTGAGAGAAACCACTTCAAACGCAATACACCTGAAGCCCTCGACTCGCTGATTACAAATATGGTTACGACAGACGACTAAGTGGTCCCAAAACTTTTTTCATGTTTTAAAAATTTTAGGAAACCACTTTAAATATATCTCAAATGAAAGGTCTGAACTCCCCGAGTACGAATATGCACATGACAGACGTCTGAGTGAACCCGAAATCCTTGGCAGACGCGATTGAAGTCGCTGTTTTTTTATATTTTTTAGATAACTGTTGTTATTCCTAAAAATATGTTGGAATCGATAGCTCTTGACTACCAAATTCGATTTCTAAAAAATATTAGCATGTTGCACTTTGAAACTACGTTCAGTGTACTTTAAATGTTATAAAAGTCGATTTCAATGTAAAATTGAATACGTTTCTCTTTGAAACTAAATTGGCTTTGTTAAATCTACGTTGTCTATTTATATCAACAGGTTTTCAACGTGAAATTAAATACATATGATTCATTGAATATTATTCAACTTTAAATCAAATATTTTCTATTAGATTTTAAATTTCATTTTTTCCCTCAGCGTAGCTTTCAAAAAAACTATAGCACAATATTAGATGTGTTTTCGTTGATTTTAAATGTTTTTTTTTTGTATTTAAAGTCAATGTTTCAGAAACTGCCCCCCCCCCCCCCCCCCGGCCTCAGGCAGCGGAGATACAGCTTTCTCCCATACTAGTTTCTTCTTAGAATAACCCCGAGAACCACACCCTAAAATACTTCCACTCAGGTCCGGGACACCCTGTATATTCTGCAACAATTCCTTCTCTCCGACGAATGACAGAATAAGAACATTAGCAAAATAGGACTGACATTAACAGTTATCTGGGAGTGGCTTGTTGATCGACAGTGGCAAAGTGAATGATATTAATGCGGGCGCCCGCATGCATGTGAGCGACCATCATTCACTTTGCCACCGTCAACCTTTTACGAGTCAATATTTTCAAAATCGACCTTATAAGAGCCGACATTTTGATCAGTCGGTATTTTTGTCAATCGACTTTTCGAAGGTCGACCTATGCCGGTCGATTTTTTGAAATCGACATTTTAAAAATCGGCAAATCATACCCAACCCCTTACGAAATAAAAAAAAATCTACACAGTATTTTTGTCTAGATATAAAATGCAAATTTTAGTGGACTACCCTAAAACGTTTATCACAGCTCCAACATAAACACACCTTAGCCCTGAATATTAACCGCGTATTACCTGAAATGTTCGTTAATCGTCAAAATTTATTTTTTTGTTTCTTTTCTTACGATAGCGATGTATCAAACCGAATAAATTCCAAACCGAGAGAAACCATGTTGGAATTTAAGCAAACCATGTTAACCAACATGGTTCAATGCTAAATCATTGAATATATTTTGTGAGTAATTTTTGAAAGCAAATCAAGGATCGAGTTACAAACTGAGTTGGCCAATTAAGCATTAAGAAACATTTGTGAATATTTCTGGTTTTTGTAGGGTTTTTTTACTCATCTAACCCATCGACATCACATCCATCCTTCAAGCTTCAATAAAATTTCACAGTTGTTGGCTTTGGCTTGAAACTTGAGTAGCAAACTATATTGTAATAGAAAAGCGTATTTCGATCCAAATGTCACCCAATTGCCCTAAAATCACCGAAAAAGTAAAAAATCTTATGGCGACAACACAACATCCGCACCAGGTGCCACCAATGAAAGCTATCTGCGCCATACTGGGATACAAAATTTTTTTGAAGTCTATTTTTTATAAAACAAAACAGATCTTTGCGAGTGCATTGGACTGTTACGTTGGAGGTCTTGGGATCAAATCCCAGCCAATGCCATCTAAATTTCTAGCGAAATTTAATACAGATGAGTATATTAATAGGTACTTCAATAGTGGATTGGTAATACCTTACACTATTTCAAAAATTGCAAATATAAACAAAACTGAAAATGGATAACCTTGTAAAAAAAATACAATTTCAAACATTTTTGTTAAAATTAAAAACATTGAAAAAAAAACAATGCAATGTAAAAACAAAGTTATTAAAAGAAATATTTTAAAACAAAAAAAGGAGTAGAATGTCAAGTCAATGCAAGGTTCTGTTTTGCTTTTTTTTTGCGTTTAGCTTTATAATTGAGGAACTTAGCTCCGAGGATTATTGATTTTGATTAAAATAAAAACAAATATATTGTATTTCCAGAATAGTTTTTTTATAATTATTCTACATACATTTTCTTGCCATAAATCTGGGAGCAAAAATGAAAAATAGTTTTGAAATTTTAATCCTGACATATCAGATTTTGCCTTAGTACTAAGCACAACAAATATTGTACTAAGAATTGAGATCTTCATCTCCATCCACAGTGATATAGGTAAAGCTGGGTTCTCCATTCTCCCTTATAGTTCAGTTCTTGATGGGTTGTTCTTGATCTTATTTTTACTGAAAAGAGGACTGAGTATCAAAGAAATACTATCCGTAATTTTTTGGTTTAACTTTTAGCCTGGCACTCCCATATCGTGGAAATAAAATCTATTTTCGAACTCCTTGATTTGTTCCCACATAGTATTAGAACGGATTTTTATCTTTTCAAAAGTTTTTCGTCAAAAGAATCACAACAAAATCAGAGCTAACCGCATTGACACAATAAATATTCTTCTTAAATAAAATAAAATAAAAACTTTTTAAAAATTAAATTACATAAAATTTAAAATATTTATATAAATAAATAAACAAATACATATATCACTTTTTGTAAACATACAAAACACTTTACTTAGATAAATCTATTCGATCAAGTCGACCAATAACATTTAAAAAAAAAAATACTATTTAATAATAGAACATTATCATATTAAAAACAAAAAAACATTCATAGATTTAAAATTAAAATTAAATTTAATGCAAAAAAAGCTTATTAGTGATACTAATTTTAATATAAATATAAAACCACATTTAAACTTATTATTAAAACTATCAAAAAAAAATATTTAAAAATAAGTTGTTAAATAAATATATAAATAAATAAAATATTAAATCAGTTAAAAAAGTTTATTGATAATTTCGCAGTTAAGTTTATTATGTTTATTTGTATAAATTTAAAAAATATTATATATCATTAGATTCTTATAGAATTATGTTAAAATTTAAAAAAAAATACGAAAGCAAACAAACAAATTAGTTGTTGCACATTTTCAAATCTGTGATTTCTGTGTCGCAAAAATTAATGAATAAGAATAAATTTAATAAGAAATACTTGAAAAAAAAAATAAAATTGTGTATAAATTTTCACTTTCTACCTTCCCCAATAATTAAACATAAACAATATACAAAAATACCACCATGATAATTTGTTTAGATTTTAAATTCTGCATAAATCCACCTCAAGAGTTCTATTTTTATAGTAAAGTAAGACACACTATATCGGCAAAAAACAATATTAATTTAAAATAATTTAACACATGACACATTAAGTAAATAAAAGATTTAATTTATAAATATATCATTGAATAGTTTTGACCCACACATTCAAATCCACACCATCAAAATACTTAACATAAATGAAAATAATTCCAAAAAAAAAAACAGAAAATTAATTATAATTATACTTAAGTTTTTGGTCTAGTGGCAATAAGTAGTACACAGAAAAAAATTTATATTACAAAAAAAAAACAAATAGTTAGACTTTTATTTTATGTTACTATTTGTACATTCTCAATAAAAATTAGTTAAAACTTTGTATAGCTAGCGAAATTTCACAAGAACAAAAAAAAAAAAAATAAAATAAGAAAAATGAAGATTAAAATAATAATAGTTAATATTATGGAAAATCGTTACATCATCAGTTTTAAGTTTTTAATTTTGAAACAATAAAATATATATACAAATTTTCAAAAATATATAAAATGAAGTCTTTTATTGAAGATGTGTAGGTACCTACCTACTTTAAATTTTTAATTCTTGTACCACAAAAAGTAAGTACCAAACCAACCACTAATTGTTTTATTGAAAAATATTAATATTATGCCATTTAATTTAAGTAGCCATTATGTATATGTAGTTCCGAATGAATATATAGATTTCACGTGGATATCAAGGAAATACGTTTGACCGTGTTTACTTCGATTTATTTGATAATTTAAATAGCATTTCACCGGTTGATACACAACAAATGAAGAATGAAAAGTCACAGTGACGCGATACTTCAAGTCAACAGGTTTGTTCGATGTTCGCTGACCCATCTTGTTGACCTCAACAAGGTTTTGGAAATTCTGGAAACAATTTCGCAGTGGTGTGACCCTAGCACAGATATGGCAAGGCTACGAAAATTGCCCCTTTGAACGAAATCCGGCGTAGCGACACAACGCCCAAAGACAGATCGCCCAAATCACAAAATCACATATCGCCCAAATATTTTTGTGTTCTATCATAATGACACAACGCCCAAAATAATGTGTCATAGTACCCAAATTAATGCGTTATAGCGCCCAAGAATGTGACACAAAGTATATAAAAATGCAGTAGACGCTCGATTTAGTGAATCTCGAAATAGTGAACTATCCACAATAGTGAACACAAAAAATTTTATATTAAAACGTAATTTGTATAAAAATGTCGCGCAAGAATTTTACATACATAGCTAGAGAGCTCTGAGGAATTGTTTCTGTTTTTTGTTTAAACCTAAGTGAAAGCCTTGTTTAATGCTTAATTAAAATTAAAAACATTCACATCGAACGAAATGTGCATTTTGGATCAAATTCATCTTTAGAAAGGCCTTAGAAAACTCCTGCTCGAAAAAGTGAACAATCTCGAAACAGTGAACAGGCCTGGTTTTTATTACTTCACTATATCGAGCGTCTACTGTAATAATAAATAATTTTTTTTTTTCAAAATTTGTACAAGATAACATAACGCCCAAATTTAAATTTATAAATTTTATTTTTATAAATAATTACAAATATACTTGCAATATTTTATCTACAATTTGGACATTGACAATCTTCCTTACTGCCTGAACAGAGTAGAGTGCTGCAACTGGAGCTGCAGCTGCAACTGGAATAGCTGTCAAAAAGTATCGTACGTGATTTTTTTTCACGCGCCCACAATGCAGCTGTACCTATGTACACATCTTTCTGACATTTTAGTATCGAAAATAAAAATGAAAACAAAAATAAAAATTAATAATGATGAAAAAGAAGCTAATATTCACAGTACACATATTAAAGGTAATATCATTAGAGTTTTTAATTTTGTTTCTTCTGCGCATATGTATATCAAAATTTGTGTCAAATGTCAGTATTTGTTGCTGTTTTTACGTGTATTTAAGTCCTCACACTCCCAGCCATTTTTATTTCTGACAATTTCAATTTTAATTTGTTGTTGTTTTTACGTGTGTTTTCTTCCTCACGCTCACAGCCATGTTTTATTTTCGACTGACAACCTGCGCAGTATAATACCTTAGATTTGTGTACTGTGGCTAATATTGCTTTACGTCTTTATGAGAGATTGAAAAGAGTTTAAAAATTACTTTAACCCACATGTAAACACTCCGTTTTGCTCACAATGTAAACTTGCATTTGCATACTCGAAGCAAAAACACAATAAGCAAAGCCTGGCTCTGATATGTATGCTTTGAAAAATGGTCGAGGATTGTTATGTCTACTCTGGCCATAGTTTTCCCAAACAATTTGATTTTGGAACGCCACGTCACGCCGCGTTGCATCACGCGCCGGGTAGTGCCGCGCCACGTAACGTGACGTGGCGGGTTTTCTGTTTACCTAGCCCCCCGTAGTGTTTTTTTTTTTCATCCATTACAAAGTATGTACCTATGACAAACGTCTTTAAAAGATTTTTTTAATTCCACTTGCTTTTGATATTTTACATTTAAAGAGCATGACACAAAGCCCAAAAAAAACTTTGTTTTTGGGTGATAAGAGGTCTGTTCCTTGCCGACTTTCAAACAGTTTGAAACCGCCAGATTTAGTCCGAAGTCGTTCCACACTTGAAAAATTGTACTGGTCCGCACCAAATCTGGCGGTCTGAAACTGTTTGAAACTGTTTGGAACTAAACCATGGAACAGGGTTAAGGTTATAACACAAAGCCCAAATAAAAATGACATAAGGCCCAAATTTTATGACAGATAACCCAAATTACAAATACAATTCTACAACAACAATTTCTTCGAAGGGTTTTTGGGCGTTGTGTCATTTTGCGATTTAGGCAAATCTGTCTTTGGGCGTTGTGTCGCTACGCCACGAAATCCTGGATCTGCTCCAGGTCCTGGTTTGAAATTGGTAGGAAGTTCCAAAAATGTGTGGTGTGACCTAGAAAAAAAAACTCTACAAATGTATTAAAAAATCTATCGCTGACAAATAACTTAAACATTTTTAACCATTGATTGTCACTGATGAGTGCAAGTGAATAAGCCGGACGAAGCGCCAATTTGTAGTACTAAAGGCCATAAAAATCTATTTGGAACTTAAACTATAGTTGACTTTTTATCACGACCCAGTGGCCTTTAAAATAGAATACCGTTTGCTAATATATCACGAATGAGGTACTTAAAATAGCGTGTGACCTTGCCGTGACTTCAAACATAGTTTTACCATTGATTGTAAACTTTATATGGCTGAAGGCTGATCAATTTCCAAAACCAGTTTACTTTTTTGCAAATATCCCAAATAGGGTTGACAAGATCCCAGAAACTTTATTCACATATGTTAAAATCAGCCGATATTTCCATCTTCAAAATGATTCTTCTGTGAATAACTGTTTCATACTAAATGTACCTACAATTTCAAAATTGTGTTTCTAAAGAGAATTTATAGCCCAGTCGAAATGTCCATATGAAATGCAAAAACTTAGATAGGGGTATTTTTTGATTTTATTCGTTAGAGTCTAAAGTGACGTCTTTAGGCAATTTAGGGGGCCCCCTAAACAGCCCCAGTATACCAACCGATGGTAATTTTTGAAAGTAGGTATGCGAAGTTTAGATTGGATTTATCTGGCTCTAATAAAATAAGTGATACAATTGAAACAAAATTAGTTACACTTTTGTCCTTAATTCTTTTTTTGTGAAAAAATTGCAATAATGTCATAGGAGTATTAATTTGGCTTTCGTAATAAGGAAGCAAAAATTATAATTAATAACTTTAGTCTAAGAGCCGGTAGCAAATTTTGTGGGTGAACGCATAACCAAAATCTGAGTATGAGGGTTTGTAGGTGCATGTATCTTGATATTGAATATAAAAGTCTGGCAGGATTTTTTTGGCGCCCGTAGTGGGGACGAGAGATTGAAAATTTCTCTTGAAACTGTGTGCCTAAAATGGTTATATCTTGAGTATTATCAATTGGATTATTAAAAATAAAGTCTTTGGGCTTAGGGAAAATGACAGAGCATCATTTCCCATTTTTAAAAAATTATATGAAGTTATTGAACCCTTGACACAACGAATGGAAAAACCGCTATTTTCAATCCCTCGTCCCCTCTACGGGCGCCAAAAAAATCCTGCCAGACTTTGGTATTCGATATCAAGATGCATGCACCTTCAAACCCTCATACTCATATTTTGGTTATGCGTTCACCCACAAAATTTGCTGCCAGCTCTTAGTCTACTTGTTTTGTTTTTGTTTTAAATAAAATCATAGCAAAGCGAATAAAACTTAAAAATTTAAAAAATGACGTTTGGTACAAATATTCCCGCAAAATCGTTATCCGCACAAATATACAATTTTAGATCAGGTTAAAAGTTATTCACATTGCAACACAAAATGTATACAAAAAACAAGTGGTTTTTAATATTCTTTGTCAGAAATCTCACCGGTTACCGGTATGCAATTCAGTCCACATTCCCTATAACCAAAGAAACAGGGGATACAATTTAGCGGAAAATCCCTTTTGCCCCTTTCGTATCGGAAAAGTTGATACCGTTTCTTTCGGCAGCTAAAATAAAACCAGCCTTTTTTAGCGATCACACCCTTCAAAAAACCCTATGCAATAACAAAATTAAACGCAAAATTGACAATATTAAAAAAGTGGCGTATTATGTATATAAAATATCATGCAAAGGATGTGACGGTGTATATATTGGTAAAACAGCCAGGACCTTACAGACGCACTTTATTGAACATCAAAGGTCTTCCATGCTCTCGGATCCAACTTCAGACCTTTCACAGCACCTCAAAGACTCTGGACATATTTGTTCTATTGACGATATAGAACTTCTTCACTCTTTACCTTCCAGACGCGTACTTGATAAGTACGAGATTTTAGAAATAAATAGACACAAAACTCTTAAGGACCAGTTTTTCAGTTCAGGCTTTACTCCGAGTTAAATTGAGTGCCGATCAACTTCTCATCGTGTGCACTTGTGTTTCTGTGTTTAGTCCGTCGTGTCAAGGGTGGAGGTTTTTTTGTCTCGTTGTGCCATACGCCATACCTGTGTCTTAAATTTTTATCTCGTGAAAATTCTTTATATAAATGCATTCATATTCCCTATATCCTATCTAATAACAAACAATAAAACCAATACCTTTAATTAATCAAAAATCAAAATCCAAGCTCGCGCCGCGATCACACATAAATCAATTCTGTGTTCAATCCAATAACAAAATCTCCAGTGCCTAAAGTGTACCTTGTGTGCAACAATAAAAAAAAACAACAAATTCATCATAGAAAGATGCTGTTGTCAACAACAAAAAAAAGAAGATATAGTGAAAAAAAACATAAGGCAATGAGTGTTAAATCCTTCCGTTCCTTTCCCCTTCACTTCACAGTTGCGTTAGCTTAAGCTAGCCCTAAACGACGAACATGCTCGCCGAACTTGTTCGTGCTCGCTATATATTCGTCGTGTAGGGGATGGTTCGCGAACGGCTCGCTGTTGGCGAAAAATTTCGATTTTGTCGTGTTTGTTGGCTTCGATGTTCGCCATGTAGGGCCATGTTCGCGAGCAAACCTCATTTTAGCTGTGAAATTACAACAACGCAACGACTTGCGCTTCTTTATCGCACATGCTTACGCTTTGAAGAATTAACACGAAATTAATGTTCGCCAAATGTGTTCGTCGTGTAGGGGATAACGCAGAAGAACAAGTTCGGCGAGCATGTTCGTCGTTTAGCGCTACCTTTAATCGCTGTAGGCATTGTGTGTGGTGCTCTCCATGCAGTGCATGCATCGGTTAAGTTGTCTGACGTCAGACAGATAGCTGTTTGTTTTTTCTAGTTATCCAGGGGCGGATCAGTACAATTTTGTCACTAAGACATAACACTAGTGGCAAATTGTTATTGTGAAGTTCAGATTGGAAACTTGAATATACACTCATCTTAGTTGATTGTCTGACTTGAGTTTTCGATAGTTCTGTTTATTTTGATGATTGGTAGGTTCAGGGTCGATTTTAGCAACATTCGTGGACTAAGGAAGAATTTTTATGCCGCATACGTCTATACTGCAAAAAACGGGCCAGCTATTTTGGCACTAAGTGAAACCCAGATAGGTGAACATTCTGATCATTCGGAATTTAATCTTAATGGGTATAATTTGGTGCCATTATTCTTCCCCCACCATGGTCTTGCCGTTTATATAAGAAAAGATGTTGCATACCAACTCCAACCACAATATGGTTTGTGTTCTAACACAAACTTTAATTTCATGTGGTTAAAATTTACGGTAAATAAGCACATCATTCACATGTTTTCTTTATCGAAGCCCAAATTTGGACAGAAATTCAACTTTTAACGAGTTTGATGCTCTGTCCGACTCCATTCAAAGAATTGTTGCCCATTGTCCTCACACTGAAATCGTCATTGCGGGCGATTTCAATGTACACAATTCTTCGTGGCTTCGCTATTCTGGCCAGACAACACCCGAAGGAAAGTATGTTGAGATCTTTGCTGAGTTAAACCACCTAACTCAGCTTGTCGACGAGTCAACTCGAATCCCTGACGTTGCAGGTCAAACCGCCAACACCCTAGACTTGTTTCTTACCTCTGACCCTGATAAATACACGATAAGTGTATTATCACCTCTAGGCTCATCAGACCATTGTGTCATATCTGCCAATTTCTCGTGCCAACAAAACTCAGTTAGAGAAAAAAAACCCTAAGAGAACCGTTTGGCAATACGAGAAAGCCAACTGGGACGGTCTCAACAGTTTCTTCAGGGACTTTAACTGGTCACTATGCTTCCTCGATAGTGACGTAGACTTCAGTGCAGATATGGTCACAAACTTAATTCTTTACGGAATGAGAAATTTTATCCCGCATAGGATACAATCTATCGAACCGAAAGAAAATTCATGGTTTGATTTGAGCCACTGCGTAAGCTTTTCCATCTGTCCTATTCTACTGGTCTCTTTCCGAGCGGATGGAAAACAGCATTTGTCCAGCCTGTCCCTAAAAAAGGCGAATCTTCTTCTATCGTCCAATTACACTTACGTCCCTTCTTTCCAAGGTCATGGAAACGCTGATAAATTATCAGCTTAAGAAATATCTCGAAGAACGGAAGCTTCTTAATGACCGGCAGTATGGCTTTCGTAGCAATAGGTCCACTGGTGATCTGATGGTATATCTCACCGAGCAGTGGAACAAATCTCTACATCGTTTTGGAGAAAGTAAGATTATTGAGCTTGATATTTCAAAAGCGTTTGATAGAGTTTGGCATCAAGCTCTCTTATCGAAAATGCGTGCATTTGGAATTGATGAATCTCTTCTTCGTTGGATTAGAAATTACCTTTCGGACCGTTCAATACAAGTTGTGTTGGATGGTTTCAAGTCTGATATTCATAAAATAAATGCTGGTGTGCCCCAGGGCTCCGTTTTGTCTCCAACTCTCTTCCTTATTTTTATAAATGATCTTCTGTCTGAAACTTCAAATCCATTAAACTGTTTTGCAGACGACAGTACCCTCAGCTTTTCATATTCGTTCCAAGATTCACTTCCTTGTTCTTCGGATGTGGAACTTGAACGGCAGCGTATGATAAGCTCATTAAATTCTGATCTCAACAGCATTGTCCAATGGGGAATAAGAAACCGCGTAGAATTTAATGCTTCAAAAACTCTATGCTGTCTTCTGTCGTTAAAGCGAAACCCACCCCCTTTGCCACTATCCGCGAGCGGCACTTGCATCGAGGAAACCGAACAGCTTTCAGTTTTGGGTATGTGCATCACAAACCACCTTCTGTGGAATGATCACGTATTTGATGTCGCCAAAAATGCTGCGAAATTTTTAGGTTTTCTTCGAAATTTTTCTCCCCTTCTGATCTGGCTGTAATCTATAAAGCCTTCATTCGTCCAAAGCTTGAGTACAACTCTTATATCTGGGCAGGTGCTCCTAAGACTTATTTAAGTCTGTTGGATAGAATTCAAAATAGAGCGTTGAAAATGATAGGTGAACAATATCGGAAACATTTGCATCTCTCGAACACCGCCGCAATGTTTCTTGCCTTTCATTATTTTATCGGTATTTTAACAAACAGTGTTCTAGTGAAATAGCCAGTTGCATTCCTCCCCTTAAGCAGTTCCACCGTAATACTCGTACTTCTAGGAATGCACATCAATATACCCTTGAGCCCAATTTCGGACGCACTGTCAAGTATAGAGATTCTTTCCTTAGTCGCACTACCTGAATGTAGAATGCTATACCTGGCTTTGTATTTCCCTCTCATTTTGATATTCAGAACTACAAAACTAATGTGCATCGGTATCTCCTCTCGAATCCTTCCCTATTTTCCTAACGCTCGCACTGTGTTAATTCATTTTAAGGGTACTCAAAACCCCTTTAGTGCGCGCTTATTATAAAAAAAAAAAGAGTTAGCTAATCCTGAAAATAAATTAAACCTGAGTTAACTCAGGAACAGTTTTTCAGTTGAGGATTAACTTTATCTTTCGCTGTCAAAATTCTGAAGCCAACGATGTGCGAAACTATGGATATCACCCTTCTACGCCTTTTCTGCAAAGGAATAGAGATGGCGCCACAACGAGTTGCACTGGCAATAACTTTCAATGTCAAAATCGAGATGGCGCCACAACTAAAAAGACCCTCAATTTGGTGCCAGAGTTAACTTACCAAATTAGACGAGTTGACTTTCGATTTCAATTGACTGAAAACATGTTTTTGGAGTTAACTCCGGTTTAACCCCGAGACTAGGATGATCTCGCACTGAAAAACTGGCCCTTTAATATTTTAAATTGCCAAATAGACCTATGTAACAATAGTCCACTTTTAATTAATTTATTTTTCTTTTAACATATAATGTTGTTTAATTTATAATGTTTGTTTGTTAATTTTTGTTTTTTCAATCTTTAATTTTCTTTATAAAAATTAAATAACTACATTTCATTTAATTATCATTCTCATTAACCATTTAGCTTTGCACAAGTTTGTTGTAAAATGTATAATCAGTGCCCTGAGGATGTCCTAACCAGACGAAGCGCGTCGGCCAAATTATTAAAAATAAAAAGTTTTTTAAACCGTGGAACAAAAATACAAGTGTTTTTATCTATATATTATTAAATAACTCGCCAACTTTTGACTTAAAATGCACTAAATAAAAATTGTTTAAAATTTAATTATCTATAACTTTGATCCTAATAGTTTTTTCCTCTACGATCGAAATTGTTGCCTTAATCCGAAAAAAAAACGGACTGTGCCATTGTATTTCAGTCAACTCATTTATGAGCGTTTTTGATTTATACAAACAAATTATTTGATTTTTGTTTTCAATTATTTGAAAGAGAAGGGTATAAGGAGTCTTAAACCAAAACTTAAATTGAATACAAATTAACAAAAAACAACGGCAATACTTTCAATACCATGCTACAGTTTTGTTTTAAAGCCAAAAATCTAAAAATGGTTTTCGTAAACAGAAAATATTTAAAGAAAAAAACAAATGATTTCATTTATTTATTTTTATTTTCAAAAAAAAAATAGTTTTTGTAAATAAGTTTAAGAAAATATATAAATTAAAAAAAAAATATCTAATTTTTTATTTTCAAAAAGTATATTCAAAAGGGGATTTGAGAATGGAGTTTTGGCTTTCAAAAACGCTAAAGCATAATATTGCCGTTATTTTTGACAATTTGTATTCAATTTAAGTCGATTTTTAGGAACCTCCCTTATAAACCCGGCTTCAAATTGATGTAAAATAAAAATAATAAAAAAATAGTCCTTTTGGTACAAAATTACCAATAAGAGAAAGAGCGAGACAATTTCTATGATTTTTGATCATGTTACGATCGAGGTCGAACAATTGAACTATTAACTAAGCCAATTAAATATCATTAACTTAGAAATTAGAACTACCGGATCTGACGCAATGTTTCTGATCTGAGCAACAAGGTTAGGTACCGAATTTTTAATTAACGAAATCTTAAAAGAGAGTGGCCTTTCATGTAAATTCAAATAAAAATAACTCCTTCAATCAATCCAAATCGGTGTACTTCAAAGTTTTCAGATTTTTTGCAATTTTATTTTTCAGTTATATCTCCCATTTTAAATCTTATAAAACATCCTCTTCTATATTATGTCCTTTTTCACTGCTCGTCTTCTGATTCAAATCTTAAAATCAATATACCTACCTATTAAGGCTCTTGGTGCTCTGTATTCATATATCTATTGCTGGAATATCCTTTAAAATAAATTTAAAAAAGAAAGAATATCAATGCAGTAGCAGTTGTCAGTTTTCAATAAATTGAAAATTTGCAAAGTATTTTCAAAAGAGAAATCTTATTAAATATTCATCTTTAACTTGAAGAAAGAAAATTTGATGCGCATTTAGGTGAATATGTTATGATGGCTGATGAAAGAAAACGAAAAGAAATATCTTCTTTTTTGTATCTTATAGATTTTAATAAAGGACATTATATGCTTAGTTTACTCTGCTTTATAATTCGTTTTCAAATAAAGAATAATATTCATAAAATTGAGGGTTCACCTTTAACTCATTTTTCGAGTTAGCTCCAGAAGCTTAAGTTAACTCCGAGAAAAAACCATTCAATTTGGTGAGTTAAGCTCAGGGAGTTCACTGAGGATGATTTTTGCTGTGGCGCCTTCTCGATTACGATAGTGAAAGGGGTGAAGGAGTGATATCCATAGTGTCGCACCTCGCACATCTATTTCAGTAGATTTTTGACAAGTGAAAGATAAATAAAGTTAATCATCAACTGAAAAACTGCTTCTAAGTTATAATATTATCGTGTCCTGTAACCCCGGTTGAGCATAGGGCGTCAACAAAACGTCTCCATACTTCACGGTCTGCAGCAAGGTATTTTAACTGTGGACACACGTCTTTCTCTTGGAGTCTGCTTCTGCTAAAACTGTTGATTTCCATGTTGTTCTTGGTCTTCCAACTCGCCGTGCACAAGTAGCCAGGGTCGTAGCAACCTGTACTGGTCACTGGCCAATATGAGAACATGCGGCGAGGCTGGGTATTCCTTACAATACTCACTGCCGTATAGCTGCGGAGACCAGCAAGAAAAGGAAACAGTCTTTCATTTTCTTTGTAAATGTCCTGCTCTAGCCAGAATGAGAGCACAGTCCTTTGGAGTGGTATTTTGTAACGACCTAAATGAACTTTCCAAAATGAAGATCAAAGACTTGATCCCTTTTCTAAACGCGACAAAGTTGGTCTGAAAATCGGTTTCATTTCGCGTTATGTTCCCCTCCAGACCCAAAGCCGTGAGTAATCGGAATCCAGGTAACTGCGGGATTTCATGATGCTCAATGGCAATGATGATCATACGGTTGATTCGATTGCGTTTTGGTGTTATTCTGCAATCTGCCGAACTTGGCATAATGTAGCCAGCTCGGGCGACATATGCAATCCAATCGAGTGAGTGTCCTATGACCAATCCAAGTAACGGGACCACTGAGGAACGAAGCCAGTCTTTTCTACTTACCTATACCTTGACATTGGATTCGAAGAATCTCAACTAAGGGCGTAAAGAGATTTGACTGGATTTCCAAATCGGGGACAGAGTACTGAAGGCAGCACTAGCCCTACTAATTCTTCTTTTAACATCTAGATCCGTACCGCCATTTGCAGAAACAATACTGCCAAGGTAGTTCAACTGCTCGACTTCTTTCACTGGCGTCTCCTGTAGATGTAGAATAATACGATGATGTGTGGAGCGGCCTGTGAGCATTATTTTTGTCATTTTGCTTTATATTCAGAGACCAATCGACTCTCCCTTCACTTGCAGTAATTGACACATCCCGTTCAGTCCACTGATGTTATTTGCCAGTATACATACATATAATATGTCATCGGCATGGTCTGGATGACAGAGCTTTTCAAACAGAAACGGTCATCATCAGTGGCGGATCCACAGGGGGGGCTATAGGGGCTGAAGCCCCCCCCCACGGCTGATTCAGAAGAGAGTTAGACAAACAAAACTAAGATTGTGGCTACAAAATTTACATGTGAGCTGTGTTTTTCCAAGCCCTTGGAAAATTGAACCATAATATATGCAGGCTGTGTTTTTTTTTCGAAGCCCCAGGGGAATTGGATGAAAAAGGACGATTATATAAAAAATAAAATATACCTACGTAGACGTTTACGTTTTTCAAGCCTTAAAGGTATAAGACAAAAAGTTGAGGCTTGGGGCTAAGATGAAAACTATAACACTGTTAGGGCTAACAAAGGGCTACAAAATTTGCATGGAAGCTGTTGTTTTCCGAAGTCCAGAGAAAAAATGGAGGTTGGGGATTAACAATTTGTGTGTAAGCTTTGTTTTTTCTAAGCCTTTAAGGAATCGGACTAAACAAATAACAAGTTTGGGGCTAGTAAGTATGCATACCTAAATGCTGTGTTTTCTTCAAAGCCCTAATATTGAAACTAGTGAGGTTGACTTTCATGCTATTATTTTAACCTATATTTCCTTGGGTTTCGATATTTCTTAAAGATCCGATTAAGTTTGAGAAAATGAATGAATGTTAGCTTTTTCTTAAACTCCTCTTGATATTTTTCGGACTAAGCTAAGCCCAGATAACTTTTGGGGCTTAAGTTAAAAAAACTCAGTTTTCGGTGTAAGAAATCACCCTGATTACAGAATCCGACGAATGAGTCGGCCCAATTTAGACATTTGGATCATAGTTAAAATGTCAAAATTCAGTCTGATTCGCTCCGCAGTTCATTCGACGGATGCTATAAGTAATCGGGCTGAATAACTTTGATATGGATTGTTTGCATGATAACATCAAAATATTGTTTTACAAATTGAAACTTATGTTCTTATTTCAGATTGTTTTCGTGTGTCGAAGGATATTTTGACGATTTCAAAGACTGCTTTAAGACGAAGCGATTCTTGATCTTAGTTTCTCTTTTGATTTCCTTTGTGCTCTAACGAAATATTAGAGCAATATTCATTAAATGAAATGAGAAAGAATTTCAATTCACTTCGAACTCGTTTTCGAAATGTAAAAATCAGCTTAACGGTTAATTTATTTTTTTCTTTAAAAAGTGTAATATACATATTTGTTTTAATATGGACCCAATACCTTTGAATTGACAAAAAATATGAATGGAATTCGTGTTAAAATAGTAAATGATCGGAATGTTGAACACGAATTTTTACGTTCGAAATACCAATCCTCATGGACTAAGGTCATTTTGGTAGGAATAGGTACAGAATATCCAAATTAATTTTTTTTTTCTCAAACTTACAAAAAGTGAATTGAAAAACCTGATTTAGCTAATTTCCTGAAACAGCTACTTTACAGAAAACTTGCAATTGTTGTATTTTTATAGGGAGTTTAATTACCTTCCTTTTCTCTTCTATAGGAATTAAATTTTAAGAATAAGATAGGTGAGATACAAGGGCGCACGCCGGATTTCGATTATGTCGGAGCAAACTCATTCAAAAAATAGTTTTATTACAGAAATCTTGCTTTAAAATGTTTACATCAAAAAAAGAAAAATTGAATAGTATATGAAATATATTCTGATTAGGGAGGGGGGCAAGCACATCTAGCTGCCCCCTTGCGTACGCTCTTTTGTTTCAATTTTGTCCATTTAACTTTCGTACGAATCTTACGTTAGTGTCAAAAACAGAAAAAAAAAAGTTTGCACTGTGACTCTTTTAGTCTAAGTTATTAGATTTTTAGATGGTTACTTGTTAGAAAGTTTTTCAAATTTTCTCATTAGTTGGAAATATGCTTTATTTAAATATGTAAATAAAATGTCTAGTTTATCAAATCTTGGACAACCAATCCAAGTTAAGAAATTTTAGGACAACAGTAACCTACAAAGTTTATCAATAACTTTTCGGAGGTGGACGGCTGTCTAAAGTTAAACCAAGTACTTAAGGATGAGGTTTTATAAATCCTACAAAAAATATTCAAATTAAAGAAAGGTACCTACCAACTTATTTAAAGTTCCTATAAACATATCCTTACAACTTTTTTATACGATGTGTCTTTGTGGAGAAACTGGTTAAACCGTACTTTCAAAAAAGCAGCTGAAGCTTACTAATTACCAGATGCTCCATTTTCAATCATAAAATTTTGCAGAATTTTCCTATTAAGAACCTACATATATTTTTGCATTATACAAGATCTTTTTTGATTCAGCTGCCGACTAGCCTACTTTCTGAGAAAAGAAAATTTAGGTTGGTAGGGCATTCGTATACGATTAAGAATTTTTCAAAAGATGTGTCTTAGGGAACTCCAAGCCCCCCCCACAGCCAAATTCTGGATCCGCTACTGGTCATCATTCAATACCCTGTCACTCAGCTCTACCAACACTGGCCGTCAGTACGTTGTCCATCGCCAGCAGGAAGAGAATTGGCAATAGAACATCCCTTGTCTCTCACCCTGTTGCACTACGAAGGATTCAGATAGCCAATTGTGTAAAACAAAAAACTCGCTATAAATGTCAGCAATTTTTGAGGAATTCCTCTTCCAATCTACCAATCAACGATCTCCATATACATTCTCGGTTAACTCGATCAAAGGCCTTCTCAAAATCTACGAACAAGAGGTAAAGCGGTGATTGAAATTCCTTTCACTGCTCAAGGACGATACGCACGATCACTGCGGAAGCCAAATTGATGTCTCTTGAGTGAATACTCGATTCTATTCTTAATCCGATCGAAAATGATGGTTGCCACTAGTTTTGAGAAAACGGACAAAACGGCAATACCCCGTCAATTGTTGCAATTCTTAAAATCACCTTTCTTGGGCAGCTTAAAAATCACACCATCCTTCCAGTCCTTATGATAGCTTTCATTTTCCCTAATGCTTTGTATCAACGGATGTAAAACACTAGCCGCTGTTACGGGATCGGCTTTCAGGAATTCAGCTGCGGAGATTTATTGAGTTTTGGATTTTCTTTTCTGAGGGAGGTTCGATGTTAAGACCCCTTTAGCACCTGCGCATCTCATTTAGTTGGGGCACTTCAGCACTCTGCTCAACTGAATCCTCATTTAGCAGGGCACAAAAATGGTCCTTCCATCTACGAAGCTGATCCTCAATTGATACCAAAAGTGTGCCATCCACATCCACTGCAGGATTATTGGTGTTGCTTTATGATCGACAACTTCTTTGGATAATTAGTACAATTCCCTCATATCTCCTCTTCTTGCAGCGTTTTCCGCGTTATCTGCGAGTTCATCTAACCTCACAGGAGTGTGACGTCTCAAACAGCGATATACCGTCTTATGTGCAACGTTATACTCGGTCGCTTCCCACATTGGCATTTCTTAAAAATAACACACTGACTTCCTCCATTGCTGCTGAATCATGATATGGTCAATTTTGTTTTCAGTTTATCCGTCCGGATGCACCCGGGTGATTTTGTTACGCGTCTTATATTTAAACAACAAAGTCCCTTCCAGTATAAGACGATTCGCATTTCAAAAGTCGACAAGCAAATCGCCATTTTCGTTCCGTGACCCGAAGACATTTTTCTCCCATCACACGTTTCAGACTTTAATTATCTGATCCGACTTGGGCATTGAGGTTTCTCCCATAAAAACTTTTATATATTATATCGGCTCTCGGAACACTCATGT
This sequence comes from Dasysyrphus tricinctus, assembly GCA_963921185.1. Classification (NCBI taxonomy): domain Eukaryota; kingdom Metazoa; phylum Arthropoda; class Insecta; order Diptera; family Syrphidae; genus Dasysyrphus; species Dasysyrphus tricinctus. The sequence continues at coordinate 125,021,589 of OY992530.1, forward strand.
AAACCGAGCTAAGATGAGTGTAGAGTGCGGTTTTGTCTTCCTCGGTCGCTTCATTTGTGGGGGCGGGCGTATCACTGAATAATTGTTATGAACGAAAGCTTACTGTCATTTATCTCGTAGAAATGGGCTCCCAGGAAATAAGACTAGATACGTCTTGCCTCTTCTTTCAACATAATTCCAACACCGTGCACAGGGCCGGATTAACAAGTAGGCAGGATAGGCAGTTGCCTGGGCCCCCGATTTTAGGGGGGCCCCGAAAAATGAAAAAGACTTCTACAATTTTCTTACAAACATAAAATTCTAATAACACTTTTTTTTTATTGCAAAATTTTGTTGTCTGTCAAGTCCGGCAGCAAAGGAGTAGGTCTTTCAGTCGCTATAATTGCAGATTTGTCTACTGAATTCCACTTGCAAAAGGGTTTGCTTATAAGTTTTTCAATAACACAATCTCAACGGTTTTTAATAACAACTTTCTCACTACTTGATGCCAATTTCTAGTTAAAATTTACACGCAAATTATAAAAGCATTACTTTAATAAACAAAAACGACTTCCAAATTTGTATTTACAGGTTAAAGAAAATTCGTTTTCTTACCTCCACTAAAAAAAAAACTCTATTCAGTGCCAAAATTCCAAACGAATTTCCCATTTTATTCATATTCTTCCAGCACGAATAGAACAAAACAAAATCAAGATACAACACTATTCCCATATTCATATCTGAGTGAGGCCGTGTGCCAATTGCGTTAAAATCCTGGTTAAATTTGATCCCATGGCTAAATTTTGACATTACTGAGGTGAATATAGACTTCAAAATTTAACCTGCTCAGGAGCTCGTTCAAATTTTAGTCGGTGGTTAATTTTTGACATGTCTATGGGCGCGTTCGGCTGCGTATCTTAAGCGATCCGGATTTGTTTGTGTTGTTGTAAACCCTTATAAAAAAAACAGCTGAGGGAGATGAATGTAGATAAATATTTTATTTTGCTATCAAGAAGTCATGAATCCTATTGGGAAAGCTGAAAATGGAAAAAAACTAAAATTAAATGAAAGGATTAAGAAATATAGACAAAGATCTTATAATAAATTTAAATATGCCCTCAAGAAGAAGCTTGAATAACTTGAGATAAATCCTTGATAATGTAAAAGAATCAATAAAATTTATTGAAAAAACTTTTTCAGATGATTCATTCATTTTGCAAACTGATATGTTTGCGATCTATCATTACTGAGAAAAATGCAACAACAAAACTAATGGGAAGTGAATGTAAAAAAAAAAATCCCATTTAATCCAATTGACACAGCAAAAACCTTAAATTTTACTCACCCCTATAAAAAGGGATAACATTTAACTGGGATCAAATTTAACCAGAATTTTAACGCAATTGGCACACGGCCTGAGAGTGTAAGACCTTTGAGTAGGTACTGTTCGCTACTTTGGTTGGATCCTTTCGAAGATAATTCGAACGAACCGGTTGGTACAATACGAGCAGCGATGCCAACTGTGGCTTTTTCATGCCTTTTGGGCATTATTTCATTAACTCAGGCTTTAAGGCTTGTTTTTCTTCAAAAATTCATCTCTTTATTTGTAAAATTTTTATAAAAAATGCTATGATCTGCAATTCAAACAAACACATATATCTTTGCTTCAAAAATCAATGTATGATTTCAAGGACCAAGACGATCTAATGAACTAAAACTATGTTTTTTTATCAATACTTTGTACCTAGGTAGCTAAAATGACATGAATGTTGTTTCTATTAAGAATTCTTTTTGTGATTTCATAGTTTAAGTTTGTTTTTTGGAAATAAAAATTGTTTTTGTTTATTTTTTTTTTATATTTATATGTTTTAATTTTTTAATTTTTTATTTATTTCACTTTACCTAAACAAATTTTTTGTTAAAAAAAGGCATCTTTTTTATTGAAAAAGGCATCTTTTTTTTCAAGTAAGGCATTTTTTTGTTAAAACTGGTTGGCAACGCTGGATACGAGCTATACTTTTTTGTGTGTGTGTACACTTTCAGTGGATACATTTCGTTCTCAAACCACATTAACGTCGTTATGGGTTATGGGTTATGGGTGCTACAACAATGTGAGTTTTGAGCTTTTTTATTTTTCAGTGAGCATCTGAGCATACTTCCAGTGGATACATTTCGCTCTCAAATCATGTATGATTTTAACGATCCTTCTCACAACTAAAAAGAATAAAAGCTGCTGAAAGAGCTACAACGCGACAAGAGCGACTCGAGACGTTAGGTATACTTTGCATTGAGTCAGATTTATTGAACAAAATCGATATTGATGATATAATTGATGAATTTGCCGAAAACAAATGTAGAAAACGACATGTTTAAAATATAGATAATAATTTAGTAAAACTTTTATGAAAGATATAAGTTTGTATTTTTTAATCGAAAAAAAAAGGGAACGGACGTGAAAAAAAGGGCCCCCAAATTGATGGTTGCCTAGGGCCCCGTTGAGACTTAATCCGGCCCTGACCGTGCAGTCTTTGGCCACCCTCTCTTTAATCCTCCCCGGAACACAGCATTATCGTTTGTCCAGTCCAGTGTCACATCTGTAGTCAGCTCTTCCTCTCCACTTAGTTACGCTAATGCCCAGGATACTGATCTTAAGGCGAAGCATTTCACTTTCAATCTGTTCGTATTTACCTTCGCTGTACAAGGATCGAACGTTCAATGCTCCAATTTTCGTACGTATGCGGTAATTCTTAAAAGATTTATTATATTTGTTGACTATTTATTTATAATTATGGCGCCTTGATTGACGCATGAAAGTTTCCGCACCCCCAAATCCGATGTGCGGTTACTGTTGCCGAAGCTGCAGAAGGATTCTCCATTAAAAGATAACCTCTTGGAGACGTTATTTCTTCCTGACAGTTGTGTGACATCGGAAAGGGTGATCTTGTTGTTCCTGCAGTTGGTGGATGAGAGTCCTCTTCTACTTCCGGAGCTACTTGTTCGTATAAAACAGGCCAGTTTGGATTTGGGCAAAGTGATTTTGAAGCCCCAGCGATGGTAGTACTCACAATAGTAATATGATGTGGGCTTCAACTCTTCTAGCTACAAATATAGGTGACATAGACTTGCCAGCAAATAGAAAAGTCTGGGCGTATTCTGGCTTTGTCTGGAGTTTTCGATAGTATCGATTGTTAAGAAAAAAACAATCGATAAATAAACATAATAACACCATAATTCGGAAAGAACCGTGTTCAACAACCAACTGAACTTAAGCTCAGCTAATTTTGAGTTGACAGCTCATTTTTCGGCAATTATTTTGTCCCCGACCACAAAAACTTATCAATTGGACAGACTATCGATGTTTTCTCCAAACTATCGATAGTCCCGATAGTTAAAAACAATCGATTAATCGATTAAACTATCGATGTTTTATTAACACTACCTTGCGCAACTCCAGCCCTGGTTGTCCTCGTTATTGATTAGGAGCCTCCTATTTGAACGGTGAATGAATTGAATAAGTGAATATGGAAATCTGATTTGGAGAAGTTTATGAACAAGTCCCTGTATCCATGCGCTGTCGAATACTTTTTTGATTTTGAGAAAGCATCTCCTAGTGACTTGATAACAATTTAGGGAGAGGGGGATCTTAGAAGTGAATGAAGTGTTCAGTGATGTTCCCGGAGTCCAAACTCCATATCTGTGACTATGCGGTTGTCACTGCAGAATGATTTCAGTCGTCTGAGTACTAGCTCCTCAAGTATCTTGCTAATATGTTGTACAGAAGTGAGATGGGCCTGTATGCAAAGACGTCTTTGTGGTTGTTCTTTTTTGGTATACGTACAAGTTTTGCCCTTTTCACCTGCAAAATGAAGCGAATAAAGTCGGGTTGAAGATCAAAACCGGGAAAACAAATATCCTGAATATTTCTGGTAACTCTACTCAAGTGTACGATGCGGCGTGGTGAAGACAAATTTGGTGCAGAACAGTCGAAAAGGAATATCAAAAGCTGGGAAAAAGTTGGAGAGACACTTCCAGAAACAGAAAAAGATGGCGCGTAGCGGTAGTCTAATGCCCTTTGTCCCACGCAGAGGTCAAGAAGCTGGTTGATGACTTCTTTAAACGATTTCTTCGATTTTTTTCTGGAGAAGTGGTATCATGGTGATCCGAGAAGTCGATAGCTGGGTTGGTGATATAGTGTTGCTGAAATATACAATTTCTTGAATTCTGTTGACTTCGTCTAGAATCTCAGGGTCAGATGGTGTATTTGGTTTGAAGTATTCTTCGAAGTAGTCAGAAAATGCCTTGGCCATGTCTTCGTTGGTAGTAAGACCTCCAAGAGTAGTTGTGATGACATCTGGCATTGGCGGCCTCTTTTCAATGCTTGATCTTTTTGAATGTGTCGGCTCCAACTCCCGGCTTGAGTTTTTGGAATACCTTTCTGGAGGAGATTGTCGTTGTGGTGCTTCACCAAGTTCCTAAAAATGATGTTCACACGCTTTGGCTCACTTAATTTCACCCAATTGCAGGATTACTTAACTCTGATTCAACTCTGAGTTAACTCAAGACTGAAAATATGGCCCTAAGTGCTTCAAGTATCCGGGATCTTAGCACCCAATTTTGGGGTCAATTTTATACCATCTATGTAAATCTAAAATGTCATAAAGGATTCTGGAGCCGGATTTCAGAAGGTCCTCACTGCTTTTTGAATCAATTACATCTCTTAGTTGACCAGGTGATGTTCCCACAGAAATTCCACAATATGATAAAAGTTGCCAAAACACAAAACCAAAAAACCCAGAGCCAACACTTCATCCCAAAAATCTGAGTAGATAGAGGTGTGCAAAACGGGAAAATGTATAATTTGATTTTAATAACCAAACCAGCAACTTTTGAATATACAAATTGTAACCGCATCATTCACATTAAATATTATTTGTTAGGATAATAATCAATTAACGGTATCACCTTTTACCGAAACCAATGCCCGCATGTCATTCAGAGATGAATAATTATTTTATTGTGCGGTCAATGTTGCATGAAATCAATTTTATGCAAACAAAAGCCATTAGCGGAAGCTATATAGCTTGGCATTTGCCAATGCATATAAAAAACAACAACGGTATTTATGATGTATGTTATGGGTAAGTATGTTGGAAATATTGTGTCAATATGAGGATGCACGTGCACGTGTGAGTTGCGCCTTTGTATAGGTTAAGCAAGGACAACGAACAAAATAACAAATCAGCATTTCATCAATTTTGCATCATGAAAATCAAATTAAGGCACACACTATGGATTCTGTTGGATGCAAGGATGTGCGGGTGGTTGCTGGCATATTTGTGTTATGTATGCTGTATGCACATTATAGTAAGTAGTAGTTGCGTATGGATCTGTAAGGAGATTTAATTCAACAGGATTTGTTGTGGGAAAGGTGCAATTCGGTCGTAAAGCATTAGCACACGTGGATGTGGTCTGCCCGTCTGCTCTCTGCTTACCATTATCATTTTATCTCTCTCTATCTCTGTCGGTGGTGAACCATCAATCAGGATTCATTTTTTTTGTTGAAAAAACATGTCATCGCCTATGACATAGCAGGTCATTTGTATTCCAAAAAGATACTCATATAGGCCACTCGGCACTCTTTTGATTTGGGTGGTTGTACCTATCGTTCTGTATCTATAGTTGGGTCCTTTCAATTTGATTTAGATTTATTTTTATTTTTTGATAGAATCAATGACATATTTACAACACATGGTATATGTAGATGTAGGTAGGTTATCATGTGAGATGGTGATTTGATATTAAGGCTCTATTGGCTTTTATTTAGATAAGCCATATCCTCCTGACGATGATGGTGTCAAGCTAGGGCAATTTAAAGATACAAGCTTTGTGTGTCTTGCATATACAAAAACGTACAAAGGTTCATATATTACATAGATACCTCCATACATACATACATACATGTAAATTGGAAGATATGGGTTTGAAGTTTGAACAACAATAACAACCTGTCCTGAAGTGGGTAATCCATCAATTTGAATGAGGGTATAATATGAGTGATATGTTATTTAGTAATATGCCTTATTGAAATCTGTTGGGTAAAAATGTTCTTAATTGTTTGCTAAAAAATACAGAAAAAACTTTTAGGAAATTAAATAAACCCTATACCATACAAGATGACTTAAATAACGGAAGCCACCCCTGCAGCAGAAGACAATACAAAGCTCTAGTGAAAGAGAAGACCTTAATATCGTTAGCACTTAGAAACCCAGACGGTAGCTCTTCAGAAAATCGCCTAGCGGATGCCTTGCGGAGGGCCAGCGGACGCCTAGTGGAAGCCTAGCAGCCGCCTAGTGGAGGCCTAGAGAACGCTTTGCGGAGGTCATGCAGGCACATTGCGGAAGCATAGCAGATGCCTATAGGGGATGTTAAGCGGACGCCTAGCGGAGGCTTATTGGGCACCTAGCAGAGGCGTAGCGGAAAGCTAGTGGAGGCCTATAGCGGACACCACACGCAGAAGACTGGCGGGGGCCTAGTGGAGGCCTAGGAGACTCCTAGCGGATGCCTATAGCGGAGGCCTAAAAGTCTCCTAGCGGAGGCCTAGCAAACGCCTAGCGGTAGCCTAGTGATGGCCTAGTGGATGCCTAGCGGAGGCCTAACGAACGCCTAGAGGATCAAGCAGAGGTCTAGCGGACGCCTAGTTGGCGCCTAGCAAACAAGTAGCAGGTGCCTAGCGGAGGCCGAGCGGACGCCTAGTGGAGGCTCAGAAAACGTCCAGCGGAGACCTAGAAGACACTGAGCGGATGCATACCAGACGCCTAGCGGATACCTAGCGGATGTCTAGCGGAGAACTAGCTGATGCCTTGCTGAGGTCTAGTGGACGCCTAGTGGATTTCTTGTGGAGGCCTAGCGAACGCCCAGCATAGGCCTTGTAGGCACCTTGTGAAAGCATAGTAGATACCTAGGGGACGCCAGGCGGACGAATATAGTGGAGGCTGAGTGGGTGCCTAGCAGACGCCTAGCGGAGGTCTAGTGGAGGCCTAGCGAACGCCTATAGAAAACGTAGCGGACGCCTAGTGGAGGTCTAGAAGATGCCTAGTGGACTTATATTTTACTTGTATTATATATTTCAACTTCTGTGATAATTGTACTATCCACTTCTAATAGATATTATACAACCTATCCGTCGAATTCCTCATACCGCTTTTATACTTGCGATATTACCTTTCTGAAGCTATCCGTTAAAACCAAAGCTTCATTAATGTTTCGAATAGCGCTCGTTTAAGACCTACAACGACTTACTTTTAACCTGAAGTGTCTCCAATGAAACAAAAAGTTATGACCTGCATTAATAAGACTAAACTTTGCTCGAGATTAATATAAAGTAATAGATTGGTATGGCTACCGCAAGCACATATTGTTAAATAAATATGAAGATAGGTAGGAATAGATTAATTTATTGATACATAGTAGGTACATACCTAAAACGTAAGCTGACATAATTTTAAAAGCAATTTTGTGAGTTGAGCGGATACTTACTGATCAGATTGGAGACGGACGGAGCTGCAACTGGAATAGCTGTCAAAATTTTTTATACACACAAAATCAATGATGCGAACAGAACACGACACAGCTGCAGACGGAGTTGCAGACGCAGCTGGACAAGTTGGCCAACTTTTAACTTTTGCTTGCAAGTTTTTTGACGTTTCAAATTGCGAGTTTTCAATTACTCATAAAGACGTAAAGCAATTTTAACTTCTATTTCATCATTATTCATTTTTATTTTTGTTTTCATTTTTATTTTCGATACTAAAATGTCAGAAAGCTCTACAGCTGCATAGTGGGCGCGTAAAAAAAAATTACTTACGACACTTTTTGCCAGCTATTCCAGTTGCAGCTGCAGCTCCAGTTGCAGCACTCTATTCTGTTCAGCTAGTTAGCCGGAGGTTATCTTGTTTGCTTCCCCAGTATAAGTATGATTCCCAAACCATTTAATCATGGACCTCCGTCTGTCTCCTCATAACCATTCTCGTCAGTGCCGATTCTGCTTTGGATTCAGCTTTTCCTCTCCATAACTTCTTGGTGCGTGTGCGCAAAGGCAACAAACGTTCCAAGCTTCAATCATCATCCGTCACTTTTGGCTATAAGAAGCCAAAAGTTACTTTAGTACCTAGTATATGAAGGATTTCTTGAACTTGTTACTGATTAGCTGATTCATATTTTCTTCTGGTATTACATGCGTTTTCAATTTTTTCAAATTTATTTCAATTGTGGGGCTTCAGAACAAACCCACTACAGCTTAATCCACGAATCTTTCCTTGGAAGGTGTCAGAAAAGTTAAGGAAAACAAGTTTTTTACATACGTCTATGAGTTTCTTTATCTACTTTTTCTTTCGTAATATAATTCGAATAAATTATTTATACAGTAGTTATCGACTCTTTAATTTACTTGAATCTACTTTTTACTTTTCGAACTGGCACGATGGACGAATGGCAGTAGAATGACGACGACCAAAGACCAGCCATGTTCAGTCGATTCTTCGACTCTTGGAATTCGGGTTATTGGGCGCGTTCCAAATACAAAGAAGTGCATCAAATAACGCACTGCTTGGCTTAAGCTAGAACTTTAATGCTCGAAGGGGCACTTTAGTGGTCGGAAGAAAACAAGCGAGTACACAAAGAGCATATGACACGGCTATAATTGCGGAGTGGAAGGTTTCGTCAAGTTTCGTTCAACTTTGGTTACGGAAGTGAGGTGCGCTCTCGAGCGCACCTCACTTAAGTAAAGCTAGAACTATAATGCTCGGAGGGGCACTTAAGTGGTCGGAAGAAAACAAGCGAATGCATGGAAAGCAATTGACGCGACTATAATTGCGAAGTGGAGCGTTTCGTCAAGTTTCGTTCAACTTTGGTTACGGAAGTGAGGTGCGCTCCCGAGCGCACCTCACTCAAGTAAAACTGACATTTGGTGAAATAGGAATGCCAAGAAGAGAAAGATGATAGTTACATTATGGGTGTGTTCCCCTTTTTTCGGTACGGAAAGCTACTTTTCGTTGGTTTTTGACATTAGCTTCAGTGGCCTTCTGACTATTATAGTTCTACCTTAAAATAGGAAGTGAAATAGGAATGCTAAAAAGAGAAAGATGATAATTACACTGTGGGTGTGTTCCCGTTCTGACGGTACGGAAAGCTACTTTTCGTTGGTTTTTGACATTAGCTTCAGTGCTCTTCCGACTATTATAGTTCTACTTTTATACGCAGCGAGTGCACCGAATGCCACACTGCAGATTTACACGCTACAGTACTCCCCCCAGTTGGATGCTTGTCATTTTACGAATCTGCTTGGCTTAATAATTTGTCGGCCAACTCTAGTTGTCCGTTCCGGTAAGACAGTAGTTTGGTCAGTCGCGAAAGAGACCCGTTTCGGTTCGCGCACGATTTCTTCCCGAAGCAATTGAGAAGGTGTGTCTTCCATTTGTCTGACACAAGGTTTGACGTGATCTAAAAGTCTTGTCGTTAAGCTTCGTTACCGGAGAAGGACCACCGTAAGGTTGTTGAAGTGGCTTCCGTACTGAATCGACCCTTAAGAAAACGTGCGAACAAGTTCTTAGTTCCTGGAAAATAAAAGGTTTAAAACTACTATGGCGCGATGGTGGAGTAGGTCTTATATTCGCGCATTGACGATATAGATCTTTAACGAAATCCGACTGTGAAAACGAACTTTATTCAAAAATTAAATCTGAAGGCACTCTCATATTTTGTCCAAAAACCAATTCGACGGTACTGGCTTCGGAATCTTCGCGGATGGCTGATCTGAGGCCTAATAGTATGTAAAGTAATTTTTTGACCATTGCCCAACTAACAAAATTGCTTCGCATTTCAGACATTAATTTCTTATTTGTTCCTATAGCGCTCCTATTACCCCTCTCACGGGAAGTCAATACCTTATTTGAGCATTACTGATTCCTTAAATATTTTCTGGTGCAAATTATGTTAGCTTGATAGAAGCGATATACCAATGTTTTTTTAATCTCTCTTATTGCTCTAATGAAATGACAAAGGAGCTTTCGCTTCTTTAGTCATCCTGTAAAATTATCATACAATCTCTATGATAGTTCCTGTTACTTCGTTTCTATATTGCTTGTATTGGTATGCTTAAGTGCAGCCACAAACCATTTCTGCTATACTAGTGAAAGCACAAACCACTTCTGGTGTACTGAAGAGTATAGCCACAAACCAGCAGTGTGGGGAAAGTGCATAAGTTCTTTTTCATCGTAAATATATTCTTCCATGGCCGAGCGGTTCGTGGTGGACTTTCAGTGCGAGAGGACCATGGTTCGAATCCACCAGAAACCTTGTAATTTTTATAACTTAAATAATATCTAATATTGCATTTCAGATAAAAATTTTCAAATAAAATATCAGCAAATAAATAATATAAAATAAAAATATAAATCAATTCTGTTGCTATGAACACAAGTGTACCCGGTAATACCTTAATTGAAGCTGTTGTGAATAGATCTCTCGATATCATAGATACAAGTTTGATTGAAGTGAATGAGAATTTTGTATCTATAAACGATATAAAAACTATACTATCCACTTTAAAAATAAGAAAAGCTGTAGGGTTTGATAGCCTTAAAAACATGTATTTGAAAAATCTTCCACGGTGTTGTATAATATTTTTAAAACATTTATTCAATTGTTGTTTCAAAATTGGATATTTTCCATTGGAATGGAAAACAGCAAAAGTAATACCAATCTTGAAACCAGGTAAAAGTGCTAGTGAACCTTCCAATTACAGGCCAATTAGTCTGCTTAGCTCTTTAAGCAAATGCTTCGAGAAAATTATTAAAACTAAGCTCATAGCTCATATAGATCAAAATAGTCTGCTACCTCCAGAACAATTTGGTTTCAGAGCTTACCATAGTACTGTACATCAAGTACACAGAATTTCGAGGGATGTAAAAAATAACTTTAGGCTAGGAAAAAGTACTGGAATGGTATTACTTGATATCGAAAAGGCGTTCGATACTGTATGGCATAGAGGCCTTCTACACAAACTTTTAACTTTTAATTTTCCACTGTACCTTATAAAAATTATAAAATCATTTCTTCTTTCAAGAAGATTTAAAGTATTTGTCAATAATTGTTTGTCTGAAACGTATAACATTGAAGCAGGTGTACCTCAAGGATCTGTTCTTGGACCAATATTGTATATACTATTTACCTCAGACTTCCCAGGCTTAATGTATTGTGAAAAGGGTATCTTTGCAGATGATACATGTATTTATACATCAGATTCAGTTGGTTCCATAATAGAAACTAACCTGCAATATGATTTAAATACAATATTGACTTATTTCAATGATTGGAAAATCAAATTGAATGCTTCTAAGACGCAGGCTCTGTTCTTTACACGAAAAAGGAAAGCTTGCCTCTTACCAAGCAACAGCCTTCAAATCGGTGGTCTTAGAGTGAATTGGGATAAGAGTGCTAAATATCTTGGTGTACAACTTGATGCGAAAATGACATTTGGATTGCATATCCAACATATATTACAAAAAGTCAATGTCACAATAAAGATTCTTTATCCTTTCATTAATCGACGGTCAAAGCTTAGTATGGAAAATAAATTCCTAATTTTCACATCAATATTTCAATCAATAATCTTTTACGGTTCACCATCTTGGGGTGACTGTGCTAAAACCCATATTAGAAGACTTCAAATAAGCCAAAACAAAATTCTGAAAATGATGTTAAGATTACCGTGGCATTTTTCTACTGAAGAACTGCACAACTTGGCAAATATTGAAAATGTACAATCTAGAATTCTGAAGTTAAATGAAAAATACAAATTTGGCTGTGAATCATCAGACAATATGCTAATTTCTAGTTTGGTTTCATAGCAAGTTCATATGTTCTCGTATATATTATTATTATTTTTCAACTTTTGTTTGAATTTGTTGGTATTATGATTGATGTTATTAATTGTTAATTTACTATATTATTATCTATTTATTTATTTATTTATTTATTTACTTATTTATTTATTTATTTATTTATTTATTTATTTATCTAATTATTTATTTATTAATTTATTTATTTAATTAATTATATATTTACTTATTTATTAATGTGTTCATTTACTTATTTATTTATTTATTAATTTATTTGTTGTCCTATTATTTATTTATTTATTTATTTATTTATTTATGTATTTATTTAATTATTTATTTATTTATTAACCAATTTATTTATTTATTTATTTAATTAATTATTTATTTATTATTTAACTATTTAGTTATTTAAAGTGATAGATCCAAACTGTGATATTAGTTTAGGTGGTATTAAGACTGATTTTTGTTATTATTTATTTTGTTATTATTAATTTGAATGTAATTAATTTATTCACTTTTTGTAAATTTATATCTTACACTACAGTAATGTAAAATATTTATTGGGACATAATTTTCTTGCAATGAGTCTGAATAAGATCAAGCAGCTCATCTCACCCCTTCTCTCATCTTATCTCTGACAAGATTTAAATTAGTTTAAGATATTTTTTTTTTTTTTCTCATTTTGAATGAAGGTTTTGTTAGTAGTTTTTCCTTCGAATTAAATTAAATTTTTTTAAAAACATTTATTATTTCGAAAACTGTATATATAATTGACATTAGTAAGGTAGAATATAACCATATCTATGTAAATTGTGCAATGCAGCAATGTTGAAAAAAAAGAATGTACATTTTTGCTACAATAAACATAATAATAATAATAAAATCAATTGTGAAATATTTTTTTTTTATTTTTCCACCTTCTTCTATAAGACCTCTAAATTGAGTCCAGTAAGTGTTTTTGGGGGCAATTGAATTTACTCCATAAAGGTCCAATAGGAGCTTATTTTTTTTTATATATTTTCGACTTACGTGGCTTTGACATTAAGTTAAAAATATTCACATCATTGAATCAGCTATCTAACTATCCTGCTTGGTTAAGAGTCATTGAAAACTTTCAAGCGTTGGTAATATGGATGATACATTTGTGGGGCCTCATTATAATTATGAACTTTGATTGTTGAGATATTTCCATCAACACAAATTGAAATCCTGCAATCACTTATGTAAGTAAAGTTCAAAGAGCTCCAAAAGGTATTGATCTCCTCAACTTATATCGATTGTTCATCTTCCTATCAAATAATATCAAGTGGAATATAATAACATACACATTACACAGCTTTCAAGGTTGAGACATTATGAAAAATCAATATAGACCCTGCATGTATCTATAATACATGCGGCGAAAACGACATGCCGACAACCACGAAAATTGCTTACATGCTTCTTCACTTATTAATATCTAAATTCGATTCGCATTAGCCAAAAATAAAATTTAAGCCCAAAGGTAGAATGCTTGAATGAACTCATACTTTTGATTTTCAATAGTAGCTTCAATCATTTAGGTTTGCACCTACACTATGAACATTGTACAGGGTGATATGTCATAGTGAAATTTTTTTAAATAATAAATTTGTAATAAATTAGGTGCATACAACTAGTTGACCTTGTATGGCGATTTACTGCCTGAACAGATTGCAAGACGGATGTGGAATAGATGTCAAATATGCTGCAGCCAGAACTGCAAGAGTTGAAAATTTTTTAACTTTTACTGCAGCATTTTTGATATCTATTCCAGCTGCGTCTTTCATTCTGTTCAGGCAGTTAGTAGCACATACTTTTCTTAAAAATGTCCTATAAATAAGGTTTTTTTTTTTTTCCGTGGTTAGGTGCAAAACCTGCATCAGGCTCTATGAGGACCGGAAACGCGTGCTCATAGAAGTGTGAGATTCTTACTACACTAAAACCACCTCCACTTCCCGATTGCAACTAAGTTGAAACTTATCTAGCAATTTATTTTTAACGAAGTTAAGTAACGCGTTGCAGGTAACTTTCCGGAGAAAGTTTCTGCTTATTCCGCGATTTTAAAGCGGTTTTGTGTTCACCGCACCAAGTCGGAAGGTTTTGTTCTTTGCAGACAGCGTACTAAATTCGACTCGTCAAGAATGTCAATAATCGTTGGATAAGCGTGATCTAATAGCCGATTTCTATGTTTTCGCGCGAAACTCTCAATTTCCCTGTGAAGATCTTCGTTTCTTATATACCATGGTGCATTTACAAATGACCTAAGCAATTTATTTTCAAACGTTTGTAATTTATTTAAATTTGTATCGCAGGTACAACCCCAGAGTTGTATACCGTAAGTCCAGACAGGTTTAAGTACCTGCCTGTATAAAATCAACTTATTATCAATACTAAGCTTGGAATATTTACCGAGTAGCCAGTTCATATCTCTTAATTTACTTTTTAATTCTTCGCATTTCTTTTTTACGTGCGGCTTCCAGTTTAATTTCGCGTCTAGAGTCATTCCCAGATACTTTGCCTCATTCGCAAATGGTAAACGACCGGTATTAAGAAAGACGGGCAATCTATTTATTTTTTTTATACGTAAAGTCCACGTGGACTGACTTTTGTTCATTGAGCGCTATTCGCCATGTTTTTGTCCACTCATTAACATTATTAAGAGCATTTTGTAATTTAATCGTAGTTTCGTTAATCGTTTTGCCTACTGCTAGTATTGCAGTATCATCAGCAAACGTTGCTACCAGTAGCGTAGCTACCGCGGTATCAGCCGTATCAATGATACGGGGCCCCCGAGGTAAAGGGGCCCCACGATATAGAGGACGTTAGGAATTTTTCATTGAGATGAATACGACACACAATGTCAATTACAATTTTAAAATGTACTTATTTTTGTTTGCATGTGTCTTTTCGATAGTTTTCCTGCGTAGGTGTCCTTATGTATCTCTATCTACATCCTACCAACTAAAGTATCCGAAACCAGAACGTGCAACCACTTTGCTTTTTTATTGGAACGCGTGCCAAAGTCCAACAAAAATTAGACGAAAATATGGCAAAACTAGAAGAAATTCTTACAAAACTGAATTAAGATGTGTCGGTCTTAAGCATTTAATAAAAATTTCCTACTCTTTAGTTCTAATTTGTGCTGATGGGGCTTATATTCTTAGGGGAAAGCAAATGTTAATATGCACTTATAAAAATAATTTGCTTTTTATCATAGTTTAGAGAAAAACCTACAAGAACTTCATGATCAGTTTAATCGAAAATATTTATTAAAATTTCATTAGAGCAACAGATTTCGAGAGAAACCTGCCACACTCCGACTGCGGCACACTAGGGTAAATGTAAATACTGAGTGCACTGGGCGTTTTACCATGTTTTTTTTTAAATCTCTGCTCTGCCGATGAAAATGTTATAATCTTTTATGTGCACATCTTTATGAGATAAAATTAAAAATCTTTTCAAAAAACAAACGGTTAAAGTTAATTATAAAAACTGTATTTTGTCCCTTTAACCCAACAAATAAAAGGCAATCATTAAACCGCCATAACTTTAAGACTGAAGCTAAGATTAAACGGTTAACGTTAATGGTCAACGCATGGACTCCTTGACGTCATCAGAAACATCGTCAATATACTTTCATCACAATTGGTACTCTTTGGTGTCAATGAAATGATATGTGAAACGTTCAAGGTTACACTACTTGACCACATCTTAGCATATGCACGTTGTCATTTTTAATTTTGACGATCACATGACATTGACTGTACTCGTAGTATTACCGAACAATACAATGTAAATGCATGAAAAAACCTAAGAAACAGTCAACGCGTTGGTGAACGTGTTCTAACATTGTTGACAGAGTGATCACACGGCCAACGAAAATAATCATCGCATTGACCCCTAAATTTGTGCCAACGAGAGTGTCAACACAGCCGTCAACGCTTCGAAAGTATTCTTTAAAAAGTATTCAACTTTGAGACAGAATTTGATGTCACTTTGACTTGAGAGTCAATGCGTTGAACATTTGCGTTGACCGTCTAATCGTAGCTTAACTTATGTAAAGTTCCTAGATTGTTATACTTTTAAAATAAGTTGATGTTAGTATGGGAAACAAAAAAGGTAGTGCCATTGTCATTAAAAAGGGGGCCCCTAAAAAATTTTTGATACGGGGCCCCGAAGTGCTCGCTACGCCACTGGTTGCTACGATAGTGTCTTCTGTTTGAGGTATATCACGTGTAAATAGAAGGTACAGAATTGGACCTAAAACACTACCTTGTGGTACCCCAGCCACTATTTCTTTGAAATTAGAATATTCATTTCCGTGTCTTACACGAAAAAGTCTGTTTTCTAGATATTCGTTTAGAATTTGATAAAGTCCTTCAGGCACAACTTGTCTTAATTTGAATTTGAGGCCTTCGTGCCACACCTTGTCAAACGCTTGCGACACATCCAAAAAGACCGTACGAACAGATTTTCTTTTTTTCAAGAGCTCTCTCAATTTCGTCGCGTCGTCGGTTATCCTATGCACTTGATCAATGGTCGAATGCTTTCTTCTAAATCCGAACTGATGTTCAGGTATTAATTGTTTTTCTTCTAACTATTATCGGCTGCAGGCGAAGGAGTAGTATTCTTTCAAAAACTTTTGATATTACAGGAAGAAGCGAAATCGGTCTGTAAGACTTCTTTTCATGAGATGGTTTGCGGGTTTCAAAACCATTATTACTTCCGCAACTTTCCATTGGCTCGCAACTTATTCTAACCTAAGGGCGGCATTTATTATATAAAGAAGGTTGATCAAACCTTTACGAGGAAGCAGTTTTAGAATTTCTGCCGTGATTAAGTCATAACCTGGAGCTTTATTGGACTTAAGCTTCTTTATTTCTCTTTTTAACTCGGCAAGTGTAGCATTTCTTATTATGTAGCTGTCATTTGATGTTAAATTCATATTTAAATTTTCGTTTAGTACTTGTCCATCGAAAGCAGTGATGGAACTTCTACTACTTAAGTGGTATTTCTACCACCTTTTCTTGTTTTTAAAATCCTACAACCTTCAACTCAAAATCTACCACCTTTTACCATTTTGCTACTAGTAATAATTTTTCATTTCTATCATTCTTTTTTTGCGTTTGATATTTAGCTATATACATTTTTAATAATATAATAATAGTTATTTGAACTAAACCACTGACGTTTCTTCAAAAAAATGTCTCGTTGTAGTGTTAAGATACTTTGACTCTATGGCTAAGTTTGTTAAAGACAAAGTTTTTGGATTATTTGAATTAGAAGAGTCTACAGCCGAAGCAATCTACAGCAAAGTTATAGAAACGCTTGCTACTTTTAGTATTCCCCTCGACAATATGATTGGCTTTTCATCAGACAATGCTGCTGTTATGACGGGTACACTGACTGGCTTTAGCACATGGTTGAAAAATGTGAATGCCTTAACGATTGGATGTAGCTGCCATAATTTAAGTTTGTGGTTCACCTATGCTGCAAAGTAGGATATATATTATTTCTACTTCTGTCATAGCTCAAAAAAACAAAAAGATTTCATAACTTTTCAGAAAGCACTATGATGTCGATGAAGTCCAAATTTTAAAATTTTGTCAAACTCGGTGGCCCTCTTTAGAAATTGTCGTCAAAAGAATCATAGAGCAGTGGAATCCCCTATTTGATTTTTTATATAACACTCATTCGAAGAGCCTTACTAAAAAGCAATGACCATTTTCAATTTTCTGAAAAATAAAGATTTTTTTTTTTAAATTATATTGCCTTGAATTTAAAAATATAAACGACTTGAATAGAATATTTCAATCAGAGACGTCAAAAATTCACCGAAAGTATGGAATCTTTTAAGCTAAATATAATGAAAAATTTTATAAAACAGGAAAATATTGACTTGAATACGGATGTAAAAATTCTGAAAACTATTTGCCATGCAGTCAAATGTATTTTGGTTAATATTTTGAAGCATATATACTTGAAAATGAAATACATGAAAATACAATCATTAACTACGAAAAGTTATGTGTTCAAATTCAAGAACGATTTACTTTTTTTGATGATAAAATTAAAGTATTAAAATATTATTTATGTAGGTCCTAAAAGAGTCAGTGCTGGAACAATGCCAACCCAACAGTCATTGGACTTACAAAATATATTCCGCCAAACTCTACAACCATTAATACGCTAAATGTTGAGTGGAGAAAGCTCATCGGCGAATTTAAAATAATAGAAAGTTTCAAAACTGATGACATCGTACCACAGTGGATTTTTAGTAAAAATTTGAAAGACGTTATGGGAGATTTAATGTTTCAGAACTTGTGATCATACATGTTACAACTTTGTTGTTTACCACACAATAGCGCAGCAGCTGAACGTAAATTTTCGCAGCTCAAAAATATTAAAAATGATAAAAGAAATAAATTAAACACAACAACTGTTCACAACATTTTAGCTGCGAAAGAACTTTTGGGAAACGGGGAACATTTTGATCCCCCAGAGTTGTTGGTTAATAATGCTTCTAAATACAAATTCAGGCATATTATATAAAAAATAATAATTTTATCGAGTGTGAACTACATGTGATTTATAATTTTTAATTTGAATGGACTGTTTTTTTCTTTGATTTAATTGTTATTAATACATGATTTATTTACCATTAAAACATTTTTTTCTACCACCTTTCTACCACCTTTTTTTTGCACTATCTACCACTACTTTAGTTTTCCCAAGTCCCATCACTGATCGAAAGGCTTAAATGTTTCCTCCAGGTAATCGGCGAATACCATAGCTTTTTCTTTGTCACTTTTAGCCCATTCGTTTTGGCCTTTCTTAATAGGAGGCGCTGGAAGCGTTGGTCTTTTTGTTACTTTTATAGCTCTCCAAAGTGAGTAGTTAGAATCTTTTCCTGGTGATTTTCGAGGTAATTTTCAACTTCACCGTTTTTGAAATCTGATATTCTCGTTTTAAGCAAATTACACAATCGATTTAAATTAGCTTTGTGTTGAGGAGCACGGGTTCGCTGCCATTTCTTGCGTATTTTTCTTTTCTCTTTCACTAAATCTTTTATTTCTTGCGGATATTTTATATCTTTGCGGCGCGGCATTTCCCTTTGATAAGGTGTGTTATTCCATGCGGCATTTTGTATCATATCAACAAAGGTATCAACTGCGTCTTCAAGTTCGAGAGACGTTTGTAATGATATTCTTAATTCAACGCTGTCCTCGATATCTTTCCTAAATCCATCCCAGTTGGTTTTACCGTTTGTTAACCTGGGTGGTTTTTCAATTTGTATAAGACTTTCGCTCGTATTGAGTATGACGGCAGAATGATCCGAGAAGAGATCAAAGCTCTCTGTAATTTCAACATAGTTAGAGGGTATTCCTTTTACCATAAATAAATCGATTAGGTCAGGTATTTTTTTTTTTAAATAAGGTGTTGAAAATCCCCATGACCTTAAGAGACTGTAAAAATTCGTTTAAAAAAAATGTAAAGCCCTAGATATTGACCGCAACTATCCTCAGACCCTAAACAAAATTCATTACAGTGTTGAAAAAACAAAAATGGTAGTCACCTAGCTCATATTATTTTCCTTTTAAATTATCTTACAATATTGTAAGGACTATTAATCTTCAAAATTCTTTTAATTTTCTCAAAATTCATTGCAAGTTAAAGTTATTCAAATTTTAAATTTACCTTATTCTTTCCACTCACCCTGTATTCTAAGATAGATTCAAGGTGGGCATATTATGTTGGTGCATTCAAAGCATTTACACGTGTTTACTCTTAAATTTTTTGTATTCATGACTGTCGGGCTAGGCCTGTAGAGGCAACCTGACGGAGTTCTTCTGCTTAGCATGTTTCTTAAGTTAAGCCACACGTTATTTCAATCGAAAGCTCATTAAACCCTCTTGAGATGTGCTTCGATATTATATAGGTATATAAGACGTAACATGGACTTCTTCTTTCTCGATGATGTTTCCACTCCACCAGCTCTCTTATACTCAAAATTTCTCCTCTTCCCTTCACTCTTCCTAACTAAATTGTATTTTCGTTGATGGTTTGCCAAATGGCACAGTTTCCACCCGAATTGGTTCACATTTAGGGCCTCCCTTAATCGAATGCCATAAAATACGGTTTTGCTCTAAACGGATGAAGGGTGTGAGAACTGGAAACATCGGTGGTGGCAGAGTAGTTGAAAACGCACAACAAGTTCAAAATGATTAATCGCTCCCAGAGTACGTAGAGCCCTGCTTTTGAACGTAGATTGGAGTGAGAGATTCCCGCATAGTTCTGGGGTGGCCATAGTTTTGGCTAAATATCCAAAGCCTAACCATCATCAACAAACCCAAAACAATTTTACCCACTGAATGGCAGAAGCAAATCTATTCAGGAGCTGTTCTCAGTTTTCTGCCAAGGAGGGACCGGGCGGTCTTGATGATGATAATGATGATGGTGATGACGAGGAAGGAAGTGCGGAACTAAACAGAGCCGACCACATCGTGCCGTCTCGTCGTTGTTGTGTTGTCGTTGTCGGAGGTCGTTTACAACAGTCAAAGGCATAGCAATCATTATTTACAGATGAAGGGGCAGAGAAAACATGCGGGTCGAGTTATTCATTCCATAATTTCTAATAACGATAAAGTCACCGTGTAGACTCTGTGTTGAGGGTAAGTTGTATCGGAAATATAAAGTTTATGGCATGATACATGAGTTGATGTGCTGTGCATACAGTTTGCCCTATATTTTGCAGAAATATGTAGATGGACGCGCCCCCATCTCTGAGGGAGTAAAACAACAACAACAACATCAACAACTGAGCCGGACAAATGGAAGACCCAGGAAAAAATAACAACAAAAATATTCTTCGCACCATAGCACCATCTGCATTATTTATTGTGAAATGTTCTCAAATTCTGAGAACCTAAATAGGTGAATTTTAGAAGCGTGTTTTAACGCACGAACTCGGAAAATATATCATAGAACATAAGTAACAGTAAATTCAAGGAAAGCTTTTGATCGAATAAAAGTAAAGACTTGCATTAGAATTCATTGTTCATCCGGACTTGACTTGCTTAACTAATGAGCGTGACTTTTGTTTAACAAAGACAAAAATAGCAACACTATAATCTTCTGCCGGAAATGGCATTGCATAACTCGCATGAAGTCTTGGACGATCCTATCAGAAGGATGGTGTGCGGTGGATGAATTCAGCATCCAGAATCAACGGTGCCACCAACAGTCTTCAAGACAGAAACCGAGAAAAGTGATCCCACTTGGGCATCACCTCTCCTTTTATCAAGACGGCAGCCGAAGAATTTCCAAGATAGAAACAAAGGAGGCGTACAGGTTTCAGTCAGTCTGAACCATTTAGTTTGCACCTTTTACGGGCTACTACGACATATTCGGAGTTCACAACTATAAGGAGTGGTTAATCCAGCCCCTGCCCTTGGACACATATTGCAAGGGTCTGGCCTTCCAGGTTGGGGGTTGTGCTGTCGGAGTGACTTCCCAGCAACGTAAATCAATTTTAGTTGTGAAGCAACAACAAGCCTCGGATACCGACGGATTAACTATTGACGAACCTAGCAAACGAAATAAGGACCCCGAACTTATGATCTGCACGTGGAATGTTCTGTCTCTCTATGGCCCACGTGCAGCCAAACATTAAGCGGAGGTCCTAGACTGCTGCAAAGCAGACATCACCACCATCCAAGAAGTGCGATGGAATACAGGCTGGGCAAATGAAATCTAAAAGCCTCCGACATCTAGTACGGTGACTTTTACCGACCACAAGGGCAGCGTCTTTTTGGATGTGGATTCGTCGCTAGAGGCAATGTAGACAAGAAGTCTTGAGTTTCAACTATGTGAACGAGTACCTCACAGCAATTCGCATCAAGGCTAAATTCGCCAACATTAGCCTCATATGCACGCATGCTCCCACAGAGGAGAAAGATGACGATACCAGGGACGAGTTCTATACGAGCTTCTGGACAGGATATACAGCCCTAGCTACGACATTAAAATTGTCTTGAGTGATTTTAATGCCAATCTTGGAAGAGAAGACGTCTTTGGTGGCACAATTGGAAGATATAGCATGATACCACCTCCGACAACTAACGCAGGTTAATCGTCTTTGCTGCGGGGCGAAACGTTGCGGTATAGCTAGGACGCATTTACCGCATCTCGATATACACAAGGGGACATGGCGAGTTCCTGTTTAATCATCTGCCAACCAGATTGACCACATGCGATCGACGCAAGGCACTCCTCCAGTATCATGGATTTCCGAACGTTACGAGGAGCCAACGTTGACTCGAACCACTACCTCTTTGTAGCCAAGGTATTGCAACAGTTATCCAGGCGAAAGTCAAAACAGGGAAATTGTGATGAAGTTTTGCGTCGGACGGCATCAGTCGCAAGAAATTTCCAGATCGACTCTCTCGCACCCTCTTACATAGTCCTATGCTGCCATCTGCAAGTATCGAAAACCAGTGGAAGAATTACCAGAAGGCCATCAGAGATACCGCCTGTGACGTGCTGAGCCTCGTATGACCACCACAGCGAAACCCCTGGTTCGATGAAGAATGCCGGCAAGTACATGCAGCCAAACAACAGGCAAACAAAGCGGCACTGCTCGTGATTGTGAGCTCTTCGAACGGAAGAAGAGAGAGGAATTTAAGCTTCTAAGAAGAAAGAGCATTAGAAGCGCGCAATCTAGGAAATAGAGGGATGTCATTGCAGGAATGAAAATCGGAAGTTTTACCAACAAGTAAAAAAAGCCTCAAGGTTACAAGGCCTGAACCGAGGCCTACAAGGATGATCAGGGGCAAATCGTGGTAGAATCACAGTTTTATAATGGCAGTGATGAACCGAATTCCGCTACCATGCAGATTGCACTACTGAACCTAGACGACGCACGTAGGCCACCAATTCCGTCCAGCCTATCTTGACGAAATGAATATAGCTATATCTAAACTTAAGCTGATGCTTGAGCTGATGGCCTTGGTTAGGAGTATGGACCGGCTCATCTGCAAAATATGGCCAGAGAAGAGCATTCCCGATGAATGGAACCTTAGAATTGTTTGCCCGATCGTCAAGAAAGGCAATTCTCTGGACTGCACCAACAACAGAGGCATCAGTTTTCTTAATATCGCCTACAAGATCTTCTCAGCCTTGTGGACGCCTGAAGTCATTCAACAACAACAAACAGCTTGTCCATATCATTGTGACTGCGGCTTTAGGCCAGTAAAGTCCACCATCGACCAAATATTCTCACTGAGGCAGATTTTGCGTGTGAGAGCATCTATAGAGACGAGCTACATATATAGAGCAATGTCTAGTTTTGACATCCCTCCCAAACTCGTCCGTTTGTGCAGGATGACGATGGAGAATGCATGCTGCTCCATCAAGGTCGGCAAAGACCTCACCGATACCTTTGATGTCAAAAAAGGTTTCATGCAAGGCACTGCGCTCTCATGCGACTTCTTCAACATTGTTCTTGAAAGAATAGTGCAAAACTCTCACGTCAACACAAGAGGCACAATCTTTCAAAAGTCCGTCCAATTACTCGCTTACGCAGATGACATTGACATAATCGGACGATCAGTGGTCCGATCAGATCAGTGGTGCTTTCATGAATATTGAGAAGGAAGGTAAGGAGATGGGTTTAGCGGTGAATGAAGGCAAGACAAAATATATGCTGTCAACATAAAAGGACTCTCAACATCGACGTTTCGGATAGAACGTCACTATAGACAGCTATAATTTTGAGGGGGTCAAAGACTTTGTCTACCTACGATCCGCTATAAACTCAGCGATTAATACCAGTTCTGAGATCTAACGAGAGCTACTGTTGCCAATCGCTTTTTCTTTTGACTAAGAAGTAAATAAGAAGCCAATTGAGAAGCAAAGCCCTCTCTCGAGCAACTAAAGTGTTCTTGGTATAAGACGATTACTATCGCGGTCCTGTCCAGATATATGGTGGGAGACATGGGAGCGCTTTAGGCTGTTTTGAGAGAAAAATTCTCCGGGTGAGTTTTGGTCCCATCTGCATAGATGGGGAATGGAGAAGAAGATAAATAAAGAATTATATGGTCTGTACAGCAACACCAACCTAGCCACAAAATTGAAAAATCAACAATTGAGATGGCTGGGTCACCTAGAGTGAATGGACATCAATGCTCTGGCCCGGAATGTCTTTGAAACCAACCCCGTGGGACTGTGGCGTAGTCAAGGAGGACAGCTTAGGTGGCGCCCGGAAATGGAAGAGGACCTCAACAAACTTAACTTGTCATGCAAAACTCGAGATAGCTAACTAGGAACTGAGCCAGCTTGAAGAATCTTGTTGGTTGAGGCTCTGATTCACCCCGGACTGTAGTGGCACCATAAGTGTGTTAGTAAGGCTTTTGACCAGTTCTCCGTTAGAGTTCTTGCTTTGAGATGGTGATCTGGTCACAAAAGTTCACATCTTTTTTGTGACAGAGATGGTCACTTTCCATATACTGCACCCATTATGTAGTAGTACATACTCTACGTTCGAGGGGAACAATCGCATCACGGTCTTTGTACTATGCACGTTACTCCTGCAAACTTTTGTCAGCATACCGAAAGCGGCTTTCGCCTTGTCAATACGGCAATCAACATCATCATCTGTACCACCACTGTCTTTTGAAACAACACTTCCTAGATAGATAAAATTGTTCAACGCTTCAACCTGCTATCCCGCAACGTCAACTTAAGGAGAGTAACCAGAAATGCAAAGGATTTTCGTTTTTCCGATGTTGATCCTCAACCCGACACTATTTTATTCATTTTCCAGATTGCACGCATCTAATTTAGATCAAACAAATATCGTCAGCATAGTCGAGTTATTGCAGAAAGGAAAACATAGCATGGAGGATATCTCCAACAACAACCAGAAATAATAAATAGTGATAGTAAAAATCCATCGTACTGACTCACAAGGTACCTCAACCATACTTCACACTTCACAGCCATCCTATTTCAAAGCAAGGAACGCTTTTCTGATTTCTTGGGAAAGATGATCTCCAACCCACACTTTCATGCACAGGTCAAACGAGTTATGGTATCAAAACGACGCAATCCAGTGCTAATTGGGCAAAGAGCGAGTGTTACGCTCTTGCCTCCATTTCTACTTACCTACCTAAAAATCCATCAACCGAAGATGGAGAGGGGAACGGAACTCCACACAATGCTCCACATATTGCTGTTTATCCTTAAGGATTTTAAGGTGTTGACTTGATTTATGCAAATTGAGCCTGCCCGGAATCCTGCTTGCTTTTCGTCGAAACTAGTAAGTAAGTAAGTAAGTAAGTAAATTTCATGGGTTACGTACGAATGACCGACAAAAAAAATGTCGACTGGTTAAAATGTCGACTTTTATCGACTTTTTTGTAAGTTAAAATACCGACTTTGTTTCTACCGACTCATTGAAATATCGACAGTTTGAAATGTCGATTTGACAAAAAGTCGACTGCCCTGATAAAAGTCGAGAAAAATATCGACTTGTCGGAACTTTTCCCATACAGAAAAGTCGATATAAAATATAAATCGACATTTTAAGCAGTCGACATTTTGACTCTTCGACATTAAACCTAATATTTCGAACTTTTAACTGCCTCATTTTCTGGATGTTTTATTATTGTATTAATATTAAAACACATTACAGACCCTGAATAAGAGGCAATAAGGACGTCAAAATATATAGGCAAAAAAAATTAAATTACAAAAAATGCGATTTATAAAACTATGACCATGCGTTATTAGATAATAATGATCAGATCATAGTTAAGGGAATGATGATGATTATACAAGCGCGCGCTTGTAAACATCATTCCCTAAACTATGATCTGACCAAAATGTCGACTTTCAAAATATCGACTTTTAAAATGTCGACTGCTGTAATCTCGATTCGTAAAATCTCGATCACAGTCAACATTTTGAGAATCGACCTTTTGAAAAGTCGACATTTTAAAAAGTCGGTCAAATTTGTGTCTATATTTTGATCTGTCGGTCTTTTAACCAGTCGAGATTTTTTCTGTCGAGATGTTAAAAGTCGATCTTATCGAGTCGATATTTTAAAAGTCGACATATCGTACCCAGTCCAATTTTCATTTATTGAATATTTTATAAAACTACATTAACATAATAAAAATGAAGTTAAAGCTATGGCAATGCCGTCAGCTCGATTAACAGTAAATATTTTTACAAATTTTGCGGTTTAAGGAATTAATTAGAGAACATTATTAAATATACATTTAACTTCTCAAATTCGGTTTCTAATAAAATTCGATATTTATAAGCACTTTTTACAAAAAAATACAAATTTTTCCAATTCTGGCCATTTAGCATTGATAAAGTTTTTGCTCCCAAATACTTTTGTCTTAATGCTGCATATATTGGGCAGACTCCAATAATAAGGTGAAAGCAATCTTCTTTCGCTTTAAGGTTACACAAAGAGCAAAATTGGTTAAAACTTCCATTATAAGGTGCTCCATTGAGGCCAAGGACCTCGCATCTGGTCTTAAAAATTATTGAAATTTGCTCGTAGGTAAGCGTGTCACAAAAATAATTGTCAGCGGCAAGATTAAAGTTGAGTTGTGAGTACAAAACTACTTTCAGACTGCTGGGCTTCCACTTCCAACAACGCTCTTTGGGTATCTTCGAACTTCTGGATTATGCGATGTAGCCGATCTTTTAAAGTGTTTCGATCACCTGGGAATGCTACCATATCTTCTCCGTAAATTTCTCCAAGGTCTCGCCACTTTTTCATCCACCAATCCTTGTTTCTTATTTCATACAAAATCATTTTGTTGGCAAGGCGTGATTCGGGAAGGTGGAGGACTTTTAAAATATAGTCAGCCTGTGCTTTGAATATGTACGTATAGACTTTAGGCAAGCCTTTCTCTAAATAAAGTGCATAATTTGGTGATTTAATTGGTAAGTTGAACAATTTTTTGATGAAATTTTTTGCAGCTTTTCCATATCTTCAAATTCTTCGGCGCCTCATACTTGGTGCAGCGTAACATTAAGTCGATTTAACAACTGAATCGAAGATTTATACCTCGTAGAGAGGCAAACATGTTCACTGAACAAAATGTTTTTCCAAGTTGAATTGATTAGCTTTTGACAGGCCTTAACTTTCTCCCCATTGTGGGTTTTGAAATCCAACGTTGAATTCAGATGTAAGTAAGTAACATTTTTATAAATTAAATAATATTCTTATCATTTCAGAACATAGAAAAACGCAGTCCCAGCTCCCGTAAAGAAAACAAACTGACAAAATAAAAATAATAAAAATAAAAATTAAATTAAATAATTTATTATACAACTGCATTGAGTGGCTTTTATAAGGCCTAAATGTCAAATTTTTATATGGCCCTTTCAAGGCCTTATTAAACAAGCCTTATTATAACTTGTTTAGTGAGCAATATTTTGTCTTTTTAACCCCTTTCTACAATGTTGATAGGAAGCTATTAGTTACATAGGACCAGTGTCCCCAGACTTTCATAACCTTTTTCCCCTGTATTTATCAGCAAACCCAATTAAGTTCCCCTAATCTCCAAAAAAAATCCCTTTTTTTCCCCTAAATAAAATTTTCATGAATATGCATACAAACAAAAATAAAAATTATAATATAGCATTCGCAAATTAAAGTAACCAAATCGCAAATAGGTTTAACCTAAACGCAAATAAGTTTCACCCAAGTGCAAATGAGGCGATGAGAACCAAAACTCGCCATATCCATGCCAGAAAAACTTGTCACAGCCAATGGTAATTGTTAAATATCTTTTTAACGAAACTTTTTATATAATTTTCCTTTAAACCACAACAAAAAGATTTCAAAATCTATGATTGGATGTAAAAAATTATTTTCTAACTACTCTCATTAAAAGTTATTTAACAATTAAATTTGGTTATGGAGAGTTTTTCTGGAATGGATATGGCGAGTTTTGGTTCTCATCACCTCAAATAGATTTAACCCAAACGCAAATAGAATTAACCTAATCGCAATTCGATTTAAGCAAAACGCAAACATAGTTAAACTATACGTAAATAATATTAAACTATTAACAAATCATTTTAACCAAAACGCAAATTGAATTAACCCGGGCTCAACTTGTTGTTCTAGCTTATGGTGAAGAAATGGAAGGCTTATAATAGTAGGAATAGTTCACCATAAGATTTTGACAAACCCCAATTGTAAATCCAACCAGTTTTGCGCATTTTCCAAGAACCTACCGACAAAATAAAAGGCCAATCCCTTAATAATGGCTTTTTAACATTCATGGATAATACCAAAATCCATTAGACCCAAAAAGTACAGCTGGAACAATAAATCAAGCTAGGTTAATTTAATTTGCGTTTTGGTTAAAATGATTTGCTAATAGTTTAATATTATTTGCGTATAGTTTAGCTATATTTGCGTTTTGTTTAAATCGAATTGCGATTAGGTTAATTCTATTGCGTTTGGGTTAAATGCTTATTTCTTAACAGTTTTAATTTTAGTAATAACCTTAAAGTAACATAGAAACATTAGTAATATTTGTACACTGTATATGTAGACATACTAGAAATAATTTCCTTTATTGTATAAAATAGTTAAAAACCAACTTAGTATCTTCATTTACAAAATGCTCGAAAAGCTGAAGTTGATGCTGCAATTTCTTTTTCCTCCTGACATGGCAAGTCTTTGAATTCAGGCAATAATTCCCATTGCTTCAAATATCTATTTCTGGATTTTACTCTCGAAACGAAGGAAAACCTTCAGAAACTCAAAACTTGTAAATGGGACATTACCTATGTTATTAACTTGCGAGATTAAAATTTAGAAGAGAATGTTAAGATTTAACTTTTTCTTTTTGAATGAAGTTTGAACATATTTTATAATGAGAAAACGTTTGAATATTTAATTTTTATAAAAAATGTATTTAAAATGCTTCATTTAAAGTTTGTCCTTTATGAATTTTTTCCCCTTTTTTAAGCTTGTCCCTCGATTTCCCCTTTTTCATTATAAAATCAGCAAAAGTGGTGCTTTTCCCCTCAATCTGGGAACCCTGCATAGGACTTGTGATGAAAGGTTTTAAGGGAATCAAATAGCTTCTTCAATGTGCGCCAAAATGATTTGCATAAGGCTAATTTAGGTTTCTTTACAAGTCAGAAAATAGCTTGCATTAACACTTAAACAAGTTAAATTGTTAGTTGGGAGCTTGGCTCCTAAATATTTATACTCCTTCACGACATCTAGACGGCTTCGATGAAGGTACCATGATGATTTTGTGTTGTGTTACCCCAATTGTTTGTTGAGAATATCATTATTTTCGATTTATCTGTGTTAATGCTTAGCCCCCATTTATCACAAAATGAAACAATACGATTAATCATCAACTGCAGATTTTCAGGGGTTTCAGACGAAACAACCAAATCATCGGCATACAGTAGAATATTCACAATTGCGCCCGCAATTCTGACTCCACCAGGTAGTTCAGCTACAATATCGTTGATGAAGAGGGCAAATAACAGTGCACTTAGCGGGCATCCCTGCTATACACCACTATCTGTTTCAAACCACTCGGAGAAACTTGAGCCATCCCAAACGGTTGCATTGGTTCCGCAATATATTTCCTTAAGAATCCGAATAAATTTAGTAGAAAGTCCTATTTTGTGAAAGTTTGTACAAAAGTGCGTTTCTATTAACAAAGTCAAAAGCCGCCTTAAAATCTACAAAAAGTGCGTAAACCTTTTTGTTCCTGGCTTCAAACGCTTTTACTATTGAAGTTAGACTAAAGATGTGGTCAACTGTCGAGCAGTTTTTTCGGAATCCTGCCTGAAGTTCGGTGATAATGTTGTTATGAACAACCCATTTTTCAAGTCTTGTGGCTAGAATTGCGCAGAAGAGCTTGGCAACGATATTCATAAAAGAAATACCCCTATAGTTTTCGACTCTGTCTAATGCGCCCTTTTTGATCACGGACCTTTTAAATGAAGTGGGTACAACAGCATTCGCGAGGATATTGTTATCAAAGGGCACGGTAGTGCCCAGCCAAGTTCGCGGCACTACACCCTTTTTACAGGAACAAACTCAGGCGATTTTCAACCCCCCTCTAACTTCAGTACCAATAAAGTCAGAAACTTCAAATTCGGAGTATTTGTTGAACTGATCAAACACAGGTGGCTCACCAAATTTCAACTGTTTAGCATCAGTAGTTCCCAAGATATAGGACTTCAAAAATCGCAAAAACCGTAACTGACTGACTCACTGACTCACTGACAGATCATCAAAATTATGGAGCACTTCCCGACATCGTAGAAACTTGAAATTTCGCACAACGGTAGGCCTTGTGGTACATACAAAGGAAAAAATCGAAAATCTGCAATTTTCTATTCAGGGGGCGTGGCATCCACCCACTTTCTTAAATATTCTATTAATTATATAGAACCTTTCCAATAGTTGTAGAACAATGAAAACTGGTAAGTCGGTAGGGTTTGAAATATTTAGAAAGAAAAAATTGAAAAATAGGAATTTTTCATACAGGGGGCGTGGCATCCACCCACATTCTTAAAAATTCTTATAAATTATATAGAGCACTTCGGATTGTTGTAGAACGATGAAAATTGGTAGGTCGGTAGGAATTAAAGTACTTGGAAAGAAAAAAATTGAAAAATTGGAATTTTACATGCAGGGGGCGTGGCATCCACCCACATTCTTAAAAATTCTTATAATTATATGGAGCACTTCCGATTGTTGTAGAACATGAAAATTGGTAGGTCGGTAGGACTTGAAGTACTTAGAAAGGAAAAAATCGAAAATTTGGAATTGTCCATTCAGGGGGGGGGGGGGGTGCCATCCATCCACTTTATCAGAATTGCCATTATTTGTATGGAGCACTTTCGGTTGGCGTAGAATTATGAAACTTTGTAGAGCGGTAGGGCTTGACTTTCACCTGGCAAAATAAATCTTTGCAAAAAGGAGTGAAATCACAACAAAAACATAAATGTTAAAAAAGGAGCCAAGTTCTTATGTGTACAAGAAACCTGTACGTAAAAAGTCAGCCAAAAAAGTAATGAGATCTAAAATATATGCCAAGTTTTAAGTTCATGAAGTTTAATATCAAATATCTTAAGTAGAGTAATATCGAAACAATTCCAAATCATGACAGAAATTTGGTAATTAATGATTACTGATTAAAATTTGGTGGATTTACTTGGCAAGTTTTCTCTTAAATACTTACTTAATCACAAATTTAAAATGTATGAAAACTTGACCAGTGAACCCACCAAATTTTAATCAGTAATCATTAATTACCAAATTTCTGTCATGATTTGGAATTGTTTCGATATTACTCTACTTAAGATATTTGATATTAAACTTCATGAACTTAAAACTTGGCATATATTTTAGATCTCATTACTTTTTTTGGCTGACTTTTTACGTACAGGTTTCTTGTACACATAAGAACTTGGCTCCTTTTTTAACATTTATGTTTTTGTTGTGATACAATTTTTCCAGATGTAAAAGAAGTGTGGGTGATGCATTTTCGAAAAACTCGAAACTAGTATAATCCAGATACTCTTTGATTATTTACGCCAATTTCCCACCGCATGGAGGATCCCCTCCAGTTTCCGCAATCCCTACGATTAACCTCTTCTGGTATTTTTTTCTTCTATTGAGGGATGAAGCATATTCGGGAATATTTGTGGAGTTGATTGATAAAGCTCAGCCTGATTTGCTGGGTGAGCAGGTGCGATTAGGGGAACTTGTTGTTGTGAATTGTCATTTTCGGATTATAGCCAGAATACACGTACTATAGTGTTCCTTCTATCTTCTGAGCTGATCCTCCGTAAATAGTATCTAGCGTCTAAATCCCGAAGCTGCTTCCTCAGCCTCGACTGTATCGCTTTATAGAGTCAATTTTTTTTTTATAAACCTGCCCATCTTGGTTAAGTGGGGGAATATAGAACCCCCCCTCCTCGAACACGATTTTTTTTCTTTTCTCAACCCACCCTAACGCTCTTACTTTTTGTCTTATTTTATGTGAATCACCCTGTATAAACGAAATACCATGTTGCGTGACCTTCGACCCCGTACGAAAAATATTGTGGAGCCAGGATCGATGGGGAACTTTCCCAAAACTTTAAAATAATTCCCTGTGTGGAAGTTTTAAGGGCTTTCTTCTAATTTCCGTCTTCTCGTTTAAATATCAACAATTGTTTTTTCATTCAAAAACTATCATGCTGCTGAAATTCAGTTCCCTCCTATGACCCTCTGTGTATTATTTCGAGGGAATACCCATAAAACCATAACCCATCCGCGCTTTAACTATTGAATAACTTCAAGTTACTTAGTTTTCCTATAGTAGGTATATAGGTTAGGTACCTAAAGTAGTTAAGTTTGTAGTGCAATTTACTCGTAGCAGTTCATAAGAGAGGAATACTCTGCGCTTAAATACTTCTCCGTCTACATATGAGCTGCGGTAGTACGTTAATTTATGGGAACGCACCCCCAACTGATGGCAACTGGGAATTAGGATGGGATTGAAACCATCTCTATGTCTGTATCGTTTGTGTTTATGTTTGACAAAACTCCCAGAAATATTTACGAACACTCTAAGCACAAGTACACACCCCGGCATAAAGCAATGTTATGCTGAGATTTTAATTGAATTTCCGGAAACTGAACAGCAAAGCGTACATACGTTGTACTATGTTGTTTACTTCTCGGTTTTCTTGACGAAAGTATAAACTTTAGTATTTACATAGGAAGGTACCTATATTTTTTATTTCTTGTGTGTTTGTTGGTACCTATTGCGATTTTGAAAAAAACAAGTTTTATTTTTTAGAAGGCATTTATGCAAAGTAAAGTAAATACGATGATATGGAAGAGGCCTTTGTTTACCTACTACATACTTCTCAGAATATTGATTTCAAAAATTTTGGTATTCGATTTGGCGAAGGGATTTGTTTTGATACAATTATATGTGAATATATTTGTTTTTGAAATTGGATACTAAAAATGTAAGCTATGCTAGGAAATTTGTTTGTTTTAAGTTATGTGAAGCTGAAATATGTCGAAAAAGGTAGGATAATACGCCCGTAGGTTATTTACATAAAGGCTGTTGACGGGTATTTATAAAATGGATTGCTTCAACATACATACGCTGTAAACAACTTAAAAAAAATCATTCCTTTATTGTTTACGCGAATCGTAATATCAATTTTTGAGTTCAGATTCCAATTTCTGCAGGCAGTTAAGATTTGAAACACCTGCGAGAAATGTTTTAAGAGTGTACCATCAGTATACGAAATACATCACTCGGTTGCACCTTCTTGGTCTAATAGTTAAGTTGGAGCAAGGAATGGTGTCGATACAATGCTACTTAGTGCCTCTGGATGATTTGATGTGAATATTTACGCAGTTTCGAATCGAATTTAAATCATGATTCTCTTTTAAGTATTTATGTGCTTCAACTTGTCCGTGAAAGCTGCCATTTGCCTTCCACCTAACATGTGATGTGATGGAATTTTGATAGCCTCGTGACAGCCACTGATATTTGAAGGCAGAGGAGTTTGGTCTTTTTCCTGATTAATTTCAGTGCCCATTTGAGTATTCCCATAAGTCTAAAATGTGCTTCTGCACCCCTCTGGAAGCAATTTGGTGAAGAAAAGGTGGTGTTAGTGATGGAGTCATCTATACGTATAGATTCATCTTTGTCTGTGATATATGTTGGTTGGTTAATCAGCTGTGATGATGTTGAACAGTAGGGGTTCGAGTTTTGATACTTGTGGCACTCCAGTGCTTATTATTTTGGTTGATGATTTTTTTTCTCCCTCCTTGTTCCTGAAAAAGACTATGAGTTAGGAAATATTTGATTATTCTTAATTAATGGTTCGGAAGCCCAAGTTCCGACGACAGCGACGAACGGTTTGAAAAATTTTGCTTTAATCCAAACACAGTCAAAAACTTTTCGATGTCCAGTAAGCACGCTTTAGTCGTCTCCTTTGTTTTGAGTCCATGTGTAACATTGCTGTTTGGTACCATCAGAGGATGCATGGTAGAGTGCATATTCCTTGAGCTTTACTGGAACCACAGTTTGACATCTCTTTCACGGCAAAAAATGGAAACTTGGCCGAACAGAATGGTGTTGCTGTAGTTGTGGCATGTAGCTCTGTCAAAGTAGAAAGATACAAAAATATTTTAAGT
Source organism: Dasysyrphus tricinctus (assembly GCA_963921185.1). Taxonomy (NCBI): domain Eukaryota; kingdom Metazoa; phylum Arthropoda; class Insecta; order Diptera; family Syrphidae; genus Dasysyrphus; species Dasysyrphus tricinctus. Next base: position 125,055,711 of record OY992530.1, read on the forward strand.
GCCACAATGAGAAGCTGTTAATGAAGCAAGAAATGTATGGTGTAGCAGAAGTTAAACAAAATTCAACTCTTGCTACAAGCTGCAGCTACATTCATTCTGTTCAAGGGGTAAGTTTCTACAATAATAATGGGCACGTTCCGCTGGCTATTCTCAGTTATCCGGATAGCTTTGTGTTGTTGTAATCCCTTGTTAAAAAACAGCTGATAACAGCTGACGCGCAACAACAACTCAAGTTATCTCAAAATTTTTGGGATAGCTAGATAGCATAGCGAATAAACATTGGAACGTGCGGAATGCCTCTAGTACATCTAGTACCTCTAGTACATCTTGTGCCTCTTGTACCTCATACAGGACAGTAGCAAAACTGGTCAATATTCTTTCACATTTACGTGGTTTGTCTTCTTATAGGAACGAAAACAATTTTTGGCATTTTACAGTCAGCAGGAACGTAATTGTTGTTCAGACAGTTGATAAATAGCTATTATGGTCAGCAAAAGTTCAGTTTCAGTTCAGTTTACTTTTTTTTTTTAATAAAATCATTCAGAGGGGCACAAACTTTTGTACTAAAAGGGCGAATAACCCCCCCCCCTCAATTCGATTTAAGGCATTCTAAATTCAAAAGTTGATGGAAAATTTCACAATCTGAAAAAAAAGAGGTTCTTATTAATTGCTTATAGTCTGGTCTGTAAACCGAATCCCTCGCGTTTTTTTAGGGGCGATCTTTTTTTGTTTGGGATTTGTTTTTGAAATTATAGGGATAAAATTTAGCCTGGAAATCATTTTGTTATCTTGTCGGTTGCCGCCATTTGGGAAAATGGTGCCAAACCTGTACTCCGGTCAGGAAACCCGAATCCTGGCACTTTTTGTGGGGGGGGGGATCTTATTTTTAGATTTAAAATTTATTTTTGGCATGCTAAGGATGAAGTTTAGACTGGGAATCATTGTTTTTGGTCCTTTCGTTTGGACGCCATTTCGAAAATTGGTGCCCAAACTGGACCAAATGTTAAAATAACGGTTGATAACTTAAAAGTTAGGGGTTGAGTAGACGCATCTTCGAATCAAAAATATCAGTGTTTCCACTTTTCAGGAACATACTTTGTTTTATGTCAAAAGGGTGGAATCTGGATAATTTTGGTAAATTTTAATGTTTTCAACATAAAAAAGGGGGCGGAAACGTCTCCAAATAACAAACGCGTGGAGGAAAAATAATGAGATATGTCTTAAAAGATAGGTGTTGAGTAGACCAACCATCGGGTAAAATGACAGTCTTGACACTTTTCGGGAACACCCTATTTGATTTCAAATCGTGGAACTTCTACTTTTTTGGTAATTTTTTAATATTTATAACGTGAGAAAAGGTGCGGGAATAGCTCCAGGTACCAAGCGAATGTTGTGAAAATAAGTATCAAAATATTCAAAATTTACAAAAAAGAAAAAAGGCCCACACTTTAAATATAAAAAAAGGATGTTACCGAAAAGTGACAACATTGACATTTCTACCAATGGTGCTTCTACTCAACACCTATCTCTAAAGACGTCAACCGTTATCTTTCCAATACGCATTTAGCATCTAGAGGCGTTTCCACAACTTTGTTCATGTTCAAAATATTAAAAACAACCAAAAAAGTGGAACTTCTAACCTTTGACATAAAAAGGTATGTTCCCGAAAAGTGTCAACACTGACATTTTACCTAAAGGTTCAGTAATACAAATCTACCTTTTTTTTCAAGACACGTTTTACGTCCCGTGGTGTCTTCGCAACTTTTTTAGCTTTAAAAACAACCATAAGAAGGGGAAGTTCCACATTTTGACATTAAAAAAAGTGTGTTACTCAAAAGTGGCAACATTTAAATTTTAACAGAAGGTGCGTCTACTCAACCACTTTTTTCAAATACAAATTTTTATTTCCCGCATTTAGCATTTTTATAACGGGCTCAGCATTAATTTCAAATTCTTGAAATAACGCCTGACAGTTGATCATTATATTCTTTTCGTTTTCCCTCAAAAAAAAATTTTCTTCTAGTACCTTATGAATCATAAATTTTTTTTTAATTACGGGCGTGACACTAGCTGCTTTATGAATCAACTGCCAAAAAACTCATTTTCTATTTATTATTGTATAACTTAATGATACAGAAATGTGCTTAAAGTTATGATAAAGGGAAATAGCCACCGGTTCTCAACTAGTTAACTAGTTAATGTGCACATTAACAGGTTTTCACACTGTAACGGTAACATATACATAAACTGTGTTATTTTCAGCTCATTATAATTTATAACTGTTAAATTTTGAGTTTTCATCACATTTTTAAATTTCGTTGTTCAGCTCTATCCATAGGAAGCTTTGACCAATTTCCATTCAGGTCCACCTTTCATTTTGCAACAGACACATTATATTCTCAGCACTGTCGAATGTTAAGTTAGTATATTGAGTGCCATCTATCGAAAACTTTCAAAACTTTTTATTTATAATCTTTTGCGTGAATGCAATCATTAAAAATAAATAATTGAATTCAATCAAAAGATTGCATTCATTAACTTTACTTTGAAGCTGCGACTTCAAATTCTGCAATCACCATTCCTATGATATTGAAATAATTACAATCATTTTTTGCTCCATTCATTAATTTTACAGCAATCTACTGAATGCAATCTTTTCGGAAGTCATGCACTCTTTGCATTCATGTTCATTCTTATACATTGTTTTAAACTCTCTTGCATGCTTTTGAGTTCTTTTGAGTTCCCTATCCATGTTTTAAGTAGCATTATTTTTTTTTTGTATACCTTATTCGTTAATCGCTAATTGCCTTTATAATCTTTATTAATAACATTTTTTCTTTCAACTCTCAAATTCTTCTTTAACTCAAAGAAAAGTAAACGAATTGGGCGAAGGAAATCATTTAATGTGAATTAAAAGATTGCTAGATTATTCAAAATAATCAAATTAAATTCAAATAAAAAACAAAAGAATGCAAATGAATGCAATGAATCCAAGTGCATCCCATGAATCCCAATAAATGCAAGAAATGCAAATGAATTTAAATAATTCACGTGTATTCCCAAAAGATTGCTTTCAATTTATTGCTGTAAAATGAATGAAAAAAAATGATTGTAATCATTTCAATGTCAAATGAATGGTGACTGCAGAATTTGAAGTCGTAGTTCCAATTTAAGGTCAATGAATGCAATCTTTTAACTGAAGTTATAAAAGATTGCGTTCGCAAAAGATTGCATTCTTTTACAACCCTGCTTAACAGCATTATGTGTATATAGTGTTAGTATCACCCCAAACTTTTAGTTAGTTTCGAGAACCTAGAACTGGTAACAGCTAATTTTTATGTATACTCGTACATGTTGTCCCTTTTTTCAGGCAGGATATACCTTTTGGGATAATTCCTCGGATCATTTAAAAAAAATGTATATGAATGAAAATTCTACCCTATATCGAATATCTCAAAAACGTGACGTGCTAGAGAAATTTTAGCGTCAGATTCAAATTCAGCACATCAAAGGCCATAAGAAAAGTATATCGTGGTTCATGTTAGAGATTAAATTAAAATTTATTCACACAAAGTAGATAACTTTAGAGTTTTCGAGTGGATTTTCGGAAACATTAAAAATGCACCAATTTTCAACTAGCGCTTGAGTTCAAATGGGTTATCGCAGAAAAAACCTTAAACAGAGACTTTTTGGAAATTATGTATACTTTCAGTGTTACTTTGATGAAATTTACGAATAATTGAGCCATAAGTTAATAACTCCCAAAAAATGCATTTTTGCATATTTTTTTTGCATTTCTTTCCATGTTGCGTCACGAAATTTTAGTCGCAAATCTCAGATTCTGATTCTGGATAATTTTTGAGAAACTTCAAAGTCAACATCATGGTATATTGGACTTTGCTTCGAAATCTCGCAAACTAAAATCCTGCTTTTGAAATCTCGCATAACGAAATCTCGCAATTACTGAATCCCACTTTTCATAATCTCGCAAATACAAAATCCCGCAAAATAAAGTCTCGCAAATCAAAATCTCGCAAATTTTAATTTGATTGCAACAAAAAACATTTCCTTAATTAAAATCTCGCGAGAGATTGCAACAAAAACATTTTTTTTAATCAAAATCTCGCAAATTGAAACTTCGAGCGAGATGTTATTTTTCGAGGTTTCAAGAATTATATAGATCCAGTGCCTTCTGTTGTTAAAGCTCTCCCAAACTAATGCGAAATCATAGCGAATCAGTTGCGATTATACAAATATGGCAGATACACAACGCAAAACAACAACAAAAACTTTCGTCAGCGAATGTTTCGCGTTGGTGTCGGACAGCCTTTATTGTTTATTTATCAACTATTGTCAAGAGAATAAGAGAGAACAGAGAGATTGTATAACCAGTTGTAAATTTGTAATACATCATGTTTAAATTGCATTAAAAATTGGTATAAAGCATTGAACTAGAAAACATTTTGAGTTCCATTAATAAAGACATGTCAAATGTCAAAAATTGAATACTTTGCGAAGCATTGCTAAACACATTTTGTTTGCTTAAAAATAAAATTTATTTAATTTACCAAAAATAAGATATAAATCTTTAATTTTTTTCTAAAAACATAGTTTATGTTTTGTTTTACTACAGAAAAAGTTTAACATTTTTTAATTTTTAAAATTAATTTTTAATAACGAAAGTTTAAAAACAAAAGGATTTTTATTTTCCAGTGCAAAACCCAGAGTTGCTCTGAGATTCGAATTTGCGAGATTTTTAATTGCGAGATTTTAGTTTAAGAGATTTTGGGTGAAATTTGCGAGAATTTTCAGTGCGAGCTTGTTGAAAGCGAGATTTTGTAATTGTGAGATTATGAAAAACAAGATTTTAACTTTCGTTATTCGAGATTTTGGTTTGCGGGATATCGTACCGCTCCCGAATTGTGGTTTTGGTTATTTTTCATATTTTCTTCCAAAAAAAACTTTTGCGGGATTTTGCATTGACAGAAAATTCTAACAAAGTATCGTCCAATGTGGCATTGGAAATCAGCCATTCAAGCCTCTCCTTAACCAAAGCGAAACCTGCACTTTCGTTTTTGTATTGCTAGTGACTTCGCACCAGTACATATAGTTGCTCTTGTTTATTGCTTTTTAAATGCCTTTTGACGCAGGCGAAAGTTTCGGTGTTGTTACAATAATTCGCGTTGGTTTGGGAGGGCCTTATTGTTGTCTGCATCGAATATATAGGAGACACACACATCGCAATATTAATTTAAATACTTCCAAAACAATATACCAACAACGTTTATCCCACTTTAAGAAAATTAAGATTCGGGGTTGATACACACTTCTATGTTAAAATTAACTGTTATAGAATTTATTTTATTTTTTTTTTTCATGTAAAGTAAGGCAATCAAGTAAATGCACCCTAGAATATGAAGTTATTCATTTTATCTATGCTAGAATGGAAATTGTAAAGATACAATTATCTTTTTTTGTGGAGATTAGTTGACAACTGTGATCGTTTGTATTGCATGTCATTTTGTACTGTCCGTGTCCGATTGACAGTGTGCACATTCACCAGTTTGTTTTCAGGAAGTGAACGGAAAGTGTGTTAATCGATTTTAAACACACATGGAGTGAAATTTGTGTTTTCTATTTTTTTTTCTCTAAATTAGAAATTCATTAAACTCTTAAAAATGGATAAAGTAATGTCGATATTTGAGGATGCGGATCCTTTGAAAACATGGTGGCCTTTTATTATTGCTGTTGCTGTTGGAATAATTGTTACAATTAGGTGAGAAATTTGTATCTACTGATTTTTTGGTTTGTTTTTAAATATTTCTTATGAGTGAAATTGAAAACTATTAGTTAAAAAAGATTAATAAATCATGCAAATACGTATGAAGTGAAATAAGAAAGGCCAGTAAAAATAATGGATGAAAAAAATCTGTCATAAGGAATAAGTGGATCAAAGAAGACCAACAAAATAGCCCCTTATTGAAGAATTTATTAAAGTGAAATAAAGCCACATACTTTAATACTTTTCCTTGTTTCAAATTTAAAAGAAGAATTATAAATATTTTTTGAGTCAAAAAATGTACTTTCGAGGATCAAAAACAAAATTTTCAGATCGTTAAAAATCGTTTACCAACCAGTCTTCTCCTTCCTGGTGGTTTCCATTTTGAGATAAATTTGTATCCATTTCTTGTTTTGTAGTTTTTTTTTGCAAAGAAATTATGTCTGTCCAGTTCCATTTAAGTGATTTTCCTCCTTCCACTAAATCCATTAAACCAGTTATTCATCTAATTTCTTCAGCCTCATTCTTGAACCATAAAGCATCACTTCAATAGTTTTACCACTTCTTTGAGGTTCTTCGTTGGAATTATTCTAGTTTTTAATCACAAAAAAAAACATCACGTCCCACTTTTATTTAAATTTATTCAGTGCTCTTTCCATTCTTATTAGTTTCAAAATTACTAAGTGGATCAATTATGCTAATTGGATATCCTGGAGAAAGTGTAATTCAGTATAGGTAAGGGAAATGAGAGCTTTTCCTTCCATTTTCACATTTTGAGGTTTTCAAGCATAGTTATACCCTTTTAAGTACTTTTCCTTATAAATCCTTTTTTCACAACGATGACGTTCACATAAATTACCAAATTAGCAAGAAAACACAAAATATAAATAAACATTAACAAAACAAAAATAGAAATTCTATTTTTGTTATTCTTTGAAATCGCTTTGCAGCTTTTTGTTAAAGATTGTATATAAATGCTAAAATTTATAAGAACTCTGAATAACGACGAGGTCTTATAGATTTCATAATCATCTTCAACTAAGCATCAGCTCAAATCCAGCATCAGGGATCAGCAGTCATTTCATTGCATCTAATTAATTCAATTTGAATATTCACTCGCTTCATTAATCACAACTTGAAGAACTTTTCATTTTTGAACTCTTCCTTTCTATATAACCTCAAATGTAACAACAAAAAAATAAAAGGATATCGAAGAAAATAATTCGAGTACTTTCAAATTTACAGGATATTTTGAAAGTTTTTTTTTTGTTTAAGTTCAATGATTTGAATGGAAGTTAAACATTTTATAAAATTTTAAATGACAACAGCGTAATTACAAAAGGGGAATAAGGAGGTTGAAGAAATTTATAAAATAATTAAGTTAATTCCAACTTATTTATGGTGAAAATTCTACATGGGCGATTTTCCACAAACTGATACTTTTTTGAGTGCAAAATTTACGGAAAAAAAATGTCAAATTTCTTTTTGATGCAAAAATTATTGTTAACTAACTAAGCTAATGCTGAAAGTGGTCACACTACAAGTGTAAATTTTTACACCAGATTTTACATTTAAAAATGGTGAAATGCCACAATAGTGACACGTTCTCAATTGCCACGGTAGTTACATTTTCATACTTAAATCCACTTTGCAAAAAAAAACTGTTGCAGTCAAAATATTTTCCGAACATCTCGGGGACCGATTTTGAACTAAAACTGTAAATTCTGTAAATGATGTATAACTTATTTTTTTGTTATTAAAGTTGAGTTTTAGCGAAATATTAGGTAACTTCAGGGCTAGAATTGGGACATGCCATGGTTAGGTTAGGTTAGGTTAGGTTAGGAGGGGTGTGCACAGCACAGAGGTTGTTGCGTACACGGGGGCCTGTTGGTCCATTGTGATCCCCTTACAAAAAGAAAGCAGAGATGCTCCTAAACTAATGATTCAGATAGGCTGGCTCATTTACGAACCAGCCTGTGCTCTCTATGAATTTCCTCATATTTACCATTGAGACCTGCGCTAGATAGTCCAGTTCTCCAACAAACCTGTTCCCCAAGTGCGGCTTGTTTGGAGGTTTGGACAATCGCAGAGCAGGTGTTTAATGGTTTCTATTTCTTCTACATCCTGACTGCTCCTACAACAGTCGGGTGCGAGTACACCTAGTCTGGAGGCCATTGTGCCAATGGCTTATTGACCCGTTAGTACACCTATCAAGATTCTAATGTTCTTTTTACTCAGCGATAGAATATATTGAGTTTCCTTTTCATTAATTCTAGGCCATAGACTTCTAGAGATAACGCAATCGTTCCAGGTAATCCAGGATTTATTGATTTGCTCTTTCGTTATTAGGTCCATTTTCGTTTTAATTACGCCGATTGGGATGTCTAGTCCCGTGTCTAATTGGCTACTACTGTTTCCATTTGATAATGAGCCCTTCCTTGCTAGTTCATCTGCTATGTCATTCCCTTCTATATTGCTATGTCCAGGAACCCAGCAGAGTTTGACTCGGTTAGTGTTGCAAATTTTGTTCAGTATGCCTCGACATTTTGCCACTGTTTTGAATCTAATGGTCTCACTGGCTATTGCTTTGATCGCAGCTTGGCTGTCCACGAAAAATGTGATCTCCGACGAGATCATTTTTTTCTTGTGTACCAATTCTGCCGCTTTATGAAAATAGCATAAATCTCAGTCTGAAAGACACTACACTCATCTGGGAGTTTATATGATTCTCTAATATTAAGGGCCTCACAGAACACCCCCGCACCTGTTCCTTCTTCCATTTTTGACCCGTCAGTATAGAAGGGGATACCCTGTTCACTAATTAGTGAGTTGGATTCCCATCCATGTCTTTCGGGTATTGAAATAGAGAATTGTTTGTTAAAATACATTAAAGGTGGAATATAATCAGTCTTCACATCAAGTCCAGCCACTGTGTCATACCTTTGTAGGATAGACCCATGACCATAGGTGCTGTGCTTCCAAGAGCCCAGTTCTTTGAGTCGAAATGCGTTTTTGGCTGCTGTGCATCTAGTGTACTCGTCTAAGGCTGGAAGATTTAAAATAATTTCCAACCCTGCCTGTGGCGTAGACCTCTGTGCCCCCGTTATTCCTATACAGGCTAATCTCTGTACCTTATTCAGGTTTTTGAGATAGCTTACCTTATCAACAGCCTTCCACCACACTATAGAACCATAGGGAAGTATGGGGCGAACTATCATCATGTACATCCACTGGATAACCTGCGGTCGCATACCCCACCGTGTACCAAAGGTCTTTTTGCATGCGCATAGTGCTTTTTTCATTCTTTCCTCCGTGTTACGTTGCCATGTTAGCTTGGAATCAAGGATAACTCCAAGATATTTAGCTTCGTTGGAGAGTTTCAGAGGAATGTCATTAAGTCTGGGAGGAGTAAAATCCCCTAATTTCTTTTTATTCGTGAACAGAACTAGTTCGGTTTTTGTAGGGTTAACCCCGAGACCGTTTTGTGTTGCCCAAGAAGATATTTCTTTAAGTGCGGATGATGGTGGTAAGATACTTACCCGATATCAAAATTACTATGTGGTCTGCATAGGCCACAATTTTAATGCCCTGATTCCTAAGTCTTGTAAGAATTTTATTAACAACTAGGATCCAATGGAGAGGTGAAATAACCCCTCCTTGTGGCGTGCCTCTTGTAACTGTTTTCTCAACAATAGTATCTCCAAGTCACGAGTTTATGATTCTGCCATTGAGCATGGTATAAATCCAGTCTACAATGGCAGGCTCAACTCCAACCTCTTCCAGAGCAGATTTAATGGACTCCGTCTTTACGTTGTTAAACGCTCCCTCAATGTCCAAAAATGCTGCCAGGGTATGTTCTTTGTGCTCGAAACTTTTCTCAATTTGTGAAACGACCTCATGCACTCATGCAACGCAGTCTCCACTGACTTAGCCTTAAGGTAAGCGTGTTGGTAGTTGCATAAAATGTTTGGATTGAGAAGGTCTCTAACATGCAGATCAATAATTCTTTCCAATGTCTTGAGGATGAACGAAGAGAGACTTATTGGTCTGCAATCTTTTGCTGTCGAGTGTGTTGGTTTCCCAGCTTTTGGAATAAAGACAACTTTAACTTTTCCAGCTGGTAGGGACGTATCTAAGTTTAACACAACTTTTGAAGATTACCCTAAGCCATGGGGTGATTATCTGTAGAGCATGTTGAAGAAATGCCGGAATTATCTCGTCTGGTCCAGCTGATTTAAAGGGTTTGAATTTGAAAGAGTTTATTGCCCACATAATCTTTTGCTCTGTGATAACCTGATCCAATTCTGGTGCTGATTGTAGAGTTTCTAGGGAGTCTGGTTGTTTATAACCTGAGTCCTCAGGGCTCTTACAGTCAGGAAAATGCGTTTCCATAAAGAGTTCAAGTGTTTCTTGGCTCGAGTTCGACCACGAACCATCGAGATGTTTTATATATCCCGGAATCGTGGGATTATGGGCAAGGACCTTTCCAAGTCTCGCTGCCTCACTTGTATTCTCAATGGATTCACAGTGTCTAGCCCATGAATCTTTTTTGGCCCTTCTTAACTCCTTGGTGTATGAGTTAAGTTCAGCTTTATAAGAATTCCAGTCTACCTCTAATTTACTCAGTTTGGCTTTATTGAAAAGTTTTCTTAAGTTCACTGTTCCACCATGGTGGGCTAGTTGGTTTAATGTTACGAGATATAGGGCAGTGTCTTTCGAAGGCCGTTCTCATTTCACTAGTAAAGTTTTGAACAACAGTATCTATGGTTGAGGTTGCCGAAAGCGTTTCTTCCTCTGGTGGGTCGATACGATCGTTCAACCATTTTGTGTACTCTGTCCAATTTGTTCTAGTTGGGTTTCTAAAGGGCTTAATCTCATTTTTATTCCTGTCTAGAGCAAAGAGTATCCTTAAGTGATCTGAGAAAGATTCCTCAGGTGAGATTCTCCAAATCCCTACAGAAATTTTATCGTTATTGCTCATAAGAGTGAGATCTAGAATCTCTTCCCTGTTTTTGTTCCTAAATGTTGGGTGATTACCCTTATTACATAACATAAGGTTTGAACAGAGAATGTATTCAAAAATTGGCTCACTCCTTTTATTGACATCCTTACCTCCCCACTGAGTGTGGTGGGCGTTGGCATCGCATCCCAACACCAAAGGTGTCCCTCTTGCTGTGGTGTGTCCCACAAGGTTGCGGACTGTTTTGATGGTGGGTTTTCCTCTTCGTACGGCATGTACGCCAAGACGAAGTTACCTTCCTTGGACTCAACGCTGATTGCCACGTTGTCCTTGTTGCTGTAAAAAGAAAGCATTAATTGACTTTTTCGCTAGAATACTTTACTTTACTTTAGATGGCGCTTACAGTCCCGAGTGGACTACGGCCTCAACCAACAAGCCTCTCCAGCCAGCTCTGTCCCTAGCTAGCTGCCTCCAGTTACGCACTCCAAGTTGGTTGAGGTCATTCTCCACTTGTGTGCGCCACCTAAGGTGGGGTCTTCCTCTGCTGCGTAGACCATCAGGGGTAGATTCGAAGACTCGTCGGACTGGTGCGTCGGTGTCCATACGCTCCACGTGTCCCAGCCATCTCAGCCGCTGTATTTTCAGCTTTTTGACTAGGTCGACGTCGCTGAAAAGCCCATAAAGCTCGTTGTTAAATCTTCTCCTCCATACTCCATCGATACATACTGGACCGAAGATCACCCGAAGAATTTTCCTTTCAAAGCACCCAAGCTGATTCTCATCCGTTTTTGACAGGGTACATGCTTCTGCCCCATATAGCAGAACCGGGATGATGAGGGTCTTATATAAGGTCTCCTTGGTTCTTTGAGAGAGGGCTTTACTACTCAAATGCCTTCTTAGCCCGAAGAAATAGCGGTTGGCAAGAGTAATTCTTCGTTTGATCTCTGCACTGATGTCATTGCGATGTAATAGTGGAGCCCAGGTAGACAAAGTCCTTGACGACTTCGAAGTTGTACCTATCCATCGTAACGTTTTGGCCGAGTCGACGATGTTGAGATTCTTTTCTCGATGATAGCATATACTTCGTCTTGTCCTCATTAACAGCCAAACCCATTTTCGCCGCTTCCGATTCAATACTTGCAAATGCGCCGGTAACAGCTCGCTTCGTTCTCCCAATGATGTCAATATCATCTGCATAAGCAAGTAGTTGAACTGACTTTTGATAAATTGTACCTCTGTTGTTGACTTGCGAGTTGCGTACAATTGCTTCAAGTACGATGTTAAACAGGTTGCATGATAACGCATCGCCTTGCCTCAAACCTTTCTTGACATCAAATGGTTCGGTGGTGTTCTTGCCGACTTTGACGGAGCAGCGAGATTTCTCCATCGTCATCCTGCACAAGCGGACGAGTTTGGCAGGGATGCCAAGATGCGACATGGCTCTGTATAGCTCGTCTCTGTCTACGCTATCATACGCGACTTTGAAATCGATAAAGAGATGGTGTGTATCGATTTGGAACTCCTGGGTTTTTTCCAGAATCTGTCGAAGTGTGAACATTTGATCGATGGTTGATTTGCCGGGCCTAAAACAACACTGATAAGGGCCGATCAGATCGTTGACAAATGGTTTTAAGCGATCACACAGCACAGATGACAGGATTTTGTATGCGACGTTGAGGAGACTTATACCTCTGTAGTTGGCGCAAGTCAGAGCATCTCCTTTCTTGTGGATGGGGCACACTATACCGAGGTTCCATTCATCGGGCATACTTTCATCCGACCAAATTTTGGAGATAAGTTGGTGTATACTCCCTACCAAATCATCTCCTCCTGCTTTGAATAGCTCGGCTGGGAGGCCATCTGCCCCAGCAGCCTTGTAGGCTTTAAGCTTGGCTATCGCTAACCGCACTTAATTTAGGTCGGGTGGACGGAAATTTTGACCATCATCGTCCAGGTTGAATGGATTATTCTGTCTAACAGCGGAATTTTGGTCATCTTCGCCGTTTAGCAGAAAAGTGTTGTTTCTAGATCCTCAGCACCGACTGTGTGTCTACTACCATATTCCCACTCTCGTCTCGGCAGGCTTCTGTTCTGGCTTTGTAGCCCTGGGTAGTTTGCCTCACCCTTCGGTAGAACTTTCGAACATCCCCCCTACCGCAATAACAGTCCTCAATTGACTCGACCGCCCGCTTCGCATGCTCTCTCTTTTTCCTCCTGAGAAGTCGGCGCTCCTCCCTTCATTTTTGCCCGTAGAGCTCCCGGGCTGTTCTCTCAGCAGCTCTAGTTCTAGTTTGCAGCATTGATTGGTAGGCCTCGTTCTTGGCTGCATGCGCCAACCGGCAATCTTCATCGAACCAGGGGTTTCGTTGTGGTCGCCTAGTGAAACCCAGCACATCAGTGGCGGCACTTCTGATGGCTTGTTGGCAGTGCTTCCACTGGTCCTCTGCAGTTGGTGCTGGTGGCGGAGTTGCTGAAAGGTTCAGAGAGACTTGATCAGCAAAGGTCCTGGCAATCTCTTGCGATTTAAGCTTCGCGACATCATATCTTCTCACAGCATCCGCTCGGTGTTGTGGCGTCATAGATATCCGCATACGTACTTGAGCTACAACCAAGTAATGGTCCGAGTCAATGTTGGCCCCTCGGAACGTTCGGACATCCAGGATACTGGAAGCATGTCTGCCGTCTATCGCAACATGGTCAATTTGGTTGACGGTTCGTTGATCCGGAGACCGCCAGGTCCCTTTGTGTATATTGAGGTGTGGGAATCGAGTGCTGGCTATGATGATGTTACGCCCTGCCGCAAAGTCAATCAGCCTGAGTCCGTTACCGGAAGTGTTGTCGTGCAGGCTGTGTCCTCCGACTATCGAACCAAAGATGCCCTCCTTTCCGATTTTGGCGTTGAAGTCGCCAAGAATGATCTTGACGTCGTACTTGGGGCACCTATCATACGTGCTCTCGAGGAGATCGTAGAAATCTTCCTTGGTTGAGTCATCTTTGTCTTCCGTTGGGGCGTGGGCACAGATCAACGTAACATTTTTGAATTTTGCTTTGATGCGGATTGTGACCAGGCGCTCGCTTACATTTCTGAAGCCCAAGACTTCTTGCCTAAGTCTTCCCCTTACCACAGAACCACAACCAAAGAGTCGCTGACCCTGCTCCTTGCAGCACTCACCGAAGTATATGTCACACGACTTCATCCTTCGAATGCCCTCTCCATCCCATCGCACTTCCTGGATGGCTGTTATATCAGCCTTAAACCTATCCAGGTTCTCCACTAATTGTTCGGCTGCACGTGGTCTGTTTAAGGTCCGGACATTCCACGTGCAGATCCGAAATTCATTGTCCTTGTTTCGTTTGCTGGGGTCGTCAACATTAAAATCATCCATATCCGAGGCTTGTTGTTGTTTCGGAACTATTGTTGTTTTCCGTGGTAGAGAAGTTACCCCGACGCACAACCCCCAACCTGGAGGACCAGACCCTTAGTATAACTCCAAGGGTGGGGAGCCGGATAAACCGCTCCTTATAGGCCTGAGCTACGAATATGTCGTAGTAGCCCATATAAGGTGTTCACTAAGTAGTTCAACCTAACTGGAACTGTAGACGCCACCGTTGATTCCATCTGGAGAATTCTTCCGCTGCCGCCTGGATAAAGGAGAAGTGCCTTAGTGGGAACACTCCTCCCCCCTCTCTCGTTTGCCACCCCCTAAAACCGTCCACAGGGATTGGAACCCCATCTTCAGTTAAAGGTACTAGGCACCCGATGTTCACCGCGGGGAGGTGAGAGTAGGAGTTGAGAGACAGAGGTTCGCTTTGAAAAAAAAGCTTCTGGACGCTTGTGTCCTCGTGAATGCACATGTCTACCCTTCGCTAGAATACAACTTCTTATTTCACCTTCTGACGTGGAGTGGAACAGGTCATAGTTTTTTATGACCTCAATCCTTAAACCTGATTCTTACGAATCCATGGTTCTTGGATTAAGGCCACATCCACGGCCTCCTGAGACATGTAGAGCATTAGGTCGTGCGTCGCTGCTTTAGCGTGATGCAAATTAATTTGCACCACCAATAGCTTTTGACCCTTTGCTAACATGCCTCCTAACCTTTACGGTTCCGAGACCATATCTCAACACGTCTTCGTTCCCTTTAAGAAGAAGGTCAGATTTCTTGTCAATCATGAACAAGAGGTCCTTCCCTTCCCCTCTGAGACTCTTCTTGGAATGAAGAAGTTTCCATTCTAGAATGGGCAGCTCCTTATTCTGTTTCGCCAGCAGAACTCCCGGGATTTCTGGTCCCCAGAGCAGTCCACTTTTACTCCCTTGCGCCAACCAGCTCCATAGAAGGTGTAGTCCTCAGAACTATCATCCTCGGATGTCACCATCATGGCTTTGATGATTTCGTTTTCCACAAGTAACCAATTTTATTATGGCCACCTGTAGATCGATCGGGGTGGTGTCAAAACTGTTGGTTTTAAGCTTTTTATAACCTTCAGTCTTGGTTGCCTCCTCCGATCTTGCCCTTTTAGATGAACCTGGAGTCGTCCTAGAAGAGTTGCCTACCTGTGCTTTCTCGTTCCTTTTCAGGTTCGATGAAGCGTTGGCCTGCTGTTTCTTGCTGGAGGTCTCCAGTTACGTCTTTGAGCCGGTACTAGCGGTAGAGTTATTGCCCGCCTGTTCACGGTTTATCTTTTTAGGGATAGACCTAGATGCGGCAGCAGTTACTTTTTCGCTTTCTGGCTTTTTAGCGTTCAATAGTGGTTGGGAGGAAACAATGGGTGCAGTGGCGGTCGTTGCCGACTGACGTTCATAGTTCCTCACCAATTTCCTATGCTTTTTCAAAAGGGCCTTCTCTCTCGAACTGAGAGTATTTGGGTCCTTTTTCTCAGTAGCACTCACGAATCTTTTAGAGGATCTGTAGTTACTGCGTTGCCTCGAAGCTTTGAGGGGTGCAGTAGGCTTCAGCTTGGTCTCGTCCTCGGTTTGACTTCCTATAGAGGGAGGTCTGTTCGAGGTCTCCCTACCTTCAATAGCTAAGCTATCTAGAGCAGGAAGAAGAGATGCTGCAAGGTTGAGCGCGTTCGGTTGTCTAGTTAAGATGGTTTTGGTCGGGTTTTCTAAATTTTTTGTCACTGGCAACTTACATAGCTTCTTGCGAAGCCAAGCCCTCGCCGACAGCCGTGACTTCTATCGACACTTGAGCGTATAACTCCGCTCGGATTTCATTATTTTTTTAACTTTCCATGACCATTCATTTATTGTTTTTGGATAAACATCCCTGTTTTTGTTTGGTTTTTCTTAGTTGTATGCCCCTGCACCTGCAGCTAGATTGCTGGAGGGTCATATCGTAAGCCCCCTCGTCAACGTCAAAGCGAAAACCACGAGGGGGGGGACATGCCATGGTAATGATAATAGCATTTGAGGTAGGTAGAAATGGTGGCACGTGCTTCATACTCGCTCGGTGCCCAATTAGCGCTGAAATGCGCCGTTTTGATACCATAACTCGTTTGGCCTGTGTATGAAAGTTGATTAAAGTGAGGATTTGTGGACGTCTTCTGAGGACCATATTCAATGCCTTCAAGTTGACAACAGAGGGATTTGGGAAGGTGGTCTGTTAGTTTGTTCAAATCGACAAACATGATTCCTCAGGGGGTCTTCCAGTTACATGATTCCGAGATTTCTTCCTGGGCCTCCGTCTGCTCACTCGGATGACGGTAGGTTTCCAATAAAGATCAGCATCCTCCATGAGACCAGATACATATATGTTCCCTGGTTTGAATTAGAACGGATTTAGGGTACGATGGGCCATTTACAAAGAAACTGTAGAACTCGTTCCTTCTCTTGCTGATCTCCACAGTTACGACAGTGAGTAATGTAAGGTATACTCAGCCTCGCCGCATGTTCTCCTACTGGCCAGTATCCAGTACAGGTTGCAACGACCTTGGCTATGTCTTGCCTTGGTCTGCATATCAGATCAATTGTTCAGGATTTATTATAAGTGGACCAAATCTTTATGGAAATTTTGCATTTGGTTAAGCTGCTCAACCTACGATTGGATTCACTAAGGAAGATTGACAATATATTGCCCTTCACAACTCCAAGGGGAATGTTGACTCTTTCCGCCAGTGAGATGTGAAGGGCTAATCTTTGCCTTGCCAGTTCATTTGCCCGTTCATTTCCCTCAATGCCACTGTGGCCAGAAACCCAGATAAGGGTGACCTTGAAGTTAATATTTAGGCTTGCAAGCTCATCTCGGCGTTGCTGGACCAATTAAGAGGATGATGTAACTGAATCAATGGCCTTAGCAGCTGCCTGACTGTCTGTAAGGATAATTGGATTACTGTTTGAAATACACTAGCAAAATTAGGTAGCCGAAAGGACCTAGAGATGCTAAGAGACCCCTGAACAAACACCACACCTCATCGTTGTGTGGAAGTCTCTCATCACGGCTGCGTGATCATCCCAGTCCTCTCTGGATGGGAATATAACTTTTAAATCCTTACTGAGGTCCATTGTAGGAGTGCGATAGTCAGTGGGAGTCGAATAAGTTTCAGTGGAAATCAAATTTGTGATATTGTTATGGCCATAAGGCCTAGCAACCCAACAATTTGATTCTTTGAATCTTAAACCACCGCAAAATACAAGATATTTAATATTTAGATCAAGTGGCAAAAGGTGCAGAAAAATGCTCAAGACGTCCTTCGGGAAAAATCTAAGAGCTCCTGATGTAGTGCCACCCCTAGCTGTTCTTTCAACATTTTTGAGTTAATCGATAATATATGCCTTGTTAAGTGTGGGCCAACAGACAATGGAACCATAATTAAGAATCAGCCGTATCACGGCTGTATACGTCCATAAGATGATATTTGATTGAAGGCCTCACTTTTTACTTAAGGTTTTACTATATGCGTTGAAAGCTATGCAGGCCCTCCTGAACCGTTCATCGATGTTTATTTTTCAGTTTTGCCTAGGGTCCAGGGTGACACCTAGATATTTTGCACTGGTTGATAGTGTGAGTTGGGTTGGATCCTAGTCTTGGTAGTAAAAAGCATCGGTTCCGTTTTGCTCTTGTTGACTCCTTAACCGAAGCTCGTATAACTTTTTTTAAAGCCATCTCTGTGATTTCGCTTATTACAGGAGTGAACTTTCCTGACATCAATATTACTAAGTCGTCCGCATATGCAACCGCCTCCGCACCACATATCTCCAGTTTACCGAGGATTTTGTCCATGAATAAAAGCTAAAGAGGTGGTGACAGAACACCGCCCTGGGGTGTTCCTCTACAGACTTGTTTTGTCGGGTTTGCATTTCCTAACGTGCCATTAATCCTTGAGCATGGATATTATCCTTTCTCTGATGTAGTCATCTACCCCAAAGTCAAAAGAGTTGAAGGCACCTTCTACATCTAAGAAGGTGGCGAGGGTATATTCTTTGAAGTTGATGGTTTTCCCAACTGTACGCACTTCCTCATGAAGGGCAGTCTCCGTAGATTTACCTTTTAGATATGCATGTTGAGAGTTTACGAGGGGATATTCGACAAACATGTCTCTAAAATGGGTGTCTAGGATACGCTCCAGAGTTTTATGCACAAAAGAAATTAGGCTAATTGGTCGAAAATCCTTCGTGGATTCGTACCCTCACCTTCCTACTTTCGGGATAAAAGCCACTCTTACATGCCTCCAGGATTTCGGCACATATGGTTGAGCGAAATCTTCTCTAGCCGGGGGACTACCACGTCTTGCAATTTTTAGAGCATGATTGCCAGAATTCCGTTTCGGCCTGGGAGACTTGTATGGGGAGAAAGTATTAATACGTTTAAGGGTTGCTATTTTCGCAGCCCGGAAAGTGTGTTGCCATCAGCAGTTCTAAGGATTCAGTCAGAGAAATGGTCCAAGACCCATCAGGCCTTTTCAAAAAAGAAGGATCACAATATTCCTTAGAAAGAACTTTGCTAAGCGTTAAAGAATCTTTTAAGCTCTCAATAAAATGGCAGTAATCTCTTCACACTAGTTTCCTAGCTGATACGAAAGCACGCTTGTAAACTTTCAAACAGTCTTTATAGTGTTGGTAAAACGTATTTTTGTGGCAGATATTGAAAGTTTTCCTAGTGATTTTCCTCAGGCTATAGACAGGTCTTTACTCCACCATAGAAGAAGGGTCTTACGGGTATATTTAACTGAGCAGTGCTCATAGACGCTTCAATGGTTTTTACCATTGACTCTAGATCTGTAATCGATTCTTGACTCAGATTCGGTATATTGCGCGGTTTGGAATTTAGGATTTGGCTGAACTTCGTCCAGTCAATTCTTATCGGGTTCCTATAGGGAGAAGGGGTTTCAGACTCGAAATTAATATTGATTGGTCCAATAGGGAATTAACAAGGGATAATTTCCACTGATAAATACATAAATAAATTGGGTGGCGCAATAGCTCGTGGAGAACCAGGGCCTAGTGACTTACAACTCTCAACTATTCCTGTGTGCGTGTTTGTTAGCAGGAACGGAGGGGACCTACAGTTTTTTGCCGAGTCCGAACGGCTAAATGAGAAGCACTTTTTCATGACAAGTATATTCTTGGAGGATTTGTCAGTTCCTCGCAAGAGGCAGTACCTCGAATAAAACATTTCTGTTTTTAGGTGGCTCGGCTGGGAATTGAACTCACACCTTCGGCATTACAGTCCTACGCACTAACCATCAAGCCACGAGGTACTACAAAATTTCCACTGATAGCTTAAATTTATTGTTAACGACGGTAACCTTCCCATCCTATGTAACTTTTCGTTCCGAGCTCGGAAAGGCAAAAATGGTACCACCTCTGTTACATACAGTAAAGTTGCTTTCAATGATAAATTCAAAAAGAGACTCACCTCGTTTATTAAGCTCTGAACGTCCCCAGAGAGTATGTCGTGCGTTAACATCGCATCCAATCAGAAAGGTTTGTCCCTTTCGTGGTTACTTCTGTTGAAAGAGTGCGCCACTCTTACGGCCTTTCATCCGCTGAGTACGCGGAAGCCACCAATAAGCCATCTGCATTTCGATTGTCCAACCTAACAACTGCGCTAAGGTTAGGCCACAAAAAAGCTTTTAAGTGTTTTTTTTATCTTGGTCTTGGTTTGCGGTTTTGTAGAACAGATCATACTGGTTGTCTTGGAGGCCTCTTACTCTAAGGCTGTTAACCCACGGTTTTTGAATGATGCCAACGTCGATGTTTTCCTCACTCAGGAAAACTCTCAGATTTTATCTGATGCACATTTCGAATGCTTCAGATTCGCGTTTTTAATTTGGTCTGGATTCTACGCAGCCGGGGCCTGGTGGCTTGCTGGGGACCTCGACTCCGTCAACTGCATCGTCGATCTCGACATTGTCATCAACTTTGTCGGGATCTGCTCCCTAACTAGGCAGAATCTTAATATCGACACACCTGATGCCAAAACGGAGTTTAAAGTCAGCCTTCTTACCGTTGCTTTCCTCGCTAATCATCAGACTAAAAGATGCGCAGTACTTCAGCGATACCTCGGTCTTAATGACCGCCCAGTCACGCATTGAAATCAGTCGATTTAGCCTCTGAAGACCGCGGATCAGCTCATGTCTACTTGGCTTGATGCTCATGTGGGGCAGCCAAATGCGCGCCATAGGTTCGCTAGGGATGTCCTTAGCTAGAATTAGCTTGAGCCTCAAGCCGTCCGAGTAATTGCTGATCTAAGCAATGCAAAGCCCAAGGAAATCTCGAGAAAACAAACCAGCGCACTTGAGTACTCTGTATCCCCTAAGCATCTCACCAGAGTCAAAACTAGGATAGGGGCCATCGCTTGCCGTTATGGTGTAGGAAAACACCATCTACGGAACCTGCTAAAGCATTTTAAGTAGACCTTTGCCAACAAAACAGAGTACAAGAATGTCTTTTTTTTTATCCGATCGATGGTCAAAGTACCTTCTTTTGAATTGAATGTAGTAATTCGTTCTATGGCCAAAGTCTCATATGCATACCGATGTACTGATATTTTTTCTCAAAGCTCAGTTTTATAGCTATAAGTCGAAATATGTATGTGTTTTAGTTATCTGATAATGTACGATAAAGTTATGCCTTTTTTCGAAACAGGGTTTTCCAGAATTTTTCATTGTGCTTGGATTATTATAAGCTGATTTTAACCGAGAAACTTAACTTTAACTGTCCCACCCCAAAGGTATTTAATTCCCAGGAGCCGTTTGCCATTTATAATTATTTTTCCCAGTACATCAGGTAGGTATACCTATACCACCCACATCCTCATCTACTGTTAGCCATGTGAACGGCACAATACCATTAAAATGCATCGTAGCTTTTGAAGTGAAATGTCGTCTATTTATACGGAATTTTTCACTTCAACATTCTACTTGTGTTTATACTTCCATTCCCATTGCCCATCTTTAATGACGGCCCGTTATACTTCTAACGGACTCAGTGCAAGAACTTTTCCATGTCCTTCGTGTTGAAAAGCATGCAAGGAGTATGTAGGTAGCGTTAAAAGTTTCCAGTTTTATAATTAGTATGCAGAGGGCTGTCAAGGAGTCTTACATTGGCTTTTCTGCTTATTTCTTACACAACCCATGACTTGACTTTAGAAACAAAACAAAAAAACGAAAAACACTCAGTCCCTTAAATCACAAACACGAAGGATGTAGGAATTTTTTTGCTTTTCCATGAATATTCAGGATTTAAAGAAACATTTTCTCTTTCGCAGGACCTTGATGGGTGGCCAGAAATGTCCGAACGTGAATCAAATCGACAGGCAACTCGTTATTGTAACGGGAGGAAATAGTGGTATTGGCATGGAGATCTCGAAGGGGTTGGCAGCACGTGGTGGTCACGTTATAATGGCCTGCAGGGACCTCACCAAAGCCGAACGTATCGTGGCCATGCTCAAGCGGGAGCTAAGTTGTCGCACGCCTGGGGAATATCTCATCGAATCACGATACCTCGACTTACGGTCCTTTGACAGTGTCAGGAGATTTGCCCGAGATATTCTAGCTAAATTCGAACGTGTTGACATCCTCATCAACAATGCTGGTGTTATCTTCAACCCAGAATCGAAATCTGTGGATGGATTCGAGATGCATCTACAGGTTAACTATTTGGCACCGTTTTTGCTGACACAACTGCTGTTGCCACACTTGAAGAAGTCCGATAACGGACGGGTTATAAATGTTTCAGCCCATGCTCATGCCACGGCCAAAATGGACTTTGACGATCCGCTGAATGTGGGCACATGGGCTGTAAAGTTTCATGCACGCGATGCCTTCGCACACTCCAAATTGGCCGTTATTTTGGCTACCAAATGGCTGGCCAGGGAGCTGAAAGGTGAGTTTATCGATATGAAAAGGAGAAGGAAACTCCCAATTCCCTCCCTAAGGATGGTAGAATTTTTGGTATTCATATTTTGTTCATTTTATTTATTCCATTGAAGGTTCAACGGTGACTGTGAATGCTTGTACGCCAGGACTAGTCAGAGGCACATCGCACCTGAGAAAGTAAGTAAACAATCATTCTTCCTGTGGGTAGGTAGCATTTTCTGTTAAACTTTCTCTTCGTTATGATGGGAGAGGGGGTAGAGGGTTGGGGGATGGGAATGGCCTTGGGGATTTGGTGCGAAATCGACAGATTTTACATTTCGAAAAGTCGATAAAAGCAATTGGTAGCAAGGGGGCTATTGTATTATTTCTTTTTAAAAAATTTCCCTCTACCAGAGAGCTTCCATCCTTGGGTTTCTTCTCTGTTTTTTTTTTCGTTTCTTCCTGGCTAGGACGAATGTGGCAAAAAATATATATACGAACAAGCAAAATGTATGTAAATTATACTTTAAACGAAATAGTTATTGGAAAGTTAAATTGGTTGAAAACAAAGTTAAGTAGGTTTAGTGATTTTGCTTGGTTGGGTTTTTTGCTTTGTTCATGTTCGAGCAGCTAACAAGACGGAAATATAAAGTTTTTTTTTCTTTTTCTGTAAAATAAAGTACAAGAAGTAGGTTCATGAATTCGTTCTTGCAAGTTGTTGCTGAGGACGAAAAAAAAACCAAATTCATACATAAATGCGGAAGGAAAAACTTTCAACATAAAAACTTTGAATATGGATCTAATTAAGCTGAAAACTTCCGTTGTAAAACAAAAAATAATTGCTTAGAGTTTGTTAAGGCAAAAGTTATTTCTTTGTATGTTAAAGAAAGTAAGAAATACCATTTTAAAGACATCGGCAGCTTTATATGAGCCCAGGGTGTATTGCAGGAGAAGCATATGTGAAACTCATTTCTTAGTTCATCGTTTTTGCTACAGTCTTTATATCAAAAGTCAAGAGCCCGGCAAGTTGTATTCAAACTTGGTTGGTTAATCTGCACCTTTTCCAAATGAGAGGGTATGTAAGAGTTGAAAGTAAAAACAAAAATAATAGGGGTTAAGCGATGTAAGGATACAATTTTATTTATACTTCCACTCACTCTAGGTGAAATGTAATTTTTGGTTTCGCACCTATACAAGAAAGTGTTTGAGGTATTAATCAAGTCTAACCAGCTTTGGATCCACAGGGGGAGCTAGGGAACAATCCCCCCCCCCCCAAACTTTGTTCACTATTAGAGAAATATGTGTACAAAAATTGTAAAAAAAAAAAAAAATTTATCAGATTTTTGTTTCACCCTGTTTTCACTTTAAGTAACTTATTATGGGCTTACGGTGATTATTATAAGATGTCTTATAAGATGACAAAGCGTAGATCAGATTCAGATGAGAAAAAATCATATCTGAGAGGGGATCTATTTCCCTCTGTTCAGGTGGGAGAAGTACTTTTATAAAAAGTTAATTGAAAATAGAAAAATATTATTTAAAAAACAACAGCAAAACTTACATCATCATCAAGTCCTGTAACCCCGGTTGGGGCATAGGGCGCCAAGAAATCGTTTCCATCCTTCACGGAATGCAGATAGATATTTTAACTGTGGCCACGTCTTTCACTGGGAGTCTGCTTCTGCTAGAACTGTTGATTTCCATGTTGTTCTTGGTCTTCCAACCCGCCGTGCACCCTGAGGATTCCATTCAAAGGACTGCTTTGCAATTTCATCTGGTTTCCTCAGTGTGTGACCAATCCAACGCCATTTACGCTTTCTTATGTCGACGTCCAGCCGCTCTTGACTTGTCCTGCGCCACAATTCCTCTTTTGATATAATTTGTGGCCAGCGAATCTTTAGGATGTAGCGAAGACAGCGATTCACAAAAGCCTGCATTTTCTTCGAAATAGTAGACGTGACTTTCCAGGTTTCACAAGCATATAACAGCACGGATTTGACATTGGATTCGAAGAATCTCAACTTAGTGCGTAAGGAGATTTGACTGGATTTCCAAATTGGGGACAGGGTATCGAAGGCAGCACGAGCTTTATTCATTCTACTTTTAACGTCCAGATCCGTACCACCGTTTGCAGAAACAATACTGCCAAGGTAGTTGAACTGTTCCACTACTTCAACTGGCGTCTCCTGTAGAATAATACGCTGCTGTGTGGAGCGGCCTGTGAGCATTATTTTTGTCTTTTTGCTGTTTATTCTTAGACCACTCGATTCTCCCTTCACTTGCAGCGTTTGGCACATCCCGTTCAGCCCACTGATGTTATTTGCCAGTAGACATATGTCATCGGCATAGTCTAAATGACTGAGCCTTTCGAACGGTCTCCATTGAATGCCCTGTCGCTCAGCTGTACCAACACTGGCCGTCAATACGTCGTCCATCGCCAGCAGGAAGAAAATTGGCGATAGAACATCCCCTTGTCTCACACCCTGTTGCACTACGAAGGAGTCGGATAGCTGCCCATTGTGCAAAACAAAACACCTTGCGTTGTTGTAGGACTCTTTTATAATGGTAACAATTTTTGGTGGAATTCCTCTACCAAGCAACGATCTCCATATACATTCTCGGTTAACTCGATCAAAGGCCTTCTCAAAATCCACGAACATGAGGTAAAGCGGTGATTTTAATTCCATCGACTGCTCGAGGACGATACGCAGGGTGTTGATATGGTCGACACATGATCGACCACTGCGGAAGCCAGCTTGATGCCTCTGGAGTGTAGACTCGATTCTATCCTTTATTCGCTCGAGAATGATGGTTGCCATTAGTTTTGGGAAAACGGACAAAACGGTGATACCACGCCAATTGTTGCAATTCTTTAAGTCACCTTTCTTTGGCAACTTAACAATCACACCATCCTTCCAATCCCTGGGATAGTTTTCGTTTTCCCAAATGCTTTGTATCAACGGATGTAAAATACTAGCCGCTGTTACGGGATCGGCTTTCAGGAATTCAGCTGGTATTCCGTCCAGTCCAGCTGCCTTGTTGTTTTTGAGGAAATTTATCGATGTAAGGATTTCCGATTCTGACGGGGGTTCGATGTCAATACCCCTATAGGAACTGCGCATCTCGTTTAGTTGGGGCACTTCAGCACTCTGCTCAACGGAATCCTCATTTAGCAGGGCACAAAAATGGTCCTTCCATCTACGAAGCTGATCCTCAATTGATACCAAAAGTGTGCCATCCACATCCATTACAAGATGATTGGTGTTGCTTTTTTTCCCGATAACATCTTTGGCTATTTGGTACAATTCCCGGATATCTCCTCTCCTGGCAGCGATTTCCGCATTATCTGCGAGCCCATCTAACCTCACCCTCTTGTCACGTCTCACACAACGATAGACCATCTTATGTGCAATGCGGTACTCTCTTCGCAAGTCAGCCTTTCGTTGAATATCTGCTTCGGCATTTATTTGGATTTTCAACGATTTGCGAAGTTCGATCTTATCCCAGGTGTCTTGGGATATCCAACAGTCTCGTTCGCTTGGGTACAGTTTCGGATCCAGCCTCCATAAAAACACTTTTAATTTCACCCCAAATCTCATCAATTGTTGAATGCTGGAATCCATTTAATGACGAGGCTCTGTCGTTAAGGGTGGTGACATAGTTTCGACATATGTTGGGGTCATTCAAAGCATTATTAGTAATGAATTTTGAGCTCCTTGCTGCATCCTGCGCTGGTTTTTGTACGGCAGCGGTTCGTAATTTGAGACTCATCAGAACCAAATGGTGGTCGCTTCCCACATCGGCATTTCTAATACTCCGGACATCACACATAGACTTCCTCCATCGCTGCTGAATCATGATATGATCAATTTGGTTTTCGGTTTGACCATCTGGATGCACCCAGGTTATTTTGTTGCACGTCTTATGCTTAAATACAGTCTAGGTGTCTTATAAGATGACAAAAATCAAAGCGTATAGATTAGATTCAGATGAGAAAAATCATATCTGAGAGGGGATCTATTTCCCTCCGTTCAGGTGGGAGAAGTACTTTTCTAAAAAGTTAATTGAAAATAGAAAAATATTATTTAAAAAACAACAGCAAAACTTACAATGCCACGTAATTGCTTTTTTAAAAGCCACAAATCAGTTCCCTAATATGGTTTTTAAATAAAGTTCAATTCAATTCAATTTTGTTTTTTTAATTTATAGAATAGACGAGGCGCAGTAACATTTCAACAGTGTGAAAAATGTGCTTACCTGATGTATAAGCCTAGTTTACAGTTCCCGTGCGCAAAAAAAACATATGCAAATATTCTCGCATGTCCAAAATATTTGAGGTGAAGTGCAAAATTAATTGCTTGCATGATTGGTTTACAGTTTCATGCAAATAATATATTCACCTCAAGGCATTATTTGCATACAAATGGTCTTTGCATCCAAAAATTATTATTTTCCATTTTTAGGCCTATAATTTATTAATAAAAGGTAAATGAATGAATCTATGGGTGGCTTAGGCCAAGGCAAACGTTTTTCGCCTTGAATATTATTCAATTTGGTGCACAGAATAGGCGAAAAATCGTTTTGAAAATTTTGTTTTTTTTTCGCATGGGAACTGTAAACTATGCTATAAGTACAAGATTACTCACGCGTAGATTGCTGTTACCATATATTCTCGAAGAGCTATACCCGAAATTTTCAGAAAATATTTTCAAAACCTTGTAGAAATACAAATGCCTTAATGATAGAAATTCCAGGCTTTTAAATAGTTGGAAGCTAGTAGTTTTGATGATTGACTTTGCCCAGAATACGAACAGCGTGTTTTGGTTCAATAAGCAGAGGCTCAATTTTGTTGTGATGTACGTCAAAGTGGTTTCATTGCCAAATGCTGTTACTATGCTTTGAAAGGTTGGAAGAAAAGTGAATTTCCAAAAATTTAAAACAAAATTTGGTCTAGGAACAGAGCCTTGTGGAACACATACGTTAATGAAATTTTTTATACTTAATATGTATAATGTATATATTATTAATTTTTACCCTTTGACTTCGATTATGCAAATAAGATGCAACCCAATCATGGGTTAAACCTCTGAAACTAGCATTGAATAATTTTTTAAGTAAAATATCATGATCCACCGTGTTGAAAGCCTTTGTCAATGAATGAAGTAATTGGGATATCAAAATCATTCAAACTGCTATAAAAAGTACCTACTGCACAACATTAACAAAGCGTCCTTAGTAGATCTGCCGCTTCTAAAGCCAAACTGGGAATAACTTACTTAATAATTTAAGGTGAAGCTTCAATCTAGGTGGCCCATCCATTTCAGTCGTTGGCTTTTCACTTTTGTGGCTAGGTCGTTGTCACTGTACAGCCCGTACAGTTCGTTGTTGTATCTTCTTCTCCATTCCCCATCTATGCAGACGAGACCAAAAATCACCCGGAGAATTTTCCTCTCAAAACAGCCTAACGCGTTCTCATCCACCGCTAGCAGTACATGCCTCTGCACCATACAGCAGGACCAGGATGATAGATAAGCGTCTTATACAGGGACAGTTTAGTTCCTCGAGAGATGGCTTTGCTTCTCAATTGCCTTCTTAACTCGAAGAAACAGCGATTGTCAAGAGTAATTCTTCGTTTGATCTCAGCACTGGTATCGTTCGCTGAGTTTATAGCGGTATAGGTAGACAAAGTCTCTGAAATTATAGCTTTCTATAGTGACGTTCTGTCCGAGACATCGATGTTGGGTGTCCTTTCTTGTTGACAGCATATATTTTGTTCTGCTTTCAATCACCGTTAACCCTTCCTTCCCAATACTCACGAAAGCACCACTGACTTTGTTCGTCCGAATATCTCAATGTCGTCAGCGTTAGCGAATAATTGGACGGACTTTTGAAAGATTGTGCCTCTAGTGTTGACGTGAGAGTCTTGCACTATTATTTCTAAAATGATGTTGAAGAAGTTGCATGACAGCACGTGTCACCTTGCCTGAAGCCTTTTCTTGACATCAAAGGTTTTGGTGAGGTCTTTGCTGACCTTGATGGAGCAGTGTGCATTACTCTCCATCATCCTGCACAAACGGATGAGTTTGGGAGGGATGCCAAAACTTGACTTTGCTCTATATTGCTCGTATCTATAGACGCTGTCATACGCGGTCTTAAAATCAATGAAAAGCTGGTGGGTATCTATTTGAAACTCCTATGTTTTTTCCGTCTAAATGTACTTGAGAGTGCTAGGACGCCATATGGCCCTAGGCTCAATGATAGGAAAATCCCTATGCACACCTCCGCGTGGTAGAGGGCGGGTAACGCTAACGTGCAGGGGGACCGAATGGATGCCGGGATAAGCAGACAACCCAGCTATGCTGGTCAGGGCACAAACTTGTCCTCGGGATGGTTAAAAGCCCCCTTAAGGCGGATGAACTGCAGGTGGCGGTCAACGGCATGATAGTCTGGTGGCGGAGGAGCTTTTTTTTTTTTGGTAAAAGGCCAACGGCAGCAGCAGGTAGCGTCTGTAACCCATATTGGGCGGCTACAAAAGGCGTCTGTTTTCCCACAGTGGGCGGCCTCGAGCAGTTATGTGTTTGACCATACAAAAGGCGGGTGTGCCTGTCAAATCTGAGCTTATGTATGTTATTAATCATATCTCGGAAAACACCATGGTGGAAGGATATATGCAAATAC
The DNA here is from genome assembly GCA_963921185.1 of Dasysyrphus tricinctus. Taxonomy (NCBI): domain Eukaryota; kingdom Metazoa; phylum Arthropoda; class Insecta; order Diptera; family Syrphidae; genus Dasysyrphus; species Dasysyrphus tricinctus. The sequence goes on from OY992530.1 coordinate 125,084,429, forward strand.
ATGAATTATGACAACAAATGGAAATGAGTCCCCAAGAGGTAATCTTTTTATAGAAAATCCTTCTGTAGCTTCGGCTGCAGTAAACCGCACATCGGATTTGGGGGTGCGGCATCCTTCATGTAGGAGCGTCAATCAAGACGCCATAATAATAAATGAATCGTTGACAAATAGAAGAAGTCTTTCAAGAAGCGCAAATGTTACTTTTGGCTACCGCATACGTACGAAAATCGGAGCATGGAACGTTCGATCCTTGTACAGCGATGGTAGATACGAGCAGGTTGAGCGTGAAATGCTTCGCCTAAAGATCAGTATCCTGGGCATAAGCGAAACTAAGTGGAGAGGAAGAGCTGAATACAGATCAGACACTGGACAGACGAGAATGCTGTATTCCGGCGAAGATGAAAGAGAGGGTGGCCAAAGACTGCATGGTGTCGGAATTATGTTGAACGAAGAAGCGAGGCGTAGTTTGATCTCATGGGCGCCCATTTCTGCGAGATTAATGACAGCAAGGTTTCGTTCAAAAATTCGTAACGTCACAATTATTCAGTGCTACGCCCCCACAAATGAAGCGACCGAGGAAGACAAAACCGCGTTCTACACTCATCTTAACTCGGTTTACAGTAGTGTTCCGAGAGCCGACATCATAGTCATTATGGGAGACCTTAATGCCCAAGTCGGTTCAGACAATTACGGACTGGAACGCGTGATGGGAAGAAATGGCGTGGGGTCACGGAATGAAAATGGTGACTTGCTTGTCGACTTTTGTAACGCGAATCGTCTTGTGATAGGTGGGACTGTATTTAAGCATAAGATGTGCAACAAAATTACCTGGAGGCATCCAGATGGTCAAACCGAAAACCAAATTGATCATATCATGATTCAGCAGCGATGGAGGAAGTCTATGTGTGATGTCCGGAGTATAAGAAATGCCGATGTGGGAAGCGACCACCATTTGGTTCTGATGAGTCTCAAACTACGAACCGCTGCCGTACAAAAACCAGCGCAGGATGCAGCAAGGAGCACAAAATTCATTACTAATGCTTTAAATGACCCCAACATATTATGTCGAAACTATGTCACCACCCTTAACGACAGAGCCTCGTCATTAAATGGAATCCAGAATTCAACAATTGATGAGATGTGGGGTGAAATTAAAAGTGTTTTTATGGAGGCTGGATCCGAAACTGTACCCAAGCGAACGAGACGTAGAGACTCTTGGATATCCCAAGACACCTGGGATAAGATCGAACTTCGCAAATCGTTGAAAATCCAAATAAATGCCGAAGCTGATGTTCAACGAAAGGCTGACTTGCGAAGAGAGTACCGCATTGCACATAAGATGGTCTACCGCTGTGTGAGACGTGACAAGAGGGTGAAGTTGGATGGACTCGCAGATAATGCGGAAAGCGCTGCCAGAAGAGGAGATATCCGGGAATTGTACCAAATAGCCAAAGATGTTATCGGGAAAAAAAGCAACACCAATCATCCTGTAATGGATGTGGATGGCACACTTTTGGTATCAATTGAGGATCAGCTTCGTAGATGGAAGGACCATTTTTGTGCCCTGCTAAATGAGGATTCAGTTGAGCAGAGTGCTGAAGTGCCCCAACTAAACGAGATGCGCAGGTCCTATAGGGGTATTGACATCGAACCCCCGTCAGAATCGGAAATTCGTACATCAATAAATCTCCTCAAAAACAACAAGGCAGCTGGACTGGACGGAATACCAGCTGAATTCCTGAAAGCCGATCCCGTAGCAGCGGCTAGTATTTTACATCCGCTGATACAAAACATTTGGGAAAACGAAAGCTATCCCAGGGACTGGAAGGATGGTGTGATTGTTAAGTTGCCAAAGAAAGGTGACTTAAAGAATTGCAACAATTGGCGTGGTATCACCGTTTTGTCCGTTTTCCCAAAACTAATGGCAACAATCATACTCGAGCGAATAAAGGATAGAATCGAGTCTACACTCAAGAGGCATCAAGCTGGCTTCCGCAGTGGTCGATCGTGTGTCGACCATATCAACACCCTGCGTATCGTCCTCGAGCAGTCGATGGAATATCAATCACCGCTTTACCTCATGTTCGTGGATTTTGAAAAGGCCTTTGATCGAGTTAACCGAGAATGTATATGGAGATCATTGCTTGGTAGAGGAATTCCACCAAAAATTGTTGCCATTATTAAAGAGTCCTACAACAACGCGAGGTGTTTTGTTTTGCACAATGGGCAGCTATCCGACTCCTTCGTAGTGCAACAGGGTGTGAGACAAGGGGATGTTCTATCGCCAATTCTCTTCCTGCTGGCGATGGACGACGTATTGACGGCCAGTGTTGGTACAGCTGAGCGACAGGGCATTCAATGGAGACCGTTCGAAAGGCTCAGTCATTTAGACTATGCCGATGACATATGTCTACTGGCAAATAACATCAGTGGGCTGAACGGGATGTGCCAAGCACTGCAAGTGAAGGGAGAGTCGAGTGGTCTAAGAATTAACAGCAAAAAGACAAAAATAATGCTCACAGGCCGCTCCACACAGCAGCGTATTATTTTACGCCAGATGCCAGTTGAAGTAGTGGAACAATTTAACTACCTTGGCAGTATTGTTTCTGCAAACGGTGGTACGGATCTGGACGTTAAAAGTAGAATAAATAAAGCTCGTGCTGCCTTCGGTACTCTGTCCCCAATTTGGAAATCCAGTCAAATCTCCTTACGCACTAAGTTGAGATTCTTCGAATCCAATGTCAAATCCGTGCTGTTATATGCTTGTGAAACCTGGAAAGTCACGTCTACCATTTCGAAGAATTTGCAGGCTTTTGTGAATCGCTGTCTTCGCCACATCCTAAAGATTCGCTGGCCACAAATAATATCAAATGAGGAATTGTGGCGCAGGACAAGTCAAGAGCGGCTGGACGTCGACATAAGAAAGCGTAAATGGCGTTGGATTGGTCACACACTGAGGAAACCAAACGATGAAATTGCAAAGCAGTCCTTTGAATGGAATCCTCAGGGTGCACGGCGGGTTGGAAGACCAAGAACAACATGGAAATCAACTGTCTTAGCGGAAGCAGAATCCCAGAGAAAGACGTGGCCACAGCTTAAGTACCTTGCAGCAGACCGTGAAGGATGGAGACGTTTTGTTGACGCCCTATGCCCCAGCCGGGGATACAGGACACGATGATGATGTTTTTTCCGTTGTGCGAATATTTGGTTGATGGTGGCCTTCCCTGATCTAAAGTAACACTGATATGAATGGCTTCAGGCGTTCACAAAGAACGGCAAAAAAGATTTTGTATTTGCCTCTGTAGTTGGTGCATACCAGAGGATCAATGCTGAGGTTCCATTCATCGGGCATGCTTTCCTCCGACCATTTATTATTTATTTAACAGATGAGCTGGTGCATACTCCTAACCAATTAATCGCCAGCTGCTTTGAATAGCTCAGTCCCAAGGCCATCAGCTCCAGCAGCTATATTGGACTTAAGTTTAGATATAGCTGTCTTTACTTCGCTAAGATCGAGTGGACGGAATTGTAAGCCTACGTCGCGTCGTCCAGGTTGAATGATGCCATCTGCATGGTAGGGGAGTTCGGTTCGTCATCGCCGTTATACAATTTGAAGACATAATTTTACCGTTTCCTCAGCACCGACTGCGATTCTACTAATATGTTCCCCTGATCATCCTTGCAGGCTTCGGTTCGGGCCTTGTAACCCAGGGAGGTTCCTTTCACTTTTTGGTAAAACTTCCGATCTTCATTCTTGCAATGCCATCCCTCTATTTCATCGATCGTGCGCTTCTTATGCTTCTTTTTTCTTTCATATTTGAAGCTTGTGTTCCTCTCTCCTCTTCTTCTCGTAGATATCGCGAGCAGCTCTGGTCCTTCTATGTAGGGCCGCTTTGTATGCCAGTTGTTTGGCTGCATGTACTTGTCGACATTCTTCGTCGAACCAGGTTTTAATGTGGTGGTCGTGCGAGGCCCAGCACGTCAGAGGTGGCATATCTGATGGCTTCCTAGCAATTCTTACACTGGCTCTCGTTACTTGCAGTGGACTATGTAGAAGGGCGTGATGGATTCGATCGGAATAGGATCTGGCAATATCATGCAACTGTAGCCGTCCGACGTCGAACTTCCTCACAGAATTTCCCTGTTTTGGCTTTGGCCTGCATATTCGTAGCATTACCTTGGCTACATCGAGGCAGTAGTCCGAGTCAACGTTGGCTCCTCGGAACGTTCGGACATCCTTGATACTGGAGGAGTGCCTTGCGCGTTGATCGCAATGTCATCAATCTTGTTGGCGGTTGATTGACCAGGAATTCACCATGTCCCCTTGTGTATATCGAGATGCGGGAACTGCGTGCTAGCTACCACAACGTTTCGCCCCGCAGCAAAGTCGATTAGCCTGAGTCCGTTATCGGAGGTGGTGTCGTGCAGGCTATATTTTCCGATTGTGCCACCAAAGACGTCTTCTTTTCCTAGCTTGGCATTAAAATCACCCAAGGCAATTTGTATGTCATAGCTAGGGCATTGCTCATATGTCTTGTCCAAGAGCTCGTAGAACTCATCTTTGGTGTCGTCATCCTTCTCCTCTGTGGGGGCATGCGCGCATATGATGCTAATGTTGGCAAATTTAGCCTTGATGCGTATTGTCGTGAGGCTCTCGTTCACATAGTTGAAACTCAAGACTTCTTGCCTAGGTCTGCCTCTAACAACAAATCCACATCCAAAAAGACGCTGCCCTTGTGGTCGGTAACAGTTACCGTATTAGATATCGCAGTCTTTGAGTTTTCTTTTGCCCGGCCCATCCCATCGCACTTCTTGGATGGCGGTCATGTCTGCTTTGTTGCAGCCTAGGGCCTCCGCAAATCCCAAGTTCGTTGTCCTTATTTCGTTTGCTAGGTTTGTTGTTGCTTCGCAACTAAATAGTTTTACGTGGCCGGGAAGTCACCCCTACGGCATGACCCTTGTGGACGCTTGTGTTCTCTTGAATGCACTGTGTCTGCCCTTTGAGCATAACTTATTCGCAATTTATTAGCAACTTATATATGATATGAAACTTTTTAATCTTATAGTTTCCAAAAACTCTAACAGCTAACTTCATATACATTAGTTTGTGGTAATTGAGGTTCATTCTATGATCAAAAAATTCCATTTTCCGCTAAACATACTGTGTAAGTTTAAGTGTACCTACACTTTTGCTATACCTTACCAACTATTTCGAGCAGAGCAAGTGGTTGTGCCTTAATCTAAATGCCAATCTCCGTATTTCAGTCATAAGTTGCCTTATCTATTTTTCAAATAAATACATTCATACCCTGCGAAATACGAAATAGGTTGGGAAATAAAAGGCATTCAAATTGATTCTAAATCGCTCACTGAGCTTCTTTTCATTACATTATTATATTGCAGAATTTATTTACTTAAAAAAAAAAAAAAATACAAAAATATTTGTATAGGTTCTTATTTCATGTTGTTTCTAAGGTTTATGCCCGACAGAATCTCAGCAGCCATACTGTCACAATATCCCTGCCTGCTGTCCTGTTTACATAATATTCCTCCTTGTGATGCAAAATACAAGAGCCTTTAGTCAAAATGAAGGTTTTCTATTTGAACAATAAGTAAAAAAAAGGGCAGAATTGTATTCAAATGTACAACTGTTTAGCTTCCTTGCAAACAAAATATAAAATAAAGGAAAACTTCGATTTTGTTGACTTAGGTCACGAAAGTTGGAGGAATGGGGACAACAACCAGCCTGATTTGTTCATGTTTTCTTGAAATTCTTTTTGTTTTTTAACATTCTTATGCTGTTTTATATATTTTTTTTAAACTTTTCAACTTTTTCTTTCCAAATATTTACTGAGAAAACTTTCACATTACTACACGACGAGGATACATAAATAAAACTTTCCCTGTTGATGATTAGGTGAAGGAGACTTGATGAACTTCCGGTGGATGTAATATCATGTTTTGGTTCTCTTGGAAGTTTAATTAACAGATCAGTGCTCATATAAGAGCATGTAGTAGATATGTGTGTGTATAGGACTACTTTTTGAACAACAAGATGTGTCCTTGTTTCTGTAAACATCCTTTAAACATGCACAGTTTTACAAAAGGCAAAAAATATTGCAACAAGGAATGAATATTTGTAGAGATTTATTTTTGTTCATCCAGGATATGTGCGCCTCACTAAGCACTTTACCGAACGAACCATGAGGACGAACGAAAGTGCTTGTAATTCTTTATTTTTTTGTTAGATTTGTTGTTGCCATTATCCTTGCTTTGATTTTTTTTTTTTTGAAAATAAAAGCCTCATCTCTGCCTCTGTCGAAAGTACATAGAGCTCGTTGGAGAAAATAACTAGTTTCGTTCCCTTCTCATGTTTTTGCCTAAGGCAATCAATATTATGAGCAAAAGAGTGTTCGATATACAAATGCCTATATCCCATCAAGGCTTAAGGATAAAATATTATGCAAATCGTATTGCGTTTCAGTACAACAACGAACACAACACTATTTTCATCAATGAAGCATGTAGGTACACACTTCGTTTTCATCAGAGTGAAAAAGGATGAATCCTCTCAACACATCAACAAAAGAGGATGTAAAGGGGATGGCTATTATCTTGTAACTCGATTTAAGTGTGAGACTAGATAAGGAATTTTATTTTGCGGGAAGGAGTGAGTTGTATGTACGTTATAGGATGAAAAAGACGCGAATAAATATGTACATATATGTATATGTTTGTTAGAGGTGAATACATTTTACATTGAATGTAAAACTAGGAGCTCTGGAAAGTGTGATGAGGGTTGTTAAGTTGAATAAGTTATTTGCTCAAGGAATATAACTTTATTACTGTCAAGCATGTACAGAGGTGACATTTAAGTAAAATAAGGGAATTTTTTTGCACAGAATTTATTTATTGAAGAAATGCTTACATGAACAGCCGTGTGCTTCCTTAAATTTAGTAGTGGTGCCTTAGTACAAATGCAAAACTGGATTACATGAACTTGCTCTTATGGTTCGAGGCCAATCCGAACCCTGTTTCCGATTTATTCGCTTGTCATATTTTACAACTGCTATTAATAAATAATTTATAAAAGAAATTTAAACTTTTTAACTATAAAACTGTGTTAATTTAACAACTGAACAATTTTTTTTAATTAGTCTTATTTCACGCGTGTGATTTCTTATTGAAACGAAGGCTCTCAAAATTGGGGGCATGATTTTGACGCCCTGGATTGATCGATCATCAATCTTATTCATAAGTCTAGACCTAAGTTTTTTCAACAATCTTCGTATAATTTATATTCCAGAAATCAAAATCGAACTCGAACACCCACCCAAAAGCCACTACCGACAAGTCTTTCCCGCAATGTTGACTTCAATTTGCATTCTTCTTCAACCCACTCTACTAATAAATGCCCTCCTAGTTCCAAATACCCTAACTTCATTCATTCCCATACACTCAACCCACGCCCTCAATCCAGTAATAATACTTCCCCATCCTCAAGTAAATTTGCTGCCAACTGTACATTACCTAAAACCTCATCACAATTCCTTGACCCTCTTAGTCCTCCTGTGGTAAGACTAACTAGAGGATTTGCTGAACTTAATGATGACAAACGGTATGTACTTTCACGGCTAAGAGACCATCGAATTTATGCAAATGTGCGTCTTTACCTTGCATATCTGCATAATAAAAAAGATTCAATATGCGTTGATGGTGCTACCAGAACCAATATTATGGTTTCCATTCATCAGGAAGGTCTTCCAACTAACACCAGTGAGCTGTTGAAAATATTCGAGCTATTCCACGAAACTTTTAACTTAACGTCTACCGACGTACAAAATGATTTATCTGCTTATGCTTCATATGTAGATTCCAAACATAAAAATCGGCAAAAAACAAATAATCTTTTTCGTTCCTAATCCTCACCCTTCTAAACCGAAGCTAATAACTATCTATTATCAAAATGTCAGGGGTCTACGCACGAAATCTTCAGACGTCTACTTAAACTGTCAAAAACTTCCTTTCGATGTCTTTGCCCTTACTGAAACCAATCTTACGCCTGACTTTTACAACAGTGAACTTTTTACCTCTGATTTCAGTGTCTATCGTAAGAATATCCTAGTTACTGATGAAAGTCGTACTGACGAGTTATCGAATAACTCCTCATCAGGACGTGGTGTTCTTCTGGCCATAAAATCAGAATTTGACTCATCGCTGTTTTACATACCAAATGTATTAAACCTTGAAGTAATTTGTGTAAAGGTTCGTGTATCCAAGCGTTTCCTTTATCTATTATGCTTCTATATACCCCCGTCCCAACCTACAAGTACTTATCAACTACTATTAGATGCAATCGATTTTTTGGTCGATCTCATCGACAATGAAGTTGACCTAATCGTAGTTGGCGATTTCAATCTTCCCAGGCTTGTATGGGATAATTCAGATGATGATTCCCATTATGTCTCCTGCAATGCAACCTCGGAAAAAGAAATCTTATTTATTGATAGACTTCTGTCTTCAAATCTCACCCAGACTAGTGGAGTAAAGAATTATTTGGAAAGAAAGTTAGATTTGGGTTTTTCAACTGATGCTCAGAATACTGAAGTTATTGAAAATAGTCATATACTCTCAAAGCTCGACAATCATCATCCACCTATTTCAATTACCTTTGCCTTTGAGTGCTTTAATATCCAACCCTACTCTTTCACATCGCAAAAATATAATTTCCGTAAAGCAGATTTCGATAAATTAAATAAACTTATTGGAAAACTAAACTTCGACTTATAACCACCTTTTATACTCATTTACAAAACTGCTTCTCGCAATCTATTCCACTCCTTCCTCAAAAAAATTTCACAACCTCTCCTTCCTGGTATAACAAAGAACTTCGCCTGCTTCGTAATAAAAGAAATAAATTATGGAAAACATTTCTCAGGTCAAAATCAGATCAAGATTTTTCCAACTATGTTTCCGCATACAATAATTTTTCCACCTTGTGTGAATCTCTTTAATTAAACTTTCTTGCTCAAACTCAATCTGATCTTATCTCGAACCCAAGACACTTTTTTCAATTTATTAACTCTAAAAAAAGATCCGATGGCTATCCCTCAACTTTGAAATACTCCAATGCCTCATCCGCGGATCCCAAAATTATATCCAACTATTTCGCTGATTTCTTTGGTCAGGCGTTTTCTTCTTGTAACTCTGAAGTATATCTTAACTTCTCTACTTATATGAATAGCTGTACTCAGACCTCACTTGCATCGATTAACATGTGTCAATCGTCAGTGATTCAGAAAATTCACCTGCTCAAAGACGATTTCTCATCGGGTCCTGACGGGATTCCTCCAATTGTTCTTAAGAAGTGCATTTCAAAACTAAGTCAACCACTAACGGTGATATTTCAACTATCTATTTCTAGGGGAGTGTTTCCGAATTTATGGACTCTTTCATTATTCCTATCCATAAAAAAGGATCTAAAAGCGATGTCTCAAACTACAGACCGATTGCTAAACTTTCATGCATTCCTAAATTATTTGAGAGTATAGTTCATGATAATACACTTCTTCATTGCAAATTCCTTTTTTCAGATAAACAACACGGCTTTCTCAAAGGCAGATCAACAACACCTAATCTCACTGAATTCGTATCCAATACTATCTGTGCTATGGAACTTGGTCATGAAATTGATGCAATTGCAACTGATTTTAGCAAAGCATTTGATAAAATTTCGCACAATGTAATTATTTTCAAATTGAAATCATACGGGTTCCCATCACTGTTCATATGTTGGGTTCAGTCCTATTTAAACAATCGTCTATATACAGTTTCGTTCAGGGGTTGTACTTCCAACCCTATATACTCAACATCAGGTGTCCCACAAGGGAGTCACCTTGGCCCTCAGCTCTTCTTGTTAAGTGTCAACGACGTTGAGCTTATTTTAGAAGGATCCGACCTGGAAATGTATGCTGATGATATGCGTATTTCTAAACAGATTTCATGCACTGCAGGTGCTGAGTCACTACAAAAAGATTTAAATAATTTTTTACTTGGGTCAACATAATTTTCTTAAGCTTAACGTTAACAAGTGTCAAGCCATCACTTACTCAAGGAAACACCCACCTTTTCCACTGCGTTACTACTTTTTGAATAATGTACTAGTTTCAGTTGTCACCTCTATTCGTGACTTAGGGGTTATTTGTGACAATAAGCTTAATTTCCGAGTTCATTATGATTCCATTATCAACAGGGCTAATTCAACTCTGGGTTTTGTTAAACGCTGGTCCAAGGAGTTTTCAGATCCATATGTCAAAAAATCCTTATATGTTGCTTTTGTTAGGCCTCTGCTTGAATATGCCTCTCAGGTCTGGTCCCCTTATTACCATGTCCACATTCAGCGTATTGAAGCCGTTCAACGTAGATTTATTATATTTGCCCTGCGTGGCCTTGGATGGGACGACCCATTTATACTCCCTCCTTACGAAAACCGAATTAAACTGATAAATTAACAAACCCTTAGCGATCGTCGTGACAATGCCGACCTACTTTTCTTACACCAGTTATTAACTGGAGGAATTGATTGCGTAGACTTATTTCGAAAAGTAAAGTGGAACTCAAATCAATGTAGTCTTAGATCTGTACCACTCTTTTCGATACCCTTTCACCGAACAGAATACGGCCAAAATGAACCTCTCACAAGAATGTTGAGAAAAGCCAACAACTCAACCGTTTTCGATTTAAGTTCCTCAAAAACTGCCCTTAAGATTGCTCTCCAATAACTATCCATCCCTGAAATTCCACCCTGTTTATCCAATACTATTATCTTTATATTAATATAGTTTTATAAATTTTGATGTTTAGTTTTAAGATTCATATATGCTTGAATTAAGCTTAAATAAATAAATATAAGTTGATGGCTTAGAATTGAAGATACCGCAGTTTATTGATTTAATGACACATAGACAGTGGCGGACTAGCAAGTTGGTGTTATGCTAAAAAACTCACAGAACTAGATTGATTAAACGAGTGCTGCAAGGATAAGGTTCAGCGGTTTTTGATTGTGGTTTTGTGGTAAGGGGAAGATTCAGGCAAGAAGTCCTTCAGATATGTAAGCGAGTGCCTGGTAACAGAAAAATTCAAAAATCATGTTGATTTTTGCCCATGCCCCCACGGAAGACAAAGATGACTCAACCAACTCAATTCTACGATCTCCTCGAGAATACGTATGATAGGTGCCCCAAGTATGACGTCAAGATTATTCTTGGCGACTTCAACGCCAAGGTCGGAAAGGAGGGCATCTTTGGTTTGATAGTCGGAGGACACAGCCTACACGACAACACTTCCGGTAACGGACTAAAGGCCCTGACCCATGGAATCCGGTGTGTCCGTTGTGGCGACGTATCTATTGACTTTGACGGGATGTGACGGATTGAACTGACCTAATAAAAACGTTGACATTCACATAACAACCACTTGCAATTCAAACAAACACAGCAAAAGTTGCTGTCAACGCATCTGCCGGAGTGAAAAAGTTAAAAGTTCAGCTACTTTGCTCGTTGCGTCTGACGCATGCATTGCTTATGGACCAGTTCCCATAAGAAAACATGTATTTTATTGAGCTGTCAGTTGAATCAGTCAGGGCTTTAAGGCTGATTGACTCAAGCAAGCACTCGATTCCCAAACTTCAATACACACAAAGAGAACTGGCATTCTCCGGATCAACGAGCCGTCAACCAGACTGATCATGTTGCGATAGACGCCAAACATACCTCCAGCATCCTGGATGTCCGAACGTTCTGAGGGGCCAACATAGACTTGGACCACTACTTGGAAGTAGCTCAAGAACGAATGCGGATGTCCATGACGCCACAACGAAGAGCGAATGCTGTGAAAAGATTTAACGTCGCAAAGTTAAAATCGCAAGAGATCGCCAGGACTTTTGCAGACCACGTCTCTCTTAATCCCTCAGCAAGCCCGCCTAAAGCATCACCTGCAGATTATCAGTGAAAATATTGCCAAAATGCCATCCGGAGGGCCGCCACTGATGTGCTGGATGGTTTGGTGAAGAATGCAGGCTGCTGCATGCAGCAAAGAATGGGGCATACCAATCAATGCTGCAAACTAGAACCAGAGCTGCTGAGAGCCCAGGAGCTCTACAGGCAAAAATGAAGGGAGCAGCGCCGACTTATCAGGAGGAAAAAAATGAGAGGGAGAGAAAGAGAGAGAGCGAAGTGGGCGGTATAATTTATTTAGGGCTGTAGCGGTAGGGGGGATGTTGGAAGGTTCAACCAAATGGTGAGGCAATCTACCAAAGGTTACAAGGCTAGAACAGAAGCTTTGGCCGAAACGAGAATCGGAATACACGAGGATCTGGAAGTAACACTTCTCTAGACTGCTAAATGGCAAAGATAGCCAAAACACCGCTGCAAGTGTTTAGCACTCCATTCAACTTGGACGATGATGGTCAACATTTACGTCCACCCGACCTAAATGAAGTGCGGTTAGCGAAGCGATAGCCAAGTTTAGAGTGAACAAGGCTGCTGGTGCGGATGGCCTGCCCACCAAGCTATTCAAAGCAGGGGGAGATGACTAGGTAGGGAGTATGCACCAACTTATCTCCAAGAATGGAATCTCGGTATATTGTGCCCCATTCACAAGAAAGTAGATGCTCTGACTGGTGCCAACTACAGAGGTATAAATCTCCTCAGTGTCGCATACAGAATCCTGTCATCTGTACTGTATGATCCCTTAAAACCGTTTGTCAATGATCTGATCGGCCCCAGTCAGTGTGCTTTAAGACTCGGCAAATCAACTGTTCACACTCCGACAGATTTTGGAAAAAAAACCAGGAGTTTCAAATCGATGTACCATGTACACCACCTCTATATCGAGACGAGCTATAAAGAGCCATGTCGCACCTCAGCATCCCTTTCAAACTCATCCGCGCTTGTTCAGGATGACGATGGAGAAATCTCGCTAGTCCGTCAAAGCCGGCAAGAACACCAACGAACCCTTTAATGTCGAGAAAGGTTTGAGGCAAGGTGATGTGTTATCATTTTTGTTTTATAATATATGCGCACTAAAGGGGTTGTTACTACCCTTAAAATGATTGAACACAGTGTGAGCTTTAGGAAAATAGGGAAGGATTTGAAAGGAGATACCGATGCACATTAGTTTTGAAGTTCTGAATATCAAAATGGAAGGGGAAAATAGAGGCAGGTAAAGCATTCCACATTCGTGTTGTTCAGCTGAAAAAAGAATCTCTGTACTCTACAGTACGTCCGAAATTGGGCTCAAGAGTAAACTAATGCGCATTTCTGGAAGTGCGAGTATTATTATGAAATGCAGCTCCTTTAACACCGTACTTGAAGCAATTGTACGCAACTCGCAAGTCAACAACAGGGGTACAATTTTTCGCAAGTCCGTTCAAACACTTGCTCATGCAGATGATACTAACATCATTGGGAGAACGAAGCGAGCTGTTACTGGCGCATTTGCAAGTATTTAATGGGAGGCGGTGAAAATGAGTTTGATTTTAAATGAGGACAAGACCAAGCAGTGTTGCCGCTGAGGAATTTGAAAAAGTCGCATAAAAAGGGTCACGAGGAAAAAAAAAGTCGCACTAACAAATTTTTTGATAAATAACAAAAACAAAAATCTGAAAACTGACCATAACAAAAAATCAGTTCTTATATTCAATCAAATTCTATTCACCTTCACAAACACATTTAAATCTGTAGTTTTCGTTTAAATATTAAGTCTAAAAATTAATTTGCTTCTTCACATCCACGGTTCACTTTACATAGAGTTAGAGCCTAAGCTCGTTAACCAATTTTCTTCAAACCTTATGTTTATTCTTTAAAGAGCATGTTCATAAATATTTTAATTTTGAAGAAAATCTGTTAACTCGTTTCGGCTCTAGCTTGATGTAAAATAGACGTTTTCCTTATCATATTTGTACCAATCACCTTGCACCTACACTGAGAAAAATATTGAATATATTCATGTTTGAATCAAACTCAAACACATATGATTTGGCATGGAACCGATTTCTGTTTGAATTTAACATAAACGTATTTATTCATCGTAGACTGGATTTAAACGAGTTTTTGTTTAAATTAAATACGCTTTCTATTTGATTTGAACATATTTCTCTTTGTTTTAATTAACTTCATTCAATGTTATTTCAAATAGAATCATATTACTTTTTTTGAACATTCTCGTGTTTAAATTAACTTTGTTTTTTGTTTTAAATGTGTATAAAGATGCAAATACTTACCCGAAATAATTTTTTTATTTTTACTCCATTTAGGTATCTGACCAAAACACACAAGAAAACAGTAAGAAGTCTATGAAAATTTAAAAATCTTTAATCGAACATGCCAAGCAAAAACATTAAATTTATAGTTAAAAATAAAACCACTTAAACTAGTGAAATTAAGCTTCTAAATTGTATTTTTGTATTCCAGTTGATTGATGTGGAAGGGGCATCTTTGGAGCACCTATATGTGAAATTACATGGTTAGCCTTTTTTGCTAAAAGTTAAAGAAGGATAAGCTCTTTATGTGATATGTATGTACTTACTTTTGACAAATGTTTGGCTTAAAACTTCAAACACCCAAGTGAGCCTTAAAGGACAGCATTTCACAAGATTATCCCAAATAGCTGTACCACTACACTTATTGAAAAGGCTATTCTTCTTTTTCTGGAGAAAAAACATGAATTAATTTTCATATCAATATCTAAAATAAAAGAAATATTACTTACCAAAAACCTACTTTAAAGATTGCAAGTGTTCCAAAAATTTTATTTTGGGTTTTGGTCTCTCATCTTCTCAAAACGAATAACAATGACATCATCACAAGGTTAAGTTATCCTAAATTTTACTTCGTTTAAGTTCAATTCAAACTGATCTGAGTTTGAATTTAAGATTTTGTTCGATCTCGTTTTCTTGTTAACATTTCCAGTGGGTTCATATTTAAAACAACCTCGTTCATATTCATTTTATGTTAAATACTCTCAACTGAGAAAAATAATTAAACATATATTTCAAAAATCAAAGTCAAACTAGTTTGAATCACATATAAAAAATATTTGCAGGTTCTAATGAAATATTCAAACATGAATCAGTTTGACTTAAACCCACTTTACTCTAAAATAATAGTATTTTCACATTCAAACAGATTAGAATTAGGTTCAAACCGAATTCTATTTGTATAAGTTAAACATATAATCAAACATGCATCTATTTAAATAACTCATAGTTCAGTTTTCTCAGTGATGTTCAAGCTGCTTGGAACTTTGGAAAATAGCAAAGTAATTACAGAAAAAAACTATAGACAAAAAAACATTGTTTCCAAAAAATTAATAGTTCTTAGCAAATCCAAAATTTCTTTTTTTCAAAATTTTGACATGCAATATTACTAACATCTTAAATATTCTTTTTAAAAAAATTATGAATAAAATCGTTGGAGCCGTTATTGAAAAAATCAAAGACATGTGTTTCCCTCCAGCATTCTCAGTTTTGGGGGACGAAATAGTTTTTGAGATAGAAAATTGGGACAGTCGCTCCAAAAGGGGGACGTATGGTAACCCTGCGTTAGAGCCGTTTTTGACATATACAAGTTTTTCCTTAACGGTTGTATGGCAAGTACCGTTATTTTGAACCGAAACCTCTAGGGAATCACCAAAAAATCTTAACTTCAAAATTTGAAGAAATCGTTTCACAAGTTGAGGTAGATATATACAGACAGAATTCTGCCATACACTTTTTTGGGGTTCTCTATCATCGTAATGACATATTTTACTATAAGATATCTTAATTTTTGTGTCTGAACATTCGTGCCATATAGACAAATATGAAAAAATGTGTGGATTTCAAAACTTAATTACTGGACAGTTACTGTATGTTTATATGCAGAACATAGAAAAATCGAATTGAATTTTCAAAATATAGAGGTAGCAAGATTTGACACAATTCCAATGACCGTCTGCGATCCCGATGAATCAAGCCGATTTCAAATCATATCATATACCTACAGGTGTTTTCGGAAATTGGAAAGTTTTTTTCTAAAAATAAACCAAGAACTTCACCTTGTCCATACAATTGTCTAGAGATGGGGTCAGAAAAGTCGCAAGATTTCTAAAAAAGGGTAAAAAGAGCTAGTTTTTAAAAAAGTCGTCTCATGGTCGCATGAGGCAATAAAAGGGGTCAAAGTGCGACTAAAGTCGCACAGCGGCAACCGTGAGACCAAGTGTATGCTATCATCGAGAAAGGAATCTCAACATCGTCCACTCGGGCAAAACGTCACGATGGATAGGTACAACTTCGAAGTCATGAAGGATTTTGTTAACCTGGATCAAACGAAGAATTACTCTTGCCAACGGCTGTTTCTTCGGGCTAAGAAGGCTTTGAGTAGTAAAGCCCTCTCTTAAAGAACCAAGGAGTTTTTTTTTTTTTTTTTTTATAATAAGCGCGCACTAAAGTTTTTAGTACCCTTAAAATGAATTAACACAGTGCGAGCGTTAGGAAAATAGGGAAGGATTCAAGAGGAGATACCGATGCACATTGGTTTTGTAGTTCTGAATATCAAAATGAGAGGGAAATACAGAGCCAGGTAAAGCATTCCACATTCGGGTAGTGCGACTAAGAAAAGAATCTCTATACTTGACAGTGCGTCCGAAATTGGGATCAAGGGTATATTGATGTGCATTCCTAGAAGTACGAGTATTACGGTGGAACTGCTTAAGGGGAGGAATGCAACTGGCTATTTCACTAGAACACTGTTTGTTAAAATACCGATAAAATAATGAAAGGCTAGAAACATTGCGGCGGTGTTCGAGAGATGCAAATGTTTCCGTTATTGTTCTAACACCTATCATTTTCAACGTTCTATTTTGAATTCTATCCAACAGACTTAAATGGGTCTTAGGAGCACCTGCCCAGATATGGGAGTTGTACTCAAGCTTTGGACGAATGAAGGCTTTATAGATTACAGCCAGATCAGAAGGGGAGAAAAATTTCTTACTTCTTCGAAGAAAACCTAAACATTTCGCAGCATTTTTGGCGACGTCAAATATGTGATCATTCCACAGAAGGTGGTTTGTGATGCACATACCCAGAACTGAAAGCTGTTCGGTTTCCTCGATGCAAGTGCCACTCATGGATAGTGGCAATGGGGGTGGGCTTCGCTTTAACGACAGAAGACAGCATTGAGTTTTTGAAGCATTAAATTCTACGCGGTTTCTTATTCCCCATTGGACAATGCTGTTGAGATCAGAATTTAATGAGCTTATCATACGCTGCCGTTCAAGTTCCACATCCGAAGAACAAGGAAGTGAGTCTTGGAACGAATATGAAAAACTGAAGGTACTGTCATCTGCAAAACAGTTTAATGGATTAGAAGTTTCAGACAGAAGATCATTTATAAAAATAAGGAAGAGAGTCGGAGACAAAACGGAGCCCTGGGGCAGTCCTTATATAAGACCCTTATTATCCCAGTCCTGCTGTATGGGGCAGAAGCATAGACCCTGTCAACAACGGATGAGAATCCGCTTCGGTGCTTTGAAAGGAAGATTCTTCAGGTGATTTTCGGTCCAGTCTGTATTGATGGAGTATGGAAGAGAAGATTTTACAACGAACTTTACGGGCTTTACAGTGACGTCAACCTTGTCAAAAAGCTGAAAAAGCAACGGCTGAGATTGCTGGGACACGTGGAGCATGTGGACACCGACGCTCCAGCCTGACGAGTCTTCGAGTCAACCCCTGATGATCTAAGCACCAGAGAAAAACCCCACATAAGGTGGCACACACAAGTGGAGAACGACCTCAACCAACTTGGGGTGCGTAACAGGAGGCAGATAGCTAGGGATCGAGCTGGCTGGAGGGGCTTGTTGGTTGAGGCCGTATTCCACCCTGGACTGTGAGTGCCATCCGAAGCAAAGTAAAATAAAGTAAAGTAAAGAAGGAAAGAGTTGATGCAAGTACCCTTTCAAAACCGCTGGTAAACCATCAGATGGGGTGATCTTGTTGTTCAGTAACTTCTTTGTAGCTAAGTTTATATCTTCTGTACTTGGTGGTGGTGGTGGTACAAGTAGTTACTTTAAATGCAGCTTGAAAACATCTTCTGTTCCCCTCGATTCGATGCTTTAAAACCAGCAGTCAGTAGCTTGGCTTTTTTAATAAAACTTCCGAACTTTTTGTCGATTGCGAGACTCTTCGATCTCCTTGAGTCAAAAGTCTGCGTACGTCCTTTTCTTTCTACGCATGGTCTTTTTTCCTTTCTCCTTGTTAGATACATAATTCACTATCGCTGCTCTTATTTTACTCTGCAGCATATTCGCATCTTCATCTTCTGTCAGCTTTTTCATCTGTTCATCATCATTTCACGGGTTCTTTTTCGGGGTGGTTGGTAGCTTATTGTGGTTTCAGCTGCCTCTTTAATGATATCGCGATACTGGGACCAGGGCTGTCGTTTCACTTTTCAGAAAGCAGTACTTCGAGGAAAAAAATAGCAGTACACAGCAGTACGGCAGTAAAATATATATTTACAAACATAATTGTTAATGTATTTCACATACGCGCCCATTACCTATTTAACTCTAGCGCACTGCAATGGTGGTATTAAAAAGTTTTCATTACATACAAAACTCTTGTTATGTTTGTGCACGTTTTCTCAAAATCTGTTGCTTTTAGGAAAAAAGTTAATATTTTTGGGTAGAATTTTATAAGCTACATACAATATTTATTGTAATTATTTTTTTTTCTTTCCCTTCCTTAATAGACCAAATTTGACCCACTGTAACTTCATTAGTACATACATAGGTGATAGATCTATTACTCAAACAATCACAACTCTGAAACATCGCCGGCATGTTTCATGTCTCTCATTATTTTATCGCTATTTTTACAAGCAATGTTCTAGTGAAATAGCCAGGTGCATTCCTCCCCTTAAACAATTCAACCGTAATACTCGCGCTTTTAGGAATGCCCATCAGTTTACCCTTGAGCCCAACTTCGGACGTACTGTCAAGTACAGAGTTTCTTTCTTAAGCCGTACAACACGAACGTGGAATGCTTTACCAGGCTCTGTTTTTCCCTTCCATTTTGATATTCAGAGCTTCAAAACCAATGTGCATCGGTGTCTCCTCTTGAATCCTTCCCTATTTTCCTGATCGCTCGCACTGTGTCTCATCATATTAAGGGTAGTCAAATCTCTTTAGTGCGCGCAAATTATAAATTTAAAAAAAACATAGATACCTATAAGTTTAGATAATTTTACTGCCTTAAAGCTAATTTTCGTCACTTTGTTGTAAAATGAAATTGCGTAAGGTTATTAAATAAATTGAAACCACTTCTTTTTCCAGATGGTGGCCTTACTTAGCCTGAACACCACAATAGCTTGGTTTATAATGAGAAAACGTAGCCAATCGCTTATAGTACAAACAATATTGGTGATCGATTAATGCTATTTTAATAGATTGTTTGACTAAATTTGCTACTCCATAAAAATCCTGCATGATTTATTTTGAATCTATAGGTTGTATGAAGAAAAAGCATGGTAATATTTTTTTTATAGAATTAAATAAGCTACAATTTTACTTTAATATTTAATTCCAAAAAGCTGAAAGTTTTCGTGAAATTAGCAAAAAACTGAATTTTACACTCTTTTACTTCTCTAAAAATTCTTTCTTCAGCCAAAATTTAGAGTGGTTTTGGAAATTGCTCAGGAAGTTTTTGACTTTGACAAAAATTGAGGTTTGTAAGAGTTTTGTAAAAGTACATAAAAGTCTAAATTTCCTGGGCTAGAGATCCATTAATATAATTTAACATTGCTTGACAGATGGGTGAAAAACTCCATTTTGACGTGTGTGGAATATTTTATTTCAAATGACATCAAAACGTCCATAAACTTCCTTTTTTTCGGATAATACAAGAAAATCGGAAAAGTTCCAGAATTTCGAATTTTTACTTGCGATATACAAGCAATGCCTAAACGACAAACTATGCACTCTTAAAAAAATGTAACGGGAGATTTTGTTCAATAAATCTACGACATTTTAAAGCTTTTTGGATAGGATTATGACTTGCAAATGTTCTGTAAACAGATTTTCAAAAAAGCAGTACTTCTGTCGAATTAGCAGTACGGCAGTACGGAGTTTCAAAAAGCAGTACAAATACTTCAATTGCAGTACTTCGACAGCCCTGACTGGGACCAGTCGCTATTGGCGTCTGTGGCAGGTGAATGTACACTGGAGAGCTTCTCACTAAGGTGCTCACTGGTAGGCTCTAGTGACTCTAGATACGCTAAGGTGACCAACATCGAATTTCTTCTTTTGAGCAGTCCGTAGTGTTTGTTCTTTTGACAGTGGGACTTTAAAAACTTGCCACATTTTTACATTTCTTGCAAGAATTCTTTTATTGGCTCGAAAGATCTAATCTACGTACATAAATATACACATATGTATGTAGGTATCAGTTTTTCATTGACATTTTTATTTTAAAATTGTTGTGTTTAATAAATCTTTTTCGATGTTCTGGTTGAAAGGTTAGCGAAAACTCTACGATTGCTGCTAGGCAGATCAAACACTTAATAATCCTCGGTCCCTCGGTGTATGCTTCATCTTCAAAGAAGATATTCACCCCGATTACAAAATCCGATGAACTAGCTATGGAGCGAATCAGATTCAATTTTTAAATTTCACTGGTAGTGAAAATGTCAATATTGAGACTGATTCCTTTTCCGATTCTGTAATCGGAATGATTCCTTTTACCTCAATCAGAATTAGAAAATAACATATTTGATTTCATTTTTTTAAATATCCATTTCATGAAAATATTATTTAAACACGTTTAAGGTAATATAGGTATTACTTCCTCCAATAACTTCTCGTATTTAAACTTATCTCCATTCCACTTACTAATGAGTAAAAAGATATGAATTTGAAACGTGTTTCAACTGCAAATGAAATCAATTTCAATTCTACTTAGGTAACTGCTGCTAGTGCATATTAAAATTCCATTTCGTGCCAATATTTAATAAGTGACTATATTTTTCATTCCAAGGACTAATACTCATCCTGTTGAGAAAAATAGAAAAACACAACCGCATGAAAAAAAAAATCGAACAAGTTAAGGAATTCAATTGAAAATGGATGTGATCATCTATCTAATTGTACCAAAGAGCCAACGACCGATGCGATGTCAGAAAACCAATGCAATCATAAAACCATAAGGGAGAAAAATAATAAAAATAAGGACATCAAATCGCAAAGAAATACAAAAAAAAAGACAAAATAATCCTTCGCCGCCGCCGCCACCACCATCATCGCACTCAATGCAATTTTTCTTTACCACTGTGTTCTCAGCTGGAAATGAACAGAAAAGTAATGCAAAACTATTCATTGAATACTCAAGACTCAAGAGTCCAAAGGACCTGTTTCTTATATATCTATGCAATTTGAAGAAAATGCACTTAAAAATGTCCTGAAGCTTAAGAAAAAAGAAAACGAAGCAAATGCTTTCACAAAACTGCCCAAAAGACATAATAATTGAGAGCAGAGTTTCTTTTGATCGAGTAGAAAAAATAAGAAAATGCAAAAAAGGGTTTATTGATTTTTGATTGGTATGCTAAAAGCAGTTTATAGATACAGTGTTGCCACATGCTATAAAATCTTTGGTGTTTCAGCTGCTTCCCACTTGTAGAGCGTTGCAGAACATCCTGCGTGGTTTATTCGCACTCGGTTTAGGCTAACCCGCACATTTTCCTAGGGAGATCGTAATAAGCAGGCATATGGCTGTCGGGTCTCCAATACGGAACAGATCATTATTAGAACTAGCATTTCACTCGTTCTTCCAGCACCAGCACTCCACTGCATCGTAGGTAGAACTCTTCAGTTCTAAGCGGGAAAGGGTGCTACGCTTAATATCTATATGAAAAGGGGGAGTTTGCTAGCGTTTATTTTCTCATATTCTCGAAAAGAGTATTTTGAAGTCTTAACTTTGCAGGCTGTATATTGCTAAGTACGGGAAGCAATCTGGTTGGTGTTGAGCTGATTGTTCCTGAGATAATGTGCATTGAAGTATTTATTTGACAGTTCATCTTGTGTGAGCACTATTGGGCCAGACCGGAGAACAGTATTCTGCAGCGGAGAGAACTAAGCCCAGACTGTTAGAACGAAGTGTCTTTTCAGATGCTCCCCATGTAGTGAATGCTAACTTCGGGATGGTGTTATTTCTTTGTTTTGCTGCAGAGTTTGAAAAGGTACTCTTTAAATGAAAGCGTTCGGTTCATCAGAGTAACTCCGAGGCATTTTGGAGTGGGGTTGTGAATTAGGTACACTTTTCTGAATCTAACCTTGAGTTTTGCTTTCGCGAGTTTGTTGTGAAGATGAAACAAGTAACCTTCGTTTTGCTCATGCTTAACCTCCATTTTTTGAAGTATTAATTCAGTTTTGAGAGATCTGCCTTATACTGCGTTTTCATTAGGCCAAATGAGGTAATTTCGTTGAAGATTTCCAAATGCGATACGAAATCATCTCATTCCCCATACAAATTCACATTTCGAAATGAGATAATTTCAACCAAATTTGCACGAAATTAGGTTGGAAATTAAGTCAAAACCTAACGAACACACCCAATTTGCCACAGTTTGAACAGCTCTGAATTGGTTTTGTATGAAAATGTCAAAGCGCAATGGAAGGAGACAAAAGAAAACAACAACAAAAATCGATTAACAGCCAGTTGAAATTCAAAAATGAAATGAGCTGTCAAACGAAATTACCGAATTACAAATGAAAACACTTTTTCTGTGATTTGCGAAATTAGCTCATTTCAGCTCTAATGAAAACGTAGTTTTAAGAGTGTTTTCCGTTCGTTCTATACTTTGGTGTGGCGATGGTGGGAGTAGCTACATATAGCGAGATCGTCAGCATATGTGAACTTGTTTGATGTAATGTCTGGAAGTTGAATAGAAGTGGTGTCAGCATTGATCCCTGAGGTAGGCCCTTGTTAAATTTTCTTGGCCGACTTTTTGCATCATCAAGAAAGACTTGGAATGATCTATTGCTGAGCATATTGTTTAAAAATGTTGCTGTGTTCATGGTAGGTTCGATGCTGTTTTAAACGAGTTTTTCAAAAAGCTTGTATATGACGCTTAGCAGTGCAAGCAGCTGGTAACTTTCTAGTTTGTCCTTGGGTTTCCCAGTGAAGCAAGAATGACTTTCGATTTTTTCAGCTCGTTGGGGCAAGTTCCTGTTCCCAAAAGTCTAAATAAAAGCGTGCGAGTCAACTTTTGAAATGCGTTCTACTATGGAGGAGAAACTCAGCCAGCAACTTTTTCAGGATAAGGCTTAAGGAGTGCAGCTTGAACTTCTTCGAGAATAAAAGGTCTTGAAAACTCGATCATCTTCTGAGAGTTTATTTTTATCAGTTTGAGATTCTGCTGTGCAGGTCAGAGGCGGCATCTTTGATGGCTTCCTGGCAATTCTTCCACTGGTTCTCTATACTTGCAGTAAGCGGTATAGGACTATATAAGAGGGCGCGAGAGATTCGATCGGAAAAAGGTCTGGCGATTTCTTGCGAATGTAGCCGTCCGACGTCGAACTTTTTCACAGTATTTTCCTGTATTGGCTTTGGTCTGGATATCCGTAGCATCACCTTGGCTGCAACGAGGTAGTGTTCCGAGTCAACGTTGGCTCCTTGGAATGTTTGGACATCATTGGTACTAAAGGAGTGCCTTGCGTCGATCGCAATGTGGTCAATCTGGTTTGGGGTTGATTGACCAGGAATTCGCTATGTCCCCTTTTGTATATTGAGATGCGGGAACTGCGTACTGACGACCACAACGTTTCACCACGCAGCAAAGCCGATTAACCTGAGTCCGTTACCGGAGGTGGTGTCGTGCAAGCTATACCTCCCGATTGTGCCCCCAAATTGCATTAAAATTACCCAAGACAATTTTAATGTCATAGCTAGGGCATTGCTCATATGTGTTGCCCATCAGGAGCTCGTAGAACTCGTCCATAGTGTCGTCCTTTGTGGGGGCATGCACGCATACTTGGCAAATAATGGAGAATTTAGCCTTGATGCGAATTGTTGTGAGGCGCTGCGCTCGTACACAAAGTTGAAACTCAAGACTTCTTGCCTAGGTGTGCCTCTAACAACGAATCCACATTCAAAGAGACGCTGCCCTTGTGGTCGGTAATAGTCACAAGTCACCGTAGTAGGTGTCACAGTCTTTCAATTTGCTTTTGCCCGGCCCATCCCATCGCACTTTTTGGATGGCGGTGATGTCTGCTTTGTAGCAGTCTAGGGCTTCCGCTAAATGTTCGGCTGCATGTGGTCTATAGAGAGACAGAACCTTCCATGAGCAGTTCCGAAGTTCGTTGTCCTTATTTCGTTTGCTGAATCCGAGGCTCGTTGCTGCTCCGCAACTAAATAGCTTTACGTGGCCGCGAAGTCACCCCGACGGCACGACTCCCAACCTGCAGGACCAGACCCTTATAATATAACTCCAATGGAGGGGAGCCGGATTAACCGCTCCTTATAGGCCTGAGCTCCGAATATGTATGTCGTAGTAGCCCGTATAAGGTGTTCACTAAGTAGTTCAAGTTCAAACTTACTGGAACTGTAGACGCCATCGTTGATTCCATCTGGAGAATTCTTCCACTGCTGCCTGTATAATGGAGAAGTGCCTAAGTGGGAACACTCCTCCACCTCTCTCGTTTGCTGCCCCCGTAAAACCTTCCATAGGGATTAGAACCCCATCTTCAGTTAAAGGTACTAGGCACCCGATGTTCACCACGGGGAGGTGAGAGTAGGAAGTGATAGACAGAGATTCGCTTTTTAAAAAAAGCTTGTGGACGCTTGTGTCCTCTTGAATGCACCGTGTCTATCCTTTGAACATCAAAAAAGTGGCATTACACTCGGTAGCCAACACGTGTTCGGTGGTTTGTACACGTTGGTAAGGTGTGTTCCAGATACTTCTATGGTGATATTGAATATATTATCTTCGCAGCATTGCTGGACTAGTTTTGACTTGTTAACACTGTTTTTTACGTGTGGCAGATCGGTATGCGTGGTGGTACAGAACTCCGATTGCTGTATACCCATGTAAAGTTCCTATTTTTCTAAAGTCCGCTTCGGATGCAGTGTGAGTTTCTTGGATGACTGCTACGTCAATGGCGTTGTCCTTAAGAATCTTTGATATGCATTCGCTTTTAGATTTGCTAATTCCTTCAATGATGAGCTGCAGAATACGAACAGATGATCCTTTATTCCTCTTTCAAGAAGCTCTTTAAGGTGCCGTTCTGTGTTATTTTATGTGGACTGCATTCAGTTAGTTATGGCTGTTCTATCCGTAATCCGTAAGATAGACCGTAGCCGATCTTTTGAACATAGTTAATGGTTAGTATATAAAATTTGACCTCACACGCGCCGTGCCGCGGCCACCGGAGACCTAATTCTAGGATATTTCCCATTTTTAATAAAGAATAATAAATGCATGTACCCCTGACACAAAAAGTGCAAAACCACTATTTTCAACCCTTCACTCTAGAAAAAGGCGTGGAGAAAAAGCCTGGCAATCCTTTGCATTCGATATCAAGACAAGACGTTGCATCCACATCTAAGGACTCCATACTAATTTTTACTTGCAATATAGGTACTATAGGACAAGTTTTGGATTCGTGCAAAAAAAAAATTTCGAGATAACAATCAAACATGACATTACGATGATAGAGAACACGAAAAAAGTGGGACGCACAATTCTGTCTGTCTGTCTGTCTGTCCGTACCTCAACCTACAGCCTAAACCACTGAAGCGATTTTCTTCAAATTTTGAACTTAAGGTTTTTTTGTAACTCTCCAGAGGGGAAATTGAAATTTTTTTTTTTAGCTCAAAAAATAACGGTACTTGCCTCACAACCGTTAAGGAAAAGCTTATTTATCTCAAAAACGGCTCCAACGATTTTGATAAAAAAAATCGGTGTACTATTTTAGACATGGTGTACTTTTTGGTAAGAAAACAAAATTACCAAAAACATTTATTAACGGTACCTGCCATATAACGGTTTTTTTGATTTTCGGTTTTCTCATTAACGGCTCATCCGATTTCAATAAATTTTTTTGTGCAAAAGCTTTGTTAAAATATAAATAATACTGTATACCAAAATTTTGGAAAAAAATAAATTTTGGATTTTTAAAAAAAGATTCAAAATTTTTTTTTGAAAATTCAATATTTCAAAAATGGGTTGATGAATTGTTTTGAAATTTCAGTTTTAAATGTATATTAATATATACTCAAAATTGGCATACCAAAATTTTTTTTGAAAAATGTTACAAAAATTTTATATATAAAAAATTAATTTTTAAGAAAGCGGCTCCAACGATTTTAAATTTTTTTTTTGCGTATATTCAAATTTTTTCAAGTAATCAGATGGCATACTTTTTTTTTAGCTCTAAGTTATTTATCAGACTGTTTATACAATTAAAAGAACGATTTTAATGCTTTTTATACTTTTTCTATAATAACTTGAATATTTTTTAAAGTTCTTAAGTCCCACACAACTTGAACATAAGAGCAAGTACGTGCGATCCAATCGTGCATTTTATTTGACTATGTATACACATTAGGGTGTTTCATTTTGTAAGGCACAAAATAAAATGTAAAATTTTACCTGACTTTGCTCACGCCCCGAGTCTCTCTAACGAAAAAGATATTTTTGCAAAATTTCAAGAAGATTGGAGATGATTTAGAGGTTGCGCATTTTGATCAATTTTTCAAAAGTAGGCAAAAAATACGTTTTTTTTGTATTTTTTTGCTTTTTTAAGCTAAGTATACAGTTCTTTTGAGTAAAAAAATTCTTCAAGGTGAGAAAAAAAAATATTTTCCACAAAGAAAAAATGTCCGTGGTGTAATTTTTTTTTTATTCGCCGTCAGTTTACACTTTCGAAAAAAAAATCTCAATGAGACTGATCCATGGAAAAACAAACACAAATGCCAAACGCAATTTTTTTTCGGAAAAAGAATGTCAGTGACATTGTTTTGTACGAAAAAAAATCGTGGTGAATATAAAATTTGTTTTCTTTGGGTAGTTCACAGTTCGATAAAAAAAATTTAAACGTCAAAAAGTTTTTTTCTCGCAAAAAGCGCTCCCATAAGAAATACATGTAGTTTTTTTTTCGTCAAGGAACTGTATACTTAGCTTTAGAGAAAATGTTTTTTTTTTGTTGCTAAAGCCTAGTTTACAGTTCCCGTGCGCAAAAAAAAATCTATGCAAATATTCTCGCATGTCAAAAATAATTGAGGTGAAATGTAAAATTAATTGTTTGCATGATTGGTTTACAGTTTCATGCAAAAAAAAAAAACTATGCTGTCATGGAATGTCATGCAAAACAATGGACCGGCAATTGATTTGCATGCGAAAAAAAGTGTGGTGAATAAAATATTTTTTTTTGATGGTCGGTTTATACTTCCGAAAAAAAATAATATATTCACCTCGAGGCATTTTTTGCATGCAAATGGTTTTCGCATCCAAAAATAATTATTTTCCATTTTTAGGCCTATAGTTTGTCAATTAAGGGTAAATTAATGACTCAATGGGTGGTTTAGGCCAAAGCAAACGTATTTCGCCTTGAATATTATTCAACTTGGTGCGCAGAATAGGTGGAAAATCGTTTTGAAAATTTTGATTTTTTTTTCGCATCGGAACTGTAAACTATGCTTAAGAACACAAAATTCTAGTTCCCATCACCCTTGACGGTGGGTTGATCTTCAAAAAAAAAAAAAAATTGTTACGTCACTTAGGGGAGGGGTAAGGGGAGAGGTGAGCCCGATGTAGTCAATTTCGTCAATTTAATCAAAGGAGAACCCTACCAATAGAGGATAAACAATTTCTTCTGGGCAAAATTGGATGATATGGATGTGATCGACATATTGTTCAATAAGGACAGCACTACGTATCACACAGTTTATGTAACAAAATATATTCTACGTTAACGATAATTGTTAGATAGGGTTATCTCTCAAGGAGTGGACGTGAATTGGCCACCAAGATCGTGCGATTTTACCCCATTAATTTTTCGTGAGGTTTTCTGAAGTTGCAGGTCTATGCTTATGAGCCACAATCAACTGATGCCATCAAAATCAAAATTATTTAAGCCATCGATCAAATTCAGCCTGAACTGTACAGCAAAGGCATTCAAACTGCGACGCCTCGGATCCATGCCACCGTCCGAATCCGTTGCGTATATTTTGAACAATCTCCTATTCCATATTATACATACATCACAGCATACGTATAGGCCCTTCAAAAATAATAAGAGTTTCGTTAATACCACATACGCAACTTGTTTTATTCCATTTCAAAATCGACCTGCCCTCCTAGTTGGTAAACCTTGTAGGTATAATGCTTGAAGTTTGAAAGTACAGTTCGAAGATTAATTATTTAAAAAATAATTGCAGGTAGGGATGTCACGAATTGATATATTGAAGCTTAGATTTTACGTGTAGACACACTTCAACCTGCAGAAGATGAAGCAAGTGCATGAGAAACCATTGAGTACAAAGGACTTCAATACTAGAAATTCGATAGTTTTAGATAAAAGTGATCAAAATGCGCAACCTCTATAAATATTATCCAATCTTCTTGAAATAAATATTATCCAATCTTCTTGAAATTTGGCATACATTTTGTTTTCATCACTGAGACTCGGGGCGTGAGCAAAGTCAGGCAAAAATCAAATCTTTGGAAAAATGAAACACCCTAATACACATCACTCAAAATTTGCTGTCGGCTCTTTATTTCATGCATGTACGTTAGTACCTATATTTAATGGCAAATAAAAATAAATAAGGAAATACCGAGAACATTCTTATCTAGAAAAAAATGTCAGATGTCGTTTTTCCATTGAAAACTTTTTAAATCACTTGATGTTTTTTTTTCTCCTTAAAACAACATTCCAAGATTGATTAAAGAATCTTCCAATCCACAATTTCAAAGGCAACTCAATTAAAAATGTTTTACATACAAATGGCATTTTATTGATCGACAAAAATGTTTGGTATTATTTTTGAAGTGGCCCCTCAAAGTTTTCCATCGATAACCTCTTTTATCTAGGTACAATATTTTTGATGGAAAACTTCAAGAATTATTATATTTAAAAAATAAATTGAATACCTTTTTTGAGGATGATGTTGTTGGGGAAAGTTTGTTCGTTCACTTGAAAATATTTTCCTCTTAACAGATAAAGTTGCCTCCTTTAACAACTGTAGTCTTTTATGGAAATATAAATAATAAGTTTGTTTAGGTAATCTATTTGTGTAAACATAAATTATAAGTTTCCAGATCAAATGCCGTAACTGTTGGTAAAATTAAAAACAAAATTGATTTGATGATTTTATTTTGAAAATTTGTTTTCAATTTTCTCTTTTCAATTTTAAATTAGACTAAGAGCTGGCCTCAAATTTTGTGGGTGAACGCATAATCAAAAAATATGCATAAGGGTCTACAGGTGCATGCATCTTGACATTGCATTGGGAGACGAGAGGTAGAAAATAGCGATTTCCCAATTTTTGTGTCAGGAGTACAACCACTTCAATTCAATTATTTAAAATAGTTAATGGTGCTTTGTCAATTTCCTTAAGTCCACAAACATTACTTTTAGCAATGCTAATAATAAAGCCGGAACCATAAAAGGCTACCAACCGACCGGACCCCGAAAAGAATCCGTGGTATGATTATGAATGCGTACAGTTGGAAAAGTTGACAAAAGTTGGCAGATGATGTGAGTATGCTGCAGTGTAAAACAAGAGCAGCAAGTGAGGAGTATTGAGCAGGCACAGTACACATATCTAAGGTATTATCTTGCGCATGTTGTCCGAAATGAAAACTGTCAAAGAAATTCAAGATGGCAGCCTTACGTGACCCCGTCCGCTGTATTACAACAACAACGAAGAAAATAGACACAAAAGGATAATTTAAATAACACTAAAAACCAGGAAGAAATGTTGTTTGCATGACAAAATAATGTTAATAAACACTAAAAAGCTTGAAACAATTGTATTTTCTAATAAATAAGTAACAAATGAACACATAACACACAACAAATTTTGATGTTTAACGAGTGGGGGTCACGGGTTTCGCCATTTTCCACTGATTTTGATGGATGCGTAGAACTGAACAAAAATGAAAAGGCTAATAATATAACCTTTAATATGTGTACTGTGCTGAGCAGGGACAAGAAGACCCTGTGATGAAAGAATAGGGCATATGCAGCCTTCTAGCTCAAGATAATCCAAGAGTCTCGCGATCGGAACAGCATCCGGAAGATTTATAAAAAAGCCAATAACAGGCTACTGTTCTAAAACTGACCCTCAAGTTCTTCGATACAGTAGAAGGTAACCTTGTCACCAAAGTACAAAAAATAGTATAGATGTATTCAAGTAGTGGTTCCAGCAGCTGGTAAATGGGCATCAGGTAAAGCGAGAAATAGGACAAGAAGACAACCCACCTCCAGCCAATGAAGACCCAGTTCCACCCACCAGTAGGTAAACAAGAGAAAGACTGCTCCCTAAGCTTATTTATGCTTTAGAACAACTAGTCCACAGGATTTGATGATTTACCAGCAGCACTCTTTAAGTACGGAGGGGATGTGTTGAAAGGGTGCATGTCCATGCATCAACTCACAAATCAAATTGTGTGGAAGGAAGCATGCCCGATAACTGGTCTATCAGCCTCATTATGTCCCATCAGCAAAATAAGCATGCAGACACCTTCCAGGCATATCATCTTAAAGCCGTTCTGCAATACTTTAGTCAGCATGTTACTTTAGACGTTATCGATCTATCAGTATAACACTTGACGGTATTTAATTTAAGAGTGTAGTTTTTGTTTTCCTCCAACAACTCTTTTTTGCTACTATAACTTCGTCAAGAACTTTCATACGGAGCTAAGTAGCAAAAAGAGTGGGTAGACGAAACGTTAACTAGACTCTTAAAATAAATACCATCAAGTGGTATACTGATGAATCAAGAACGTCTGAAGGGATTGGCGCTGGGATCTTTGGGCCTAGAACCAAACTTTCCATACCAATGGGACAGTCTACTATCATTTTCCAGGAAGAAATTAATGCCATGGGGAAATATGCTGAGATAAATCTCGATAGAAAATATAAAAACCTAAATATTGTAATCATGTGAGATAGCTAGGCCGCACTCAGCTCATATAGTATCAGCTCTAAGCTATCATGGGAGTATTTGGAAAGGCTAAATGAACTGGACAAGAACAACCATGTCACGCTTCATTGGCTACCTGGCCACGTTCGTAAACAGGGCAACGAAAAAGCAGACTCCTTAGCAAAAGTAAGATCAATAAAACCCATAACGGGGCCAGAGTCTTATTTCGAAATAGGAAAAAACATGATAAAGAACAAAATCATAACAGCAGAGGGGGCAAAAAGACTTAAAATCTGGAAGGAAGTCCCTAAGCAGAGGCAAGCCAAACTTCTACTTGGGGATTACAACTAATCCTGCATCAGCTTACATAGAAATAAACTTAGAATAATAACGGGACTCCTCACAGGCCATTGCAAGTTAAGGAGACACCTTGGCCTAGAAAACAGCGCAATATATGCAGATTCTGCAATGCTCACGAGCAGACCCGGACCACATACTTATGGTATAGATGAAACGCACTTGTGCATAAAAGACAAGTCATCTGGGTGATCACCAGATAGAAGAGAGCGAATTATCGTTCTAAAAGTACTCCAACTACTCAAACTTCTCAAAGAAAACAATTTGCAGGATAAGCTGTGGAATGAGTAACCTCATCAAGCTCTATGGTGAGGGGCACAATAGATCGTCAGGTAGAAGTGCTCTTATATCCTTATCTATTTTATTCATTCATTCATTCATGTACCAGTGTGGCCTATAGAAGGTTTAAACCGACCATAAACCAAATATTCACTATCAGGTAATTCCTGGAAGAGACCAATGAATTTTAAGTCTAGACTCGCAAAATTTATTCATCGACTTTCAAGTCGCATAGCATTCATCTTCATGAGCTCTTTACGGCGATGGCTCAACTTTGGATTCCGGGAAAACTTATTCGGGTGTTGTAATGGTACTTTTTTGTTTCCAGCCGAGGTAGTGCTCAAGTCGTACCCAGGGTTCAAGCTAAAGAAAAGTACTTCGAAACTTTAGCTCCTTTGATTATTCTTTCTTTATTCGGATAAGTTTGTTTACAAAGTGTATTCGTATATTTAAATAATCAAATCGGTAAAAGATGGGTTCCGGTGCTAGTCTGGTTCTGGTTCTGATTCTGGTTCTGGTTCTGTTTCTGGTTCTGGTTCTGGTTCTAGTTCTGGTTTTGGTTCTGGTGCTGGTTCTGGTTCTGGTTCTGGTTCTGGTTCTAATACTGGTTCGGGTTCTGGTTCTGATTCTGGTTCTGCTACTAAGGCTCAACAAGCTTAATCTCGCTGGCTAGATCACAGTCCAAAAACTGGTAGATCTCAGACTTAATGTCTGGTAAATCACAGGCTTTGCCTTGTAGATCGCCGTATTATACAATGATTAAACTGGTAGATCACGGGATTGAAAGTTCCGGTACATCACAGGCTTCGGCCTGGTTATCATAGTATGTAGTACTATACTGGTGAATGACAGCCTATTAGGACTGGTACATCACAGGTTTAACCTGGTAGATCGCAGTATATTAGAGTACTGGTAGATCGCAGACCTTTTATAAGTCTGGTATTTTAATTACCTTTTTCCAACTTACTTCCTCGGACTATGGTTGGTTCTGCCACCGTTTGACTGATGCTGACTATTGTGTCGAGCTCTGGAACTGCATGATTATGCTGTCTGGTGAAAGCCTCTTTATGCTATGATGCTGTGGAAAGATAGTGTCAACCACAGTTGCAAAAAGGCTTACTATTGTACTGAATTCGGTACTATTGGACTTCCCCGAGTACGCAAGTACCACTTTTCAATTTTCAGTACTATTTGTACTATTTTTATTTTTGAAAAGGTCAACTTTCATAAATCTCTAAAATCAAACAAATATGTTCAGTCAGTCTTCACCACATCTTCACGTAAAGAAGCTTTTAATGAAAGACCCATATTGTCAATAAACTTACTAGAAAACCACCTTCCCGTCGAGGAAATCTATTGCGGGACCAAAAGTGAAATTTTTACACTTCTAAAAATTTAACTGAAAGCGAAAAAAGTCATGTACGGATGTTCTATATAGCTTTCCTCGAAGATGTGAAAATAAGATTTAATTTTGAAGACAATTTTTTGAACTCGCTGCAACATTTTTCACAAACTTCAATTTTAGATGGCCAAGTAAATCCAATAGATTTTTTCCTGGCGAACAAAAAAACATTGAACTCATTAATAAAGAATATCGAGCTCCAGCTGCCTGCCAATACCTTAAAAAATTTAGAAATGCACAATTAGCTGTTAAGTATCTATATTCAGGTAAATAATGATGAATGCTAGCTTTAAGATAAACTGTTGGAATGCTAGAAGCATTCGAAATAAATCAATTGAATATTTTGCTTTTTTAAGCAAACATAACATTGACGTAAGTTTATTAAGTGAAACTTGGTTAGACAATAATGTTAACATATCAAATAAAGACTACATTTGTTATCGTTTAGATAGAATTGAGAGAAGTGGGGGCGGTGTTGCCGTCGTCGTTAAGAGATCCATTAAACACAAATTGTTGACTGTTATTAAAACCAAACTAATTGAAAATATTGGAATTGAAGTGCCATTTGAAAATGGGCGTTCAATTAAAATTTTTTCAGTTTATTTTCCAGGTGGTTCTTCATCGGCAAGAAAAAAGTATGATTTTAGTAATGATTTGCGAAAACTAGTCACACCAAATGACATATTTCTAGTTGGTGGAGATTTCAATTGTAGGCATAGGAACTGGGGTTGTATCCGAGCTAATGCGTGGGGCAATATACTGTCCGATTTGAACTCAAGACATCCATTTAACGTTTTATATCCCCCCCATCCTACCTGTATTCCCCCTAATAACCGAACAAACCCTTCCACACTGGACATATTCCTTACTAACCATCCTGAACTTTTTACCCAACCTAACGTAATAAATGATCTTAGTTCAAATCACCTACCCGTTGTAATAGATATCAGCTCTACCCCTATAGAATCATGCAATATTGTTTACGACTTTAAAAACACAAACTGGAAGAGATTCAAAAGTAAAGTACGACAAAAATTAAGAGAAAGACCTGTTGTTAGTTTAAATGATTTAAATACCACTCAAATCGATGAATCTGTGACAACTTTCACAGAAACTGTACTAGAAAGCATCGATCAATCTGTCCCAAAAATAATAGAACGCCGAAGTAATGGTAACATCCTTCCAGCGCAAATAGTGCAAACAATAAAAGTTAGAAATAAATATAGAAATCTATGGATTAGGACAAGAAATCAATTCTACTACTCTGAAATGAAAATTTTGAACGAAATTATAAAATCATTGATTTCTGATTTTAGAAACAAAACATGGAACCATAAACTTCAAGGTTTAGACAAAAGAAGTAAGCCCTTTTGGAACATAATGAAAGTTATAAAAAAGAAAAAGTTTCATATTCCGGCTTTTAAGCTAGGAAGTACAGTGTTGCTTACCAACGAGGAAAAAGCAAGTGCCTTAGCTCGTGAGTTTTGCACAAACCACTTAGTTGCAAGTAACGTAAATAGAAACAGATGTATTGAAAGGAATGTTTCTCAATCTATTGAAGCGCTAAACACAAGTACCATTGAATTAACGGATGATATAGTTTCCACTTACGACATAAATATTATTTTAGGAGCCCTTAGAAATACAAAATCTCCTGGATTTGATGGGATCAAAAATTTATTTTTAAAAAACCTACCTAAAATAGGCGTTAGGTACCTAAAAACCCTATTTAATGGATGTTTCAAACTTGGATATTTTCCAAATGCGTGGAAAATGGCAAAAATTATCCCAATACCAAAGCCAGGCAAAAATGCTTGCCTACCATCCAGTTACAGGCCAATAAGTTTGTTAAGTTCCTTAAGCAAATGCTTAGAAAAAATAATAAAAAATAAATTAGTTTCACACGTTGAACAGTTTAATATATTGCCACAAGAACAATTCGGTTTTAGAAGACACCATAGTACTGTGCACCAAGTTGATAGGATAACTAAAGACATTAAAAGTAGTCTTATTTTAGGAAGGAGTACGGGAATGGTCTTCCTTGACGTTGAAAAAGCTTTTGATTCGGTTTGGCACGAAGGGCTTATTCATAAACTGTTTACCTTGAACTTTCCACTTTTCATAGTAAAAATAATATCATCTTTTCTTACAAAGCGTACTTTCAAAGTTTCCGTAAATAATTGGTATTCCGATGTCATTGAAATTGTTGCAGGTGTACCCCAAGGCTCCGTCCTTGGACCATTTTTATATATTATATACACACATGATTTTCCTATACCCCAAAACTGTAAGACGGCAATCTTTGCGGACGATACGTGCATTTACTCATCAGGTTCAGTTGGTTCCTTGATTGAAACCAATCTGCAATCTGCACTGAATTTAGTTCAATCGTACTGCGAGGATTGGAAAATAAAATTAAACGCTTCCAAGACACAGGCTCTCTTTTTTACAAGGAAAAGAAAACCCTGCAACTTGCCAGGCAACAGGCTTCAGTTGAATGGGGTTCCGACGGAATGGAAATCGCGTGCTAAGTATCTTGGGGTACACCTAGATAAAACTCTGACTTTTAATTTGCATATTCAGGAAACCCTAAATAAAATGAATATTGCTATAAAAACTCTGTATCCTTTTATAAATCGCAAGTCAAAAATGAGTGTAGACAACAAATTGCTTATATTTAAAGTAATATTCCAAAGCATAATGCTATATGGCTCTCCAGTATGGGGAACATGCGCTCAAAGTCATATTCGTAGATTGCAAATAATGCAGAATAAAATATTAAAAATGATGCTAAATCTCCCTTGGCATTATTCTACGGAATACCTTCACGAAGAAGCAAACATCGAATATGTTAAAATGCGAGTATCTAAATTATATGAACGTTACAACCTTTCATGCGTTTCTTCTGACAATAATCTCATTTCAAACCTAGCAAATTAAGGTGTTGTAAATTTTATTTTCTTATTTACTAATTTATTTATTTTCGATTCCATATATGTTTGTTAATTTTTCAATATACTTTATCTGTTTATTTATTTATTTAATCATTTAATTATTTATAAATTTATTTATTCTATGCATAGGTACTGTGATAAAATTGAAAAATGTTTTATTTATTTGTGTTTGTTCATTTATTTATCTTTTCATTTATTTATTTATTTATTTATTTATTTATTTATTTGTTTTTGTTGTTACTTATTTATTCATTTACTAATTTATTTATTTATTTATAAATTTATTTATTCATCTATTTATTTATTTATTTCTTTATTTATTTATTTATTTATTTATTTATTTATTTATTTATTTATTTATTTATTTATTTATTCATTTATCTATTTATTTATTTATTTATTTATTTATTTATTTATTTATATATTTATTTATTCATCTATTTTATTATTTATTTATTAATTTACTTCTGTGATATAAAAATTATATGTACATATATGTACCTATTTATTTGTTATTGTTTTATTTAAATAAAAATGTAAACAACATCTTTACTTGTAAAATCTCGGCCCCACTTCTCTCTCCTAATGGAAAAATTGTTTTCTTAATTAAATGAAGGTTTTTTGTAGTAGCTTTTCCTTCAACAAAATCGTTTTAAATCTGTGATATTAATTTAAATAAAAATGTTATAAGTTTTTTCAGTAGTAAGGTAGTCAATAGCCATATCTCTGTAAATTGTGCAATCTAGTTTTTAAGAAAAAATTATACAAATTCAGCTACAATAAAGATTCTATTCTTAATTCTTCTATTTCTGAGTTCTGGGCTGAAATTGGCCTTGTGAAAAATGAATGCAACGAGTTCATGTTTTCAAATATAAACCGAATTGTCCAGGGTGCTTTTTCTATTCCTCATTCTTCCGCAAACGTCGAAAGAATTTTTTCTTATCAAAATATTATTAAAACAAAACTAAGAAACCGAATGCAGGTAGACACGTGTTCTACACTAATATAGTAGAAACTAAAAACCTAATTAAAAATGAATGCTGTCACAGTTTATTGGATAGACATTTACCGAGTAAACCACTTGCCGATGAAGAAATTTTAGAGTAAGAAAAACATATGAATGTAATATACATATGTACAGTACATATGAATGTAAATACAAAGAAAAGACTTGTGCCAAAGTTGCTATCCGTCCATAAGACTTACTTATAATAAAATTATACCAATGAAATGTATAGGTATATTTAATTTATGTATTTTTGTTTTAATAAAAAATTTATTTTATTTGTTTGCGTTGTTTTATAATTTAAAAAAGTTCAGTACTATTTGGTCTTTTTCAGTACAATTTTTTTTCAGTTTTCAGTACAATCGACAAAAGTCAATTTTCATCACTGGTGTCAACTATAATGGTGTCAGAAAAAATCTTTTTCACCATCAACATCATCGGCAAAACAAACCGTCCAAGTCCAACCATACAGCACAGTGATGAAAATTGACTTTTGTCGATTGTACTGAAAACTGAAAAAAAATTGTACTGAAAAAGACCAAATAGTACTGAACTTTTTAAATTATAAAACAACGCAAACAATAAAAATATAAAATATAAAAAAGTACTGAACTTTTTAAATTATAAAACAACGCAAACAATTAAAATAAATATTTTATTAAAACAAAAATACATAAATTAAATATACCTATACATTTCATTGGTATAATTTTATTATAAAATAAGTCTAATGGACGGATAGCAACTTTGGCACAAGTCTTTTCTTTGTAGTTACATTCATATGCTTTTCTTACTCAAAAATTTCTTCATCGTCAAGTGGTTTACTCGGTATACGTATGTCTATTCAATAGACTTTTTTGAATAATATAGCTGTGA
This sequence comes from Dasysyrphus tricinctus, assembly GCA_963921185.1. Classification (NCBI taxonomy): domain Eukaryota; kingdom Metazoa; phylum Arthropoda; class Insecta; order Diptera; family Syrphidae; genus Dasysyrphus; species Dasysyrphus tricinctus. The sequence goes on from OY992530.1 coordinate 125,122,480, forward strand.
CAGCATTCATTTTTAATAAGGTTTTTAGTTTCTATTAGTGCAGAATACATGTCCACCTGCATTCGGTTTCTTAGTTTTGTTTTAATAATATTTTGAAAAGAAAAAATTCTTTCGACGTTTGCGGAAGAATGAGGAATAGAAAAAGCACCCTGGACAATTCGGTTTATATTTGAAAACATGAACTCGTTGCATTCATTTTTCACAAGGCCAATTTCAGCCCAGATCTCAGAAATAGAAGCATTTCTAATTTTTTTTAAGTATTGGCAGTCAGCTAGAGCTCGATATTATTTATGAGTTCAATGTTTTTTAGTTCGCCAGGAATAAATCTATTGAATTTACTTGGCCATCTAAAATTGAAGTTTGTGAAAAATCTTGCAACGATTTCAAAAAAATGTCTTCAAAATCAAATCTTTTTTTCACATCTTCGAGGAAAGCTATATAGAACATCCACGCATGACTTTTAAAGCTATAAATTTCACTTTCAGTTAAATTTTTAGAAGTGTACAAAATTTCACTTTTGGTCCCGCAATAGATTTCCTCGACGGGAAGGTGGTTTTCTAGTAAGTTTATTGACAATATGGGTCTTTCATTAAAAGCTTCTTTACGTGAAGATGTGGTGAAGTCTGACTGAATATATTTGTTTGATTTTAGAGATCTATGAAAGTTGACCTTTTCAAAAATTAAAAATAGTACAAATAGTACTGAAAATTGAAAAGTGGTACTTGCGTACTCGGGGAAGTTCAATAGTACTGAATTCAGTACAATAGTAAGCCTTTTTGCAACTGTGTCCCAGACATTTAATCTTTAAACTTTTCACACTTGCGAAGCACATTTCCAATAAAATAAATGTCTGGAATAGGCATGTCCGGATTAAAAAACCGGCAGCTCAAAGCAGAGGACTTAAGACCGTACCTACCGTACTTCAAAATATTGATCCAAATATTGGGCCTTGTGAATAAAAAAAAGTTTAAGCTATTTTTGAAAGAAGCTAAAGCTAGCTAGTGACAGCTATTACTAGTAGCTAAGGCTAGACATATCTAGGTTTAGCTTTTTCTTATGTGAATAAAAGAAAGATTACGCTAAACAGCTTTAGTAAGAACATTTTGAATGAATGAATGAATTAATAGGGGATAAGCGCACTGCGACCTAAAGATCTATTGTGCCCCCTTTAAGAGTAGAGGGAGACGGCTCATTCTATAACTCACCCTCCAGATTGGTTCCTTTTAGGAACTCAAGTATGTCGGGTATTTTCAGAGAGGGAAACTCTCTCTCGTCTATCTGGTAGTGTCCCAGATACCTGTGTCTTTGATGCGCGAGCGCATCACATTTTCCTAATATGTGGTCCGGTGTTTCCTCGTAGGCGTTGCAGAATCTGCAAGTTGCACTACTTGCTAAACCGAGGAGACTGAGATGTCTTCTTAGCTTGCAGTGCCCTGTGAGAATACCCGTTATTATTCTTAGGTTGTTCCTACTTAGGTTTATGCAGGAGGTGTAACGCACTTGGTTATAATTCCCAAGCAGTAGTTTGGCCTGCCTTAATTTTGGGAGTTCTTCCCAGATTTTTGATCTTTTAGTCTCCTCTTCTGATTTTATTTTGTATTTGATCACGTTTTCACCTACACCGCAATAGGGCTCAGGTCCCATAAGGGGGTCTGTTGCTCCTTTTTTGGCTAGGGTGTCTGCTTCCTCGTTACCATGAATACCAACGTGTCCTGGTACCCAATAGAGTGAGACAGTGTTTTTCTCGCCGAGTTCATTCAGCTTACCCACGCATTCCCAAACTAATTTGGAGTCGATTGTGTAAGAGCCTAGTGCTTTAAGTGCAGCTTGGCTGTCTGTCATGATGGCGATGATTTGATTACGGTATTTTCTTTCGAGGTTCTTTTCCGCGCACTTTCCTATCGCGTTAACTTCCGCCTGGAAAATGCTAGTGGACTGTCCCATCGGTACAGAAAGTTTGGTTCTTGGCCCAAAGATTCCTGCACCAGTCCCTGAAGACGTTCTCGAGCCGTCGGTGTACCATTTGATGGCATTCTCTTTGAGGGTGTAGTTTGTCGTTTCTCCTACCCACTCTTTTTTGTTACTCAACTCCGTTTTGAAATTTTTTACGAAGTTGTATTTTTTAATCATGCCATCTCTTGGAATGTCAAGGAGGTTTGTTACTGTGGACTGGGTTAAGTTTTCTTTTTCCCTAATGCCTATACATTTACCCTTCCCAGTTCCCTCTTTGGCGAACCTCATGATAGCTCCCTGAGCAACACTTTCAATAACCACGTGTAGTGGAGAAAGGTGAAGTATGACCTCCATTGCTGCTGTAGGGCAAGTTCTCATTGCACCAGTGATGCTGATGCATGCAAGCCTTTGGATTTTGTCTAGTGCTTTCCTAGTAGTTAGTAATTCGGTTCTTTTGTGCCATGCTACTGCACCATAGGTAATGATGGGTCTTACCATCATGGTGTACATCCATCTAAGAATGTTAGGCTTACACCCCCATGTTCTTCCTGCAAGTCTCTTGCATATCATTAGGGCCTTTGTGGCTTTCCCGACTGTTATTTCAATGTGTTTGTTCCAGAGGAGTTTGTTGTCTAGTGTGATTCCTAGATATTTTACCTCCCTCTTCGTTTCTATGACTTGGCCAGCTAACCTTATAGGTTTCATTCGTGGCAGAAGCCTTTTCTGTGTAAATGGTATGACCGCCGTCTTTGTAGGGTTTATATTTAGTCCTACCGACAGACACCATTTTCTTGTAATTGTTAGTCCTCTTTGTACTATGTCACAAAGAGTTTCTTCGAACTTCCCAAGGGCTGTTATGACGATGTCGTCCGCGAAACCTAAACAGCGTATGCCTTGAGCAGTCAGACTTTCTAGTAGCTCATCCACAACGAGACTCCACAACAAGGGTGACAATACCCCTCCCTGAGGACAGCCTCTTGTTGTGGTGATTTTCTGAACACTTTGCCCTGTGTGTGCCTCTGCCGTTCTTGTGCTCAGCATTTGATTGATCCATCTGGTTAAAGTGATGGGTACTCTCTTCCTAATCAAAGCTTTATTTACTGCCTCGTGAGAGGTGTTATCGAAGGCACATAAAGCGATTTCTTTTCCATTGAAGGCAGTTTGAATGGTGTTAGTCAGGTTGTATAAGGCAGTGTCCGTAGATCTGCCTACCCTGTAAGCATGCTGGCGACTGTTAAGAGGCAACTTGCTGAGAACTTCTGATCTTAGGAAGTTATCAATTATTTTTTCCAAAGTTTTCAGTAGAAAAGATGTTAAACTTATTGGCCTGAATGACTTTGGATGGGTTGTATCTTTCTTCCCTACCTTGGGAATGAAGATGACTTTAGCTCTTCTCCATAGACTTGGTATGTACCCAAGTGCTATACTGCCGTGTTAAGAAGAAAAAACGTAAGTGTATTTTTGACATTTCGAGATAAACGCGTTTTTCTGTTTTTATCTCTATCTTTTTTGTTTTGTTGTTGAGCGTTTTTCTGTCGTATTTACAAGTGAATAATTTTTGTTTGCCTTGATTATTTATCAGATGTACTAATGCTTGTATGGTAGTCACTTTTTTTTTCTTAAATTGAGTGCTAAAACGTCAACTTTTCCTTAAAAAGCATGGTTCTTTGCACGAATGTCATTTTTCTTAAGCGTTTTAAGCCATTACAAAAGCAAGTAAGGGCTTTTATTTTTAAAGAATAAAATAGCAGACATATCAAAGATATTAAAACTGGCCCTAACTCAAAACAGCCAAAATGTCAGTTACGTTTTTTCTTCTTAACACGGCAGTATACTACTACGAAGTATGCTAATTAAATGAGGCATAAGTTCCTCTTTCCCTTGCTGTAGAAGGGCTGGGAAGATACCATCCACCCCTGGAGATTTAAAAGGTTGAAAGTTACTTAGTGCCCAATCAAGTCTTTTGTCTGAACAGATAGTTTTCGCTATCTTCCAGTCTTCTCGTTTGGGTTTGAGAGGTATTCTCTCTATGGTATTTCCTACTGTCGGTAAACTACCTGGAAAATGAGTATTTAGCAGTAGTGTAGACCTCTGCTCCTCATTTTCAGTGAAGCTACCATCGGGGTTTCGAAGTGCTACCGATGTTAATGACTTCTCTCTTGCTAGAGCTTTATGTAGTCTTGCAGCCGCAGGAGTAGAGGAAATTCCCTCACAGAAGATTGCAAAACTATTTCTCTTAGCTTTCCTTATTTCCCCATTGTATTTTGTTAGCTCTGCTGAGTAGTTAAGCCACTCACCAGTTCTTTTTGCCTCATTAAAGAGTTTTCTTACCTTGGATCTTAGTTTAGACAGATTATTGTTCCACCATGGAGCATCTTTCTGCATCTTCTTGGTTTTAAGGGGGCAGCTGAGTTCGTAAGCCTCATTTATTGCCCCACTAACATCATTCACTATTACTGCCATTGATGTTAATATCAGCCTGGATTGGAACTAGATCCCGCGTCATAAATTCTGAAAGACAAATAAATTTTATGTTATTTCGTACTATTATGCATGTTCTGGGCGATTTTTGTCTCGTATCCCAGATTAGTGTAGAGTCCTTACTTGTTAGGCCTCTTACTTGGCCCCCGTAAATCAAGGGTTCTTGAATCAGTACTAGCCCTAAGTTTTCCACCGCGAAGAACATTTTAGCTTAAGCTTAGTATTTTTCGGCTTTCGTTTGTTTGGTCACATGTTTTGGCTTAGAAGCTTAAGCTAAAACTATCATTTTTGGGACCGAAAAGCAACGCAAGGAGATTTTGAATGTTAATTTACCAAAAATGGAAGAACAAGCTATAGATACTAGATACATGAATTTAGCTATGGCTATTTTTAAGTTGCTATTACTAGAAGACATTCTCTTAGTTGCTAGCTTAAGCTTGTTTTTAATCACACAAAACCCTACTTTAACTAAAAAATCCAACTTTCAGCTTAAGCTTTTTGTTTAATCATAAGGCCCATTGATTCAATTAAAATCAACAATTTAACTTACTCGTATATATTTCCTCTAAATTAAACAAAAGCAAATACACTCCTGCTTGTAAGGCTAAGGCGTCGATTCACACGTGGGACACAAACCTTTTTGTGTTGGCTTGGCCCTTTGGGCCACCACCCGTCAACATGTCCGTAAGACAAACGAAGACAAATAAAATTATATACCATTTTGGCCTTAGGGACAGCAATGAACTTCTCGGATAAGTGCAAGTCGATATAAATCGACAAAGAGCATGACATATTCAATATACAGAGCAGTGATGAAAATTGACTTTTGTCGATTGTACTGAAAACTGAAAAAAAATTGTACTGAAAAAGACCAAATAGTACTGAACTTTTTAAATTATAAAACAACGCAAACAATAAAAATATAAAATATAAAAAAGTACTGAACTTTTTAAATTATAAAACAACGCAAACAATTAAAATAAATATTTTATTAAAACAAAAATACATAAATTAAATATACCTATACATTTCATTGGTATAATTTTATTATAAAATAAGTCTAATGGACGGATAGCAACTTTGGCACAAGTCTTTTCTTTGTAGTTACATTCATATGCTTTTCTTACTCAAAAATTTCTTCATCGTCAAGTGGTTTACTCGGTATACGTATGTCTATTCAATAGACTTTTTTGAATAATATAGCTGTGACAGCATTCATTTTTAATAAGGTTTTTAGTTTCTATTAGTGCAGAATACATGTCCACCTGCATTCGGTTTCTTAGTTTTGTTTTAATAATATTTTGAAAAGAAAAAATTCTTTCGACGTTTGCGGAAGAATGAGGAATAGAAAAAGCACCCTGGACAATTCGGTTTATATTTGAAAACATGAACTCGTTGCATTCATTTTTCACAAGGCCAATTTCAGCCCAGATCTCAGAAATAGAAGCATTTCTAATTTTTTTTAAGTATTGGCAGTCAGCTAGAGCTCGATATTATTTATGAGTTCAATGTTTTTTAGTTCGCCAGGAATAAATCTATTGAATTTACTTGGCCATCTAAAATTGAAGTTTGTGAAAAATCTTGCAACGATTTCAAAAAAATGTCTTCAAAATCAAATCTTTTTTTCACATCTTCGAGGAAAGCTATATAGAACATCCACGCATGACTTTTAAAGCTATAAATTTCACTTTCAGTTAAATTTTTAGAAGTGTACAAAATTTCACTTTTGGTCCCGCAATAGATTTCCTCGACGGGAAGGTGGTTTTCTAGTAAGTTTATTGACAATATGGGTCTTTCATTAAAAGCTTCTTTACGTGAAGATGTGGTGAAGTCTGACTGAATATATTTGTTTGATTTTAGAGATCTATGAAAGTTGACCTTTTCAAAAATTAAAAATAGTACAAATAGTACTGAAAATTGAAAAGTGGTACTTGCGTACTCGGGGAAGTTCAATAGTACTGAATTCAGTACAATAGTAAGCCTTTTTGCAACTGTGATACAGCAGTGCGATATTCACCACACCAACTTGGTTGGGTGTGGTAGGTGTGTTGCTTTCACCTTCATTGCAAGATGCGGCTTGTGCGCTATTTGCTTATCGTTATCACTCGCAGTTTAGTTGCTTGTCGTCTTTGGAGCCTGACACAACTCCATGGTGCGTGATCGGCTGGTGCTGTTGTTGTGATGATGCATCATTACAGTGTATCGCATTATATTGGAAAATACGCGATGCAGTGTGCAACTAGAAAAAAGCTTTTTCGAACTATTCCAAACCAGCACAGAGTTTCTGGAAGGAGATGCACCATCATGTGATTTCTTATATCTCGTTCTGGAGCGCAGGGCAGGTACTACTTTCAACTGGTATTTCCCAGTTCTAGGGTACTCCGATGATATTGACATCATCGGCCGCTACCAACAGGCGAAGCTTGTTGGTCTTCAAGAAAATGAGGACAAGATCATCACCAAACAATGAAGGATCTGTCAACCGGCTAGGACAACACGTCACTGTTGACAGAAAACACTTCGAAGTAGTTAAGGAGTTTATCTACCTCGGAGTAAACATTAATCTCACAATCGCCATCTTAGTGGAGATCCGAGGAAAAATAACCTAGCCAACCGGTGCTAATTCAGTTTGACACAACAGATGGGTTCAAAACTCCTCAAACGAAAGACGAAATGCCCGTTAGATTAACCCTTATTCAACCAGTCCTGCTTTATGCCGTCGAGTGTTGAGTGATAAACAAAAAGGGATAACTGATATTGGGCTCCTTCGAAAGAAAAAGTCAAAGACAGATCTTTATGGTCCTGTGTGTGAGAAGGGCAAATGGAGGATAAGATACAGCCGCGAACAAATCGGTATGGTTGAGAAATGTAAGTCACTAGGCTCTAGACCCTGCTTCTCCAAGAGGTGTTGCATTACCAAATTTATTTTATTAGCTTTATAAAAATGGCTTCTGGTCACGGAACGAATATGGCGATTCGCTTGTCGACTTTTGTAACGCGAATCGTCTTGGGGTAGGTGAGACTGTATTTAAGCATAAGACGCGCAATAAAATCACCTGGATACATCTGAACGGTCAAACTGAAAACCAAATTGAACAAAATTATGATTCTGCAGCGATGAAGGGATTCAATGTGTGATGTTCGAAGTATAAAAATGCCGATGTGGGAAGCGACCACCATTTGGGTCTGATGAGTCTCAAACAACGCAACACAAAGACATACGCAGGATGCAGAAAGGAGTCCAAAATTCAATACGAATGCGTTAGAGACTCTAAGATAACCCAAGACACCTGGGATAAAATCGAACCTCGCAAATCGTTGAAAATGCCGAAACAGATGTTCAACGAAAGGCTGAATTGCGAAGCCAGTATCGCCTTACCTACTCATAAGACTGTCTATAACTGTGTGAGACGTGACAGGAGGGTCAGGTTAGATGGACTCACAGATAATGCGGAAAATACTGCCAGAAGAAGAGATACCCGGGAATTGTACCTAATATCCAAGGATGTTATTGGGAAAAAAAGCAACACCAATTATCCTGTAGTGGATGTGAATTGGAAATGAATCCCCAAGAGGTAACCATTTTATGGAGAATCCTTCTGCAGCTTCGGCTGCTGTAAACCGCACATCGGATTTGGGGGTGCGGCATCTTTCGTGTACCAGCGTCAATCAAGACGCCATAACAATAAATGAATCGTTAACAAATAGAAGAAGTCTTTTAAGAAGAGCAAATGATACTTTTGGCTACCGCATACGTACGAAAATCGGAGCATGGAACGTTCGATCCTTGTACGGCGAAGGTAGATACGAGCAGGTTGAGCGTGAAATGCTTCACCTTAAGATCAGTATCCTGGGCATCAGTGAAACTAGGTGGAGAGGAAGAGCCGAATACAGAGCTGACTCTGGGCAAACGAGAATGCTGTATTCCGGGGAGGATGAAAGAGAGGGTGGCCAAAGGCTGCATGGTGTCGGAATTATGTTGAACGAAGAAGCAAGGCGTAGTCTTATATCCTGGGCGCCCATTTCTGCAAGAATAATGACAGCAAGGTTCCGTTCAAAAATTCGCAACGTCACAATAATTCAGTGCTACGCCCCCACAAATGAAGCGACCGAGGAAGACAAAACCGCTTTCTACACTCATCTTAACTCAGTTTACAGTGGTGTTCCAAGAGCCGACATCATAATTGTCATGGGAGATCTCAATGCCCAAGTCGGATCAGACAACTACGGTCTGGAACGCGTCATGGGGAGAAATGGCTTGGGGTCACGAAATGAAAATGGCGATTTGCTGGTCGATTTTTGTAACGCTAATCGTCTTGTACTGGGTGGAACTGTGTTTAAACATAAGACTTGCAACAAAATCACCTGGGTACATCCGGATGGTCAAACTGAAAACCAAATTGACCACATCATGATTCAGCAGCGATGGAGGAAGTCAATGTGCGATGTTCGGAGCATAAGAAATGCCGACATTGGAAGCGACCATCATTTGGTTCTCATGAGTCTCAAGCTACGAACGGCAGCTGTACAACGTCAATCACAGGGTGCAGCAAGGAATTCGAAGTTCAATACAAATGCTTTAAGTGATCCCAACATATTTCGTAACTATGTCACCAACCTTAACGACAGAGCTTCGTCATTAAACGGAATACAATATTCAACAATTGATGAGATGTGGGGTGATATAAAAAGTGTTTTTATGGATGCTGGATCCGAAACTGTACCCAAGCAGTCGAGAGTTAGAGACTCTTGGATATCCCAAGACACCTGGGATAAAATCGAGCTTCGCAAATCGTTGAAGATGCAAATAAATGCCGAAGCAGATGCTCAACGAAAGGCTGAATTGCGAAGAGAGTATCGCTTAGCACATAAGATGGTCTATCGCTGTGTGAGACGAGACAAGAGGGTGAGGTTAGACGGTCTCGCAGAAAATGCGGAAAACGCTGCAAGAAGAGGAGACATGAGGGAATTGTACCAAATATCCAAGGAAGTTGTCGGGAAGAAAACCAACACCAATCATCCTGTAATGGATGTGGATGGTACACTTTTGGTATCAATCGAGGATCAGCTGCGCAGGTGGAAGGAGCACTTTTGTGCCTTGCTTAATGAGGATTCTGTCGAGCAGAGTGCTGAAGTGCCCAAGCTTAACAAGATGCGTAGATCATATAGGGGTATTGACATCGAGCCCCCTACAGTACTGGAAATTCAATCTTCGATAAATCTTCTCAAAAACAACAAAGCAGCTGGACTTGATGGTATACCAGCCGAGTTCCTGAAAGCTGACCCTGTCAGAACGGCTAGTATTCTACACCCGTTGATATAAGCTGTGTGGGAAAATGAAATCTATCCCAGCGACTGGAAGGATGGTGTAATTGTTAAGTTGCCAAAGAAAGGTGATCTTAAGAATTGCAACAATTGGCGAGGTATTACAGTTTTGTCCGTTTTTCCAAAATTAATGGCAACCATCATTCTGGAGCGGATAAAGGTTAGAATCGAGTCTACACTCAAGAGGCATCAAGCTGGTTTCCGCAGTGGGCGGTCTTGTGTCGACCATATCAACACTCTGCGTATCGTTCTTGAGCAGTCTGCGGAGTTTCAATCACCGCTTTACCTCATGTTTGTGGATTTTGAGAAGGCCTTTGACCGAGTCAACCGTGAATGTATATGGAGATCACTTCTTGGTAGAGGAATTCCCCCAAAAATTGTTGCCATTATAAGAGAGTCCTATAATAACGCAAGATGCTTTGTTTTACACAATGGGCAGCTATCAGACTCTTTCGAAGTGCGGCAGGGTGTGAGACAGGGAGATGTTCTATCGCCAATTCTCTTTCTACTGGCGATTGACGATGTCTTGACGGCCAGCGTTGGAACATCAGAGAGGCAGGGCATTCAATGGAGACCGTTTGAAAGGCTTAGCCACTTAGACTATGTCGATGATATATGTCTCTTGGCAAATAACATCAGCGGGCTGAACGGGATGTGTCAAGCTCTGAAGGTAAAAGAAGAGGTGAGTGGTCTGAAATAAATAGCAAAAAGACAAAAATAATGCTCACAGGCCGCTCCACACAGCAGTGTATTATTCTACAGGAGACGCCAGTTGAAGAGGTTGAACAATTTAACTACCTTGGAAGTATTGTTTCAGCAAATGGTGGTACTGATCTGGACGTTCAAAGTAGAATTAATAAAGCTCGCGCAGCCTTCGGTTCTCTCTCCCAAATTTGGAAATCATGTCAAATCTCCTTGCGCACAAAGTTGAGATTCTTCGAATCCAATGTCAAATCCGTGCTGTTATATGCTTGCGAAACCTGGAAAGTCACGACTACTATCTCAAAGAAATTGCAGGCTTTTGTGAACCGTTGTCTACGCCATATTCTAAAAATTCGCTGGCCACAAATTATATCAAACGAGGAATTGTGGCGCAGGACAAGCCAGGAGCGGCTGGACGTTGACATAAGAAAGCGTAAATGGCAATGGATTGGTCACACACTGAGGAAACCAAACGATGAAATTGCAAAGCAGTCATTTGAATGGAATCCTCAGGGTGCACGGCGGGTTGGAAGACCAAGAACAACATGGAAATCAACAGTTCTAGCAGAAGCAGACTCCCAGAGAAAGACGTGGCCACAGTTAAAATATCTATCTGCAGACCGAGAAGGATGGAAACGATTTGTTGGCGCCCTATGCCCCAACCGGGGTTACAGGACTTGATGATGATGATGGATGTGGATGGCACACTTTTGGTATCAATTGAGGGTCAGCTACGCAAATGGAAGGACCATTTTTGTGCCCTGCGGTCGAACAGTTTAACTATAACTACCTTGGCAGTATCGTTTCTGTAAGAGGCGGTACGGATCTGGACGTTAAAAGTGGAATTAATAAGGCTCGTACTGCCTTCGGTATTCTGTCCCCAATTTGGGTATCCAGTCAAATCACCTTACTCACTTAGTTGAAATTCTTCGAATTCATTGTCAAATCCGTGCTATTATGCTTGTGAAACTTGGAAAGTCACGTCTACCATTTCAAGGGATTTGCAGGCTTTTGATGTGAATCGTTCTTTACGCTACATTTTAAAGATTCGCTGGGTACAAATTATATTAAGAGAGGCTGAACGTCGGCATAAGAAAGGGTCAATGGCAATGGATTGGTCACACACTGAGGAAACCAAACGATTAAATTGCAAAGCAGTCTTTTGAATGGAATCCTCAGAGTGCACCAAGACCAAGAACAATATGGAAATCAAATGTCTTAACAGAAGCAGAATCCCAGAGAAAGACGTAGCCACAGTTAAAATACCTTGCTGCAGACCGTGAAGGATGCAGACGTTTTGTTGACGCCCTATGTGATATGTCCCAACTGGGGTGATGACTACCAACTTAGTATTAAACAAGCCACTGTCTGTGTCTCTGTGTGTCACTGTTAGTGAGGTTTTTCCGCCAAATTTGATTGTTTTTAAAGCTGTACCTATACTCTATATCTGTAATTTTTTTTTAAGAGATCTCATTTCTCAAAGGATTCCGAAACACCATGTACGTGTACCGCTTTGTTCTTAAAATTCATCATTTTTATAGGTTTGGAAATGTCATAAAAGGCTTCAAACTGAAAAAAAAACTCAAATTGCATCTGGATGCGTTCAAAAATTTATGATTTTTGCAAAGAAAACAGCCATTTTTTACACCAAGTGCATCAGGTTGTAAAAATTTTAAACAAGGGAAATGAAAATAAGAAATTTTCATACAAGCCAATATGCGCATTGCTTCTGACTCAAAATTATGCACAAAAAAATGTAGTTTATTGCTTAAATGGTTTCAAAACGACAGCACTGACAGTTAGGTACTCTTGCCTTTTCTAGTATGGAGTCAGAAGTAAGCAAAATAGGTCTCGGATGAAAGCTCCTTTTGTGTTTTCGAGAGAAAAGCACTATGCATGATTTATGGTCCAGTTTGTGTCAATGGGAAAAATAACACCTGCTGAAGACGATACAACAAAGAGCTATGCGAGGCTAACAGCGAGTGAGCGAAAAACAAAGACTGAGCTCCTCTCCGCTCCGTTGGCATGACCAAAGTTGAGTGAGAAATAAGCCGTTTTGGTAAACAAAACTGGAGACAGCAAATCTATATTACTTGAAGCCCAAGAGCACCTAGCGCCTATGGCTCCAACTAAAGTAAGTTTCACTAGACCAAGGAATGTTTCATTGAATTAATGAAAATTTTATTAATTTAAGGAATCTCATACTTGGCTTAGATTTTTAATTTCAATATATAAGACGAAAGCTTTGATGCAAAAATTACGCTAAACTACAACACTTTTTCACACAGCAAAATCGATGGGGAAAGCATTCTTTATTGCGGGTGAATTACTTCTAAGTTTAAAGTTATTTTATTCGAATATGTATAATTTGAAGAAACAGATTCATCACCAACAAATTTCCTAAAGGTCACGATATTCTCTGCTTGCTCATGAGACCAATTTTGGACAGCCCTTCATGTGCAAAGTTTTTTTCCATTCATTTAATCATTTTAACTCAAATAAATCAAAACTTTTCGAATACACCAATTCAATTCGGATGTGGTATTTTGTTGGTCATCCACTACACCACTACTCTCATTTATACCTTTCCAATCCAATTGATAGGATAAACTGAGTCTGAGCTAGTGAAGCTCTGGCACTCTGGGTGTGAACAAAAAAAAAAGAAATAAAATTAATTAGATTCAAATTCTAGCACCCGTGTGATTTTCAGTTCGATTTAATGAGGCGGTTTTTACAATTTGTGGCCAACCGAGGTGCTGATTTAATTCCTTCCTTTCGTCGCGTCATCACGTCGGCATCAACAAAAACCGCCAAAATGGAAATGCCACAAAAACCTAGACGACAACAACAACAGTGATGAAAGCGAGGACGGCGGCGAAAGCAGTGACGACGATGCTATCCATAAGCTCCCCCAGGATGAAAATTCTGTTTGAAGAAGCAACAAAAATAACCAACTTCCATCACCACTTTCCCACACCTGCAATATTGTTGTTTCTCTTCGTTTATATACTGATTCCTAAACAAGGGAGTAGATTTAAGGGAATTTATATTACAACAGTATCTATACTCCACCATAACCACATATACACCAATTCTGAACCCTGAAGTGGTGTTACAAGAGTTAAAAAAAAAAACCTATCCGTACAATGTGGAATACAACAACGAGGTGCTGGAGCGCGATGTGGGGGGGGGGGGCGTGGCGGCAGTATAGATTTGATAGAGTTTTAATGGAATTTCCTTATTTTCTTTTATTCTGGGAATTATGTCATCTCTTGTTTCAAAGCTTTGTTATAAATAATGATGAATAATCTTCATCACTTTTCCATCGAGGGTCCTTGCTTTTCTCTATGACGATGACGGTGCTCTGTGTTGCTGTTAATATTGTGTCGATTGTCCTGTAACAGAATTTAAACAAAACACCATAATAAATTCGACCAGAAGCCATTTGTCCTTTGTTGGGATCTCTGAGTGATGATGACAGTTGTAGGTACTCATACAGAGACACAAATACGGATAGATGCAATCAATTGCAAAGCATACACAAGTTTATTCCTGGAAAATGCAAAACTTCACTTGTTTTTTCCAAGTTGTTTTGCTTGTTTTTTAAGTAAAACTTAGATTTAATCTTCTTAAGAACTTTTGCGACTATTTTGTGTCTGGTATCTCCTTGTAATCTACTTGATTGCACTCTTCGGTAAACAGTTGTAAGATGCAGACAGAAATCCTTAATTTAAGTTAAATCAATTTATTTTATTTTTGTTCTCTCCAGTAGGTATTGAAAGTTTATTATTTCTATGAAAATTTTGAACTTCAAACTTCTTGCGAGTATAAAACAACTGTTAACTCCTACTCTCACCTCCCCATGGTGAACATCGGGTGCCTAGTACCTTCAAATGAAGATGGGGTTCAAATCCCAGTGGACGGTCTTAGGAGGCAGCAAATGAAGGAGGGGGGGGAGGAGTGTTCCCACTAAGGCACTTCTTCTTTATCCAGGCAGCAGGGGAAGATTTCTCCAGATGAAATCAACGGTGGCGTCTACAGTTCCAGTTAGGTTGAACTGCTTAGTGAACACCTTATACGGGCTACTACGACATATTTGGAGCTCAGGCCTATAAGGAGCGGTATATCCGGTTCCCCGCCCTTCAAGTTATATTGCAAGGGTCTGGTCCTCCAGGTTGGATGTCGTGCCGTCGTCGGGGTGCGATGGGATTAGCCGGTCAAAAGAAAACTGAAGGACTACGACATCTACTACGGTGACTTTTACCGACCACAAGGGCAGCGTCTCTTTGGACGTGGATTCGTCGTTAGAAGCAGACCTAGGCAAGAAGTCTTGAGTTCCAACTATGTGAACGAGAGCCTCACGACAATTCGCATCAAGGCTAAACTAGCCAACATTAGCTTCATATGCGCACATGCCCTTACAGAGGAGAATGATGACGACACCAAGGATGAGTTCCACGAACTGCTGGACAAGACATATGAGCAAGGCCCTAGCTATGACATTAAAATTGTCTTGGGTAATTTTAATGCCAAGCTAGGAAAATAAGACGTCTTTGGTGGCACAATTGGAAAATATAGCCTGCACGACACCAACTCCGATAACAAACTCAGACTAATTGATTTTGCTGTGAGGCGAAACGTCGTGGTATAGTTAATACGCAGTTCCCGCATCTCGACATACACAAGGGGACATGGTGAATTCCTGGTCAGTCAACCACCAAACAGATTGACCAAATTGCGATCGACGCAAGGTACTGCTCCAGTATCCAGGATATCCGAACGTTCCGAGGAGCCAACGTTTGGCGTTTTTCTTTTTTTGCTCCGAGCATAGCACTGAACTGTCAAAAAAAGATCTGTGTTTCTTTTTTAGCTCAGAGCACTCAGAGCGCTCAAGTTGTGTTTCTTTTTTAAATCGGAGCTAGCTCGGAGTACGCTTCATGAGCTCAGAATAAAAATACCAAGCGAATGGAGTAAATAGCTGAGCGCGACCAACTTCACTTCACGATTTGACAACAAAACAAAAAAAATTAGTTCAGATGAGGGATGCTCTGCCGCTTCATGTAAATACATTTTTAATACAAATATTTCTTTAACGTTAATTTTGTTTGTTTTCCTTTTTTTATAGGTATAAAGTGGACCAGTGCTATGACACTATTCTTTATCAGCCTAATTAAGGCACGTAAAAATCGGCTGGACACAGGCATACAAAAAATGTGTTCAAAGAAATAGCCAGGGAGATACATAAATAGCGCCTTTGGACTGAATCTCACACAGGAACATTGTGACACAAAATATAAAAGCCTTAAAGGAACATACAAGACTCACAAGGAAAACCAAAAGAAGACTGGTATGTTCCGCAAAACGTGGGAGTTATTCGACGAGACGGATGACTTGCTGCAACGGGCCCCCGAAGTGACGCCGCCTGCTGTTATGTCTTCTGAGGACATTCAACTCAGAGTTAATGAACCTGACCACGCTTGCGAAAATGATACCGAGGTTGAGATGAGTTTTGTAAGCAGTAAAGCAGTAGGAAGAGACGTAGGCAGCGGGATTCATCAGTAGAGAGGAGACATCAGGAACGTATGGATGCGACAAATCGTTTCCTAAATATTTTCGAAAGAATGGTGGAGAAAATGTAAATGTGAATGATAGCAAAAAAAGAGATTATACTTTGTAGTTACGGTGACCTTTATTGATGAATACTTAATAGTTAAGTGGACTTCAGGTCAAATGAAACAAATTTATGTATATTTTGTCACGACGTTTCGTCCATGAATATGTACAGGTGAAACAATAGTTTTCTGTATTTGCGTTGAGCAATTTGTAATTAACATTATTTATCAATGCAAATACAGAAAACTATTGTTTCACTTGAAGATATCCATATTCATATGGACGAAACGTCGTGACAAAATATAAATTTGTTTCATTTGACCTGAGGCCCACCAAACAATTTAGTGTGCAAAAAAAGAAGTACATATATGAGTCAAAAGCCAGAAATTAAATTCTTGTAGTCCAAAATCGGGACTTTAGTGATTAAACAGTTCGTGGAAATTAAAAAATGAATAATTCGAGAATAATTGTGTTAAACAAAATTTTCCAATCCCTAGATAATGCCCCTCAAATCACATATCACTGAATGCGTGACCATTTAAGTGTGCAGTTTGTCGTGCCAGATCATTTAAAAAATTCATAGTTCAAAGTGAAAAATTGATTTTCTAAACGGTCTGGCAGGTCGAACTGCAAATTCAAAGGAACATTATCTAGGGTGGGGTGAAACCCTATTTTGGATAATAAAACTATTATCGAAGTTTTATTCATTTGTTGGTCTCGATGTACTGTTAAATCGCTACAGCGCCGGTTATGGACTGCAAGAACTTTATTTCTTACCGACTTTATACATACATACATACGTCTTTTTTTTTTGTAAAAATAGTTTTGTTTTTGCGTGTATGTATGTATATAGTAAAATGAATTAGTTTGAGTTATTTATTTGAAGTTGTTTTACATAGATCTTAAGAAACTCATATGAAGTTTGTATTTATTTTTTTTTTTTGATAAAATTGGTTGGAATAAGTAAATTTTGAAAATAAAATAGTAAAAAAGATCCGTTGAAACAAATTTTGAGCCATGTTTATACAACTGGCCCTAAAACTCAGAATCGTTTCACGCTCATTTCCAAACCACTTGCATCAGTGGGATAATTTAAACGGTTCTGAGTTCTTGTTCAAGCCCTCGTTACGGCAATAGCAATAATTTTTGATTCTGATAAATATTTCCAAAAAAAATTTTCAAATAAGACTCAGAACTTTTTAAATGGTTTTTATTTGTGAAAAACCATTTTCAATTCAAGCAAAAGGACTAATCTTACACTTGAGTGAATTTTGAATAATTTTTTCTTAAAATTGTTGTTACTTTTAGACAAAAGTACCAACACTGCCATTTGCAAACTATTTCAGTGAAGATAATTCCTTAAATAAAGTGAACTTCAAGTTGGTTTACTTTTTTTAACATTCATTTTTAAAAATATTTATTTTTTAAAATATGGCGTTCATTAAACTGTTCCTTTTTGTTTCTCTAGTTTGCATGTCAATAGAGTCGGCATCATAGTCGTCGACAGTGTTTTGGTCATCCTCAGCTACGATAAAATCTTCTTGATTATCGTTATAGGTTATACATATATTATGTAAAATACAAGACGCTATAATGCATTTTTTTATAGACGTTGGTTTAAGGGAGTTTATATGAAATAGCTTCCTCCATCTGCCTTTCAGCAAACCGAATGCACGCTCAATCGAAACACGACATTTTGAATGTATCCTATTGAAAATCTTTTGCTCGTCCCTTAAGCAACCATTATCCTTAAAAGGAGTTACTAGTCAATGACTTAAGGGATATGCGGAATCTCCCAACAGATGTTGCTCTTCGTGGATATAAAAGTCACCTTCAATAAATTGAACGTTATTACCTTAAGTCTTGCAACTTGTGTAGTAAACCTAACCTGATTTAATTTTGTTGATGATTCCTGATCTCCTCAACAATAGGGCATCACGCATTGACCCCGCCTCACCAGTATAGCAATACATAAATTCCAAGTTGTGGTTACAAACTCCTGATGGCAATAGCACAGAATGGTAACCTTTTCGGTTGATGTAAGAGTTGTGAGATACAATTGGTGCTCTTATTGGTATATGAGACCCATCAATTGATCCAATTACTCCAGGAATTTTGTAATTTCAATTCATTTTTTATATAACACATACCTATGATAAATAATGGTATTCAAAAATTTTGAATGTTACCTGGTAAACGAGTTTTACGCAGATAATAGGTAGAAGTTCTGGCAGCCTCTTCTGCGGTGGGCCATCTTATGAATCTTTTTGTTCGGTTCAATTTAATAAGACCTTCACAGATCCTCGTAACGATTCTGAACACGTTGCCAATACAAACGCCAAAGCGGTCTGCAATCGATCTACATACGTATAATCCTAAGTTGAATTAATGTAGTTGAAAATAGGATTCAACACATACCTCATGCATTCTGGATTTCCCAGATACCACAGGGTAATCAAGGCCCAAAATGTTGTCCTTCAATACGATAAAGTTCTGCACACAACATATCAAACAGATCAGGATTAACCCGAAAATGTGTTCTGAAAGTTTTGTCCGAAAATCTCGGGACCCCTTGTTCAGCATAGTTCTCGTTTTTGATTATACGCGTCGAGGTATTTTCTTCGAGCATCTCCTCTTTTTCATCATAATCAAAAATCAAATTAAAAGCTTCTTTCACAATTATAGCCTTTTCCATTTTCTTTAAACAAAATAAAAAACTTTTTGGATAAACAAATTTCTTTTTCTCTTGTCAAAATATTTCAAATCGGTGCGTTCAACACATCAAATTTCAGTACAGATTTATGAATTTTTCAAATTTTTGATTGGCCAGCTGTTAGATGAAAATTAAAAGTCAACTTAATTTTGATGCGTTGAACGCACCGATTTATATCAAATCGTATGACAGTTCAGTGCTCAGATGTGTTTCAAAAATATATCGGAGAGCTCTGATCATACTCTGCTCAGAGCTAACTCCGATAGCTCGAGCTCTACTCCATGCTCTGCTCGGAGCTAAAAAAGAAAAACGCTTGTTGACTCAAACCACTACCGTGTTGTAGCCAAGGTAATGCTACGGATATCCAGAACAAAGCCAAAACAAGGAAATACTGTGAGAAATTTTGACTTCGGGGGGCTACAGTCCCAAGATCGAGTCCTTTTCCGATCGAGTCTCCGCACCCTCTCAGATTGTCCTATGCCACCAACTACAAGTATCGAGAACCAGTGGAAGAATTGCCAGGAAGCCATCAGAGATGCCGCCTCTGACGTGCTGGGTCTTGCACGACCACCACAGCAGAACCCCTGGTTCGACGAAGATTGCCGACAAGTACATGCACCCAAACAACAGGCATAAAAAGGGGCGTTGCATAGAAGGACCAGAGCTGCTCACGAGCTCTACAAGCAGAAGATGAGAGAGGACTATAAGCTTCTAAGAAGGAAAAAGAAAGAGCATGACAAGCATGTAATCGAAGAAATAGAGGGATGCCATTGCAGGAATGAAGTTCGGAAGTTTTACAAAAAAGTAAAAAGAACCTCCCAAGGTTACAAGGCCCGAACCGAAGCCTGCAAAGATGATTAGGGGAACATCGTAGTTAAATCGCCGTTGGTGCTGAGGATATGGAAAAATCATTGCTGCAAACTGTATAACGGCGATGACGAACCGAATTCCGCTACCATGCAGATTGAACCATTTAACCTGGACGACGGTGACGGTTACGTCGATGAAGCAAAGATTGCTATATCTAAACTTAAGTCCAATTAAGCTGCTGGAGCTGATGGCCTTGCGGCTGAGCTTTTCGAAGCGGCTGGCGATGAATAATTTAGGAGTATGCACCAGCTCATCTGCAAAATATGGTTGGAGGAAAGTATGCCCGATGAATGGAACCTCAGCATTGTTTGCCCGATCCTCAAGAAAGGCGATCCTCTGGACTGCACCAACTACAGAGGCATCAGTCTTCTTACTACAAGATCTTCTCTGCCGTACTTTGTTAACGCTTAAAGACATAGGCGTAGGAAGGGGGGAGCGGAGGTGGGCAGTGCCCACCTTAAAAAATGAACTGCCCACCTTAGAAAAATCGACATTTAAACTTTTCTGGTTCTACAACCCACCCAAGAAGACAGATTGAAAAACTGTGAATGAAATTTCAGATACGAAAATTAAAATTTTGCCTACAGTTACAGTTGGTCGTCACAAAAAAGCAATTCTTGCCCACCTTAATTTTGTTTTTGTTTACACATTGCATCATTGTCCGGGAAGCCTCAGCACGCACAAACCTAGTTGAACCGGTTTAAATTAGTCTCAAACCGAGTTAGGTTGAACCTTGAAGATGAGTAGGTTTTGAGGTTTAAAAAGCGGAATCATCAAATCGTCCCCTGATTGCAAGAACTAGGTAACTCAATTTTATAAATTTTGGAGATAGCAACGTTCATAGAAGCCTAACTACAAGACGACGAAGGAAAGTTTAATTTGTATGTTTCTTACACTTCAGAAATATTCTATTTTTGTTTAGAATAGAAAAAAATTGGACGAAAAATCTTGAAAACTGTTCTAAATAATACCGTTTTTGCCGTGATATTTTAAAAATTGAAAATTGAGTTACCTAGTTCTTGCAATCAGGGGACGAAATGTAACATAATTGGAGTGCGTTCAGATTTAGTACTACGATGGCTTCATCTAGCAAAATACTAAATTATAAAATGAGTTTAAGTAAAAACTTGGAAAAAATATAAAGATTTGTATTCGAAAAATTAAAATCACGAAAAGCTAAAAATATTGTCTGTTTTGTGTACGTCGCCAAATCGATTTTCATGCCACCAAATGAAATTTCAAATCTTCTGTTTGTAGATAAATCGCTACATCTGACAAATTTGGTTTATGAACCGAAACGTAATTCGATCTGATTTGTTTAAAATGAAAGCTTACGGTTCTGTTTCGGTATGTATCAACTCGTTTGTCATCGACTCAGACTTAACGTAGTATTTGCTCTAGAACAAATCAAACCGAATAATTGGAATTTTATAAAAAAAATCTAAACCGAGTTGCTTCTACTTATTGCCTGCGGAACAGTAAAATGTGGATGAATTAAAAAACCTCAACAAAATCAGAAATTTTTAGATTTTTTTTACTGTTCCGGAAAAAGATGATTTTAGGTCAATTGGGTTACATTTGGTTGGATCAAAATACACTTTTTCTGTGCCAGTACCTACACTCTACAGACCGTACATAGTCTAGTCAAATGGTGTTCAAAAGGGACTTGAAGTGGAAAGTTCTGGTGTAATGATTTTTAGTGGCTCCCTTTATGTTTTTGGGGTTGCCGAACACGAATCTGAAGTTATCCAACAAAATTTTTCATGGCAAATATGAGAATTCGACCAAAAACGTCAAAAATTTCGAAATTTTTTGTCTTTTTTCCTTATTACTCAAAAATTCAAACTACCATTTGACCTGACTAACAGTCCATACTTTTGAAACATTAAGGAATGATTTTAAAATTTGGTTTGAAATAGAAAAATTTTCACAAAAGTATGAGATTCCTTTAAAACCTATACGAGTATCAAAAAGGAGACGTCAGAAAAAAAAACAAATGTACTTTCATTATAGGTGTTTTGTTTGGCCTCCAATTTACTTTCCAGCAACAGTTGTGGCGAAAGCAATACACTTGATTTGGAATCCCATATCGAAACCGAAAATTGTTGGAAAATAAATATTATAATTTGTACCCAGGTAGATTTTTAATCAAGATTTTTTTTTATTTTTTTTAATGCAGCTTTGATTTGTTTTTAATGGTCCAGTATTTAATTTCATATTTTGAAGTTTCTTTTCAAAATGCGATCAAAATTTTAGTGGAAAAATGTATTTTTCTTTTCAATAAATGACTCAAAAGACAAGCTCTGTTTTAAAGAAAAATCAAATTGAATAATGTTTATACTCTGAATTTAAATTTGTTAGACGGTTAGTTGCAAATAAGCTTTGTTTAATTAAATAAAATGCAAAGTTCGTCAAATATTAGAAAACTGACGCCGTTGTCCAAGTAAGATAACTTAAGGACAACGGTGAACAAAGTTTTTAAAGAACGTTTTGAAGCAGGACAGCTAAATACGACCGTGTAACTCTTTTTTCGACTAAGGTGATGGATAGATAGATAGATTGATATGATTTTATTTCTATAAATTATAGTACTACACATACATTTTACAGTAATAAAGCATGGCCGTCTGCCTGATTGACAATTTTACAAAATTTTTCATTTTACAATTCTTATTTTAAAAATTTCCATTTATAATTCTGTTTCTATAAGCTAATACTATTTTACAATATTTGTACAGTTTAGGAACTTCCATTTCATTAAGAAGACGTATCGTATGCTCTTCTGATAGAAAATCGCATCCAAAAATATATCTTCTTGTTTCTCGCAGAACCGGACACCTACCCATAAAGTGAAAAATGTTCTCTCTTTCGCCCATATTACAAAATTCACACTGCAAAGGCAACTCTTCACGATGCGGAATGAAGTTGAGATTGAGGAGTTCGCCTCTTAATCTAAATATCATTGATATTTGATCAGTCGTGTAGTCATCACGGAAGTAATTTCGATGGTTAAGGCTGTAGTTTAGCTTGTTATATGACATTCTGTAGATGGATTCTTTGGCTTCAGCTGCGAATCCTAAATCTTAATCGATATCATCAGATATATAGAGAGGGTTTCCATATTAAATATTCATCTGGTGTAAGATCGATCACAACAAAAACATAAATGTTAAAAAAAGACCCAAGTTCTTATATGTACAAGAAACCTGTGCGTTAAAAGTAAACCAAAAAAAGTAATGAGATCTAAAATATATGCTAAGTTTTAAGTTCAGGAAGTTTAATACCAAATATCTGAATAAGAGTAATTTCGAAACAAGTCCTAATTATGACAGAAATTTGGTATTTAATGATGACTGATTAAAATTTGGTGGGTTCATTGGTCAAGTTTTCACACATTTTAAATTCGTAATTAATTAAGTAACTAAGAGAAAACTTGCCAAGTAAATCCACCAAATTTTAATAAGTCATCATTAAATACCAAATTTCTGTCATAATTAGGACTTGTTTCGAAATTACTCTTATTCAGATATTTGGTATTAAACTTCCTGAACTTAAAACTTAGCATATATTTTAGATCTCATTCCTTTTTTTGATTTACTTTTAACGCACAGGTTTCTTGTACATATAAAAACTTGGCTCTTTTTTTAACATTTATGTTTTTGTTGTGATTTCACTCCTTTTTGCAAAGATTTAATTTTGACAGGTGAAAATCAAGCCCTACCACTCTACAAAATTTAATAATTCTACGACAACCGAAAGTGTTCCATATAAATAACAGCAATTCTGAGAAAGTGGGTGGATGGCACGCCCCCTAAATGGAAAATCTCAATTTTTTATTTTTAACTTTGTATGCTCTTCAATTTCCATCGTTCTACAACAATCGGAAGTGCTCCATATAACTTGTAAGAATTTCTAAGAATATGGGTGGATACCACGCCCCCTGAATGAAAAATTTCAAATTTCCAATTTTTGTCTTGCTAAGTACTTCAAGCCCTACTGACCTACCAATTTTCATCGTTCTAAAATAATCGGAAGTGGTCCATATAATTTATAAGAATTTTTAAGACTGCGGGTGGATGCCACGCCCCCTGTATGGAAAATTTCAATTTTTCAATTTTTTTCTTGCTAATTACTTCAAGCCCTACCGACCTACCAATTTTCATTGTTCTACAACAATCGGAAGTGCTCCATATAATTTATAAGAATTTTTAATAAAGTGGGTGGATGCCACGCCCCCTGAATAGAAAATTGCAGATTTTCGATTTTTTCCTTTGTATACACCACAAGGCCTACCGTTGTGTGAAATTTCAAATTTCTATGATGTCGGGAAGTGCTCCATAATTTTGATGATCTGTCAGTGAGTCAGTGAGTCAGTCAGTCAGTTACGGTTTTTGCGATTTTTGCGATTTTTGGAGTCCTATATCTTGGGAATTACTAATGCTAAAGAGTTGAAATTCGGTGAAGCACCTGTATTTGATCAGCTCAGCAAATACTGCGAATTTGAAGTTCCTGACTTAATTGGTATTGAAGTTAGAGGGGGGTTGAAAATCGCCTGAGTTTGTTCCTGTAAAAAGGGTGTAGTGCCGCGAACTTGGCTTGGCTTTGATATTAGATTCTTCCTCTAGCTCTATCCAATCTTTAACCCTACTCGATCTACTATTTATTGCATGTAATGCTGCTTTTTTAGGGAGGCGCTCATCAGACATCTTAAAGACATTACATATGTAGTCAACTTGCAATTTAAGGGTTTAAATAAATAGAGGAGATATACCGGTTTCTAGCATCAGCATGTAGTTCGGAGCGTTTGGTGGTAGTCGAAATATCGAAATATCCTTTTTATATAAAACCGTAGGAGTTTTTCAGCGGTATCACATTTCTTACTACCCCACACTTGGGCTGCATACATCAATGTTGACTCAGCTTCCGATTCAAATACTTTGTATTTGCTGCTATAGGCAATATGCCTTTTGTTAAATATGTTTTTCCAAGCAATATTTACTGTAGTATTGTAGATGCATCGTAAGACTTTCTTGCAGAGAGCAGAGTTGAGTTTGGTAGCACTTCTAATGACTGTTAATTTGCTTTACTGTTGACGTCGTTGTCGGCTGCATTCATTAAATCTCTTGAACAAATTCGGGAATTAATTAAATGGTCAAGGGCAAATATATACATACTTATTGGGAAATCATTTGCACCGAAAATTTTTTTAATGATTAGGTTTGGTTTGGACTGGTTGCCCACCTTAGAAAAAATTCCTTCCTACGCCAATGCTTAAAGACATTCATCAACAACCTAATAGGTCCATATGAATGTGGCCTTAGGCCAGGGAAGTCCACTATCGACCAAATATTCGCACTACGGCAGATCTTGGAGAAACCCCAAGAGTTTCAAATCTATAACCACCACCTTTTCATCGATTTTAAAACTGCGTATAACAGCATCTATAGAGACGAGCTATATAGAGCAATGTCTAGTTTTGGCATCCCTGCCAAACTCGTCCGTTTGTGCAGGATGACGATGGAGAATGCAAGCTGCTCCATTAAGGTCGGTAAAGACCTAACCGACACCTTTGATGTCAAAAAAGGTTTTAGGCAAGGCGACGCGCTGTCATGCAACTTCTTCAACATTGTTCTTGAAAAAATAGTGCAAAACTCTCACGTTAACACTAGAGACACAATCTTT
Source organism: Dasysyrphus tricinctus (assembly GCA_963921185.1). Taxonomy (NCBI): domain Eukaryota; kingdom Metazoa; phylum Arthropoda; class Insecta; order Diptera; family Syrphidae; genus Dasysyrphus; species Dasysyrphus tricinctus. The sequence goes on from OY992530.1 coordinate 125,147,819, forward strand.
CAAAAGTCTGTCCAATTACTCGCTTACGCTAGTGACATTGACATAATCGGATGAACAAACCGAGATGTCAGTGGTGCTTTCGTGAGTATTGAGAAAAAAGCCAAGAAGATGGGGTTAACGGTCAATAAAAGAAAAATTAAATATTATGTTGTCAACAAAAAAGGACACCCAACATCGAACGTCACTATAGACAGCTTTAATTTGTGGTCAGAGACTTTGTCTACCTAAAGGATCTGTCTGCTATAAACACAGCGAACGATACCAGTGGATTACTCTTTCCAATCGCTGTTTCTTTGGACTACGAAGTTAATTGAGAAGCAAAGCCCTCTATCGAGCAACTAAACTGTCCCTGTATAAGACGCTTATTATCTCGGTGCTGGTGTATGATGCAAAACCATGGAAACCGTAAACGTTGGATGAGAACGCGTAAGGCTGTTTTGAGAGGAAAATTCTCCGGGTGATTTTGGTCCCGTCTGATGGAGAAGAAGATACAACAGCGAACTGTACGGGCTGTACAGCGACAACGACCTAGACATAAAATTGAAAATCCAACGACCGAGATGGCTGGGTCACCTAGAGCGAATGGATACCAATGGTCCGGCCCGGAAAGTCTTTGAATCCAACCCCGTGGGACAGCGCAGAAAGGTGGATAGCGTTAGAAGTGTGGTGCGCACGCAAGTGGAAGAGGACCTCCACCAACTTGGCATGTGAAACTGGAGACATCTAGCTAGAAACCGAGCCGGCTGGAAGAAGCTTGTTGGTTGAGGCCCTTGTCCACCTCGGACTGTTACGCAACCTTATGTAAGTAAGTAAGTAATACGATTTTTCTTGTCTGGACTCAACCTACATATATATACGGATATGGAGTTAATTACGAAAAAGTCATTCATAAATGGTGAAAGTACAGCGAAGTGCCAGCCAGCGTGGTAGTCTGAAGGACTAACCATCATCTCTCCAGGGGGTGCTACAGATATATTTTAAGTACATTAAATGCATTGGTATGTAATTCATTAAACCATAAACAAGAAAACTTTGATCTTTGAAAAGAAGTTTAACACTCTAATCTTTCCAAGAGAGTTCATAAATTCCATCCATCAAAACAGTCCATAAAAAAATAAACACAGAACTTCCTGAATCGAAAAGGAATATTAAAACTTTTTAAGAACCAAAACTAAAAACAAACCTCAAATAAAACACAGCATTCCGGATATTCTTCCGCAGACAGACAGGGAGGGCATTTTTTCAGCATGAAAATAATTCCGCCCTTTTAACAACCCGCTAATGTTCGCCGTAAAATTGTTAAACAAGCTCCTATCCATACTCCCTAATTTCAACACCCTTCTGTTTAACAAAGTCCCGTCGAAACAAAAAACAAAAAAAAGAAATAAAAATTAAACGGAAAACCCTCCTTGGTTCTGTAATTAATTTTGAAATAAATTGAAAATTCAGCAATGGAAATATCCTTCCGTTTCTCCAGATGCGATGCGCCTTGCCATGGCAAGGAGAAAACCAGAAATAAGAATTTAACAATACTTTCCTGTGTCAAGGCTGTGTGTGCTGTTGGCTTAGGGTGAAATTAGGGCCCACCAACATTTGCATTTGTAGCAATTTAGACAAAATTTACACAAAATTTAACCCCACCACTTCCACAACTCCCAGTTGGATAATAATTTTAATACTCTAACACACACGTGTCGCTGTTTCCTTTTTACATTTTTTAAAACTTTTTTCTGAATATTTTTAGCTCACCTTTGATGTCGGCTATGTGCGTCAAGTGTATGACATTTCCTTGGATGTGGTTATTTATGAAAAATCCACAGGAGGGCGCACAGACTGCCTTACGCCTTGCTACTGATCCCCAGCTGAAGCTTGTTACTGGTGAATACTTTAAGTAAGCTTTATGGCTAAAATTTGAGCAAGGACTTTTTTAGAAATTAATTAAAAAAGCCTTTTTCTCATTTCTATATTCTTTGATTGTAGCGATTGTGAAATAGCAACACCATCGGAGATGGCAAAGGACAAGGAACTGGCAAAGAGATTATTCATGGAAACAATGCGGGTACTGAAGTTGACAGGTGGTGGCGATGATGAAAAGGATTAGCACAAGGATCCCTCGAAACAATTATTATTACTTTAACAATGTTTAAGAGACTTTGCATAGATGGTTGAAAATGTATAGTGAAGGAGAGCTTCTGAAGAGACTTTTTGCTGTAAGTAAATAAAGATTTTCACTTAAGGGCTTGGTTGTATTTAATTGACAATTGATTGGTTTTGCGGTTGGAGTGTTTTGTCATCAGTAAGATGGAAATTAAAAGAGCTAACTGAACGCAGAAACTTGGGAAACCTGTCACTTCGGTCGATAGCTTAAAGAACTACTTATCAAGTAGTACGCAGAAGAAAAGGCTTTTTTTTTGTTGATAAAATGGTTTATGAAGTATGAAATTGGTTGAACATGTAAAATTTTTTCTCGTCTGGGAATACATGGATATGGAAAATCCAGATTCAAGAGTTTTGAGAGCTGAGTGAGACGTAATATCCACAAATTTTAAAATTAAGCTGTAATAACTGAATTTGAAGCCAAACGGGGGAACCAATTTTCTTCAAATTTGAAACATAATTTTTTAAAGATCATGTTCACAAGTATTGCAAATTTGAAGAAAATCGGCGAACCCATTTAGGCCCTAGCTTGATATAACGTGGATATAAGGACGCAAATTATAATATGAAGTTACACTCCGTTTCAACTGAATAGACACACCAAATTTTAAAAGGAGCTTCCCAAACATTGTGCCTTAATGTATCATTTGATGATGCTTGTTGTTTGTTTATAATACTGACAACATAAATCGGCTCTCTTGCAAAGTATTTCACATCGGAAAACGCATTTTTTTTTGCGTCAGCCGAATAGACACACGTATTGAAATTGGTTATAAAAGTTAATGGAAGGAAGTGTAACAAGGTTTTGTTTGAAAAAATTTTTTATTGGGCTATTCTAGAAGCAAGGAATGTCGTTTTTGTTTATTAAAGATTCATACATTTGATCCGGCACACAGTGGTCCGTTTGTTAAATTTCGGCGACAAAAATCATTTCCCACGCCATTTCCTAATGCAAATTAATTAAATTTGGTACACTTAGGGCCAGTTTTGCAGTTCAGGCCTTACTCTGAGTTGAATCAGAGTTAGCTAATCCTGAAAATTGTGATGGAAGCCCTTCCTCACCTACAATATTTACGTGGGATATTATAAGGCTTCCCCAAGTATATTGTATATAGGCTTTGTTACATTATCAACTGGATCCTCTGGAAGTTTAACTAATTTTCCATAGACTAACTCGAATGGTGAAATACCTATGCTAGAGTGTGGTGTTGTATTATAACTAAAAACAAAATATGGAATCCATTCATGCCAATTATCTTCTTTTGCAAAGGCAATAAGATATTCATTCAGCACTCTATGGTTCCGTTCTATAGAACCTAATGTTTCATGGTGATAAGGTGTTGATGTTATATGCTTTATCCCAAATGATATATAAATATTTTTCATCACTTCATTTATAAATTCTATTCCCATATCTGTTTTTAATGTTTTGAAACTACCGTGTCTAAGAATGAAATTATCTACTAAGGCTTTTGCCACTGTGCTTGCATCTTTGCTTTTAATAGGTATCGCTTCGATGTACTTGGTCAACTCAATTTTAATTTATTTCCTTATTTTGATTATTTATTAATACCGAGGCTAATTTTTAATTAAGTAATATTATTAACTAACTTAATTTAGATATTTTTATTCCAAACCTTATACCTCGTTTTTAAACCTACCTATAAAGGATCATTATGTTATACGTGTGTACATTTATTTTTTGCATAAATTATTTGTTTTATTTTATCAGGTTCTTTTTTCTTTCTAACGTATTTGATTAGTTCGCATTGTAAAGCGAATCCTTATTGATTTTTCAGAATCCTTATTGATTTTTCTTTCAATACTAACTGTTCCTTAGTAATTTTACTTTGCTTATCATGAGAACTTGTTTTATACTTATTAATTTGTTCTTTTACCATTTTGTTAAGGGCTTTCCAACAATATTTCCGTTTTATTTTCTTAATAGGTTTCTTGATGCTCATTAGTTCATTATGACAATTCTTTAAAATCCTTTTTCTTTCCTCTTCTTTGTTGATTGGTGGTCTATGAATTATCATTTTAAGTTTTGTATTCTTAGCACCCTTTTGTTTTTGCAGCGTGTTATAAATTTCATTACATTCGTTAATATTTATTTTCTCACATATTTTATCATTATCTGCAATTTCTATTTTTTCTTTTTCCTCTTCATTCATTTTTAATACATCTTCTTTGTCATAACTATATATATTTGCACGAGCTTCTCCTGAATCAGACCTTAGTCCAGATGAGGATTTTCGCTGGCGTACTTTATAGTTTTTATAATTATTACTAGAACTAGCTTCTCCTGAACTAGACCTAAGTCTATGTGAGGATTTTCACTGTATTCTATTATTACATTTTTATTATTTACATGAACTTGCGTACAAGTTAACCTTGAGTTAACTCAGCAACAGTTTTTCAGTAGAGGATTAACTTTATCTTTCAGCTATCAAAATTCTGAGGCCAACGATGTGCAACACAAAGGATATCACCCTTCTACGTCTTTTACGCATAGGAATAGAGATGGCACCACAACGAATTGCACTGGCAATAACTTTCAATATCGAAATCGAGATGGCGCCACAACTAAAAAGACTCTAGCAGATGAAAACGAAAAGACGTGTCTGCACATGAATTATTTTTAACTTTCGTTTATTGAACAAATAAATGTATTTCTGGATTAAATAAATAAGAATTAAATATAGAATTCTATATTTGGTTTGTTTTAGTAGTGCTTAGTAAGTAAGCCCGCTACAACTGGTGACCCCGACGTGATCCAGAGGAATTTTTCATTCCAAGGCACGTACGCAACTTTTCTTCATTTTTGTTGTATGCCATACAATCTCCGTAAGCTTAAAGGACGTAAACTCAAATTCTCGGATCCAGAATCATCGTCTGACGAAGATGCCACTCTCGTGCAACAAAACGACTCGACTATGTCCAAGCCAGGAGACGAAACAAATATGGAGCTCATTAATCAGCTCCTTGACGAGCTTCGAGAAGCAAACGAGGTCATAGAACAGCTCAAGAAAGTAAATCTTGTTCAAACTAGTATCGTTACTCCAACAGGAGCAATGTCTTTCGAATCTGGTGCACCACAAGCGTAAAACCACTCGAACAACGCACAGCCAACATTCGCAAATCGCTTAGAGCAACACCAACCTCGTGTGCCACGCGTTCCTTTACCGAAATTCAATCCTCAGTATCCACAACTTTGGCTGACTCAGGTAGAAATGTCATTCCAACTCGCTGGTGGCAACAACGATGATGAACGCTACGCCAATTTGTCCGTTAGTTTTGAAGGTGATGCCTTAAGAGCAGTTGGCGATCTAGCTAGTAATCCACCTAGCACGAACAAGTTTATGGCACTCAAGGAACGATTGGTGAACCACTTTGCTCCTACTCCAGAATCGCAACTACGTCGAATGTTGCGGGGCGAAGACATGACAGGTAAGAAGCCATCATCCATCCTCGCACACATGAGGCATCTCTCTGATGAGCGCTGTGACTCGTAAATTATGCGCACACTCTTCTTCGATCGACTCCCCGAGAAAATCTGCACGGTTCTTCTGGCAACCGGATAAGAAGATCAAGACAAGCTTGCTGAAATCGGCGACAAAATATTCGATATGTCCACCACGCAACACTTATGTCCTATCTCCACTTCATCGATAGCACCAGAAAAATCAATACAAGCTATTTCGAGAGAAGACACAACAATTCTGGAGGACCTCAAGAAGTCAATCGAATATCTTCGTAAAGAAATTCAGATTCTAAAGTCAGACAAGCAAGCGAACAGCAGATCAACATCACGCAACAGGTCGCAGAGCAAGCAACGAGTCACAAAAAGCGAAAAACCCGACTTATGCTACTTCCACCAAAGGTTTGGCAGCGAAACACGAAAATGTAAAGCTGGATGCCGTCATTGGACGGAAAACTAAAATTGCCGTTGGGTGTACAGGCGGTCACTCACGGCAACAGCGACTACCACCGTCTACAAATAACCGACAAAACAAACGGAATGTCCTTCTTGATCGACACCGGAGCCGACATTTCTGTATTACCTAAGAAGTATGTGAAAAATAACACACCAGTCATATCTCAACTTAACGGAGTCAATGGTACTACTATTTCGACATACGGTACTAAACTTTTGGTACTTGATCTAGGGCTCAGGCGAGAGTTTCGTTGGTTATTCACAATAGCTGAAGTAAAACAGCCTATCATCGGAGCAGACTTCATCCATCACTTTGATTTAACCATCCGATTAAGTCAAAAGTTGATCAGCGACAGTAAAATCGATCTGAGCGTGCAGGGTCGTCTCGTCAGCAGTTCACAACCAACACTCAGAACTATAGACGAAAACAATCGCTTTGCCGCCATACTAAAAGATTTCATCGATATCACGCATGACAAACAGATCCGCGTCCAAGAACACCTTGTCCAGCATCACATTATCACCAAAGGACACCCAGTTGCGGAACGAGCCTTGCCGGCGAAAAACTTAAAGCAGCCAAAGAGGAATTCCAGAACATGATGCTTCAAGGGATCTGTAAACCATCTAAGAGTGAGTGGGCATCTCCATTGCAAATGGTACAAAAGAAATCTGGAGGCTGGAGGCCGTGTGGTGACTACCGTCGCCCCAACTACCGTCGTACCCGATTCCACCAGCCACCAACTCCACGGTTCCACCATTTTTACAACCCTCGACCTCAAAAGAGCATATCATCAGATACCACTCGCTCCAGAAGATCAGCAAAAGACCGCCGCCGTCATTACACCATTCGGCCTCTTTGAATTCAACATGATAACCTTCGGCTTATGCAATGCCGCACAAACGATGCAACGTTTCATGGACTCAGCGTTAAGAGGACTTGAATTTTGTTTTTGCTACATTGACGACATCCTCATTCAAATGAGAAAATGCATCGTCAACATTTACGTATCGTCTTCGAGAAACTCCAGCAGTTCGGCCTAGTCATCAATGTATCGAAGTGCATCTTTGGACACTCAGAGGTAAGGTACTTTTAGGATATAACGTCGACAAATCAGGTATAAAACCTCCAACTGATCGTGTCGAAGCACTAACAAGTTATCCAAAACCAACGACGATGGATCAACTGCGTAAGTTCTTAGGTTCGTGGAACTTTTATCGAAGCTGTATACCTAGTGCTTCAAAGACGCAAGCTTCCCTGATAAACTTAACAATCGGAGCTAAAAAGAATGACAAAAGACCAATCCAGTGGACGCCCGAAGCATGTAGAGCATTTGAAGAATGCAAAAACAAGTTGAGGGACACAGTGCAACTAGCCCATCCACTCTCAGATGTGCCCCTGGTACTACGATGTGACGCCTCAGATACTGCAACCGGAGCGGCACTTGACCAACATGTCGACGGTCAACTTCAACCTCTTGGCTTCTTCTCCAAAAAACTAAATCCGAGAGAGTCAAAATACAAAGTCTATGGCCGAGAACTCCTCGCCATCTACAGGGCAGTAAAACATTTTTGTCACCTCATCGAAGGTCGGGAACTTATAATCCTCACCGACCACAAGCCGTTGATTTATGCCTTCAACCAGAAATCCGATCACGCATGCGACCGCTTCGCTTGACAGCTTGAGGAAACCGGGCGCTTCTCAACCAGGATCGAATTTGTTTCTGGGAGGGAAAATATCGTAGCCGATGCGTACTCTCGTATAGACACCATCAACATGCCTATAGTAATCAATGCAACAGACCTAACCGGCAAGCAGAGAAACGATGATGAATTGAAGCTTCTTCTTCAAACTCCCGACAAGAATTCACTTCAACTACGGCCGCTTCGAATCGATGACACTGATGCAATCGTGTATTGCGACGTTGGAGGCAAGGACATCCGTCCGTATGTGCCAATAACTCTCCGCAGAAAAGTTTTCGACAACGTACACAAACTATCACATCCCAGTGGAAGAGCGACTAAACAACAAATCTGCAAAAAGTTTGTGTGGCCAAGTATGTGCAAAGATATACTTTCGTGGGCCTGATCTTGTATACAATGCCAAAATAGCAAGATAAGTCGTCACGTCAAGAACCTACCAATACATATCGACATGCCAAGTAGAAGATTCGACCATGTCCATATCGACATTGTCGTAATGCCACTTGTAAACGAATTTCGATACCTATTAACGATGATGAGGAACACAACTCAAATCTGCATTATTCGAAGCGCTCACGAAACTCATCGGAAGGACGCGTATCAGGACCACTGCCTACCATCCAGCTTCCAACGGAATGATCGAACGATGGCACAGATCATTGAAATCAGCAATAAAGTGCCAGGAAGCAACAGATTGGGTAAGTTTCCTTCCAACAGTCTTATTAGGTTTACGCACGAGCTTCAAAGAAGACATAAAATCGATTGCGCCGAACTCGTATTCGGAACAACTCTGAGATTGCCAGGCGAATTCTTTTTACATGAAGAAACATCCCTGGATCCCGAGATTTTCGTGGACAGTACGAACACAACCATACGAAGGACCATACGCTGTCCTGGAACGTATTTCAGATTACGTATTTAAAGTAGACGGAACACCGACAACAATATCCACAGAACGTCTTAAACCAGCATTCTACGAAAACTTTGTCCAAACTAACGAAGCAGACGATCCAAGATGCAGTTCTACTCCAATGAACATTCCATCACGGCACGAATCCAGAACACCATTGACGATTCCACCAACATCAGCACCAATTGCAACACCAAACAATTCCACTCGACCATCGCCATCAGCGCTACAGGCAAGAAGAAGATTTTTTGTATTTTTAACGACCAAAACACATGAGCAGAAAGAAGTGTCTAGCAGCTGAAAACGAAAAGACGTGTCTGCACATGAATTATTATTAACTTTCGTTTATTGAACAAATAAATGTATCTCTGGATTAAATAAATAAGAATTAAATATAGTATTTTATATTTGGTTTGTTTTAGTAGTGCTTAGTAAGTAAGCCCGCTACAAGACCCTCAATTTGGTGCCTGAGTTAACTCACCAAATTAGACGAGTTAACTCAGACTTAACTTTCGATTTCAATTGACTGAAAAACACGTTTTTGGAGTTAACTCCGGTTTAACCCCGAGACTAGGATGATCTCGCACTGAAAAACTGGCCCTTAATGATTTGGGGATGCTGAGTACACAGTCACTTTCGGATTGTGATACTAAGCCTGATACAAAATATTTCGAGTACCTACTTAAAAGATTCTCCACAAACGTTTTTTTTATCTCTTAATAGTCTCCCAAATATGGTTAGAGCAAAAATTGAAAAGTTAAACGAGGTCTTCTCTACAGGTCCTGACGGCATCCCAGCAGTTGTCCTCAAAAAATGTTTTTTTCGCCCACTGACCTCTCTCCTTAGGCTATCTTACTGTCGGGATGTTTTTCCTCAATTTATGCAAAGTGTCCTTCATAGTTCCTATCCATAAGAAAGGGCCAAAGATATGTGTCTAACTATCGCCTAATAGCTAAACTTTCTTGCATACCGAAAATTTTCGAAAGTATTCTCTATACTCGTTTTTACTGTTAACCTATTTTGTCTCCCGTTCTTAGCTGCCAGATCAACAACAACACACCTTGTGAAATTTGTGTCTGATACGCTGTGTACTATGGAAAAAGGGGACGAAGTTGATGTAAAATCCGCACTGATTTTAGCAAATCTTTCGACAAAATATCTCACAAAATTATTACTTTCAAATTAAAAAAACCTCGGCTTTCCTTCACTTTTTATCTCATGGATTGACTCATATTTGTCTAACAGAAATTACATTGTCCGATTCAGATCATCCCTTTCCTTTCAGCGCCCCTTCCGGTGTTCCACAAGGCAGTAATCAATGTATCGCCAACATTATGCAGTGTGATCTTTTGATTTATGCTGACGATATTAAAATATTTAATCGTATGTCATCAACCACTGATTCTCGCTATCTGCAAGAGAACCTTGATAGATTTTCTCTTTAGTGCAAAAAAAACTTTCTGCAACTAAATGTAAAAACCATTATTTTTGTCAGAAAACGCTTACCTGGGCCAATTCGACCCTATTTCTTTCAGGGGGGTGCAGTGCCATGGTAATTCCTCTCATGACTTGGGGGTCATATGCGATAGAGAGCTTAAATTTCACTCTCATATTGATAATATCTTCAAGAAAGCTTGGGTTAAAATAATAAAACGTTGGTCAAACGAATTTCAAGACTCATATGTGTCTAAAGCACTTTATATCACCTTTGTCAGACCTATTCTCGAATATGCTTCTCAATTTTGGTCACCGCATCAAGTTAACCAAATTAAACGGATTGAAACTGTTCAGCGTAGATTTCTTCGCTTTGCACATGCTTAGCCTTTCGTGGGATGATAATTATCATCTCCCTCATACATTCAGCCACATATTTTGGGTCATTTCAAAAATAGACTTGGCTCAGTTCTTGAATTCGACAATCCTTTTTTTTAATTTTGAAATATTGGACCATGTTATGACCTAAATTGTGTAGCCCCTTTTTGAAGTAGAAAACATTAGGTAGTACCTCTCAACTCAGCTTCCCCAAATCATTAAGTGTATCAAATTTCATTAATTTGCATTAAGAAATGGCGTAGGAAATAATTTTTTGTCGCAGTAATTCAACAAACGGACCACTGTCTGTTTATGTGATCCAACTAAATTTCGATGGATTTGGGGGGGGGGGGGGCTGTGCTGCTGAAAAGTTATGGGTTCAAAAATATCCTAAAATTGTGGAAAATCTCTTTCCAATATTTTTTATGATTTATTACAGCCAGATTTCAGCTTTGAAACTCAAACTCATAATAAGTGCAAAAGTAGCTAATTTCTCCCTATACCATAACATCACCACCTCGAATATGGTGACGCGCTTAAAAGGTTTTTATCCCAGCTTTCAAAATTAATTTGTTTTACATTCGAAAGGCCTCCATTTTTTCCAACTCATATGAATCATTGCACAAAATGCAATTAAAGCGTAGTACGCTGCTGATGCGAAACGAAAAATCCCATACAAAAATGACACAACGAAATCATAAACTAAAAATTTAGTTTTACTTTTCGTTTTGCAGTACGCCGTCGATGAACGAAATTGAAAATTGTTGCATCCTTTTTGGAGAAGTCTACACTCTTTTTTCGCACACAATTAATTACCCAGGCTATTTTTTGTGTGCGGAAAAATGACATTTGTGTGTATTTTTGTTGTTTCTTTCATTACAGCGTGGCTGTCTGGTTTGTAATACATTCTAATCACTGATCTCTATAATATATGTATATTATATGTGTATTATAGAGATCAGTGATTCTAATAAACTAGTATTAAAATTGTTATTTGTACTACCAAGAAGATTAAAAGGTAATCGAATAAAATAAAATAAAATCTTTTGGTATTAAAATTTAATAAATTAAGTACAGGCGTACATTTTTAATACAAAAAATATTGAAATTTAATAAAAATTGTATTAAAACAATCGGGACGCGTGTATTTTTAATACAAAAAGTATTAAAATTTAATACAAATTGTATTAAAAAATAGTGGACACCCTGTATTTGCCAAGTATTAAATTTCAATAAATTTTTGGTGTTGTCATATATAAAAATATTAAAAAGTACCCCAAAATTTTTAACCGTGAGTTTAAAATGTTTTCTGGTCTTAGCAATAACTTACACTGTACTTTATATAGTCCTTAGAAAGAAACCTAGGGAACAAAACGGTCGGAGTCCTCAAAGGAGAACCTTGTCCAGATAGATCCTTGAAGAGGAACTTAAAGGAACAAAACAATCAGGAATCCTTATCGGAAACCCAATATTCTTGGCAAATGAGGAACGAAGCGGTTGGAACCCTTGAAGGAGAACCTCATCCAATGGACTTCCAGAAGAGGAGCTAAGAAGAACAAAACGATCGGAACTTCTTATGGCAATTCCTTTATGTTCAATAGTCGAAAAAGTATTTTGACAAAAAAAATATTTCGCATTTTTCCTTATATCTTTCGTTTTTTTGATAAAACAAATCTGAAAAAATATATTAAGGGTATTCATGCAAAAGCGTAAACTCGTCGTAATCGTTGTAAAGTTTTAAACTTCGTAAATCTGTCAAATTTTCCATACAAATTGTGACAGAATTACGAAGTTTTAAACTTTACAACGATTACGACGAGTTTACGCTGTTGCATGAATACCCATATTAGTTATAATTGTATCAAGATGAGCTTCAAAAAACATTCATTATAGTTTCGAAAATAAAAATTGTATTTCAAAAACGTATAGGAAGAAAGTATTTTGACAATATTAAATAGGTTTGCAAATGCCGGTTTAGTTTTTAGTACAGGCAGTGAGGACATGCTTATGCTTTTGGATGCTGAATTCAAATCCGTCATCTGTTTGTGGCTAGGTATCAGATGGGTTTTCAAGAAATTTCCGTTAGAAAATTACCAAAAATCGGTTTTTTGCTATTTTTGAGACCTTGTAACAACTAGAATTAAAAGGAAAGAAGTCTGAAACGCCTTCTGAAAGGTCGTTCCAATGGCCCAATCTCTAATTCTCTATACTCTTGATTGGTACCCACAACTGGACGAGAAGAGAAGACAATTTAGACATTTTACTTACTTCACCTTATTACCTTTGCCTGAGTAAGCCTATGTGAATCGTAAGAATAAAATTCAAATTAATGTGTGTTAACATGATTTTTTAATTTTGTTCATGATATGTTATGTATGAATAAAGTTTATTCAATAGGGGGAAATTTCGTCCTCAAGAAAAAATGTTGGTGAATAGCACAATGAATTCATGAAGTAGGTCCTTTTTACGAGGAACATTCATGTAAAGATTTCATTAGAAAAAGGTGTTGCCTTTTTCATCAGTTTATTATTTTCATGGCTTCACTGTTTCTTTGACTTGGTGCAAAAATTCAACTGGATTCAATGCTTCCCATGCAGAATACAATTTCATTGCAAAAAATCATGCTTCGAGAAACACGAGGACTTCAATGATGAATAGTAATGGACAGAGTCCTGAGCTTGTGATTTTTTGGTTCTCATCTTGTTAGATAAAGTTCACAGTGACTTTCTGTGAGAAAATAAATGTAAAATGAACTGAACGTAAATCAAATGGCGTTTTTGAAAACGCAAATATAGCTTTTGATTTGAAGTGAGAATGAGCACTGCTTTTTGGTTCGTTTTAATTAAATTAGAAAATACACCACCGATGTTGATGATTTCACTAGTAGATGATTAAGTGAGTTCCATTCACAAAGTGATTTCCTTGGTGAACATTCATGACATTTTTCAGCTAAGAGTAGATAATGGTCTGGTGAAAAAGCAACTCCACGTACCTAGTAATATCACTGATGTATATTCACGGTATGTTTCATCAAAAATAATTAATTATGGAATAAACAAGTTTTCTTAGTGATTTCACTACTGAATATTCACCAAGAAAATCACTTGGTGAACGCCAATGCCAACCCCATGTTGCATCGATGCTTTCACCTAAAATTCCTTTCGTGAAGCTTCCATTCATCGAGGAAATAGCTGGGGATTCCCTGGTGAATTTTTGAAAATTTCCTACTGGGTAAAGGCAGGCGTCATACGATGTATGCACGAAATGATATGAATATTATAACGATACCTTCCCGTAAGAATGTATTAATAGCCCAGGAAAATTAGACTTTCACTTCGAAAAAATTGCGACAAAGCTGATTTTTGGTGGAGTGGCTTAAAATGACGTCTTAAGCATTTCCTGAAAAGTACCCTAAATTTGGCCCGGGGCTAAATTTTGTAGGGGGGGTGAAAGGGGTTGAAGTTCAGTTTTTTGGGAATTGCTCCTAAACTATCGGTTTTATTGAAAAAATGTGAAGGTAAAAATTAAAGCTGATGTTATTTTACACAACAAATGTTAACATACTTTTTTTCGTAGAACCAATAGTTTCAGAGAAAAACGTTAGATAACTTCATGGAGCAGTGAGTTAAGTCCAAAAAATTTATAAAATTTTTGCTTATCGCTGGGAAAATTTTGTTTTGTGATTTATGTTTAAGTACAACTCCTTATTGTAAAATCAAGTTTTTGGGGTGGTAGGGGAAAGGGAATGGCCGCCATCTTGAAAACAAGGTTGATTTTGTTTTTGCTTAATAACTCGTTGAAATTGCGTTTTTCAAAAAAATGACCAAAAGACAGATTTTAGACGATTAAATTATCTAAAAAATGAGCCATTAAACAGCTCTGTATGTTTATTAATCTCAAAGTTACAGCGGATCAAAGGTCACCTATGCCTCATATAAGGTGGGGATGAAATGACGTTTTTTAAGGTTTTTCGCTTATTTGTGAATTTTTTTGGTCAGAATAGAAGACTCATTTTACAGACAATCAAGAACAGTGCAAAATATTTTCCAGACATCATCAAAAAAACTCACAAATAAGCAAAAAACCTTTAAGAACGTCATTTAATCCCCACCATATATGAGACATAGGTGACCTTTGATCCGCTGTAACTTTGAGATTAATAAACATACAGAGCTGTTTAATGGCTCATTTTTTAGATAATTTAATCGTCTAAAATCTGTCTTTTGGTCATTTTTTTGAAAAACGCAATTTCAACGAGTTATTAAGCAAAAACAAAATCAACCTTGTTTTCAAGATGGCGGCCATTCCCTTTCCCCTACCACCCCAAAAACTTGATTTTACAATAAGGAGTTGTACTTAAACATAAATCACAAAACAAAATTTTCCCAGCGATAAGCAAAAATTTTATAAATTTTTTGGACTTAACTCACTGCTCCATGAAGTTCTCTAACGTTTTTCTCTGAAACTATTGGTTCTACGAAAAAAAGGATGTTAATATTTTTTGTGTAAAATAACATCAGGTTTAATTTTTACCTTCACATTTTTTCAATAAAACCGATATTTTAGGAGCGATTCCCAAAAAACTGAACTTCAACCCCTTTCACCCCCCCTAAAAAATTTAGCCCCGGGCCAAATTATGGGTACTTTTCAGGAAATGCTTAAGACGTCATAATAAGACACTCCACCAAAAATCAGCTTTGTCGCAATTTTTTCGAAGTTTGGCCATTTTTTTGTCTAATTTTCCTGGGCTATAAGCGACATTTCAAAAATTTTAAAGGCATTGACAAAAACCTCTGGTCCAGTTATTTATTTATGTATTTAAAAAAATAAAAAGTTTAGGAACGGGATTTTCAACTCAAAATGCCTCGAAAAATCTGTTTACTACAACAAAATACCCAAATAAATAATTGAATAAGAGATATTTTAAAAATTTAATTTTAAATTTTTAAAATGTCGCTTAATACATTCTTACGGGAAGGTATCGATAATATAATAATTAGGGTACTGTAGGAGTTGTAACGCTTCGTTACTTACTTACTTACTTACTTAAGGTGGCGGGACCAAAAATCACGCGAGAATTTTCCTCTCAAAACAGCCTAACGCGTTCTCATCCACCGTTAGCAGTGTCCATGCCTCTGCACCATACATCAGGATCGGGATGATAAGCGTCTTATACAGGGACAGTTTAGTTGCTCGAGAGAGGGCTTTGCTTCTCAATTGCCTTCTTAGCCCAAAGAAACAGCGATTGGCAAGAGTAATTCTTCGTTTGATCTCAGCGCTGGTGTCGTTCGCTAAGTTTATAGCGGATCCTAGGTAGACAAAGTCTCTGACTACCTCAAAATTATATCTGTCTATATAGTGACGTTCTGTCCGAGACGTCGGTGTTGGGTGTCCTTTCTTGTGGACAGCATATATTTCGTTTTGCTTTCATTCACCGTGAAAC
This sequence comes from Dasysyrphus tricinctus, assembly GCA_963921185.1. Classification (NCBI taxonomy): domain Eukaryota; kingdom Metazoa; phylum Arthropoda; class Insecta; order Diptera; family Syrphidae; genus Dasysyrphus; species Dasysyrphus tricinctus. The sequence continues at coordinate 125,163,779 of OY992530.1, forward strand.
CCATCTTCTTGGCTTCCTTCTCAATACTCACAAAAGCACCACTGACATCACGCTTTGTTCGTCCGATTATGTCAATGTCGTCAGCGTAATCGAGTAATTGGACAGATTTTTGAAAAATTGTGCCTCTAGTGTTAACGTGAGAGTTTGGCACTATTCTTTCAAGAACGATTTTGAAGAAGTCCCATGACAGCGCGTCGCCTTGCCTAAAAACTTTTTTGACATCAAAGGTGCCAGTGAGGTCTTTACCGACCTTGATGGAGCAGCGTGCATTCTCCATCGTCATCCTGCACAAACGGACGAGTTTCGCAGGGATACCAAAATTAGATATTGCTCTATATAGCTTGTCTCTATAGATGCTGTCATACGAGGCCTTGAAATCGATGAAAAGGTGGTGGGTATCGATTTGAAACTCCTGGGTTTTCTCCAAGATCTGCCGTAGTGTGAATATGGTGGTAACGCTTCGTTACAGCATCTCTTTTAGTTGGGGAACTTCAGCACTCTTCTCAACCTGATCCTCACTAAGCAAGGCACAAAAATGATCCTTCCACCTGCGTTACTGATACTCAATTGATAAAATTGTGCCATTCACATCCACTACAGGATGATTGCTGCTGCTTTCTTCCCGAAAACTTCTTTGGATGTTTTGTACAATTCCTTCTTCGTGTGGAGTTTTCCGCATTTTTTATGAGACCGTCTTATCTCACCCTCCTGTCACGTCTCACACAGCGATAGACCATCTTATGTGCTAAGCGGTAGTCGCCTCGCAATTCAGCCTTTCGTTGAGCATCTGCTTCGGGATTTATTAGCATTATCAACAATTTGCGAGCTTAATTTTATCCCAGGTGTCTTGGGATATCCAGGAGTCTCTCGCTCTTGTCCGCTTTGGCACAGTCTTGGATCCAGCCATCAATTGTTGAATGTTGAATTCCGTTTAGTGATGATGCTCTGTCCTTTAGGTTGGTGACATAGTTACGATCACTTAGTGATTTCTCAGTGGCAAGAAAGGTTCCTTTATATGGATTCTGCTAATGCGTCAAAGTAAACTATTATACTGCATGGAAGACTACGAAAAATAATGGTAAATAGTGTTTAATTTTATTTTCAAAATTTGTCAAGTCAACTCTTAACAATAAAACTCGTGATTTTGGCCCCCTCCCTTTGTCAAATCAATTACTAACATTTGAATCTTCTCAACTTAAAGTGCTCCAACGTTAGCTGAAGAAGAATCAGTTTCCCTTTCTCTGGCAAAAACAAAAAAGAAATTCTTTGAAGCATCAATTGGTAATGCCACAGGTTGTCCGACAGAGCAATTCAAACACGCAAGCTTCAACCCTTGATTTGTTATATTAGGAGATCTTTGATAATTCATCAGCAAACGTTCTAAGATTTACATTCTAAGGACACACAACAGTAAATTCTAGGTATTCCTTTGTGTTGGAAGCATAGCAGATCTCGTTCTCGTTCTTCTATTTTTTTTTTAAACATCATCATCCCTTTTTTGGTTCTAAAAATATCTAACACTAACACAATGGAACTTTGGCACGCCATGTGTTTCTGCTTAGTGCACCTACAGCTGGCAACGATATTCCTTGTGTCAGTGCTTAATTTGATTTTATTACAAAAACCCAAACTTTGCGCATACATCTGCAATTGCAATTCAATTAAAAGTTGCAGCATGCTATTTTCCATCCCGGCTACATAGCGAGTATTGTTTGCCTCTCGAAATTGTAGCAGTTTTAGAATTTACCGATGGAGGGTGTGATGGAATGGGGAATTTGCAAGCCCCCCGGCACGGCATCGCGATTCTATTTATACTCTTGAGGCGACTGGTCATTGGGATTGGGATGATGGTGCCCCGCAGTGGCACTGATTTATAGAAACATAAACAATTCAACTGTTAAGTGATATATGTGGTATTGCGGCTGATTATAACGATGGAGACGCAGCGACGACCACCACGGGGATGTTGGCTTCGTAAAAATCCCACCTCTATAGAAGTTCCATATCGGCCCCGCGCGCCGTACTCGAGTCGTTTTTGATAAAGTGTATTCTTTAAACAAACATTCCACCAAGGGGGGCAGATTTATTGGACTTTTAATTGACAGTGTGTTTTGACGGAATTCAAGTCAGATGTGACAGTTGGAATAGGAGCCGATGATTGTTTTATAATTGAATGAGATTGTGGACTTATAATTCACATGTAGAAGGTTTATCTAATTTGAATACATTTTACCTATAGTCAATTTAGGAGAAGATGAGTGATGGTTGTTTGAAAAATATGGAATGGGACTTAAATTTTACAGAAATTTAAAATCACATTCCAAATGGTTTTATTTCAATAGATAAAGTTGTGTCTATGGTTTCAAAGTGACTATCATTGTTTATAAATTATTTCATTCAAGTCCGAAAACAATGGAGGGAACTCGAATTCAAATATCAAACAAATGCCTTCAGGTCAATGCAATGATAATATTGCATTTAATTTTAATTGATTTCTAATTTGAATCGATTTATTTTGGGGTTTAAAATTCAAACAATAGAAACTATTATACCGCAAATAATCCTACAGAGGATACTGTTTGTTTTTAAATAAAATAATTACTATCCAAGCCAATTTACCCAATTATTAATATTGATTCATTATCAATTGATTTTGATAAAATAAGTAAAATTTTCTGAATATTAAGGTGATAGACAAATGCAGGAAGATAATGCAACATTTTAGAAAAATAATTCAACAAGAATTAAATAACATTCTTTTCCCCTCAAATTATTTTATCCAAATACCTGGCATTTCAAAGAGTCTCGTTGTTAAGAGGCCTCCGGACGAATTTTTGAGAAATATGGAAAATTGGCCTAATGGATTCCAAAGGATCTCAGCCATATGCATATGAAAGAATAATGTTTTGGGTTCAAAATGGGTGGACTTAAATTTTTTATTTTGGACTTTGATTTTGTTTTATTTCAAAAATCCAGGGAGAGGTTTTGTCAAAATCACATAAACCTGCCAAATGGATTCCTAAGGATTTTGAAGTAGGAGAGGTGTACATATATAATAAGTATATCATTGTAACGTTAATGATTAGGGCTTCAATATGGGTGGAAAAGATTTTTGAGTTTTATCCTTATTTTTTGAAATATTTGCTTTTGGAAATGGACAAATTTTCTACTTTTCAATTGCGTTTTTAAGTAATAAGAAATTAACCAAATATATTGAAACTTTCTCATAATGATGTAAGAGTTCTAATAAACTAAATCACTAAAAAAAATTAGCGCAAAAACTTAAATTTTATTAGAAACTACCTTTTTTACACAGGTCTCTTTTCCAACAAAAAGTCGTTATTTTCAAATATTTCGAATTTTTAGTACATCTATTTGCCACATGATGGCTTTTCTTCGAAAATGAACATCATGTTGGATTTTGAATCAAACACGAACCAGATGCAACATTATACCACTATCGCAAGTGTACCTGTTGTTGTTGTTGGTTTTTGGGTATTTCATCTGTTTTTTTTTTTTGCAATTAATGAAGGTTGCAAAGCAGTGGTGGTAGTTTTTTTGTTTCATAGTTAGCTCTAACTTAAATTTTGCTTGTGTGTGTGTACACTTCAGATATATTTATTTCATTCTTGTCGATCTTGGCAAGAATTTTCGTTTTTAATTTTTGTACCACAAAATATATGTGGAGGTATGTAGGTTTGAAGGAAAAATTTGTTCTTTGGAGGATTTCTCTGTTTTCACGTTTGGAGGTGGATGTGGAGAATAATGAATGTTCTGAAGCAATGGTAGACTAGGTGGCGGTTGTTTTTGTTTGCCATTTTTTGCTCTCATTTATCCTTTTTTGTGTGCTTGCTTGTGTACTCTTGCATATACATTCATAAATATAATCTCGATCTTCTAGTAATGACATAAGAATTTTGGTTTTTGATGGTTTCGAGGATTTCTATACAGCATACAAATAATATGTAGGTGGTATGAAGGAATATTTTGTTTATTTTATGTATTTATTTATTCAGTACCGAAATAAAAAATATTTTAAGAAATACAGATGAATAGAATAACATACCTTATTTGTTTAATTGCAAAAATAAACTTACCTAGTCGAGGAGTATGTTCGCAAATGATGTAGGTATTTAACATTCCTTTAAATCGAGTAAACTTACTGTAAAGTTAAAATGCTATTTGTTTGAGCATAGCATAAATGAGGCTGTGAGTGCAAAAGTGGAGTAACCCACTTTTTTTATCATATTTATCGTCTTGAATCGATTTTTAATACTAACTGAGATTCAAGGAGTGTACGTCATATTTTTGGAAAGATTAGATATTTTAGAAATTAAAACTGTAGCTTTGATGACTTTTGATGATTTTTGATGCATTAATGAAAAAAATACGAGACAAAAAAACATTATTTCCATACATTCATTTTTTTTCTATTAATTTTCTAGGCAAATGCGCCCGAAAATAGCGATATTTTCACTCTAAACGAATTTGCACCTCTTATATTTAGTAATTTATCATTTTCACTTGAATCATTACATTTTTATAAAATTATAATCCTTGTTATATTATCATTAATTTCATACCTCAAGAAAAAAATTACTGAAGTTATAAACCATTTGCGGAGAGCTTATTCGTGATATTCCAAATCCTGTATTTGTACCTAGTTTGCAAAATTTTGGGTTGAGTAAATGTTAAAAATCGATATAAGATCCTGTGGTTAACCTAGCAATAAGTCTGATAAACCAAAATAACTTGTTGTTAATCAAAATTATTACAAAATTCAAATTTTTAAAATCGTATTTAAAATGAAAATATTATTGCAAATGGAGTGAAAGCGTGCTTTTAAACCTTTCGAAACCTCTCAACTACTCAAACGAAATGCAAATATAATTTTAGCACGCTTTGAAAATTTAACATTTTTTCAAATTTCTTCAGATATCTACATTATTTCTGAAAAAGTGAAAATCGAAGCAATTTTTCTCGACTTATATCCAAATTAATACAGCTGGATCGACATTTTTTTGTTTTTTTTTTGCTAAGTCTCTAAAATGATCAAAATGCAACTTTGCTTGTAATTGATTAAAAATTGAAATTTATTTGGGAGCTTGTGAGCAATGCACATAAACATTCTCATATATGTACACTCAAATTTTAGTTTGGTTTTGCAAAATAGAATTTTGGAAAACTAAAATCATTTGGTGGGTGTGGTCAACAGATATTAACTACATAATTCACAGGTAGGAGGATTTATACAGGGTGTCCTGTAAATAATGGAAAACCTTGTAACTGGTTGTAGCAAGCCTTATGGCCTTTCCAGAAAAAAATATAAAAACAAATATTTTCCGAGTGGTTACTTTGTTATGATGTTTTTTCCAAAAGTCGTAAGAAGTACTACTTTCCTCAAATACGTGAACGCTACGACCATGGATGAACAATTTTTACTATTTTTCTATTCTTGTAATATTCTAGAATAACTGTTTTAATGGATGGGTGGTAAAATTGTATAGTAGTTATTGCATTTTTTTTATTATAATTTTTTAAAATATTTTTTTCAGTACAAAAATTTATTTTAACCAAAGTTTGATTACCCCTAATAAATTAAAATTGTATGAGAACATGAATGGCCAATTGCTTAAAAAAGTTGTCCATTTAATGCACTTTCCAAAATGGTATAACACATGCTTGTGTATTAACGAAATAACCAAAAAAAATTTGTCAATCATCTAATAAAACAGCTTTTAACATTTTCGCAAAATGTCTATCAAAATGTTACAATAACATCCAAATTTGGGTTGGACAAAGATTTCCTGTTTTGATGTGTAAGGGGGTTCAGTGCAAGTATAAAACTCGATTTTAGGTGTTGAAAGCCCCACCATTCGGCCACCATATTGAAAAACGAGTTCTAAAGAGTTTTCCATGGCAACTTTAATTTTATTAGTCTTAGAAAAAAAAACTTTGGTACAAATTTGTAGCAAATTACGGTACCTTCCATACAAAAGTTAGTAAACCGCAAAGGAAAATATTTTTTGCTTAAAAACGACGCCTACGATTTTGATTAAACTTTTTTCATATACTAAAATTAGTACGATCTACTTTCTTATCTTCTTATTTGGAATTTTCTCGTTATCGGCTTAACAGATTTACATGAATTTCAAATTTCAGATAAGATCAAATAGTATTGCATAGCAACATTTTCAAAAAAGAAGGATTTAAAAAAAACAAGTTAAAATTTTTTTTTGAAAATTCGATATCTCAAAAACGGGTTGACAATTTTTTTTAATTTTTTTTTTATATACACATAAATATTTACTTTAGACTTGCGTACCAAAATTTGTTCTAAAAAATGTTTTTAGAATTTTATATAGGTACCTATAAAAAACTATTTTTTTAAAAAACCGCTCCAACGTTTTTAATTTTTTTTCCCATACAATTACATATATTCAATCAAGAATTAAAATGGCATTCTTTTTTTCACCTCAAACTGTCAAAAGAATTGTTTTAGCCAGTTCAAATGTCGTATTTCATGCTTCTCTACATTTTTCTCTTATAATTTCCATGTTTTTGTAGGTATACAATTTTCTTAAACCCGCAGTGTCTTGAACATAAGAGCAAGTACGTGCGACCCAGTCGTGCATTTTATTTTAAATACATACCTAGGTACCTATCTAACTAGGAACATTACTATTTTTGTATATTTATTCATTTCCTCAAGAGACGACATATTTTGGGTTTGAAGGCAGTAGGTATTTACAATTCATAATTCGGGAATTTTTAACAAATAATAGGTACCTACATTTTCATCATAAAAAAAAACACAAATAGCTAATTATTTTGTTAAACTAATCGCTTTTGTTATTTACCTTCCAATATCTAGAAGAAAAAACCTTTAAACCACACACAAAACAAAAACACCCATTAATTATATATAATAATCAATTCCTTCCGGTCTTCCTGCTTGATCCTTTACCTGCCATAACAATATCCTAAAATCTAAAATCATTCAAGTTCAAGATCAAGTTAAAAAAAACTACCCCCATTCCAATAAGTGCATGACCTACAAATATTTGAAATGTTTCTATCTATCTACCCTCATAAGAAAACAAAAACTACAAAAGAAATGAAGATACAATATACAAATACTATCAACATTTATCATATTTATTATTCCCAAACGAGAAAAAATAAAACAGATAAAACTTCACAAATAGCGCTTCGCGCACCACCACACCAAAGCAAAAAATCACAAATAGGTAATATCCCTTTCCAACCAACGAATACATTTACAAACACTTTACTCCCTATCCTTATACCCAAAATTAAATAATGAAAAAAATAAACATCGTACAGTTTGGTTTGTGCACTGTTTTTTCTTGTTCAATGGACAAAGAGTAAGTAGTGGAAGGGAACAAAAACAAAAAAAGGCTGGCTGTCTGCGCTGTGCGCGAATACCTTTTTTCTGTTTCTTTATGTGTTGTATGCGTACCACTCGAACGATGTTTGTTCGAAGATCAAACATGTTCTTAGGGGTGGGTTTTTTATTTTCGTTTTTTTATTCGAATATAAAAATCTTCGAATCTGAGTTCGAACTTTTGTCCGGAGGCCTCCTAACATGAACATAAAAAAGGGTTATGAAAATAGAAATAGGTAAATAAATAAATAAAGTTTCACCCCCGTTGATGAAACTTTTTGAAATACCTATATTTATGAAAACCAAGAATCCATAGATATATCTGGGATTTGTCAGTTTTAGTGAAAATACACTAATCTTCGTTCAGGGTTGAGGCAAAAACTCTCCCAGGGGTCAGGATTCTTTCGTCTAAATTCTGTTTTTAAAAACCAAAGGGCACACAGTGGTGCCGAGACAAGTTCGTGGCACTACACCCTTTTTATAGGAACAATCTCAGGTGGCTTTTGAACCGCCTCTAACTTCAGTAGGTACCAATAAAGTCAAGAACTTCTTACTTACTTACTTACTTATCCGGCTCCCGATCCATGAAGGGTCTCTGCCTGAGATATTGCGGTCTTCCATCGGTTGCGGTCCCTCGCACGCTCCATCCAGTCGTCGAGACCAAGCGCTCTTGCGTCTGTGACCGCTTGGTCCCTATAGCGGAGGTTCGGTCTTCCTGGTCGTCTCGAACCTGGGGGCTGGGATTCGAAGATTTTCTTGGCTGGAGCGTTGTTGTCCATTCGCTCGATGTGGCCGAGCCAGTGTAGTCGACGTGTTTTGGCTCTTTGGACTAAATCCACATCTTGGTACAGCTCGTACAGTTCACGATTGAATCTTCTCCTCCAATCGCCCTCTTCGCATATAGGGCCAAATATCCGCCGAAGAATTTTTCTCTCGAAAGTGCCCAGGATCAATTCCCCTTTTTTACTTATCGTCCAGCACTCGGCGCCGTAGAGTAGAACTGGTAAAATTAGAGTTTTGTATAGCGTGCACTTTGTCTTTCGAGAAAGGAGTTTTGAACCCATTTGTTTGGCCAAACCGAAGTAGCAGCGGTTCGCTAGGGTAATTCTTCGTCGGATTTCCACTAAGGTGTCGTTCGTGGAATTGATGTTTGTTCCGAGGTAGGTGAACTCCTTGACTACCTCGAAATTACTGCTACCAACAGTGACGTTTTGTCCTAGGCGATGGACAGATGAGGCTTTGTTTGTTGATAGCATATACTTTGCTTTGTCCTCATTCTCTTCAAGACCAACGCGTTTCGCTTGTTCATCAATAGCTGTGAATGCTTCAAGTACAGCTCTCTTGGAGCGGCCGATGATGTCGATGTCGTCCGCACAGCCAAGCAGTTGAGAAGACCTGTTGAAGATAGTGCTTTCCATGTTAACACCACTCTTGCGCACTATCTGCTCCAGGACTAGGTTGAAGAAATCTCATGATAGCGCATCTCCTTGTCTGAACCCTGTACACTGTCTGGAATAACTCGGATGAGCTGTTACCCATTTGCACGTTGCACCGCGTATTTTGTAACGTCATGCGGCATAGCTGGATCAGTTTTTTCGGGATTCCGAGTTCCGACATCGCCAATAGAAGCTCTTGGCGACTTATGCTATCATATGCGGCTTTAAAGTCGGTGAATAGGTGGTGGGTCTCGACTTGAAATTCGTTGGTCTTTTCCATGATTTGCCTCAAGGTGAAAATTTGGTCTATCGTTGATCTGCCTGGCCTGAAGCCACACTGGTACGTGCCGATCATCATCATCATCATCAAGTCCTGTAACCCCGGTTGGGGCATAGGGCGCCAACAAATCGTTTCCATCCTTCTCGGTCTGCAGATAGATATTTTAACTGTGGCCACGTCTTTCTCTGGGAGTCTGCTTCTGCTAGAACTGTTGATTTCCATGTTGTTCTTGGTCTTCCAACCCGCCGTGCACCCTCAGGATTCCATTCAAATGACTGTTTTGCAATTTCATCGTTTGGTTTCCTCAGTGTGTGACCAATCCATTGCCATTTACGCTTTCTTATGTCAACGTCCAGCCGCTCCTGGCTTGTCCTGCGCCACAATTCCTCGTTTGATATAATTTGTGGCCAGCGAATTTTTAGAATATGGCGTAGACAACGGTTCACAAAAGCCTGCAATTTCTTTGAGATGGTAGTCGTGACTTTCCAGGTTTCGCAAGCATATAACAGCACGGATTTGACATTGGATTCGAAGAATCTCAACTTTGTGCGCAAGGAGATTTGACATGATTTCCAAATTTGGGAGAGAGAACCGAAGGCTGCGCGAGCTTTATTTATTCTACTTTGAACGTCCAGATCAGTACCACCATTTGCTGAAACAATACTTCCAAGGTAGTTAAATTGTTCAACCTCTTCAACTGGCGTCTCCTGTATTAAAATACGCTGATGTGTGGAGCGGCCTGTGAGCATTATTTTTGTCTTTTTGCTATTTATTTTCAGACCACTCGCCTCTCCTTTTACCTTCAGAGCTTGACACATCCCGTTCAGCCCGCTGATGTTATTTGCCAAGAGACATATATCATCGGCATAGTCTAAGTGGCTAAGCCTTTCAAACGGTCTCCATTGAATGCCCTGCCTCTCTGATGTTCCAACGCTGGCCGTCAAGACATCGTCAATCGCCAGTAGAAAGAGAATTGGCGATAGAACATCTCCCTGTCTCACACCCTGCCGCACTTCGAAAGAGTCGGATAGCTGCCCATTGTGTAAAACAAAGCATCTTGCGTTGTTATAGGACTCTCTTATAATGGCAACAATTTTTGGGGGAATTCCTCTACCAAGAAGTGATCTCCATATACATTCACGGTTGACTCGGTCAAAGGCCTTCTCAAAATCCACAAACATGAGGTAAAGCGGTGATTGAAACTCCGCAGACTGCTCAAGAACGATACGCAGAGTGTTGATATGGTCGACACAAGACCGCCCACTGCGGAAACCAGCTTGATGCCTCTTGAGTGTAGACTCGATTCTAACCTTTATCCGCTCCAGAATGATGGTTGCCATTAATTTTGGAAAAACGGACAAAACTGTAATAGCTCGCCAATTGTTGCAATTCTTAAGATCACCTTTCTTTGGCAACTTAACAATTACACCATCCTTCCAGTCGCTGGGATAGATTTCATTTTCCCACACAGCTTGTATCAACGGGTGTAGAATACTAGCCGTTCTGGCAGGGTCAGCTTTCAGGAACTCGGCTGGTATACCATCAAGTCCAGCTGCTTTGTTGTTTTTGAGAAGATTTATCGAAGATTGAATTTCCAGTACTGTAGGGGGCCGATCATAGTGCCGATCATAGTGTTGCAGAAAGGTTTTAGACGCTCACATAGTACGTTGGATAGGATCTTGTAGGCAACATTAAGCAGGGATATGCCTCTGTAGTTCTTGCAGGACATAGGATCGCCTTTTTTGTAGATTGGGCATATGGAGCTATTTGACCAGTTGATGAGCTGGTGCATGCACCCTACCAGAACATCTCCTCCATACTTGAAGAGTTCCGCTGGTAGGCCATCCGAGCCGGCGGATTTGTTGTTCTTAAGCTTGTGAATGGCTTTCTTAACCTCTTCAGTACTGGGTGCTGGGACTGGATCTTCATTGACCGGTCTAATGCTTCTTTGTTCCCCTGTCGCCTCCTCTACATAATGCCCACTAAGCAGCTGCTGGAAATGCTGCTTAAACATGTCTACAATTCCCTGTGTCAAAACGACAAAGAGTTTCCCTGTCAATTGCTCACTGTAGTCTCTGGCTTTCTCAGATGTGCTAAGGCTTGCGATGTTGAACTTCTTTCTTTGGGCGGTCTTCGTTTTCTTTTCGTTGGACAGTCGGGCTCTGAACTTTGTCACAACAAGAAAGTGGTCAGAGTCCACGTTTGTACCTCGGAAAGTTCGCACGTCCAAGATGTTCGATGCGTACCTTGCGCCAATTAGCACGTGGTCGATTTGGTTGGCAGTTCGACCATCTGGAGATCGCCAGGTTGCTGTGTGTATCCTTCGCGTGGGGAACCTAGTGCTTCAAACTCGCGATACTTGCTGATCAAACACAAACGGATCACTAAATTTCAAATATTTAGCATTTGTAATTTCTGAGATATAGGAGCGTCCTGAACTGACTGTCTGAGTGACATAGCTTAAAGAGCATACAAAGAGCAAAATAAAAAAAAAAAGTTATATCTTCCATTCAGGGGGGTGTCATCTACCTGTAGAATTGGGAAAGTTGGCAGAGTGGTCAGGGTCAGCGGCTCTTTGGTTGTGGTTTTGTGGTAAGTGGAAGACTTAGGCAGGTAGCCTTGGGCTTCAGAGATGTAGGCGAGCGTCTGGTCACAACCTGCATCAAAGCAAAATGAAAAAACATCACGTTGATCTGTTCCCACGTCCCAATGGAAGACAAAGATGACTCAACCAAGGAAGACTTTTAAGATTTCCTCGTGAATGCGTATGAAAGGTGCCCGAAAAACGACGTCAAGATCATTCTTGCTGAGAGGAGGGCTTCTTTGCTTCGTTGTCGGATTAGACAGCCTGCACGACTTCACTTCGGGTAACAGGCTCAGGCTGATTGACTTCGCGATGAGGCATAATGCCATCATAGCTAGCACTCGATTCCTACACCTCAATATACACAAAGGGTCCTGCCGGTCTCCGGATAAACGAACCATCAACCAGATTGATCACGTTGTGATAGACGCCAAACATGCTTCCAGTATCCTGGATGTCCGAACTTTCTGAGGGGCCAACACTGACTCGAACCATTACATGGTTGTAGCTCATGTACATTTGTGGATATCTATGACGCCACAACCAACGCCGAGTGGTGCTGTTAAAAGATTTGATGTCGAGAAATTAAAATCACAAGAAATCGCCGGGACCTACTTTGCTGACCAAGTCTTTCTTAACCTTTCAGCAAATCTGCCACCAGCGCCAACTGCAGAGGACCAATGAAAGCACTGCCAACAAGCCATCTGAAAAGCCGCTACTGAAGTGCTGGGTTTTACCAGGCGACCACAACAAAACCCCTGGTTCGATGAAGAATGCCGGGTGGAACACGCAGCAAAGAATGAGGCCTACCAATCAATGCTGCTAACTGGAAGTAGAACTGCTGAGAGAACAGCTCCCGAGCTCTACGGGCAAAAACGAAGGGAGGAACGCCGACTTCTCGGGAGGAAAAAGAGAGTGCATGCGAAGCGGGTGTTTGAGTCTATTGAGAACTGTAGCGGTAGAGGGAAAGTTCTAACGAAGGGTGGTGAGGTAATCTACCCAAGCCTATAAGGCCAGATTCGAAGCCTGCTGAGACGAGAGTGGGAATATGGTAGTAGACACATAGTCCGTGAGGATCTGGAAACAACACTTCTATAGACTACTAAACGCTGAAGATGGCTGTTAGACAGAACAATCCATTCAACCTGGACAATGATGGTCAGAATTTTCGTCCACCTGACCTAAATAAAGTGCGGTTAGCGATAGCAAAGCTTAAATCGTACAAAGCTGCTGGTGCAGATGGCCTTCCAGCCGAGCTATACTGGTCACAATCCGACAGATTTTGGATTTAGCAAAAATTGAGTAAATAATTTTAAAAATGCTTAAAATTTGCTTGGGGTAGTTTCGTACCATTTTTGCAACCAAGCAGTTGATACATGCTTCAAGAAAGATCTATTCTGGGCAATGAAAATCATGCTTTCGTCAAAAGCTTATCACAATTTCAATCAACGATCTTTTGATGGGTACCCATTGCAAAACTTACAAAATAAAATTAATGTAAATTACATGATAAGTCGTATTAGTCCAGTAACTATATACATTAGACCTTGCGTCAGGTCCGGTAGTTCTGATTTGTTGCTAAGTTGTTTATGATGTTGGCCTAGTAATAAATCCGATCATGTCATGTTGGCTTTATTTTTTTTTTTTTAATCATGAAGATCGGATGAGTAGAAATGGAGTTATTAAAGTCAACCATATAAAACTCGAACTAAAACATTCGTTTCAGATAACTCACTGGTGTGGTGGGTACTGGTCGGCAATCAAATACATTTTTTCTCGCATTTTTCTAAAAAATCATAACTCCGTTTCTACTCATCCGATCTTCATGATAAAGATCTTAAAATAAAGCCAACATGACATGCTACATAGTATAAAAAATCATTGAAAAGGGGCAAACGATTTCACACAAGGGGTGAATAAGCTCCCCTTCAATTCCATTTCCAGCATTCTAAATTCAAAAGTTGATGAAAAATTTCATAATTTGAATTGATTTTTAGCTCAAATTGAAGCCATTTAATTATTTTGAAATGGTAGAGCAAAGTTATAATCGAAAACCAGGCCTTAAAGGTTAAAATAGCCAATAACTGAAAAAACCGCGAAAATTTCTCGGTCTTATGCATATCTCACAAAGTTGCGTTCGGCAAAATCGTCTTTTTCTCAAAATTTTGAGCTTGAAAGTAAATTTTTCAAAAACTATCAGCTATAAAACTTACTTACTAACTTAAGGTGGCGCTACAGTCCAGGGTGGACCAGGGCCTCGACCAACAAGCTTCTTCCAGCCGGCACGGTTTCTAGCTAGCTGTCTCCAGTTTCGCACGCCAAGTTGGTTGAGGTCATCTTCCACTTGCGTGCGCCACCTTTTACGCTGTCCACCTCTACTGCGCTTTCCCACGGAGTTGGATTCAAAGACTTTCCGGGCCGGGCATTGGTGTCCATTCGCTCTAGGTGACCCAGCCATCGAAGTCGTTGGCTTTTCACTTTTGTGGCTAGGTCGGAGTCGCTGTACAGCCCATACAGTTCGCTGTTGTATCTTCTTCTCCATTCCCCATCAATGCAGACGGGAACAAAAATCACCTGGAGAATTTGCCTCTCAAAACAGCCTAACGCGTTCTCATCCACCGTTAACAGTGTCCATGCCTCTGCACCATACATCAGGACCGGGATGATAAGCGTCTTATACAGGGACAGTTTAGTTGCTCGAGAGAGGGCTTTGCTTCTCAATTGCCTTCTTACCCCAAAGAAACAGCGATTGGCAAGAGTAATTCTTCGTTTGATCTCAGCACTGGTATCGTTCGCTGAGTTTATAGCGGATCCTAGGTAGACAAAATCTCTGACCACCTCAAAATAATAGCTGTCTATAGTGACGTTCTGTCCTAGACGTCGGTGTTGGGTGTCCTTTCTTGTTGACAGCATATATTTCGTTTTGTTTTCATTCACCGTTAAACCCATCTTCTTGGCTTCCTTCTCAATGCTCACAAAAGTACCACTGATATAACGCTTTGTTCGTCCTATTATGTCAATGTCATCAGCGTAAGCGAGTAATTGGACGGACTTTTGAAAGATTGTGCCTCTAGTGTTGACGTGAGAGTTTTGCACTATTCTTTCAAGAACGATGTTGAAGAAGTCGCATGACAGCGCGTCGCCTTGCCTAAAACCTTTTTTGACACTCAAAGGTGTCGGTGAGGTCTTTGCCGACCTTGATAGAGCAGCGTGCATTCTCCATCGTCATCCTGCACAAACGGACGAGTTTGGCAGGGATGCCAAAACTAGACATTGCTCTATATAGCTCGTCTCTAAAGATGCTGTCATACGCGGCCTTGAAATCGATAAAAGGTGGTGGGTATCGATTTGAAATTCCTGGGTTTTCTCCAAGATCTGCCGTAGTGCGAATATTTGGTCGATGGTGGACTTCCCTGGCCTAAAGCCACACTGGTATGGACCTATCAGGTTGTTGACGAATGGCTCCAGACGTTCACATAGTACGGCAGAGAAGATCTTGTAGGCGATATTAAGAAGACTGATGCCTCTGTAGTTGGTGCAGTCCAGAGGATCGCCTTTCTTGAGGATCGGACAAACAATGCTGAGGTTCCATTCATCGGGCATGCTTTCCTCCGACCATATTTTACAGATGAGATGGTGCATACTCCTAACCAATTCATCGCCAGCCGCTTTGAATAGTTCAGCCGCAAGGCCATCAGCTCCAGCAGCTTTATTGGACTTAAGTTTAGATATGGCTATCCTCACTTCGTCAAGATCGGGTGGACGGAATCTTTGGCCTACGTCGTCAAAGTTGAATGGTGCAATTTGCAAGTTAGCGGAATTCGGTTCGTCATCGCCGTTATACAATTTTTCCATATCCTCAGCACCAACTGCGTTTCCACCACGATGTTCTCCTGATCGTCTTTGCAGGCTTCGGTTCGGGCCTTGTAACCTTAGGAGGTACTTTTTACTTTTTGGTAAAACTTCCAAGCTTCATTCCTGCAGTGGCATCCCACTAATTCCTCAATCACGCGCTTCTCATGCTCTTTCTTTTTCCTTCTAAGAAGCTTGTGTTCCTCTCTCCTCTTCTGCTCGTAGAGCTCGCGAGCAGCTCTGGTCCTTTTATGCAGCGCTGCTTTGTATGCCTGTTGTTTGGCTGCATGAACTTGCCGACATTCTTCGTCGAACCAGGGGTTTCGCTGTGGTGGCCGCCCAGCATGTCAGAGGCGGCATCTCTGATGGCTTCCTGGCAGTTTTTCCACTGGTTCTCGATGTTTACAGTTGGCGCCAAAGGACTAGTTAAGAGGGCGCGAGAGACTCGATCGGAAAAGGACCTAGCGATTTCTTGCAACTGGTAGCCGTCCAACGTCAAACTTCCTGACAGTATTTCCCTGTTTTGGCTTTGGTCTGGATATCCGTAGCATTACCTTGGCTACAACGAGGTAGTGGTCCGAGTCAACGTTGGCTCCTCGGAACGTTCGGACATCATTGATACTGGAGGAGTGCCTTGCGTCGATTGCAATGTGGTCAATTTGGTTGGCGGTTGATTGACCAGGAATTCACCATGTCCCCTTATGTATATCGAGATGCGGGAACTGCGTACTAGCTACCACAACGTTTCGCCCCGCAGCAAAGTCGATTAGCCTGAGTCCGTTATTTGAGGTGGTGTCGTGCAGGCTGTATCTTCCGATTGTGCCACCAAAGATGTCTTCTCTTCCTAGTTTGGCATTAAAATCACCCAAGACAATTTTGATGTCATAGCTAGGGCATTGCTCATATGTCTTGTCCAGGAGCTCGTAAAACTCGTCCTTGGTGTCGTCATCTTTCTCCTCTGTGGGGGCATGCGCGCATATGAGGCTGATGTTGGCGAATTTAGCCTTGATGCGAATTGTCGTGAGGCGTTCGTTCACATAATTGAAACTCAAGACTTCTTGCCTAAGTCTGCCTCTAACAACAAATCCACATCCAAAAACACGCTGCCCATGTGATCCGAAGTTCGTTGTCCTTATTTCGTTTGCTAGGTTTGTCAACAGTTAATCCGTCCGTATCCGCGGCTTGTTGTTGCTTCGCAACTAAAATAGCTTTACGTGGCCGGGAAGTTACCCCGACGGCACGACCCCCAACCTGGAGGATTAGACCCTATATATATAAAATTCCAAGGGCGGGGAGCCGGATTAACCGCTCCTTATAGGCCTGAGCTCCGAATATGTCGTAGTAGCCCGTATAAGGTGTTCACTAAGTAGTTCAGCCTAACTGGAACTGTAGACGCCACCGTTGATTCCATCTTGAGAATTCTTCCGCTGCCGCCTGGATGAAGGAGAAGTGCCTTAGTGGGAACACTCCTCCCCCCTCTCTCGTTTGCTGCCCCCTAAAACCGTCCACAGGGATTGGAACCCCATCTTCAGTTAAAGGTACTAGGCACCCGATGTTCACCACTTGGAGGTGAGAGTAGAGAGGTTCGCTTTGAAAAAAAGCTTGTGGACGCTTGTGTCCTCTTGAATGCACCGTGTCTACCCTTTGAACAGCGAATGAATTAAGATGAAATAAAAGTATTAGTGAGCTGTACTCCATATTGCTTTTCGTGCCTGGGTGAAACACGCAATATGGAGTAGAGCTCACTTACTCTTTTATTTGATAACGAAATTACAGACCACTCCCTCTAAGTCGTTTTTCCTTCTAACTCACACTATAAAAGCTAATTAGTTCGACCCAGTTGTGCATTTTATTTTGTAAGAATTTCTTCGTTTAAAATAAAAGTGAACAAAAAAAACACCGGCTTCTAGTCCGGGAGCCAACCGTAAGATAACCTATCTCATCACGGCCATGCAAAAATCAGATGCCAGCCGATAGCTTTAGTCCAAACATTTACAAAACTTCTGGTCGGACAAGCTTTTTCTGGTCGCAATAGTTAGAAATGCACTTTTCAGGTAGCATGTTCTTTTAAATGCACCTTTAATAAAAGCAACTTCTATAAATGGGGTATCAAATGAAAGCTATGACTGTCTTATACACGATACCAATATTTGGAAAGACTTTTTTGGCTCTTGCGACGAGTCCGACCATTTTCATAAAAAACTGTCTTTATAAACACTACGTAAAATCATATCAAATAGCTAGAAAAGTGACCTGTACCATTTTTTTTTCATTTTCATCCAAGGATGCACAAAATATTTTAATTTAATAATGTATACGTAGTTGGACTCGTGGCAACAGCCAAAAAAAATCTGTTTGTACATTGTTTTTCTGTAGAGGACAGTCATAGCTTTCATTTGATACCCCATTAATAGAAGTTTCTTTTAGTATTGGTTCATTTAGCAGAAAATGCAACCCGAAAAGTGCATTTTCTAATCATTGCGACCAGAAAAGCTATCGAACTATTCTTCTATGAATAATAGTTCGAATCGAAATAAATAGGTATCCACATAGTTAATGAGCATTAATTTTTATCACTGCTGAATAACCTAAATCCTTATTGCATTTATTCATGGAAAAAAAATCAAGCAAAATTTATTTTTCAAAAAATTTCACGAAAACAACTTACTTTTTTTCGCACGATGCAGGGCTCACGAGATATTTGATAAAATGCGTTTTCTAAGGTGGTGGCTGACGCTCGCGCTGATTGAAACAAATAGAATATTTATTTTGGAAACAAAAAATTCGAACCTAAAATATATGTTGCAAACTAAAGGAATAATGAGAAAAATGTAAGCTGTGTGAAGTCAGAACCCCGACCTCAAAATTTTTGGGTTTTTTTTATCGGGTTCGTTTGTCCATCGTTAGTCTACGTCTGTCCAACCATTAAAATCGTTTGTCCACCCCCAGGATAAAAGATATTCGTCTTTTCTTTTTTATAGCAAACCTCGAAAAACAACAAAGTCCTCTAGCATCCCCAAATGAAGTCATAGGGGGTTGGGACTGATTGGGTTCATTTGTCCACCAGCTCAACATGAATCTATTCTTCCAGACAGCATCTAACCGTGGTTTTAAATTTTGGTCTTTATCAAACAACTCATATCGTTTTAAAACTTCCAGCAACATTTCAGGTTCTATTTTCGATTGGGCAGGCATTTTAAGTTAATTCAATTTAAATTTAAAATATAATGAATACAAAAATTATCAAAACAAAAAGGTTGACGAAATGACAAAGACAAGAGACACAAAAGTGCTTTAAATTGAAATAAATTAAATTTAATTTAATTTAAAATAGTTTATTTAATTTATTTATTTTATTTTATAAATTTAACTAAATTTTACAAAAAAAAAAAGCTTGACAAAATGACAAAAGTCACAGTATGCTGCAACCAAACAGATCAATGCTCCGTTCAAAAGTGATTTTAATTTATTTTATTTTATTTTATTTTGTTTAATTTAATTTAGTTTAATTTAATTTAATTTTATTTTATTTGATTTTATTATATTATATATGGATTCATGTTGAGCTGGCGGATAAACGAACCCAATCAGTCCCAACCCCCTATTACTTCATTTGGGGATGCTAGAGGACATTTTTGTTTTTGGAGGTTTGCTATAAAAAAAATAAAAGTCGAGTATTTTTTATCCTTTGGGTGGACAAACGAATTTTTTCTTTGGATTCTCATATTGAGCTGGTGGACAAACGAACACACTTGACTGCACCTCCCTATAATTTCATTTGGGGGTTTTGGAGCCCTTTTTTATTTTTCGGTGCAAAAAAGGAAAGTTGAATAATATTTTCCCTGAGGGTGGACAAAAATTTTTTTTATGAATTTTTATATTGAGCCAGTGGACAAACGAACACATTTTACTCCACCCCCCTAAGACTTCATTTGGGGACGATGGAGCACTTTTTGTTTTTCAGTGCAAAAAAGAAAAGTTGAATATTTTTTTTGCTGGGGGTGGACAACAAAATTTTGTAATGGATTTTTATATTGAGCTGGTGGAAAAACGAACCCAATCAGTCTCAACCCCCTATGACTTCATTTGGGGATGCTAGAGGACATTTTTGTTTTTGGAGGTTTGTTATAAAAAAAGAAAAGTCGAATATATTTTATCCTGGGGGTGGACAAACGATTTTAATGGTTAGACAAACGTGGACTAACGAAAAAAAACAAAAATTTTGAGGTCGGGGTTCTGACTGCATACAGCTAAAAATGTACCATTGCAAAAAATATATAGACAATTTTGTTCAGTAAAATAAATAAATAAATTGGGTGGCGCAACAGCTCGTGGAGAACCAGGGCCTAGTGACTTACAACTCACAACCATTCCTGTATGCGTGTTTGTTGGCAAGAATGGAGGGGACCTACAGTTTTTTGCCGAGTCCGAATGGCTAAATGAGAAGCACTTTATCATGACAAGTATACTCTTGGAGGATTTGTCAGTTCCTCACAAGAGGCAGTACCTCGAATAAAACATTTCTGTTTTTAGGTGGCACGGCTGGGAATCGAACCCACACCTTCGGCATGACAGTCCTACGCACTAACCATCATGCCACGAGGTACTACTTTTTGAATTGTTAAAAACTTCCAATTTTTTTTTAATTCGATATCTCCAAAAGAGGTTGACAATTTTTTTTCAAATTTTGTTTTTGTATACACATAAATATGTACTTTAGATATGTTTTAAGAATTTTATATATAAGAAATAATTTTTTTAAAAACCGCTCCAACGATTTTAAATTTTTTTCCCATAAAATCATATTCAATCAAGAATTAAGATAGCATTCTTTTTTTTCACCTCAAACTGTCAAAGGAGTTGTTTAAGCTAATTAAAATATCGTATTTCATTCTTCTCTACATTTTTTTCTTTAATTTCCGTTTTTATGTACAATTTTCTTAAAGCCGCAGTGTCTTGAACATAAGAGCAAGTACGTGCGACCCAGTCGTGCATTTAATTTGTAAGGGCATAAGTCTGTATCTCGTGTAGGGAAAGAGTATAATAACCCACTAATTGTTGCACTGAACCATAAGAGTTCCCTGCACAAACTGCGTCCCAAGTGAAATAACACTTTTTGACCAATATCATTGGAAAGGTCCCAATAATGAATGCTATTTTTTGTTGCATGAGTATAAGTCGGTATACTGTTATAGGTGTTAAAGCGCAGTGTAAAAGTTTTTGGACTATCACACTTTCCTTGCACGAGATACAGACTTATGCCGATGCAAAAAATAATAGCACTCATTGAGACTTTTCCACTGATAAAGGTCAGAAAGTTTAACGACATATGGGACAAAACACCCATTCTCTTTTTGCTAAACAAATAATATGTGAGCTAATTTTTTGCAGGTTCAACGTTTAGTGGTTAAAAATTCCAAAAGTTTTCTCAATTTGTTTGTATGTGAAAAACTAAATACATACCATTGAATTTTTCAGCTCATATTTATGTAAGTCCAGTTCCTAGAGCCCCAACGAACTATTTTGGGTTTTATTAAGAAATCCGAAGCCTAATAAGTTTAATTTGACCCACTTTATAGTGATATGTAATACATTTATGTTTGTATTTTAATAACAATAATCAGAGTAATTTACAAATTTTTGTTTTGTTTTATGATATAAGTGCAGATACCAAAATCTAGACCCTAACTAAATAAAATAATGACTACGTCTTTGTTTAAATCTAAAGCTATAAAAGTTTATGTTTAAAAGCATTGAAAGCTCGTAAGAAAAGTATAAAAAGCTTATGAAAGTCAAATGCTGTTATGGTATAAAGTATTAAAGCTTTATAAATCAAAGCTTTTTCAGTATTCAGTGGAAAGGAACAAATATTTCCCTAACTACAATTTTCTTCATTCTATGCTATGAATATTGAAAATTAAACTTTAAACTACGTAAACTTTTATTAGTTTTTATTTTTGACTACAAAATATGTACGTACATAGTATATTTGAAATGATAAAAATAAAAATATGTTAAAATTACAATGGATTTTTAATAAGAATTGTGATTTGTTTTTAATGAGGTAATTTTAATAAGGGGAACTAATTGGAGGCATCAGAATACGACTTTTTTGTTTTTTATATTTTACTATACATATTTAAAAAAAAGGTGAATGACTGTGTGTCCTTGTTAAAAAATTTAATATAGTTTTACAACCCCTAAAGTCCTCTTTTTTAAATGAAACTAAAAAATTTAAGTACACTATAAGAGCTTTATATGGAAGCTTACGAAAAGGAAAAAGTTGTCCAAAAGCTTTTAAGTAGAACATACAGAGATATTAAGTTAAGAATCAGCAAACAGGGCTTAAAGCAGTCTGCTGAAAGGAAACTTGCACTTTTGATTTGGCACCGAAATAGGGATAAATTAGTTACTTGTGAATATCTCTACAAATACTTTTTTTTTTCAAAAAATTAATAAATTTATATTATTGTTCAAAAAATTTTACACAAAAAAGATCATGACACTTTTTTACGTAGGAGCAACGGATTTCAAGAAAAACGTCCAGAAACGTTAAAAGCTTTTTACTGTAATGAAATTTTTGTTATCATATTGCTTGGGTAAAATAGGTAATGAGTGGGTTTGTGCACGTTTTTCTCAAAATCTGTTGCTCTTACGAAAAAAAAGTGCAGCATATTTTTTGTGTAGAATTTTATGAGCAATAATATAAATTTATTAATTTTTTGAAAAATATTATATTTGTTGAGATATTTACAAATAACTACAATTTATCCCTTTTACGGTACAAAATCAAAAGTGTAACTTTGACACGCTATAACTTCAAGACTAATTTACCTACAGAGTTGATTAATAGCTCATTTTTTAGATAATTTTATTGACTGAATGTAATTGTTTTACAATTTTGTTTTAAAATGAAATTCTATCAAGTTGTTGAATAAAAACCAAATCACTTTCCTTTTTATTTATTTATTTATTTATTTATTTCGTTAAATGCTAACGGTAGATACATACATAAGGAAATAAAACTTGAAACTATATAACATTAGCAATGGTATTGTATAAAAAATCTATTCTTCAAATTGTTTGATTTAACATTGTCATTAATGGAATATATTAGACTATAATTATTATTAAAAATATTAATTAAAAGATTTAGTGGACTATTTGCACCATAGTTTGATCTACTGAAAATATTTTTAATTGGCAATTGTGCTCTTAGACTACACTGACTGACATTAAAACTCAACCGACAAAGGACTGAAGGGGATACAATAGATCCATTAATGATCCCCATGATAAAACAAAATTGTAAATATTCTCTATGACTCAAAAGTGATGGAAGATTAATTAGTTGAAGTCTATGAGAGTATGGTGGCAATCCAGTTATTCTATCCGACCAGGGAAGAAAACGTAGACAAAATCTCATAAATCTTCTTTGGACGCACTCTATTCTATTGATATGAACCGCATAGTATGGGGTCCATACCACACACTCATACTCTAAAATTGGTCTTACAAATGAGACATAAAGTAATTTAAGAACATAAGGATCAGAAAATTCACGAGCAAATCTTTTTATAAAACCAAGTGACTTGTTAGCTTTTTTAATTATAAGATCAAAATGTTCACGAAACGTAAGCTTAGAATCTAAAACAACGCCAAGATCAGTAAAACTAGACAACTTACACAAAGATGACGAGCTCAACACATAGTTATAGACAAGCACATTTTTCTTGCTTGTAAAACACATTGATTTACACTTGTCAATGTTTAAATACAGGCTGTTATTATTGCACCACTCCCTAAATCTATGAAGATCATCTTGTAAAAGTTCACAATCTATTGTTGAGTCAATTTTTCGAAAAATTTTGACGTCATCAGCATAAATAAGAGACATAGAATTTATTAAAACGGAGGGAAGATCATTAATAAATAACACAAATAATAACGGACCAAGATGGCTGCCTTGTGGTACACCAGAGTTTACTGTAAAACATTTAGAACGTTCACCTTTAAAAACAACACTATACAATCTATCTTTTAGATATGAAGATATCCATGAAACAAATCGATCATTAAGACCAATTGTTCTTAATTTACGGAGGAGAATTTGATGACTTAATTTGTCGAAGGCCTTACTAAACTCAGTAAAAATACAGTCTACTTGTTGATTCCTTTCAAATGCATCAATGCAAAATGTTGTAAACTGCAACAAATTTGTTACCGTTGATTTTTTCTTGACAAAACCATGTTGGTTATCACATAGAACAGAGGTACAATGAAATGACAAAACATCACAAATAATAGATTCAAAGAGTTTAGGTATGACAGATAGTTTAGCAATAGGCCTATAGTTTGAAACAAGATTTTTTTTACCTATCTTATGAGTTGGAATAAGAAATGAATTTTTCCATAATGCAGGACAAATAGAAAAATTTATTGAGTGATTAAAAAGCAAAAACAACGGATAGGACACATATATTGCACATTTTTTTAACATAAACGAAGGTAAGCCATCAGGACCGGGACTAAAACATTCATCTAGCTTTGCGATGTACTCAAGGATAGTTGCCTCGGAAATTGTGAAATCAATTGAACCTAGGTGTGAAAACTCGTCAATGGTAAAAACA
The DNA here is from genome assembly GCA_963921185.1 of Dasysyrphus tricinctus. Classification (NCBI taxonomy): domain Eukaryota; kingdom Metazoa; phylum Arthropoda; class Insecta; order Diptera; family Syrphidae; genus Dasysyrphus; species Dasysyrphus tricinctus. The sequence goes on from OY992530.1 coordinate 125,187,969, forward strand.
CTATTTGTATCACGTGTAGAAATATTTTCAAAAGCACACTGAAAGTATAGTATATAAGTATAGTACATATCTGCTACTTCCTCTGGATAGTGACTTATTGAATTAAGATAGCTCATATTACTTGGATACCCATCACATTTTCTTTTACAGTTTACGTATTTCCAAAAGTTTCGCGGATTAGCTTTGAGTTCATTTTCCGTTTTAAATATATAATTCGAATAAAGAAGATTTGAGTAATTAATAAATTCATTTTTTAGTTCAATATAATTATTAAGCGCTTCATCAGTCCAAAATCGATTCAATTTTATCCGGGCCTTATTTCTTTTATTTTTAAGGGTCTTAATCTTAATATGTTGATCAAACCATGGTGGGCTATTATTGAGTAGTCGTTTTTTACGCAAAGGAATTGTTTCTAGAAAGCAATCAAATAGTATTTTATAAAAACGTAAAACCATTTCATTGAAATTAACATTAAAAAATAGCGTGTTCCAGTTAATATCACTTAGTAAACTAAATAGTTGAGTAAAATTACATTTTTTGAAATTGAATTCATGCTGATTCTTACAAATATAAGGTGAGTAACTAATATTTAAACTTAGTGAAATAGATAAAGCTGGATGGTGACGATCTTCCTCTACAAGTTTTGTATCATTTATTAAAACAGTACCATCAGAGTTCAAAACTTCGGAAAAGTAAACGAGGTCCAGAATTTTACCAAATTGGTTTTTGATACCACTTAGTTGGTTGAGTCCAAATGAAGCCATTCCATCGATAAGGAGATGTTCGTTGTTGTTCGTCGCATTAGAAGGAAGAAAGAAATCAGAATCAGCTGACCTGGTCCATTCGAGGTTAGGAAGATTAAAGTCCCCAATTACGATTATTTCATCAGTATCCTCAATTTTTTCATGAATGGTATCCAAACAATCATACAAATTGTTATATACATCACTATTCGAAGAAGGTGGAATATAGCATGCAACAACATATAAATGGCCTGACGGGATAGTAATTTTCACACACATAATTTCGGTGTTAGACTTCGGGAAATCGTCGATAAGACTACAGTACAAATAGTTCCGAACAGCTATCATTAGACCACCACCAACAGTTGTTATGGATGAATCAGTATGGCGATCTCGTCGGTAAATTTGAAAAGTCGAATCAAACATCTCTGTATCCAAAAACGATGAATTTAACCAAATTTCAGTGAGGATAAGTATATCATGGGGTATGTTATTAATGTTCATATAGACCTTGTTGGTCTTTGTCCGAAGGCCGTTAACGTTTTGATAATAAATTAATTTTTTCAAGATGATGGCCTTTCCTTTACCCCGGGCACCCCAAAAACTTGGTTTTATAATGAGGAGATGTAGCCAAACACAAATCGTACAAAACATTTTGTCCATTGATTAGTAAAATTTTAATAAATATTTTGACCAAATTTGCTCCACCATGAAGTTCTTGCATAATTCTCTCTGAATCTATTGACTCTATGAAAAAAAAGTATGTTAATCTTTTTTGTTTAGAATTACATAAGCTACAATTTGTATGGTCACATGTTTTTAAAAAAAAACTGATAGTTTTCGAGAAATTATCTGAATGTTACGCTCAGAATTTTGAAAAGCAGAATTTTGAAAGCAGAATTTTAAAAAGCTGAATTCTGAAAGCAGAATTTTGACCCAGACAGAATTTCAGCCCCAACCCTTGAGTTTTCAAAAAACTAAATTCCAGATATTTTTAAAAATCCAAAGAATAACTTTAACTGAAAATTTTGGTACACAATATTATCTCATCATTTTGAATCAAAACAAACCAAATCAGTTGAACCTTTTTCAACAAAATTGAAAATCCAAAAATCGTTCCCTGATAATCATATTTTGAAAAATAGTCTGTGAATCTGCATTTTTGTCGAAAAAATATTTTGTTTAATTATTTTAAAAAAATCAATCTCAGGTAGGTATACGTTCTTTTTGGTTTAAAAAAAAATAATGGGAAAATTTCCAAAAACGTTATGTACCAATGAACGTACAGACAGACATAGACAAAGACATACGTCCAGAATTGTGAGACCAACTTTTATCGTTTTTCCTATATCATCATAATCAAATTGGCAGCCCCCACTCTAATCAAGATACAGCCGTGACCAAAAGTATAAGGCATCCTTAATTTTTTGATCTTTATTAAAAAAAAAATGAATTGTTTATTGCTGTGCCGTAAAAGGTTAAGATCTTTTTCACAACTTTATAACAAAAGAAACGATGGGAAAAAATAATCATGCATAGGAAGGGCCAGCTTATAATACGAACGGCCGTCTAAATAAAAACAAAAAACTTCAGGTTAACTGTTTTCTGAAGTAACAGATCATTTTAAAAAAGCAATCTTCGCTATAAACGTTAGAAGAAAAATCACAAACCCGAAAGCATGCAAGGCGAGGAAAACAAGAGTTGGCTACAAGACCCCACATATTAAAATCTCGCAATCAAAATATCGCAAATAAAAATCTGGCGCAAGCTTTTAATTTTCCATATTTTGATTAAAATAAAACGCACGACTGGGTCGCACGTACTTGCTCTTATGTTCAAGATACTGCGAGCTTAAGGAAATTGTATCGTACAACATGGAAATTATGAGAGAAAAATGTAGAGAAGCATGAAATACGATATTTAAATTGGCTAAAACAACTCCTTCGACAGTTTGACGTGGAAAAAAAGAATGCCATCTTGATTCTGAATTGAATATGATTGTACGTAAAAAAAAAATTTGAATCGTTGGAGCGGTTTTTTAAAAATTAAATTTTTATATATAAAATTCTTAAAACATTTTTAACAACAAATTTTGGTATTGAACAAATAAAGTATATAAAAATTTATGTGTACTTTAAAAAAAATTTTGAAAAAAATTGCAACCTGTTTTTGAAATATCGAATTTTCAAAATAAAAAATTTGATAATTATTTTTTTTGAAAATTTTGATATGCAATATTATATAATCTTATCTGAAATTTGTATATAAAAAATTCATCTAAATCTGTTAAGCCGATAATGAAAAAATTCAAAATAAAAAAATACGTGCTATGACAGGTATACTATTAATAGTTGCTTAGTGTAAAATTTTAAAATTTTCGGTAGTAGATTGTACTAATTCAAGTATATGGAAAAGTTTAATCAAAATCGTAGGCGTCGTTTTTAAGCTAAAAAATATTTTCCTTTGCGGTTTTTTAACTTTTGTTTGGAAGGTACCGTTATTTTTTCATAAATGTAAAATTTTTTCTTAAAATATTTTAGAGAGTACTAAAAATCTCTTAAGTATTGCGTTTCAAAAAATCGATCGTGTCGTTTTCGAAAGATTTGATTTTCCAAAAAAAAATTGAAACATTTTTTAAAAATCCAAAAAATATTTTTTCAAAATTCTGATACGCAAAACTCTTTATATTTTTTGGAAGCTTCTATATAAAAAAAAATTATTGAAGTCGGTCGTACCGTTTTGAAGACAATGAAAAATTTAAAAAATGGTTCTTTGGGAGGTACCATTAATGACCATTTTTGAAAAATAGTTTTCCACCCAAAGGAAGCCTTTACTAAAATAAATTTATAGAATTTTTTTAAGAAAAGTTGTCGAGCCGTTTTCGAGAAAAATACCATTATGTAAAATTGCTAAACAAAATTGTAGGCAGGTACCGTTATTTTCGGTTCTATAAAAAAATGAAAAAAATGTGTGGGCATAAACACCCAAAACCACTATGTAGCAAGTTTGAAGAAAATCGATCGAGCCGTTTAGGCTGTAGACGAACAGACAGACAGAATTGTGCCACACACTTTTTTGGTGTTCTCTATCATCGTAATATCATGTTTGATTGTTATCTCAAAATTTTTTTTGCAAGAATCCAAAACTTGTACCTACATATGTATATCGCATTTTAATTTTTCGAGAATTTCTACCTTCTGCAAAATATGTAAATCTTTTACACATTTAGATCACACCGTTATTTTTTATCAATTGTTTCTATATATTTATTTTACAATTTTCAATTTTTCAAATTGTAATGTGTTATTATATGTATGTATATTTGAAGGGCCTTGACCTAGAAAACATTTTTTAATTCCATAAATTAATTTTTGAAGATTTCTCATGTCAAAAATTGAACACTTTGAGGAGCATTGATAAAAACATATCGCTTGCTTTGAAATAAAAATTATTTGAAAATAAAAAATATATAAATCATTTTATATATTTTTTTAATAGAGAAATTAGTTGTTGGTTACATTTGTTAATTGTTAAAAATAATTGTTAGCAATAAAAGCTGAAAAAAGTTTTTCGTTTTCTGGTTATTATTTTCTATTTGAAGGATTTTTATTTTTCCGTGCGAAACCCAGAGCTACTCGTTGCTCTGAGATTTGAATTTGCAAGATTTCGATTTGCGAGACTTTAATTTGCGAAATTTGATTGAAATTTGCGATATTTTTCGGTGCAAAATGTAAATGCGAGATTTTGAAATTCCGAGGTTATGAAAAAATTATTTTTAATTTGCGAGATTTCATTATTCCAGATTTAAAAAAAAATGCTAGACTGCGTTATATTTTGGTTTACGGGATATTGTACCACTCCCGGAAAAAAATCAGGGCTCTTAGAAAAACAAAAAATTTCGCCTGGAGTAGCCAAAAAATGTCAATATTTTACCGTCGAGGAATGGCCTTACATCTTGTTGTGAGATAAATCAAACATTTAAGTACGCACTAAAATGAAGCCCCGTTCTTATTAACATTAACAGTTATTCATAGTGACCACTTCACTTTTTTTTTAGCTTTATAAACAAGTGTTTTTTTTAACTACAGTTATTGGGTACCTGGTGTAGTTCTTTGTGTGGTGAAGAGTTGGTGAAGAATTCAGTCCAGAATGGATGGTACCAACTGTTAAACACGGTAGAGAAAGCATTATGGTTTGGGGCTGCATAGCTGTGAAGAGAGAGTTGGGGAAATATTCGTTTGTATGGGCGCATGGATTGAAGAAAGTGACGGAAAAGATGCTGATTTCAATTTTAAGGCATATATTCGGCGCTTCTTACATACTTTTCAAATAGTCATAGTACACATTTTTTGAGAATATCTCAAAAATAAGATACCAACAATCGTAGGTGACATTGAAAAGCGAATAGCGGTAGCGAATTCATTTTTGATCGCAATTACCAGTACCACCACTTTTTGTTTCGTTTTGATTGCTAGCACTCGTCCACCTAGAAACATGACAGAAACAATTTGGAATTTAAGTGGCTTGCCTTTAGGGGATGTCATTAAAGAAAGAATTAAGCTATTTAAGTGGCTTCGTGTTACAAGACAAAAGAGAAAAATTGCCTTTTTCAGCGCTAAGGTATATTGAGGTCTAAAATTAAGGTTCCTAACGCATATTTGCAATTCAAAAATTGAAAAGACCTTTTAAGAAGTAACAATTACGTGCAAGGGTTTTTATGCTGGTAAAGTCACCCATGCGTTTCTGAGAGAAGGGCTTTGACCTAGCCACTTTACAATATTTCGGTATAACTCGAAAACTAAGCTGAATTTGACTATTTTACATTTCAAAGTGTTTGTTCAAAATTAAATTTTCTATCGAAATGAATAGTTTAAAAAATTTTATAAAAAATTTAAACAGGAAAAGTTAACAAAAACCAACATAAAACAAATCAAAAAATTTAATAATTTTTAAATTATTTTCTAATAAGTGCATAACTTTTTCGGGGCATATATTCGCTAAAGACATACTTTAACAAAGTAAAGTAGTCTTAAGGCCTTAATATGAAATGTTGATAAAGCCATATTATTTGAAAACTGACAGAGATATAGCCATTCAAACTTTACAACTTCTTATCATTTTTCGCCGATTTGGCCCGAAAGCCTATGTTAAGGTACTTTATGACAAATTTAACATTCCTAGCACCTTGTAACAAATCTTATACTAACCGGACCAGCTGTTTGGTCTGTAGATCTGAAAATATTTTAAAACAGCCGAAAAACACTGCGAAATTACATAATTTTTATATTTGTGGTGTTTGGGAAAAACATGATAACTCCATTTTAAAATTTGCGTCCTTACGTCCACTCAACATCGACCTAGACCCTAAACGAGCAGACCGATTTTTTCAAACTTGAAAGACAATTTTCAAAGGTAATGTCCATAAATATTCCAAATTTGAAAATAATCGGTTCATCCGTTTAGATTCTAGGTCGATGTAGAGTGGACATAAGGACGCAATTTCAAAAATGGAGTTATCATGTTTCTCCCAAACACCACAGATATATTCTCTAAAGTCTTACAGCCCTATCAATAAAAACTGCTCAGATATCTTCTAATTCACAAATTAACTAAAACGTCAATCAGAAGTTAGTTCACGAATTAAAATTTCATATCAATAAAAATATAAACTGCTAATCCACGTTAAGCTCAAAAACTTAACGAAAATCTACTACAATCAACAAGAACGCTGCTCTTTCCAAAGACTATTAATGGAACTGCACATGGTTGATTCCGTTCCAACTGTGATTCTTTGCGTCCAGTTCTTTCTTTGTTGTTTAATGTAAAATGTTCGTATATATTTTTGGTTTGGATTGTGTAAATGGCTATTAACTACAATCTACATTCAATATCATGACCAAATTTGCAACTTCTTCGACATGGCTTGGAAAAGTATGGTCAAAATGTCAGTACCGTGGCATGTCCGATCCTTGTTTTTCCGATTAAGTCTACTGTTTTCGAATGAAATAGTTCATTGAATAGAAATGTTGCCCTTAGAAAAATTTGAGTGCAATACTTGCTTGACAAAATAATGCAAAAATTAAGTCAAAATACTTATAGCTGAATAAAATAATCATGAATGAATGTTGTCCGAGGTTTTTGTTTCATTTTTGAGTTCAAAATATTTCCCGCTCAACCGCCATTTTGTTTTAGCTTTAACACGTATGTATTGTAGTTTTCTAAAAGAGACACTATTTATGTATATTTAACAACAGCAATTTTGTTTTTGGTACGTTGTTGTATTTTAAGAGTGATATGTTTGCATGCGATGAAAGTATGTCACAAATTTATTTGTCAGTACCGTGTCAGTATTTTTTAAGCATGTTATAACATGTTTCTGGTTGGTTATCAGAATTTTGTATTCCTTTTAACGGCACAAGTTAAAATTGTCCTGGAAAGTATTTTTCTCATAAGCATAGAGAAGTAAGGTTACATAAACTGTCTAAATGTCAGTACCGTGGAGGTCAGTACCGTGGCATTTAAATACTTATTGAGCTTTAAATAAATATAATTAAATAATTCTTTGCAATAATTTTTTCTTCTACCAATTTTCTTTACGAGAACGGTAGCAATACCTCAGACGAGCCAAACAAAAATCATTCCGTGCAATAAAAACTAAGTAATAACCCAGCACAATGAAAAGGGTTGCCATTCAGAAGAACAGACTTCAATAACGAAAAAGAGATAATTTTTTAAAGAAAAAAAGGGAAGTAGCAATGTCAAGAGGTCAAAACATATTAGAAAATCAAGAATCTCAACAAAAATATGGTCAAAAAGAGGGAGAAAAAATTAAAAAGAAAAAAAGAAAAAGAGTGTCATTATCGTCTATACTAGTTTTAGTACATTTCACTATATTTTTTGTTTTTTAAAAGTTGTAGCAAAATGCTTTTACAGATATGATACTCTGACTAAATGAAGCCACAAACACAAAACAAAAATTGTTTCCAAGAAGTTTTAGTTTTTGAAAATTTTCTAAAAAAAGAATCACAGTTGGCAGAGAATCACCCACATACACTTTATCACTAAATGTGAACTTTCGCACATACACTCTCTCATTTGAGGCTGATGTAGATAGCATGTGTGTCACAAGCATCTGTTTCTTTTTATCTCTAGTTTTTGGCAACAATGACAGAAGTATTTTTAACTTAATTACTCGTTTAATGTACCTACTTTGGTGAGTTAGTTTTATGCCATGAATTTTGATTTATTGATATGATTTGACACTTAACTCACTGATCAAAGATAATTTGTGTTTCATTTGGGTTTATGAATACCGGTGTTAATATATTATATAAAAATTTTGATTTCAAACATTTTAACGAAAGTGAAATTTGCCATATTGTACCGAAAAAAGAACTTCTGGGTCAAAACTGCGAAAAGTTATAAGAAATGGTAAGGTTTGAATGGGCAAATATTCAGCTTAGTTTTCGAGATATACTTACTTACTTACTTATCCGGCTCCCGATCCATGAAGGGTCTCTGCTTGAGATATTGCGGTCTTCCATCGGTTGCAGTCCCTCGCACGCTCCCTCCAGTCGTCGAGACCAAGCGCTCTTGCGTCTGTGACCGCCTGGTCCCTATAGCGGAGGTTCGGTCTTCCTGGTCGTCTCGAACCTGGAGGCTGGGATTCGAAGATTTTCTTGGCTGGAGCGTTGTTGTCAATTCGCTCGATGTGGCCGAGCCAGTGTAGTCGACGTGTTTTGGCTCTTTGGACTACATCTACATCTTGGTACATCTCGTACAGTTCACGATTGAATCTTCTCCTCCAATCGCCCTCTTCGCATATAGGACCAAATATCCGCCGAAGAATTTTTCTCTCGAAAGTGCCCAGTATCAATTCCCCTTTTTTACTTATCGTCCAGCACTCGCCGCCGTAGAGTAGAACTGGTAAAATTAGCGTTTTGTATAGCGTGCACTTTGTCTTTCGAGAAAGGAGTTTTGAACCCATTTGTTTGGCCAAACCGAAGTAGCAGCGGTTCGCTAGGGTAATTCTTCGTCGGATTTCCACTAAGGTGTCGTTCGTAGAATGGATGTTTGTTCCAAGGTATGTGAACTCCTTGACTACCTCGAAATTACTGCCACCAACAGTGACATTTTGTCCTAGGCGATGGACAGATGAGGCTTTGTTTGTTTATAGCATATACTTTGTTTTGTCCTCATTCACTTCAAGACCAACGCGTTTCGCCTGTTCATCAATAGCTGTGAATGCTTCAAGTACAGCTCTCTTGGAGCGGCCGATGATGTCGATGTCGTATAGCCAAGCAGTTGAGAAGACCTGTTGAAGATAGTGCCTTCCATTTTAACACCACTCTTGCACGCACTATCTGCTCCAGGACTAGGTTGAAGAAATCTCATGATAGCGCATCAGCGTATCGTAAGTAAAAACAACTTTATGGAAGGTATTGCACCCAAAAAAATTTGCTGTAAAAATGTTAATAACCGCTGTAGATTCGATTGCATTAATTGTCATAATCGACCCGACATCCAATGTTTTCAATTTTACAGAGACATGGTTGTTGATTTCAAAACCTAATGGTGAAAATCACAATATCTGTTGTAGATCCTACAACTAGAAGAGTTGTGGATACAAAAGCATTGATTGTTGAATGTACAGCACAATTTGCAAAAGGCGCAATACTTACGTGTTGATACTACATGTTTTTGTTGTACTATTCACAACATTTCGTTGTCAAAATGCTATTTGTATCGTTAAACCCACAGCTTCGACTTGTAGAAACTACAGGCTTTTGTTGTATTATTTACAACATTTTGCTGTCAAAATGCAACTTGTATCGTCGAACTTACAGCTTCGATTCGTAGAAACTACAGGCTTTGTTGTATTATTTACAACATTTTATTGTAAAAATGCATTTTTTATCGTCGAACCTATAGCTCCCATTTGTAGAAACTACGGGCTTTTGTTGTATTATTCACAACATTTCGCTGTCAAAATGCAATTTTTATCGTCGAACCTATAGCTCCGATTTGTAGAAACTACAGGCTTTTGTTGTACTATTTACAACATTTCACTGCCAAAATGCTACTTGTGTCTACGAACCTACAGCTCCGATTTGTAGAAACAACAGGTTTTTTTGTTTTATTCACAATTTGTTGTCATTTTGCTGAAAAAATAATTAGTAAATATTTCCATTTTTTTTTAAATTTGTGAGTTTACCATACTTTCATCAACTAACCAAATTGTTTTAACACAGTTCTTCTTGGTTGTAGCTGTTTTTTTTAGTGTACAAAACTTTTTTCTTAAGCCTCCAAAATAAAAGTCCAAATTTTTATTTTTTTATTTATTTACTTTTTTATTATACAAAACAATTAAATATACCTACTTATTCCTAAAAACTTTCGTTTCATCAATTAATAAATTTAAATTAATTAGTGGACTTGTAAGCTTATTAATGTATAAAATTATATAATTTTTAAGTACTTGCAATTAAACTACCACATAGGAATTGTAATGAGTATTAAAATACAAAATTGTATATATAATATAGTTTTGATTCTTATATTTAGTTCCCTTGAATGAAATCAATTTTGTACCTATGTATGTATGTAATAGTACTTACGATAAATGGTAATTTTCATTAACAATCGCCAAATAAAATGCTAAAACCTTGATCACTTTTAGGAGGGGTGGGGGGTGATGAAAGAAATTCCAACTTTTCCAAATTTAGCGCCTGTGTATGTATGTAAATGAATTTATTAAATTTGTTTTCTCTTGTAAATTATATTTTAAGAAATTTGAAATGAAAAGAATAAAGGAATGGCGTTTGTAGAAATAGAAACATGATAACTATATTTGAAGAAAATCGGCCAACTCGATCAGGCTCTAGCTCAATGTAAAGTGGACGTAATGATTATGAAATTATTTTATGGAGTTATCATGTTTCTAACAAACACCACAGATAAATGATTATAAAGTGTGGTGCAAGTAATAAGAAACGATTTCAAAGCAACTATTCTTCCTTCCGTATTTTCTGTGTTTCTGCAGTTAACCTCTTCATTTTTGTTTGTCCTGACTCCTGACTTAGTGTTCTACCAACTAAACGATGAACCAAAATAAATTAACGTAGAGTTCCGTTATTTTTATTGTTGCTCAGTCAGTAAAGGGCTTCTTCTTTACTATGCGTCCAAAGATGCTAGCCTTATGCAAATCTTTTTTTAACATAATCTGGAGACGGTCCACTCTCCGAAATTAAGTTTGCTTTCCCGACTGACTTTTGCGTATTTAGACAATTTATGGGTTTAATGGAAAATAACGGAACTCTACCCCAATTTATTTTGTTTGGTGCAGTATTAAGTCAAGACAAAAAAATGGATAGGTTTTTTGGAGAAATAGAAGATACGGAAGGAAGAAAAGTAGCTTAGAAATCGTTTCTAATTACGTGCACGCCACTGTAGGTAGGTATTTGTATATTAAAAATCTGTAACATCTTACCTGCTATAAATGGCACATTAACGTCCAGCCGCTCTTGACTTGTACTGCACTAAAATTCCTCGTTTGTATAACTTGCGGCCAGCTAATCTTTAGAATATGGCGTAGACAGCGGTTCACAAAAGCCTGCAATTTCTTCGAGAAATTGATTACAATTTCGAATACGTCCAGGTCCAACAAGTAAGTACTTTCGATAATAGGTATTTCGCCGCTGATTTTGTTTAAAGCAGATTGAGATTCAGCGTCTTTAATTTTATCACTTAAACCACTTTTGTTATTCTTTTGGAAAATAAAAAAAACACCGTACACGCTTTGACGCTTTGCTATCGAATGAATGGAACAAGGAAAACAACATGAAATCCATGAAAATATCCCAGCTATGTACATAATGTGTGTGAATCCTACGGTAAATTATCTGTCTTTTTCACGATTCAACGTAGTTTCAACATAATGGTTGTAGAATTGAATGCATTGTGTTGTGCATTTTACAAGTTTTGACGTAGGTTCTAAAGTTTTTTGTATTTTTAACATTTTGGTTGTAGATTTCACAATTTTATTTACGTAGATACCTATTTGGAGATTATTTATCCATGAAATATACATATGTCTGTATACCTATTCATATATAGATTTTCTGGCTGGGTGAGTGGAAAAAATGAAATAAACTGTCATATTCACAACTCAACGTAGTTTCAACATAAAATGGTTGTAGATTTGAATGCGTTTGTTGTACATTTTACAAGTTTTGACGTCAATTCTGCAGCTTTTTGAAGGTTTTTATGCATTTAGGTTGACCATTTTAAAATTTGTTTATTGCACATATTTCGACATTGTTCATATTTATCTACTGCATATCGTTGAACCTTGTCCTCACAAAAAGTTTAATATACCTTCTAAAGAAATAGTTTAAGAAATTTTTATAATATAAAACAGAAATTTATCTTTTTAATTCCATATTATATTATATAGCCGTTGGTATGTTAAACTTTTCTTTTTAGGGCTATAGAACTTATAGTAGTTTTTTACAGTTTTTTGTAATAACTACAAAAAGTGGATGTTGATTTCACATCTTTTCGATGTTGATTTTGCCATTTTAAATGTGTTAATTTAACAAATTGAATTGACAACGCGCTGTTAATTTTACAACAAGAATTTGTGATCATTTTGACGATTTGATTGCAAAAATGAAAGCAAATGCTGTTTAACTTGCAATTAATTGTGAATGTGAACGCATTTGCTGTTAAATACACAAATTTGTACTTAATTGTAAATTTGACTGCCACATTTTGTAAAATTAACAGCTAGGATTTCTTTGGGTGTGTTAAAAATCGCTTCATATAATATATTGAACGATCAAATATGTACTTTTGACCGTCAACCCGGAGATCTCTATTAATTTCTTTATTGAAAAGATAGGATCAACGGTAGCAAGAAAAGCGAATTTTTAAAATTTACTGGTTTTATTTGATGACTTTATAAAAATTATCGAATAGGACTTTAAATGGTTTTCGAACAAGGACCATCAAAGTTAGCGAAAACAACGACGAGATTCATTAGTTACTTTATTCGATCATTTACTAAAAGTATGTGGTTATTTGGGCTATAATGATCAGTTGAATGGATGCAATTTGGTTTCCCTAACGTTTTGCTGGTTTTTTTTCCGGCTTCCCCAGGGGTTTCTTTATTTTCTAAACCAATACAATGAAATAGGTATACAAATTATTAATATAAGTTAATTTTTTTATGACGACATTTGTTAAAGTAAAAGACCAGAATTTCTCCTGGGTTGTGACAAAAAGAAGTCAATTTTATTTCGTTGACAGGTATTTATACAAAAATTCATGTAATTTCAAAAGAGAGAATACATTATATTTTCAGTTAAAGTTTTAAGGCGAATTCAAAAATACAAAAATAATGGTGATTGGTATAATTTGAGTGCCAGATTTAAATTTAAAAAATTTAAATTTTATAGTTATGAAATTTGAAATGAAATCAAAAATAGTTACAAATTATTTACAATCTTTAAAAGAAAGAGTATTTATGATGACTAAACGTTAATGATGATGAGTTGTGGTACTATTCTGCTTCAACATATACTATTTTGTTTACATTTTTTGGCAGGACTTTCTTATTTTAGTACCTACAGAGAAAATTTTTTAAAGATATTGTTTTAGTCGTTTTTGAAAAAAAAAATGAGAATTTTCACCGAACGCAAATACCGTTAATTTAGCATAAAAGTAAAATATTTTGTTGCATATTCTATAGAGTACCTATTAAAAACCCATAGCGTGTCAATAATTGAAAAACTCGACCGCGTTCTTTTCGAATCATTGAGTTTTCAAAAAAACAGAATTGGAGATATTTTTTAAAATGCAAAAGTAAATTAATTGAAAATTTTGGTACACAATATTATCTTATCATTTTGAATTTAAAAAAAAATAATAAAATCAGTTGGACTTTTTTCAACTAAATTAAAAATCAAAAAATTATTCTTTGATAACCATATTTTGAAAAATAATCTGTGAAGCTTTTCATGTAGAAAAAATATGTTGTTAAATTATTAAAAAAATTCTATGGTAGGTGGCAGGTACGCGTTTTTTTCGTAAAAAAATGGGAATGGGAAAATTGCCAAAAACTTTGTGTACCAATCATAAGAAAAAATCGATCCACTAGTGTTGCAAATATATATTAAAATATAATTGGTTCGTCGTCCGAGCATTCTATAATAATGACAAATAATAATAATAAACATGTTAGGTATATGTATATTATCTTACTATTTTAAGCAGCCTTATTATGGGGATGGGCTCTGCTCTGCTCGAACTTTATTTGCAAAATGAAATCAGTTAATAAAATATACGGCGATACGACAGGGCATATATGAACCTTTTTCAAAACTCTACGCAAGTAAGAAGTAACTATTACTTCAGAAAAAGTATTCCTACACTCTACTTCGCTCACCTACTTTTTGACATTTAAAATGAGTGAATTCAAAACCAAAGAAAATAGTGTTCTGTTCGATTTGGAGTTGGAGCCATAGACCATATCCATTAGGGTGTAAATACACGTGAGCATTTTTTAACAACTAGTTTACGCTGAGACTCAATAGACAGACAGGCACAGACATAAATCCAGAATTATGAGACTTTTATCGTTTTCCCTAAATCAAATTGGCAGCCCCCACTTTAATCAAGATATATTTCTTAGAGTCTTGTTCATGAATAACAAAATCTAAATTTTGAACATTTTCTTTTAAAATTGTTTTTCTCGAATTTCTTGCAAAGTTTTTATGCGTCGATTTTGTTTCGTTTAATTTGATATACCATTTTTACGTCCAATTATTTACTTTTTCAATCGCATTTCGCTGTTTTTGTGTAGCCTTAATTTATCTGGCACCAATATTGCACTATCATCAGCATAGGTGGCCATGATAGCGGTGATGTCCACTGGAATATCCCTTTTATAACAGATACAGGGTTGGTACTAGCACACTTCCTTGTGGTACATCGGCTTCAAATTTCTTTAGTTCAGAGTAAGTTTATTCGGACTGTTCTCAAAAGATTTGGTTTGTAACGCAGGATTTCAGTCTTTTGTAGTACTGCCTGGGAAGGTCCCATTGGCGTAGGAAGGAATTTGTTAAAAAACATCAAAATCCAAGTTTTCAGTGCAAATGATTCTTTTACAACTATGTATTTGGGCTTCAGAATTTATTCAAAATTCAAAAAAATTTGTTAAAAAGATGACTAATGAAAGAAGCCCACAACGGCGGCAGTAGTACTACTACTACTACACAACACACCGCGCCCTGAAGTCACATGGCTAGATTAATCCAAATACAGTTTTCGTTGCTTATCAATTGCAACAGAGACTAGCATGTTTATAAACACATCCAAGCCTGTTATTGTTCAGTGGTGTTAAGGCAAAATATAAATTTTGGTATCTGAAATTTCCTTCACAGTTGTTCAATCTTGCTTTTTCGGTGAGTCAGAACGAGAAAATTACCTTTCTAAGGTGGACTCTGCCCCCCCCCCCCTCCTACGCCTATGGAAGATCCCTATGCAGGTTGTACTCAAGTCCCAAGTGCCAAGCCTTGTCAAAGGCTTGTAGTACAGGTAAAATAGGATAAACAAATTGGTACCACCATAAAAATATTTCATATATGGAAGGGTGTTTTTTTGAAGGAGACAGGGGGAAAAGTTGTTGTGTATCAAACGGACAAATTTACCTTGGCCGCACAAGGCAGTTTTAAATGTTAAATAAAATAACACCAAAACCAAGTCGATACGACCTCCGTGAAAAAAGTTATTTTCATTTTTATGTAAGGATAAATGTATTTTCAGTATAAAAGTTAAATAAAATAATAAAATAATGGTCCATTATTAAAATTTGACATCTGTGGTTCATTTGACATGTAAATCAATAATCAGAAGAATCTAAAAAATATCATAGGTAATAAGGAGATTTTCTGGGAGGTTGGGGATAGGGTGGGATTATTACCAAAAATGCTGAGGCACAAGTGGTACGTACCATCATGAAACTTGGTAAAAATGAATCCTTTACTTCAAGAATGTGGAATCAAAAATTCTATACAAAAATCAAGGTTGGAAGGGTGTTTTTTTTTAAGGGAGGGAAAAATACGTGCTTTTTTATCAAAAACCTTTGACAAAAAATGGTACCCTCATAAATCTTGGTAAAAATATTTTATTTCCTATGAGAACAGTGGCGTAGCGTGAGTTTTTGCCGCCCGGGGCGGTGGAAAATTTTGGCGCCTCTCCCTCCCACAAATTTGTAACTATTCAAATCCAAAAAAAACTTTGAACAAACAAATTCTACTAAATTTTTCGGCAGAGCTTAGTTTATTATTACATAATTTATTTCCACTTCTTTCAAACTCAGTCAACACGCTTCTTGCGTCGCCGTGTAATAGAAGACAAAACAGTCCAAAGAAAATTTTGTTTATGAAAAAAATATCTCAAATGATATCTCACCGTCGAACTCGAGATATTGATTGATAGGGAAGACGAAAAAGTGGGTCTCGCAATAATTCTCTCTGTCTGGTTGTTCCTTCGGCTACAGCCTTAGCAGCAGCAAGGACTTTCTTTACACTTGGTATCTATATAGTGATTTTTAGTCATTCCCCTAATTAATATATAAATATATTATATTTTTCACTTTTTTTAATCAAGAGAAACGGTACCTGCGACCTGCCAGCCTGCCACTTGCCATACATTTTTTAACCAATTTAACCAAATCTTATTTTTCTCAAAAACAGCTCAAGAACATTGACTTTTGGTTTTATTGAAAACTGCGACTGATTTTAATATTTTTGTTTGCATACAGAAAAAAAAGTCCTTGCAACCGAAGTTTAAAAAATGTGTTTTTTGGATTTTCAAAGTAAATTTCAAATTTTTAAAATAAATAATATAAAAATAAATTAAAAATAAATTGGGTGGCGCAATAGCTCGTGGAGAACCAGGGCCTAGTAACTTACAACCTACAACCATTCCTGTGTGCGTGTTTGTTGGCAGGAATGGAGGGAACCTACAGTTTTTTGCCGAATCCGAACGGCTAAATGAGAAGCACTTTTTCATGACAAGTATACTCTTGGAGGATTTGTCAGTTCCTCGTAAAGGGCAGTACCTCGAATAAAACATTTTTGTTTTTAGATGGCACGGCTGGGAATCAAACCCACACCTTCGGCATGACAGTCCTACGCACTAACCATCATGCCTCGAGGTACTACATGAATAATATTACGAATTTAAATTTGCAAAAAATATTTTCCCATAAAAAAATCAAAATATTTTTGTTTTTGAAAGTTTAATCTCTATAAAATTTTTTTTATTCTCCAAAAATTCATCATGAATTCAGATGCCATTTAACTTGCGATTATAGGTACTATATAAGGCAAGTTTTGGATTCGTGCAAAAAAGAAATTGAGATAACAATCAAACATGATATGTATTACGATGATAGAGAACACCAAAAAAGTGGGTGGCACAATTCTGTCTGTCTGACTGTTCGTCTACAGCCTAAACGGCTTGATCGATTTTCTTCAAACTTGGTACCTACATAGTCGTTTTTGGTGATTATGCTCACAAGTTCTTTGATTTTTTTTTAGAACCAAAAATAACGGTACCTGCCATACGATTTTTTCTAGGAATTTTACATAATCGTATTTTTTTCAAATAAGGCTCGACAACGTTTCTTAAAAAAAAATTCAATAAATTTATTTTAATATAAAGCACCATTTTTGTAATTTTTGATTTTCTTCAAAACGGTACGGCTGATTTCAATATTTTTTTTTATACAGAACCTTCCAGAAAATGTAAATAGTTTTGTGTACCAAAATTTTTGAAAAAATATTTTTTGGATTTTTAAAAAATGGTTCAAATTTTTTTTTTTTTGGAAATCAAATATTTCAAAAACAACATGATCGATTTTTTTGAAACTCGATATTTAAGAGTATTTAAGTACTCTCTAAAATATTTTTAGAAAAAATTTTACATTTATGAAAAAATAACGGTACCTTCCATACAAAAGTTTAAAAACCGCAAAAGAAAATATTTTTTGATTAAAAACGACTCCTACGATTTTGATTAAACTTTTTTCATATACTAAAATTAGTACGATCTGCTACCCAAAATTATAAAATTTAACACTTAGCTATGTATTAATAGTACCTGTCATAGAACGTATTTTTTTTTATTTTGAATTTTCTCGTTATCGGCTAAATGGATTTAGATGAATTTTGTATATACAAATTTCAGATAAAATTAAATAATATTGCATATCAAAATTTTCAAAAAAAACAGTTTTTGAATTTTTAAAAAAAGTTTCAATTTCTTTTTTTGAAAATTCGATATCTCAAAAACGAGTTGACAATTTTTTTTTTCAAATTTTGTTTTTATATACACATAAATATATACATTAGATTTGCATTCCAAAATTTGCTCTTAAAAATGATTTAAGAATTTTATATATAAAAAATTAATTATTAGAAAAACCGCTCCAACGATTTAGATTTTTTTTCCCATACAATCAGGAATTAAGATGGCATTTTTTTTTTGTTCAACAAACTAAGTTGTCTTAGCCAATTTAAATTTCATTTTTCATGCTTCTCTACATTCGTCTCTCCTAATTAGCATGTTTTTATATAGGTACAATTTTCTTTTTTATTATGTCTTCAACATAAGAGCAAGTACGTGCGATCCAGTCGTGCATTTTTTTTTAATGTTTTAAAATTCAAACTAAACACATCAAAAATTTTTAAAACCAAACCAATACTCTCAACGTACCTATATATCTTACCAATACTTTTATTTCAATCCAAATAAAAAACTCACCTAAAGTGGCATCACTAATATTATTATATTACCTCTTTTCCCCTGACGTCATAGTCATAAAATGCATTCCATTGCATATTGAAAGAAAGAAAAAAGAAATGAACAAAATGAAATAAAGCCATCCCCAGGTATAAATTCAGCCACAGCAGAGAAGAACAAGAAGAAGAATAAACAACGACAATCCAAAAGTTCTCATTTGGCAATGATATTGAAATTTCATTCCAAGTTTGTTAGAAAAAAAAAATCCGCTCTGCACTTAAACGACACGTCAGACTGGATAGTGGATAAGCCTTCCCCAAAAGGCCCATGGGGGATTTATAATATTCCATACAATCGAAAGCCATTTCGTACCTACCTACCTACATTTGCCTAGACGAAAAGCAGCAAAAGCATTATCATCACACACATGGTAAAAGGTAAAAGCATTTTTGATGCTTCCATGCGTCGCGTCGTCGTCGTCGTCGTTGCCTTCATCGTCACAAACGACTTAACAAAGTTTACCCCGGGTAAACAAAAGGTACAACAAAAACAAAAAACAGCCACATTCCACCCCAATATACATACCTACTACACCTATTGGAAAGTTGACCCTCCACACAAAACAAACGGACTGGAACTCTGACAACAGAGAGTAAAAAATTCTTTAGCGAGAGATCAAGCTCTGCGCAATGCCTCTTTTCGTTAGAATAGTGTTAGATACTTTTTTCGTTTACCTTCATATATGAAATACCCCCCTTTGCCCAAAAGATACTTTACACAGATACAAAACCTGTCTTGGTGTTTACTACCACTTTGATAGAAAGTCCCCCTTTCCCTGTGGTAGATGGTTGGGTGGGGGGGGGGGGGGGGTAGAGGGGAAAGACAATCACTCCATGGAATACACATCATCATCTCGCAGCACAGCACAATCTGCTGGAGCTTTTCGAGATGCATGTTGTTGCTGCTGTCGTTGCTCATGCTGGTGCTGGTAGATCGACTAGTAGTCCGAACCCAGAACACCAGTGAGACACTGCTGTCGTGGTCGTTTAAACGTTGTCTTCTCTTCTGAGTGTCCATTTAAAAAAAATACTTACCTACTTCGAGCGACGGTTCTTAAACAGCTTTGGCCACTTTTTTTTCCATTCCCTCGATTTTAATTTTGTTCAGTTTTCTTGGTTTTCCCCCCGAGTTAAAAGGTTAGAATTTTTCGGCATTCAACTTAGACCTACATTGCCTGCATCACGCAAATAGTGAATGGCTAAGATAGGTATTTAAAAAAAAAACGCTCCCCAATACCTTATTAATAATTATCTCTTCCGTACGCCGCCTGCCGTAAAAATCTCACGTTGAGCGTGTATTTGTGTATAATTTGTGAATAATTTAAGAAAAAAAAATAATTAGCATCGAAAAATTGTATCTTATTATTTTTTTGTTTTAATTACAAAAAGTATCTTTGTGTGTGCGCTGAGTCAAGTTGACTTTTCAGCTAGAATAGTGTTTCCAACTTCAAATATTTACAAAGTTATTTAGTGAAATTACGTGCTGTTCAACTAGATTTATAGAATAAATAGATACAAAAAGTATCTAAGTATCTTTTTTTCGTGTGAAGTTGAGGTATATAAAAAAAAGCAAGTATAGTGTGTAGAAAAACTTGTATCTCAAAGTGTTATTTTTTTTTTTTTGTATTGTGTGTCTAATCCATGTTCACTTCACATACCAACCATCATCATCATCATAATCATCAGCTCTAGAAGCTAACAAACACACACACCCACAGATAAAACTGTTGTTGCATACCTTTTACCATTAGCCGCATTTGAGTTACCAACAATTCCAACCAATCCATTATAACAGAGTGAGAGGTGTATTAACAATTTAACGTATACCTTATAACGTCGTCGTCATTCTCGTCTCCTTTGGTCGTTCGTCGTCGTCAGTCGCTAGTCTCCGCGCCGTGTCACGTCATTCTTTAAACTCGAATTCTCAAACCACACGAAGGTACCGAAGCAGAAAAAGAATCAAAGAGAATAAGTAGAAGTTGAAGCTAAAAGAACAACAGCAACAAAACTGGAATTATTCATTAACCTACATCAAGTTCGGCTTGAGATTTACCAAGAAATTCTTACTTGAGACTTTCAGATACAAAAGCGCACACCTGAAGCCCCACGCACTCTATAGAATCAAATATCTAAATAGCTCTAACAGCCAACACAGATATCACCATCACCACCGGCAAAAAAAGTGGCAGTAACAGCAATTCTTTGAGGTAAGTTCAAGTAGCTTTATCTATACCTACAACAACTTATCCATCTATCCCTTGTCTATCCATCTACGATATCATTTTTTGAAAGTCGGTATTTCCGTTGAATGAAAAAAAAATGCCAACAACAGAGCTTGGCCCCCTTTCAATTGGTTAGCGGCAAACGTAACTCATTAAACTAAGTGTATCTTCTGGGTGCAATAGTCTTTGTGAGGAAAGTGGGTTGGGCGGGGATCATCGCCCACTATAAGCACTTATTTAAAACAAAAATTGTAAGTCTTGTTGTTGTTGGTCTTTTTTGAAGTTCAGCATTGTATAAAAAGTCAGCGCCAAACTTATTGGAATGGAATGGGATGGAAAGTTGAGGCTTAATATTTTCACCGTAGTTAAGGGTTGCTTGGTAATATGAAGGTACTGAAAAAAATGAACATAATAGACTATCTACAGGTGGTCCGGCTGGCACAAATAATGCAATACCTTCCAACAAAAACAACAACAATTCGAACAAAAAAAGAACACTCATTGCTGATGGTTCGTGTATCGCACTCTTGTTATTTGAATTGGTTGGTTGTTCCTTTTTAATGGCCTGTAATTTTGTACTCGAAAAAGATGTAAGCGGCTTGCTATACCTACTCTAGATCTGAAGTGTATTGTATGTATATCTTTTAAGAGAGGGTGGTTCTTTTGTAATATGACTGTTGAAAAAGTGTTGCCATTGTTTTTTTATATTTGTTTTGTATTGATTATTATTATATCTGTTGTGGATTTTAAGTGTTATTGACTGGAGGAAATTATTTTTGTAGTAAGGCATTTGGTTTTCTATACCTACTTGTTTAGAAAATCAAACTCTGGGGCCCAATTACCGCATCAGTTATCGAGTAATACGTGACTGAATTATGTGAGTTTGGCATTACTGCTCACGTTTCGAGCATTCTAGTATACCAAAATTTGATGTGGAATGAACGAGTAAGTACATTCGATCACCGATGGCACTCACTCACTCGGTCACTGAAGCGGTAATTTGGCCCCTACATTTTTTAAATCTGCTTATTTGGAAGCAAACAAATTATATAAGCAAGTATGTGAAATAAACAACTTAACTACACAATAAGCTAAGCTAAGAACTTAGAAAAATGTGAGGGCTCGAAATCATTTTGGTGTTTAACGTGAGGGTTTTAAGCGAGAGTAATAGCTAATCTGGCAGTTCACTTCAAGCCGACTAGGGCTGGCTACAATACCAGAAAAGTCTCGGTATCGTTTGATATCGGTATCGGAAACCGAAACCATACCCAGACCAAACCTGCTTCAAAACACCCAAAATGACACCGAGACCAAACCGAGACCATACCGAATCTTAAGTACCGAAATTTACCGAGACTTTCGGTGGTATCGTTTGGTATCGGCAGAACAAATGGATTTTTGAATATTAGTAGGTATTTATTAATAATTTTTTTTTTTTTGTGTCTCGAAAACGGCTCTAACGATTTGCATGATATTCTCAAAGTTACTTATTTTTACCTAGAGAAAGGCTAAGGAAGCGATTTTAGAAAAATATTTGTAATCATATCTTGATGGTTTCTCGGGAACTGCTTATGCGATTGGGATGAAATTTTCATATTTTTCTTAAACGGCTTGTAAGCAATTTGGAAGAAATGTTAGGAGCTAGTTCTTATTATAACATGTGACCAAGACCGATACCGATACCGATACCGATACCAATATCGATACCAAATTTAGTCATACGATACCAGGACGAGACTTGGTAATACGAGACCAAGACCGATACCGAGACGATATCGACATTTTTCAATTTAAACGATACCAATAAAAGTCTCGTTTGGTTTGGTATGGTGGCCA
This sequence comes from Dasysyrphus tricinctus, assembly GCA_963921185.1. Lineage (NCBI taxonomy): Eukaryota > Metazoa > Arthropoda > Insecta > Diptera > Syrphidae > Dasysyrphus > Dasysyrphus tricinctus. Next base: position 125,210,640 of record OY992530.1, read on the forward strand.
GCCCTGAAGCCGACATTCTAGCACCGCACTTCTAGTCTTTATTGACAGGTAGCTGTGAGTTACAAACGTATAACCAATTATTTTCAAATGGATATTCTCTACTACCTTTTTTGCAGAGAGCACTAGGTACCTGTCCAGAAGAACTATGTTCATTTCTGTGTGGAGGTGTTCATTCCTGTAGTGTTTCCGCCGCTGCCGGTCGAAGTGTAGTCCTGTGCAAATTCTAAGTATTTTCCTTTTGAACACTTGCAGTTCCTTCATGGAACATTGTACATCGGTATTTTTGTCTGTTGACTTAGTCCGGTTCTTCTTCTCATCAAAGGATGTAAACGGTGGAAGACCAGCTTGCTCTTTTGAGCACACTTCTTGAGTGTGGGTTAAGCCTTAGCAAATCATTGAAGTGGATTTCCAGATACTTTGCGTTCCATTTGGCAGATATTGTGGATCCATTTGGGAGTTTCAGAACAATGGTTCTGCACTTCGCTGCAGTGCAACTGCCTCGGCCTGTTTAGTGTCTCCTGAAGCAAACAAGTTCCGATTTAGAAGTGTTGATCCGGTTGCCCCATTTTCTGTAGAATTGAAATAGTCTGTTGATGTAAGCCTCTTCTTTCCGCACAGTGATTAATGGTGACGTTTACGTGGCGTAGGTGAGCGAGTCATCAGCATAAAGAAGGTTCTCACATCCAGTTGCAACAGGTTGGTCAGATGTCATCAAGTTGTAAAGAAAGGGGCCAAGTTTCGATCCTTGGGCGACTCCGACACTGATGGTCTTTATGTTAGATTCACAGTTGTCTAGTTGAACGAAAAATTTTCTGAAAGAAAGAAAAGAAAAAAGAATTTAGATTAGTGGCAGGGGTAAATGTAACAGATGTAGTTTGTGAATAAGGGCTTCTTTCTTTCCATACGCTGTGGAATGCTTTCTCAACATCCAGAAATCATCCAACGGTGACACGGTGACTGCTGAGCGCTGACGTGATATCGTGTTGGAACTTTAGCAGCTAATGTATTCTTCACGAAAGCCGAACTGCATGTCAGGGATATTGGCGTTTTCACTGCAGAACTTCTTGAGCCTCCGGAGGATTATTTCCTCCAGTATTCTGCTGATATTGTTGAGAAGCGATATAGGCCTATAGTTGGACACCAAAAGTTTTAACTTCCATTCTTCGGGATTGCCACTATCTTCACTGTTTTCCACTTCTGAGGGAAGTGACAGTTATTGATGCAGTTATTTAGGATGATTGTGAGAGGAATTATCACTATATGTGGAAGCCTTTTTAGGACGTAGTTGGAGATACATCTCGTTCAACTGACTTTTTGGCCTCGAATCGCGGATAATCTCTGCCAACTTCTCCAGATTGATGAAGGCTGTAGATTGGTTCACTTGCTGGATTGGTGTCATCGAATATGACTTCTCCTGGATTAGACTGCAGGGTCTGCTGAATGGATGCCTCAACTACGTATAAAAGTGGTGGATCAGCAGGTGGGTTCGGTGTGAAGATTCCCTCGAGGTAATTGGCAATCGCTTCCACTTTGTCGTGTGTTGATGTTGCTTCAATGTTGTTGCTGATAATAATTTCCGGGATTGGTGGCTGCTTTCCAATAATCCTATTGCTGTTTTTGAAGGGATCATATTCTGGCTTAATCGCTTCCAGTCTCTTCTGGAACTGGATTTTGTCGTGGTGTTTCATAGAATTTTGGAACATTATGCTGACACATTGCAATTCGCTCCAAACTGCTCTGTTGTTGTTGTTGGTCGTATTGAAATCTCTTTGATAGATCCTTTGGAGACGTTTTCTCAGCCGTTGTCTGTGCGCATACAGATTTTTCACAAATCCAAGTAGATATGTGCAAAATCTGTATGTGTCATCATCATCGTGTCCTGTTAAATAAACGTCTCCATCATTCAAGGTCTGCAGCAAAGTATTTAAACTGTGGCCACGTCCTTCTCTGGTTTTCTGCTTCTGCTATAAGACAGTTGATTTCCATGTTGTTATTGGTCTTCCAACCCGACGTGCACCCTGAGGATTCCATTCAAAGGACTTCTTTGCAATTTTATTTCAAAGTTCGATTTCTTACAATAGTGTCTGTTTATTCTTTAACGACTTGACTCAATCGCAATGTTTTGCACATTCTGTTTAGTCAACTGATGTTATTTGCCAGAAGACATAAGCTATCGGCCTAGTCTAAATGACTGAGCCTCTCAAACGGTCTTTAATGCCCTGTCGCTCCGCTGCTGTATCAACACTGGCCGTCAATACGTCGTCCATCACCAGCACGAAGAGAATTGGTGATAGAACATCCCCTTGTTACACACCCTGTTGCACTACATTACTGCGAAGGAGTCGGGTAGCTGCCCGTTGTGTAAAACAAAACACCTTGCGCTGTTGTAGGACTCCTTTATAATGGCAAAATTTTTTGGGGGAATTCCGCTACCAAGCACCGATCTCCATATACATTCTCGGTTAACTCTATCAAAGGCCTTCTCAATATCCACCAACATGATATGATTGAAATCCCATCGACTGCTCGAGGATGATACGCAGGGTATTGATATAGTCGACACACGATCGACCACTGCGAAAGCCAAATTGATGCCTCTTGAGTGTAGTCTAAATTCTATCCTTTATCTGCTCGAGAATGATGGTTGCCATTAGTTTTGGGAAAACGGAGAAAACGGTGATACCACGCCAATTGCTGCAATTCTTTGGGTCACCTTTCTTTGGTAGCTTAACAATCACATCATCCCTCCACTCCTAAGAATGATTTTCCCAAATGATTTGTATCATGGGATGTAGAATACTTGCCACTGTTGTTTTTGAGGAGATTTATTGATGTTTGAATTTCCGATATAGAAGATGACTTGCTGTCAATACCTCTATAGGACCTGCGCATCTCGTTAAGGTGGGGCACTTCAGCATACTCTACTCAACGGTATCCTTATTTTGCAGGGTACAAAAATGGTATTTCCATCTGCTTAGCTGATTCTCAATTGATACAAATTTACAGGATGATTGGTGTTTTCCTTTTTTCCTAATAACATCTTTGGACATTTGGCACGATTCCCGGATATCTTCTCTTCTTGCAGTGTTTTCCGCATTATCTGCCAGTCCATCTAACCTCACCATCTTGTCACGTCTCACACAGGGATAGACCATCTTATGCAGGCGCGGATCCAGGAATCCAGTTTGGGGGGGGTCATGAAATTTTAACATAAATAAGAACTGCTTAGCAAAAGTCCAGCTTAATCATGGCTTCATTCCAGTCGAAGGCTTGATCAGGGAGAAACTTAAGACTTAATCGGACTCCCGCTTATATGTAGTTTGATCTAGAAACTGTATTCATCAACTAGATTTAGCTTCATTTCATACTTTTGGACGACGATGAGGATAAGATAAACATTTAAGATTGGAAACGAAATTGACGAGAAAACCGTTGTTTTGAAAACTTTTGAGCAATTTACAAAGAATAATTGACAGTAATGGATTACACATTACATATAGGTACATATGTAAAACCAAAAAAAAATCAAAAGGGGTAGTTCAAGTATCAAGCGTCAATTTGAGATGAAACAGATAGACAAAATTGCAAAAAATATGGTGGATTCCATGCCGTAAAGAAAAAAACTGCTATCAAAGCAAAAGGTAGGGTATTTTCCTATTATGTAATATTATAAAAAAAAAAACTTGCTTGTAACCCAAAAAAATTAATGATTTCAATTTAACAATATTTACACAATAAAACTATGTATATGATCATATTAATTCAATACTGTACTTGATTTCAAAGAATTGGGCTAGTTAAAAAAGCTGTGGGTGAAGTTAGCACCGCTATTTTTGATAAAAAAAGGTTGTGCTGTATTCTCCTCAACTTGTGCTGCCTTGTGCCGTAATTTTTTTAAAAAATCGAGGATTTTCAAATCTTACGGATGAGAATTTTTTTTAAATGTTTATTGTTTTTTTGGCCGTAAAAGTTGCAAATATGAGAATTTTTGTATCTCCATATGGCAGCAGAAACTGAGCACGAAATAGCACAGTTAAGTTTTTTTTTATAAAAATGTGAAACTTATACAAAAAAGCATACATGTATGTTTTAGTTTTTGGTCTAAAAGTTGAAATTTTGCAATTTTTGTTTATCTTTTCGGCGCATGACAGCTCAAACTGAGCACAAAACAGCATACCTTTCACATTTAAGAAATTGCGAAATTTCGAAAAAAAAAATCATTGATAAAATTTGCATGTTTGCAATTTTTTTTAATTTTTGGCCCAAGTTGAATACAATACAGCATAGCGAAAATGGCGGTGCCAACTTCACGCTACAGCCCTTCGCATTTTATTCTTGTCCATTAAAATTGCAATTTTGCGAATTTTATTTTTATCTCTTTGGCGCCTAGCAGCATAATCTGAGCACGAAATAACACAACTTTCTTTTTCTAGAAATATAGAAATTTCAAAAAAACAAATGAATTCACAAAATTTGCAAATTTGCGATTTTTTTTAAATATTTAACACACAAGGCAGCACAAAATCAGCGGAATACAGCACAATTTTACTCTCGAAAATCAAAAATGGCGGTGCTAACTTCACGCACAAGCACATTAAGAAACGAAGACATCCAAGTTATATTTTTAGAAAATTTAAAATAAGCATACATAGATCTTCTGCTACAAAATTTTCAAAAAAAGAATGCTACCTTTTTTGATCGGTGCATCCGCAACTAAATGTCTGTGACACCCAAAACTATTTTCTTTTCAATTGAAAATAAAACAGAGTTAAGTAAATATAAATGTTTAATATGCTATGATAACTTGTTATCAAAACTACTATAAAGGGTATCACACAGTTACCACCGTAGATGAAAACCATAGGTTGCTGAAAAATTTAAGAGGTATTTTTCTCATTTTCGCTTTGCTTTCGATTTTATGATTAAGGGTCCCGTTTACTTTAAATAGCTTAATCTTTTTCAAACTACGGCAGTCTTATTTTTTGCGATGATGGTGACTGTGGGGAACCGTTATTATTTAAGAGAGTCCGCAGAATTTTAAGTCGGATGGATATCTAAGAAATTTTAGTGTATCCTCGAGGGCTAGTAGTGATTTTTGATCAATATTTCTTTGCTGGCCATTTCATTAAGAAGCTTGGCTTTGTTAAGAAAATAGAAGCAAACCATTAATAGGTCATGTTTTTCGTATAAGTAATAGATTACTAACAAATATGGAATAACCTAAAAAGTTTTTCTCTGTCCTCTAATTTTTGAATAATCAGTAAAGATTGCTCGTGTTTGTTGTTTTCGCTGGAGCTCTGGGGGGGTCATGACCCCCATGACCTCCCCCCTGGATCCGCCACTGATCTTATGTGCAGTGCGATACTCGCTTCGCAATTCAGCCTTCTGTTTAACATCTGATTCGGCATTTATTTGCATTATTAACGATTTGCGAATGCGAAGCTCGATTTTATCCCAGGTGTCTTGGGATATTCAAGAATCTCGAGTTTTCGTATATTTGGGTATAGTTTCGGATCCAGCCTTCATGAAAAACACCTTTCATTGCACCCCACATCTCAATGTTTAAATCCGTTTAATGACGAAACTTTTTCGTTAAGGGTGGTGACATTGTATTACGATAAATGGTTGGGGTCATTTAAAGCATTCGTATTGAATTTTGAACTCATTGCTGCATCCTGCACTTGTTTTTGTACGGCAGCGGTGCGTAGTTTGAGACTCATCAGATCCAAATATTTTTCGCTTCCCACATCGGCATTTCTTATATACTTCGAACATCACTCATTGACTTCCTCCATTGCTGATGAATCATGAAATGGTCAATTTTGTTTTCAGTTCGTCAGACCGTCCGGATGCACCCAGGTGATTTTGTTGCACGTCTTATGCTTAAGTACAGTCGTACCATAGCACAAGACGATTCGCGTTACAAAAGACGGCAAGGAAGGCGCTATTTTCGTTCAGTGACCCCAAGCCTACAAACCTATCTTTTATTATAAATAAAAAAAAATAAAAAAGTTAAGATAAATATTTATTTGCTTTCAAAACGTTTTTTGTTTTATCACTACACTGTTCACTGTTATATAAAATAACACAAAACTTTTAATTTTTGCCGAGGGTAGTTTTTGAAAAAGTTCCTTTTAACTTTTCAATTCTTTGAGGGAGGTACCTTCCTAAATGTTAAAAAGTAGGTGGGTAAGTAAAATAAATTCAACTTTTCTGATTTTTCATTTTGTTTTGAAACAATTATTAGTTTGAAGAGGCCCAGAGAAGTTTTATTGCAACCCTTTGTGTTTTAGCTTCAAGTAGTTAAAATGTTATATTTGAATTAATTTTTTTTTATAAAAACAATGTCAAGTATTCTATTTTTAAACAATTAGATTTGTATTTAAGGTAAGAGAGAGCCAATTGCAGTACAATCAAAGTTCAAGAAATAACTTATCGCAAGTGCAAGTGTAAGTAGTTAAAGAATATAGGGGAGGTAGTGTAGGTAGAAGCAGAAGGCAGACAAACAAACTACCTACCTACGTAGGTTCCTACTTACAGAATATTTAACATTTTGTAATATTCAAAACATTAATAAAACAATCACGACCGTTAAGCACTGGTTCTTAGAAATGATTTCAATCTTATTTTACTCATCTTAAAAGCAAAATAGCAAGCAATTGAATAGAAAATACAATTCACGACTATACTTGCTCTATATAGGGTATTCCAACAAAATATCTTATTTTAAATCATTAAAAAAACGGAGATTACTTTTGAAAAGTGGTGATATCTCTCCCCACACGTTTTTTTTTTATACAAAAGCTCCCAAAGAATAGGTATATAAATAGTTTTGTGTGCTTAAATTGAAGAAAATATATTTTTTATTTCAAAATTCTTATTTAAAAATCATATATTTCGAAAACGATATGATCGATATTTAAGAATTTTTAAGTTCTCTCTAAATCTTTTTAGAAAAAATTTTATATTATTTTTTTTTATCAAAAACGTCTCCTGCGATTTTGATTAAATTTTGTCCATACTCCATGTACCAAAATTAGCATAAAATAAGCATTGAAAATGACGCAGGAGCAAAGCAAAAAAATTAAATGTGTTGAATTCTGCATAAAACCCCGCATTCCGTACTATTAATGGTCAGAATTTGGTCAAAAAGTGGTGAATTAGCCAGTGTTTTGACGGTTTTAAGGATAATTCAAACCAGTGAAAGTGATAGCAACCAGTGATTGTGATAAAATGAAAAAGAAACCAGTTCTATCTACGGCAAAGACACAAGAAACTTCACGTGAATTTCGCCAGGGACCTTGTTGCTTGGAGCAACGTATGGAAATGGGTTGTCTCATCGGATATACAAAAGTTCAATCTGGACACATCCGATGGTTAGAAGAACTTTTATTTCTATGTCTTTAGAGAAGAGAAACATATTTTGACAAGTAGTATTCGCAGTCGTACGTCAGCTTTTATGGCGTGGGGAATTATCACCTATTATGTAACAATTAAATTGGAGTTCATTATAACTACAACAACTACAGGATATAGGTACAAATGTCAATTGTTATGGGCATATCCAAGGGTAACAGACATTTTTTAACTTGAACCTTGGATTTTACGGTAAGATAACACCCCTTTTACACATTAAGGACACCTAGAAGTTGGATTCAGTCGAAAAACGTGGAACTTTCGTCATATGGCCACCCTATTCACTGGACTCAAACATCATCGAAACCGTTTGTCACTAGGGTAAAGCCGGGTGATATGGCACCCATTTTCAGTTTTCTTTATAACTCACAAAGTAAAAATGGTTTTTATTTTTAACTTTTATATACATATGTGTTCTGTAGTTAATTTTTAAACAAAAAAATATGTTGATTACGAAAGCTTTTATAAGAATACATATTTTTTAAAGAAATAAAAATACCTTAAAAAAAAACATGTGAAAAAATGGCGGGTGATATGGCACCTGCTTGAGGGTGATATGGAACTTTACTTTTTGTATGGATTTTTGCCACACTCAATGCAGTTTAATGTCAAATGCAATGAGAAAAAACAAATAACGCACTTTCTGGCTCAAATGTATTTAAAAAAAAAAAAACGGTCCTAGAAAGTCAATGAAAAATTACTAAAATGTAGTAGTGGGTGAAATGGCACCATTGCAATTTGTACTAAACTTAAGGGGTGCCATATCTCCCTTTTGATATTACCACTATTTTTTCAAATTACTCAGACAAAACAAGTATGCTTACAGATTGCGATAATTAAAAACAAATAAACACGCATCAATCTTCTTTTTTTCGTTAGAGCGAGCACCTGGTGTCAAATAATTCCGTTGCTGCACCTTGTTATGTTATGCACGAAAAAAAAATTGACTTTAATATAGTCACTATTATTTTACTTTCGGTTGTGGTTTTAAAGTTAAAAACGCTACTTCAGTTTTAACAGCATCTATTGAGAGCTAAAGTTAAACTTGATGATATTCTGATATTTTTGTTTTAAAAATAATTAATTAAGTAGGAAATATTTAAAGGGTGCCATATCTCCCGTGGTGCCATACCACCCGACTTTACCCTTAAAGGAAAAAAAAAAAAAATAATAAAATCAGTCATAAGGCTTTCTGAAAAATCGAAAATAAAAAAGTGTGGTTGGGAGGTATCATCAAAAACTTTTTTTTGAAAAATGGTTTCCCATTGATTGATTTTGTATGAAAAAAAGTTGTAGTTGTAGAGAAAATATGATAATGTAAAATTGTAAAAAAATACACTTCCAATCATTTGCATAGGTAAAAAATTTTCGAATGTGACTAACCGTTATAACTCCGAGCTGAGCGGACTAAATGAATTTTTTTAAATGGCATTATAAACTAAGAGCCCACAGCAGATTTTGGGTGTGATCGATAGCAAAAAAAGAAGTATAGGCATCGAAAGCTCCATTAAAATCTATTCAAAAAATCAAAGTCTTGCAGTCCACAACTAGGGCCTTTGCGAGAAATAGTGCATAGAAAAAAAAAATATAAATGCAACTTCGAGGATAATCGTGTAAGCCGAAATTGGTTTTCACCCCTCCCTAGATAAGCTCCGCGGATCCCATATCACGGAATCTGAGATCATTTGAGTGTTTAATTCGCCCTGCCAGACTGTTTAGAAAAACCGTTTTTCACTTAGAATTTTGAATTTTTTAAACGGTCCGGTAGAGCGAACTATACACTCAAATGGTCTCAGATTCCGTGATATGTCATCCGAGGAGCTTGTCTAGGGAGGAGTGAAAACCAATTTCGGCTAAAACGATTATCTTCGAAGTTGCATTCATATTTTTTTTTCGATGCACTGTTTCTCGCAAAGGCCCCAGTTGTGGACTGCAAGATTTTGATTTTTTGAATAGATTTTAATGGAGCTTTCGACGCCTATACTTCTTTTTTTTGGTATCTATCACACCCAAAATCTGCTGTGGGCTCTCGGTCTATTAGAGAAAGCATCCAATTTAGAAACGAATAAGAAAACACACAATCTTAAACTTACCGTCATTACCTACAGCTTTTATTTTCATTTCTTTAAATTCATGTGGAAATCATAAACAGAATTGATTTTTTGATCTTTAATTATCTGAAAAATAAACAAAAAGATTGTGTCGATATGAAAGGATACAAAAAACCTGCTACCTCCGCAAGTAATAGACGAAAAATTTTGCGCATAATTCGTCGATTTAAATGGCTACACAAAGGGAAGAATCTAGGTTCAGTTCCGGTATTTCTATAGCCGAGAGTGTAATTAAAAGTTCTGCATACCAAAATAGAAAAAAAAGAAAATAAACCACCACTAAGTTGAAAGAAGTTCTAATTTGAAAGCTCAATTAAAAGAAAGTTAGCCCCACATTTTTGAAGCTTTGATACGACATTGGTTTAATAACAAAAAAACCCTCAGTCATAAAAATACAATTTAAGTCCATCTGTCCCGTCGATATTGAGCCCTTTTTCGTTAGAAGAAACGACTTTACACCACTTGTTCTTCCATTTCTTTGACGTAAATTGGATTATATGGATGTAAACGGCATGTGGTCTCAACAAAAAAGTGCTTTGTGTCACGTACCTGATGCCAAAAATGACAAATAATGAACGGTTTGAGGGTAAGGTTATCTTTCACAAAAGTGATGTGAACTGGCCACCAAAATTTGGCTTCTATTTGTATTCCTTTCTATTCACAATTAGCCCCCCTTATTGAAAAACTATTTAGAAACAATGCCTGACCCTCTGGGTAAAAAAAAAACTTACAGAATTTTCCATCTGCAAATTTAACTATCCGAAATAGGTATAACCTCAATGCAAATCAATTTCACACAAACGTTAATAGATTTAACTCAAAAGCAAACCGAATTAACTCACAAGCAAAACAATTTTGTACTGTTTGTGGGTGAGTTCTATTTGCGCTTAGGTGAAATCTGTTATAAACCTTATAGCCTATTGAATAGACCTTTTAAAAAGGAACAATTACGTGCAAGGGTTTTTATTATTGAATATGTTTGTTTGGCCCATAAACATGCTTAAAACCAAAAATTCTACTAAATTCACCCATGCGTTTCTGAGAGAATGGTCACACTGGCCACTTTTCAGTATTTTTGGTATAACTCGAAAACCAAGCCGAGTTTGAAAATTTTACGTATAATACTTTTTGTTCAAAATTAAATTTTCTATCGAAATGGATAGTTTGGAAAATTTAATAAAAAATGTAAGCAGCAAAAGTAAACAAAAACCAACATAAAAAAAATCGAAAAATCAAAGATTTTTAAATTTTTTTCTAAATTGCTCATAACTTTTTTCGGAGCAAAGATACGCTCAAGAGATGCATGAACAAAGCGAACTGGAGTCTTAGGGCTTTAATATGACATGTTAAAAAGCCATATTGTTTGAAAATTGACAGAGATATATCCATTCAAACTTTACCATTTCTTATCATTTTTCACAGTTTTTGCCCGAAAGCCTATTTTTTGGTACCTACTTTATCACAAATTTTACGTTCCTAGCAACTAGTACCAAATCTTATGTTAATCAGACCAGCCGTTCGGTCTGTAGGTCTGAAAGCATTAAAAAACAGCCGAAAAACGAAATTGCAAACTTACATCCTTTTATAAATTCTCTATAGTTTTAATGTCATATTACATCGAAATTTTTATTTCGAACATTTTTACGAAAGTGAAATTTGCCATATTGTACCGAAAAAGGGACTTTCGGGCCAAAACTTTGAAAAATTATAAGAAATGATAAGGTTTGAACGGGAATATCTCTGTCAATTTTAAACAAATATTAATTTTTGAACATGCCATATTAAGGCCTTAAGCCTCTACTTTATTTTGCTCTTGAATGTATTGACCCTATCTTTGCTTCAAAAACAGTTATGCACAATTTATTAAAAAATTTAGATATCCTTGATTTTTTCATTTTTTTTTAGGTTGGTTTTTGTTAACTTTTTCTGCTTAAATTTTTTCGTAAAATTTTTTGAACTATCCATTCCAATAGAAAATTTAATTTTGAACAAAAAGTATTATACGTAAAATTGTCAAACTCAGCTTGGTTTTCGAGTTATACCAAAAATACTGAAAAGTGGCCAGTGTGACCATTCTCTCAGAAACGCATGGGTGAATTTAGTAGCATTTTTGGTTTTAAGCATGCTTATGGGCCAAACAAACATATTCAATAATAAAAACCCTTGCACGTAATTGTTCCTTTATACCCCTCATTTTCCGGTCTATTCAATAGGCTATTAGTAAACATAAACATCTCAGTTCATTTAATTCATTAAATATTATTATTATTATTTACATTATAAACTATACTTAAATGTACAAAAAAGAATCTAAATTCTAAAGCTAGCTACCTATTTGGGCTTTTAGCTCATAAGGAACTAAGTAGCTGTCAGCTGTACATATATCCATAACATAGACCCTTTTCGCTGTCACTGATGAGTCTAAGTAATATCGCCTGGACGAAACTCCAATTCTTAAATTGAAAGCAATTCAAAACTATTTTGAAACGATAATATTTAACTTTAAAAGTATACATACATAGATATGTAGGCCATATTCAAGGTTTACCCAGTTAAGAGAATAAGAAGTTGGTGATTACAAAAAATATAAATGTTAGTATGTTATGGCGGTGAAAAAGTGAGATACAATATAATCTCGATTAACCAATTAGCCACTTGCTCGTATATAAATATAATAATATTTATGAACAATTAACTTACATTTTTCAATAACGAATGCACTGACAAAAAAAATGAAAAAGAAAATGCATAGAAAACCTAAAAAGATAATTAAAAAAAGTACGCATACGTCACAGTGTACCATTGACACAGAATCACCTTTGGGATAGTAATTGATAGATATTTTGATCAAAAATACTTAAAAATTATACAAAAAACATTTCAAAACATTTGCTTGTTTTCTTAAAGCATTTTTAGATTAAAGATTTTTTCAGTCTTGTGGTATGTCTCACTGTGGAAGTGAGTTCTGAGTTTTAGTCTACAAAATGAACCTCAGTTTAACTAAACAAAGTTAAGCAAAATAGTTTTAAAGCTCAAATTTGAGTATGAAACAATCGTGCAAAAGACAAAAAAGGAATTTTTTTAGCTTTTCAAATTTGAATGCATTAATAATAGAAATCTTACTGCCATTCAATATTTTCCAGCGGTTATATCGACGACTTTCAAAAAAGCACAAGACAGAGGTTCATAATATAAAAAAAAAATACCGAACAGATTCTAGGGTTCTGAGAGAAGAATAATCTTGGCTAAATTTAATGAACAACTATTTCGCACGTACCTGGCTCTATGGTCGAGTATCTTAGATTTTAAAAATTGTACATAATATAAGAACATGGATATTATGAGGACCAAAATATTTTGAATTAATTCCTTAAAACGCTTAAACAACCCTCTTAATATTTTGAGCTAATAGTTCAGTAACTATTAACATCAGTGCCATTGCGTCAGATCTGGTAGTTCTGATTTTTGCCATCATAAATGTTGGCCTTATTAATAATTAATTTAAGCTTTCAACCTGAAGCGCGCGCCAAACGCAACATCTTAAAAAATTTTAAAACAAACGTGAAATGTTTGCGCTTTTTTAAGTAATCTTCGGTTTTAAATCTGAAAGATTATGAAAGCATTGCTCTACAACTTGAAACTAATTAAATTCAAATCAATTTGAGCCTAAAATAGTCGCTGCAGACCCAAAAGTTTGCAAGAAGGAGCCTTTCAAAATGTGTATATCAAAAATAAATTTATAACAACTAAGCTGGCCACGATACCAAACCAAACCATACTCTTAAGTTAAAAGTTAAAATCCAAAAATGTGAGTATCGTCTTGGTATCGGTCTCGTATAAAAAGGTCTTGTCTCTCTCGATATCGGCATCGGTCTTGTCTGGCTTTGGTCTGGTCTCAGTCGAAAAATAAAAAAATCCAAAACTCGGTTACATGTCCACATTGATCTTGTAGTTGAATACGTTTGGTATTTTTAAGATTAAATACAAAATCATAATAAACAAATAATGCAAAATGAATGAAAGAAGTTTTTGATTCAAAAAGCTTGTTATGGCCTTTAATCCTACAAAATAGAACAGACTACGAAAATTTCATCCAAATCATTGGGCGGAGCTGCAACTGCAGCTGCAGTTGGAATAGCTGTCAAAATGTTTAATACACACAAATTCATAATACGAACATAACACGACCCAGCTGAACAAGTTGGCCAACTTTTAACTTTTGCTTGCAGCTTTTTTGACGTTTCAAAATTACCGGTGCAACCGAGTGTTTACATGTGCGTTAAAGTGTCTTTTAAACTCTTTTTAATCTCTCATAAAGACGTAAAGCAATTTAAGCTTCTTTTTCATCATTATCCATTTTTATTTTTATGTTCTATACTGAAATGTCATAAAGCTGTACAGCTGCATTCTGGGCACGTATTTTTAGCTATTCCAGCTGCTGCTGCAGTTCCAGTTGCAGCAATCTATTCTGTTCAGGCAGTTATAGGCTGTAGCCGAACAGACAGATATACAGACAGAATTATGAGACCCACTCTTTTCGTCTTCGTTATGGTCAATTTTTTACAAATGCATAGCTCTCCATTAAGTTCCTATACATATTTCGCAAGTAAAAAAGTCTTACGGTAACTTTATAATGCTCTCGCCCCAGGCGTAGAAACTCTACGCATTTTTGCAAGGGCTCTTTTGAGCTTTAATTTTGAATGTATTAAATGTTAAACTAACAATACCAAGACTATTCATTGTAAATATTTTCAGGTTCAAGAATCAAACCAAACTCTATAGGTTAGTATTTCTTAGTTGTATAAGACTTATTACTGATAGACGATAGACGATATTCAAATAATTCAAATTTAAAGAGAATTAGAAGAGACTTCCAAAATTTTTGTCTTATTTTTTTTTCTTACGGCTAGCCCTAGAGACAAAAAAGTTTTTGAGCCAGTGTTGGATCATTCCGGTTGAGAAACCAATTTTGATTGACAAAGCAATAATAGACGAAATGGGGCTGTAATCAACCATCCTCTTCAAATCTGGCTTCCATTAAAATAAGGCAATAGAATTAACCACAACACTTTTACTTTAAATCCCTTTTTTGAAGGAAATAGGTTACAAGGTAAACTTAGGTTACACACAACTGTATACCAGATTTTGCATTCCTTATTTTTATATCTACTCATACAAAAATATTTTATCTTAGTCTAACCCTTTTTTGAATTATATAAACAGACAGCCACAAAAAGCAAATATCAAGAAATTTTCTCAAGTTTCCTGCTTCTTGACCCCAGGGCTTCTGCTGTAAACTCAACTCCCAAATGTCTATACGAAGGACGTTCCATGGTTTAATAGATATCCCACAAAAGTCCTTTTGCAAAACCAATTTAATCACTCATTAGTTGGACTCAACTTCTTCTGAGTTATTGACTGGCATATAAAAGCTATTATTATCCATAACCAGAGTTATATGTTGTTATGCTTTCATTAATGATGACCTATAAATTTGGCAATAACAATTTGTTGGTGAAGGAATTCGTGTAATTGAAGTTAAAGTATGTTAAATTAATATTAAAGATGAATGGCAAAGGTTTTTTCAAAATATTTCTTAAAAGGTGTGTTAAGGTGTTAAATTCTTGTTTATTATAATATTTTATTTTGTAAATGAAATATTTTCAAAATAATAATTAACGAATGACTGCGGTAGCTTTTCGATGGTTTCGCAGGCTAGACATTTCGGCCCCAAAATATGTCAATACTGATTCCAATAAAAGTTTGATTAAACCATCTGAATCATTTGAGCTATAAAATTTATTGAATAGAAGAATATTTCCCAGTTGTTACAATTGTTTTTGAATGAATATACAAATATTTATACTGAACTCATGTTTTATTGATTAAACAGTCAACCAGCAAAAGATATAAAAAACTTTGTTTATCTTAGATTAAAAACAAACAAAACTCATTTCAATTCATCTGCTAAAGAAAATCATGGGTAGTAAAATACATATATCATCTCAGTACATTTAGATACAGTTAAAATAAAATAAATATACATTTCCCACATGTTGTCTTATTATATGTTTTTGGTCTTGATATGTGTGTACCTATGTACTTGTAGATATTTAGGTAGATAAGGTTCCCTTACATAATATTTTTCGCTTAACAAAACTTCCATTTTGAGAGTGTTTTGTTTATTACAACAATAAAAGGAATAGAAATAAAATTTGCTATAAAACAAAAAAACTTTGAAAGTACATTAAAATAGACCATTACAATTGCACTTAAAACAACTCAGAAGTGAGATATAAAAATCAACAGCACACACTTGAATAAGTACCTACATTTTTGTTTATGTCTTACCAAAAACATCACAACAGATAAATGTTTATATACCAAGTAGAAATATTAAAAAATAGGAGTGGGCAGTTTTAAATCTTAAGATGAATGAACTGATAAATAAAAATGAATTATTACTTTTGTTAAGTGTACTGCAGCCCTAAGATTTATTTGATATATTATAAACTCTCAAGAAATGTATGATTCAAGGCCAAAACTGACACATACCTAGTGTCAATATTTTCTGGAATATTATTTTCAATGTTAACGATAGACTAACCTACAGCAAATTTTCCCTTAGTCAATATTTGTATTTAAAAGATACCTTATTTGATTTGGATATACTATAGATAGCCTATTGAATAGACAGGAAAATGAGGGGTATAAAGGAACAATTACGTGCAAGGGTTTTTATTATTGAATATGGTTGTTTGGCCCATTAGCATGCTTAAAACCGAAAATGCTACTAAATTCACCCATGCGTTTCTGAGAAAATGGTCACACTGGCCACTTTTCAGTATTTTTGGTATAACTCGAAAACTAAGCCGAATTTGACAATTTTACATTTGATACTTTTTGTTCAAAATTAAATTTTCTATTGGAATGGATAATTTAAAAAAATTTACGAGAAAATTTAAGCAGGAAAAGTTAACAAAAACCAACCTAAAAAAATAAAAAAATCAAGGATATTTAAATTTTTTTATAAATTGTGCATAACTTTTTTTGAAGCAAAGATAGGGTCAATACATGCAGAGAAAAAATAAAGTAGATACTTAAGGCCTTAATATGGCATGTTCAAAGACTATATTTGTTTAAAATTGACAGAGATATTCCCGTTCAAACCTTATCATTTCTTATAATTTTTTGCAGTTTTGGCCCGAAAGTCCCTTTTTCGGTACAATATGACAAATTTCACTTTCGTAAAAATGTTCGAAATAAAAATTTCGATGTAATATGACATTAAAACTATAGAGAATTTATAAAAAGTATAAAAGTTCGCAATTCCGTTTTTTCGGCTGTTTTTTAATGCTTTCAGACCTACAGACCGAACGCCTGGTCCGATTAACATAAGATTTGGTACTAGTTGCTAGGAACGTTCGATTTGTCATAAAGTACCAAAAAATAGGCTTTCGGGCAAAAAATGTGAAAAATGATAAGAAATGGTAAAGTTTGAATGGATATATCTCTGTCAATTTTCAAATAATTTGGCTTTTTAACATGTCATATTAAAGCCCTTAAGCTCCAGTTTACTTTGTTCATACATGTCTTGAGCGTATCTTTGCTCCCAAAAAAGTTATGCGCAATTTAGAAAAAAATTTAAAAATCTTTGATTTTTCGATTTTTTTTATGTTGGTTTTTGTTTACTTTTGCTGCTTAAATTTTTTTAAAAAATTTTCCAAACTATCCATTTCGATAGAAAATTTAATTTTGAACAAAAAGTATCAAATGTAAAATTGTCAAATTCGGCACAGTTTTCGAGTTATACCAAAAATACTGAAAAGTGGCCAGTGTGACCATTCTCTCAGAAACGCATGGGTGAATTTAGTAGCATTTTCGGTTTTAAGCATGCTTATGGGCCAAATAAACATATTCAATAATAAAAACCCTTCCACGTAATTCTTCCTTTTTAAAAGGTCTATTCAATAGGCTATACCGAATATGTATGTTTTTTTCTATACTAAACATTTCGCAAAATTTAATTCATTGATTTGAAAACAAAAATGAAATATTGCTTTTTAATTCTAATTTTGATACATTATCGAGTGTTGCCCAGCAACAGGAATGCTTAGAATTTTCCACACGATTTGTTTGAATAGATAATAAGTTTCTTTTAATGAAATATAATAGTTGTTATTCTTATGAACCATAATTGAGGTATCCAGTGTGTACTTAAGCCTCAACTTACATGATTCTCCAGCCAGTCCCTATAGCTATAACCATTTTTGTACGTTAAGTTAGTTGAGGTCCTCTTCCCACCTGTGTCAGTAGCGCACGCATGTTATAACATTTTTCCACTATGTCGTCTTCCGGAGATAGACTCAAAAATTTTGTGGGTCTCATTTTGATATCCATCCGATCCATGAACATCAATCACCCTGCCATGGGCGCCCACAGGGTGGGGGGGGGGCAGAAGAGGCATTTGCCCCCCCCCCCCCCCCCTCCCCCCCTAGAATATCAAGCTTTTACTTCTGTTCTGTACATTAATTTTATTTTTATGTCCAGGACTACGGTGTGGTTCAATTTTTAGAATCGGAAAAAGATATAAAAGACATGTAGGTATCCTACCAACCTACCACTTATGCAATTCAATTTTTGTCACTCAATAATCGAATATCCAACAAAAAATGTTTTTTTGCCTCTCATGAAATTATTAGCAAAAGTTGACCTAGGTAATGTTTACCTACCTTAGCGCATACACATGTTTCAGAAAACATTTTTTTTTGCATTATAGGAAGGAATTTGTTTGAATCCTGTCCCTGCAATGAGCGAGCAATGATCGACTCAGCGGCCTTTGTATACTTTCTTCACATAGAGATCGGATATCTACTAAAGTCGCAAGAGCATTCTTTGAAAAAAGTGTGCTAGACAGATTTTCTAAGGAGGCACCAAGAAGGCTACAACTTCTCTTGCGAAAAAAAGAATAAATACAATATTTCATGCATGGTCTTAATTTGTAGGTCTATTTGATAAGTTTTTGTCTTATTGATAAACCCTTAACTGCAGTCCTGAAAATTATGTACACTTCTATAGTCGAGGGTCCACTGAACCCAGCTATTTTTAAATGTTAATAAAAATTAAAGTATGAATTATTAAATTTTTGTTCCGCCGAACTTTAAGAATGATCACGAATATAGCTTTAAGAAAAAATCAACAATAAGAACTTCCATTAAATTTTTAATTTTCAATGAAAACAATAGGTTGCAATTCACCTGGCCTGGAAACATATTATATAAAAATATAGGCAAAATAGTAAAAAAGAATTAAAATCTTAAGAAATATTTTTTCCTAGACTTTAAAACATCCTCTTTAGAATTCCTGAAACAAAAACTTAAAATGTTTTTGTAAGAAATTCTGACATTGGTCAAATAAAATAAAATATATAAAATACAAAACTCACTGACGCAGAGCAAATCATACTTTTTGCCCTTGCCATTTGATTAAAATTTGAATTTTGGCTATTTTCGTCATCGTCGCTTCACTTTTTAGCAATTAGCTATTGCTCGATTCCCTGAATGACTTATTAAATTTTTCCCTGCACAAATTTGAATTAGAACTCGAAAACTAAATTAGTAACACCAGGAACAAATATATCACAGACCCAAGCGTATGCTGATACTGACCTATGAGAGCAGCGAGCGGAACGCGTCCGTCACACTGCACTTACGTCGAAGGTACTAAGAAGTGGGAGGGAGCTGAGGTAACCGCGGGGTTTTTTACAGGCGTTTAAAGGTTGAGTATGGGTCCATTGAACCAACGACTGCAGTTAAGGGTTAGAAAACATTATTAAGATAAATAAATAATATTTTTTATATATCTAAAGGGTGCCGTTATATTATATGCCATTATATTTTTTGCAACAATGCCTTATTTAGAATTTCAATTTTTTAAAGGTAGGTACATTTTACTTCTGCCCCCCCCCCCCCCCCCCTAGCGAAAATCCTGCGGGCGCCCATGCACCCTGCCACCTCAATTATTGAAGTTTTCCTTTTTCACTAGGTGTCAGTGCCACTGGTACAGCCCAAACAGTTGGTTATGTATATTATTTTTTCTCCTCCTCACAATCTATAGCCGTGTTATATAATCCCTCATAACCCATATGGGTCACCTCGTGAAAATAAAACGATGCGGGCTAGTGCAAAAACAGTGCTGTATATCAGTCTCTTTTTTCTTATGTTCATTTGATTTTCATTTAAGGCCTGTATCTTTTCCTCTATATTCCTAACACTGCTGACAAACTGCTGACATCATTCACAATGGTGAATAGCCCTCTGCTGTTCGGAGTAAAAACCTGTTTATAGGTTATTGAAATTAATCTCGATAGAAACCTGGATCCCATGTTGTTTTTGTGATACATATGTATTTTAAAAGATAACCTTGACCTAGATCCGGAGATAGTAAAATGCAGCTTATGCAGATTACTACAAAAGTGATCAAAAAGCAGCTAAGGAATAATCCTGTCAAAACAGCATTCTAATCAATCTTTGAAAAGAAGCCGTACTCAGCAGCATGAAGCAAAACCGACTGGAATAATTATTATCTCATATAAAGGGACGCTTAAAGGTGATGAGTTGTTTTTGAGGCTTTAAGTGTTGCGCATCAGATGCCATTTTGAAAAATGGTTTCAATCAATACCTCGAGAAGTGTTCATCGTACACGAAATATGCATAAATCTTTTTTATAGGATATTTAAATATTTTTTTTTTCTTTTTACAACATTTTTTTTAAAGTCTATATTCCCAGAGTTAAAGTGCTTTTTTTAGCTTTTGCTTATATTACAATATGCCATCTAGCCCAATAACTATATGGGTGATTCTACAAAAAGTGGAAGAAAATGATGATAATTTCGACAAAACATTTTTGGAAGCAATTAAAAGTAAAAACTAACTACGGTTGAACTTTGGAACGTTCTTTCAAATGATTGAAAGCGGCCAGTCAAAAAAATAACGATTTTACGGCAATTTTTTGAAAACAGGTGTTCCTGGGAACTGAAAATTTTTATAAATATTTTCCTATTTTAGGTAATTTTTTTAGAAAATCGTACCCCTCGTCTAAACGGAGAGACTACACCCCCCTCCCACACAATTTTTTTCTTGTTTCGATCCAACCTGTGCCCTGTAGCGATTTTATGCAGAACACTCTGTATAGCTTATCATAAAATTTCCAATCAACTTGAAAATTAGAGCAAGTTCGTGCAAGCAAGTCGTGCTTTTTATTTTACAATTATTTTTAAAGAAAAGCAACATTTACTGAACATTTCTGAGGCCTCCAGATAGAAAATCTGTCATTAAAGTGCAAGGGGACTGAGGCCAGGGGACTGAGTGTTTTCATAGTTTTTGGGCCAAAAACACATTGTACGAAAAAATAAAAATAAATATACTATTAGGGATTTACTTAGCCTATAATATAATGTAAAAAATATGCCTACTTACATAGAAAGTTTTCCTTTAAATTATCATCACAGTACTGAGAAACTGAACGGACATTTCATGGTCTCTCGCTCAAATGCCTTCTTCACAAAGGAAATAACAAACGTACCTAAGATATGGATATGATTTTATTTTCACGAGACTCAATACTTCACGCTGCTAGATCTGAAAAGTTAACGATATTTTTGCCTGTTTCAATCTGTCAGGGGACTGAAGAAATCCATGGGACAAAGATCAATGACATTTTTTTTTTTTTAATATAATATTACTAAAAATATATTAATGTAGGTATATCATAGAAAGATAGGTATATTATTTAACGTCAAAAATTGAGGGTTCATTTTGGTTTTGGAACTAAAATAAGGGAATTGTAAGAATTTTGCTCTTCGAAAATGGGCATGGGACACGTCAGGGGACTGAGAATTTGACACTTTGAGGAATTTTTTGAGTAATGAAAGTGCATCCGATTTTAATAATTTTGTCTGACCATGAAGATATCAATCAGATTTACAGTTATAAAAAATCATGTTAAATACTTGAACGGTTTTTAAAATATTAGCGGATCCACCGAAAATTCCATCATTTGTAGAATCACCCATATACATCACACCTTGGGGCAGATCCGGTAGTCCTGATTTTTTGTTGAGTTTTTTGTGATGTTGGCCTGGTAAATAATCAAAGTTTTTGTCCTCGAGCACCGAACGCATCATGGTAAAAAACTTTTTAAAAAAGCGAGATTTTCGAGCTTTTTTAAGTAATTGTGAATTTTATACGTGAAAGACAAGTTTTCGATGAAAACATTACTCTTCAATTGGAAATCAATTAAACTTGCATCAATTTGAGCCCAGAATTTTCTCTGTAGACCCTACAGATAAAATTTTAACAAAAAGTGGTATAATTAACAGCATAATAACAAATACCGTGTGCTTGGGATAAGATCGTTCAAAACTCCTGAGCGTGTAGGTTGGGTCAAAAGAAGAAAAAAATAGTTTGGGAAGAGGGGTACATATCTCCCCGTTCTGGCGGGAGGGTCAACTATCTTAAAAAAGTGACACAAAACAGAAAAACAAATATTAAAGAACAGTGGTTATATCTGGAAAAAATCCCTTAGCTCCTCTTAGACAAAAAAATCCATTCTTCAATAATTTCAAAGTAAGGTTGTTTTGACTGAAAGGTTTTTCTTTTAAATTGAAGGAGCCGCTTCCAAAAAAATCAAATAAATTAGTATATGGCAGGTACTGTTAGTAACAGTTTTGAATAAAAATTATTTTTACCAAAAGTACAATATGATTACAGTAATGCACCGATTTTGTTTTTATCCAAATCGTTTCAGCCATTTTGGCGATAAATAAAATAAGCCTTTACAGTAGTATGGCAAGTACCGTTATTTTAGGATCTAAAAACAAATTCCATTTAACTATTTAGGAAATCAACAAAAACCTAAAGTTCAAAATTTTAACAAAATCGCTTTGGTGGCTTGGGTGGTAGGTCGAAGTACAGATTTGGGCTGGTAGTAGATAGACGTTTTTTTAAACTCATAGGTAAGTGGGGTCGGATCCGGTCAAATCGGAAGCGTATCGGAATCCCGCTTTTTAAAATCGCGTTTTTCAAAAATCCCGTCTACTAAAATACTGTCTTACAAAATTCTGTCTTCTTAAATCCCGTTTATTCAAGATCCCGATCCTTTATAATCCCACTTTTTAAAATCCCGTCTTTTGCCAATAAGCCCGTTTTTCGAACTCATAATTTAATCTTAATGATTTAATTTTGGTAATTTTTTTTTTATTTTTATTATTTTTATTAGTTTATAGTATTTAACAAACCAAATAATAACTAGACTAAAAGACTAGTGGCCGATTCTACGAAAGGCTTTTAATTATTTAAAAAGACTCTTATGGCCGATTTCACGAAAGGATTTTAATTATTTAAAAAGCCTTTTAGCCCTCAAAAGATGTGTTTTTGGTTTCACCAAATGCTTCTATATTTAAGAAGATTTAAAATGCTCTTGTAAACGAAAAGCTCGTTTTTGTCTCATTGAATTTAAAAGTCTTTTTTAGTTAACCCATTTTATTTTTAAAAATCCAAGGATTTTTAAAATAAAACAACTAGTTGTGAATGCAATAGCGGGATAGTAAGAAACGGGAATATAAAAAAACAGGATTATAATAAACGTGATTATAAAAAGTGGAATTTAAAAAAACGGTGTTTTAAAAAACTCGCACTAAATATAACGCGCACTAAAAGCATGAAATTCCGCTAAGGTGAATTAGAAAGCTAGCATATGGAAGCATTTTTTTAAAAGCTTAGAACATTCACTGAATATTATTTTCTTAGAGCAAAAATGGTTGTTTTGGAATAGATAAATCTTTCATTTTACGCTTTTTTTAATGTTACTTCCTTAAACTAATCATTCTTAGTCGAATAAAACTTGTTTCATTGAGTTATCTCAAAAATTGAATGAAAAACCAGCAAAATAAATAATGTCTTATATCACATTTTATTCGGTCTTGAAAAAAAGTGTAAACTTAAGCCAATTTTCTTGAAACCCGTTATGTTGCAGACAAAATCTTATTGCTTATGAAAAGTTGGACAATTTTCACAACATTACATACCTATAAAAATTATGTTTATATCACAAAAAAAATATCCTATGATCAATTTGGCAGCATCATGACTGCCACATAACAATGCAATTTCAAAATGCAAAATAAAGTCAGAAGTCCATCACTGTGGTCTTAGGGCCGACCGTCCCAGAGATGTCAGGTTTGATTCCATGTGTCAAGTGTCAAAAAATTAAAAGGATCAACATTTTTTCAATTATTGTGTGTGTTTTTTAGTGTTTATTGAAGAGCTGTATCTTTGTGATGAGTGGTCAGGGCCGGACAAGCTATACGTGCAAGCGGTGCAAATGCACAGGGCGCTGACCTCAATGGGCGCCTTGAGCAAGTAAACAAAAAAATTGACAACCACTACCTGACTATTTTTTTAATCTTCAATTCTTTTTAATAGCTCAGAGAAATATTTGGCGTTTTTCGTTTTTGGCTCTGAGCAATCAATTTTTAATTATGTGTTTTTTTGTCTGTCAAATCACTAAAAAAAATAAGTGAATTAGCTTCGCTCAGCGTTTCGCTTGCTTCGCTCGGTCATTTAACCCTGAACTGATTGAGCAAGCTCTGAGCTAACTCCGATGGAAAAAAGAAACACACTTTTAATGCTCTGATATGTCTGAGTTAAGAAAGAAACGTAGAATTTTTGTTTGACAGTTCCGTGATCTGCTCTGAGTTAAAAAAGAAAAACAACATTTGATATCCATTCTTATTCTGAATTTAAGGACAGAATATAGCCATAGTGGCCTAACTGCAATTCATTCGAAATTGAGTTTATTACGAAAATTGAATCTGTGTTTATTAAACAATACTTCTGCATTTCCTTATTTTTGCTCTATTGAAAATAATGAAAAATGCACTTAGGCCACTATGGCACTCACGGCCTCATGTTTCCACTATTCCAAAAATCAAAAATAAACCTATTTTCCAATCAACAATAAAAAACTTGATCACAAAATCTTGGAAAAGTTCAGGATTTTTTTCGCCTGTTGGAGATATGTCATTCGCCTCTTGGGGATACTTCGTTAAGAAACGTCTGTTCCTTGGGTAGAGAGAAAATGACTTCTTCCACCAATATAACCGCAATTGAAGGGCGCTAATGATGAAACCTGCGCAGGGTGCTAATTATGCTCGGGCTGGCCGGCCCTGTGAGTGGTCGTATTGAGTTGAAACAAAAAGGATTCTACGGTTTTATGTTTTTTGCTTCGAGATTTGTTTCCAAGTGAATAAGCCAGAATAAACGCCAATTTGTAGGACCAAAGGCCATAAAAAGCTATTTTGAATCAATAATTCAATTCAAGTCCAATCTTTAATGCTAAGACTTGTACTTGGCTCATTTATTTATTTCAGTAGTATATAGAAATTGTATTATAAAACCTTCTTATATAGAAACTATGCCTGACCCCGGGAAAAAAAATTTCCAGCTTACAGTGGATTTTCGTTGAAAAATTCATGTACGTGAAACTGAACTTAATACAAATTGCGTATGACAAAGCCCTCACTATGTCACTGCTGAGTCCAAGTGAGTAAGCCGGACGAAACGCCAATTTGTAGGACTAAAGGCCATAAAAAGCTATTTTGAATCATTTTTTTTTTAGTTTCATTTAATTTTTTTTATCAGTACCTGTACCTTTTTTTCAAAATGATGAGTTTGAAAATATTTATTTAATTAAATAATTTAATTTATTCATAAAATTGAAGAACAGATTTTTGGCTCTATTGTTGTTGTTTTTTTGGCTTGTTGTTGTTTTTTTAATCATTTTCTACCCACTTTAAGTCAATGTTTTAGAAAATTACCCCTCATGCATAAACGGGGGAAATAGACTAGAAATAGTGAACTTTAAATTTTACATATTTTCTTTATTTTAAACAAAGCTGTGAAGACTCATTTTATAACTATAGTTTAAAAAATTTTGTAATAAATATTTTATTTTTAAAATGAAGCATTGTGTATCCATGTGTACCAATTAAGAAAATCATAAAAAAATCTCAACTGGTTCAAAAGTTATAGATTTTTGACCACCATATCGACGATTTCTGCCCACTGTGCGGGCTCTAGACCTTTGGCACCTCATATGAGGGAAATTTTATTAAAAAAAAAATGCCATCTAATTGGTCAGAAAAAGTCAACTGGTCCCAGAAATTGGTCAGCCCTAGATAACTTGTTATAAAGGCTTAAACTTTCTCAAGGTTGCTCAAGGTCACGTGCTATTTTTGGCACCTAATTTATGGGAAGTTTGTAAAAATGTAATACCTTCAGCAAGGCCCTGAGAACTACCTATATAAAAGGTCAGCTAGTTTTAGAAAATGGTAAGCCATAGTTTTTTTAACGAATTTTTAAATTATTGCTCAAGGTCACGCGCGATTTTTGGCACCTCATTTATGGGAAATTTGCAAAAAATGTATACCATCCGAAAGATTTCTAGATCGTGATAAAAGGTCAACTAGTTTTAGTAATTGGTCAACTATAGATTCTTTTATACGATTTTTTTAAATTTATTTTTTGCAAGGTCATGAACGATTCGTGACCTTGAAAAAAAAATTATTTAAAAAATCGTAAAAATGAATCTATAGCTGACCAATTACTGAAACTAGCTGACCTTTTCTGACCAACTAGATGGCATTTTTTTAATCAAATTTCCTTCACATGAGGTTCCAAAGGTCTAGAGCCCACTGTGCACCAGTTGCACCACAACTTATTGATTCATAGCTTAATTTCGAGTAATTGAATTACAATAGTTCGATTATTTACAAGACTAGCTGGCCCGCCCTGGCTCCGCCCGGGTAGACAAAAATTTCGAGAACAAATGAACAAAACAAAATTTTTAATATGATTGTGTACTCGATTAATCGAATTCCGGATAGTCGCAACTCGACTTTATTTTTTTTCATTTTGTCAGAACCACATTTCATGATTGATTGATTTTTTTTCAAACTCAATTGATTTTTTTTTTACATAAAACAGGTACCCAGAGTCTGCTCTGCACCTTTTTGGCAAAACGCAAGACCGAATTTACCCAAAATGACAATAACACTCCCAATACCAAAGATTTCCTGAAAAGAATCATCCAAATAGCTCAAGCAATTCTTGAAAATACATTGTGGTGGTCAAAGAGCCGTGGCATCGAACCCTTGTTGGTGGCATGTAGTTTGCATAGATCCAAACAGTACGTCGACAGTTTTGAGCAAAGCTTTCACCACCTCTAAGACTATATAATTATTGTTCTAATTTAACTGTCTGACACTTAGAATCGATTATTTCTACTTGTTTATAATCATTTCCTCATTAAATTTTTATTTCGACACAATTTTCCCTTAATTTCTTTGTTTTTCTAATATTTCAAAGAAACTATTCTCATTTTTGCAATTTTAAAGTAGCCTAGATTACTCCCTGAGTTGTTCACTACATGTATGAAAATTCCCGTCATAGCCTGTTCTGCCGTTTTGAAGGTTACTGCGGACAAACAGACAGACAGACAAAAATTTTTTAAATGATGCAGTTATGTTTCTTAGCAATTAAAGAACCACCTAAGCTCAAAAACTTGAAATTATTTCAATATTAACGACAGACACTCCAATTTTATTTATATGTATAGATGTATAGATGAGATAATGTTCATTTTGATGTATCATTTCTACTGAGCACATCTATAAAAGCTTCCCATTACCCTATACTATTAAAATTGCATGTAAATATTTTAATTCTTTACACAAAGTAGATTAAATTTAGTAATGCACTCAGTATGTTACGAAATGATGCATTACAGTGTCTTGTTTTATATACGTACTAAGGAGCCCTGAATTTAAATTTAGCGTACATATATGTATGGAAATATGAATAGAAGTTTAAACTCAGTTCCCTTCTTAACATTCAATATTATTCATACACGATCACTTTTTAAATAAAACCTAAAGCTAAGGCTTTTAAACAAAAGTTCTCCGAGATTTAAAACTATTCAAGGTGGTCAATACAAGAAATATGGAACGGGAGGAGGCTTATTAACATTAAATTCTAAATAAAATTAATCAATTATCCTGAAAAATTAATTTGTTTTTTTAAAAGAAATTTGGTATGTGTTAAATTTTTGTTATGCATTTACATTTCCTAATTGGAAAACCGTTAAAAGAACCTCTCTGTAAAGGAAACACAGCTAATATCTTAAGTGCCAAGAGTTTAAAGAGCTTAAATGTTTATCGACAAACCATCACTTGGATTAATTAAAGTGCAAATTCTTTCCGATATAACAGAGATAACACAAGGCAGAAGTTCGCTTAGCAAATAGCATTTAAGCACAAACACAGTCTATAAAATGCTTCCCCCCAATCAAGCAACTACATACTAGCAAAGCAACCAACAACATGAACAATCAAAACAAAAGAACTGCGAGGGTAGCAAAGTAAATATAGGATGTAGCGCATAGCATAACAATAGCAATTTGCCGATGACATAGTAACGCACTGGCGCTGATTCAGCTCCACAATTCCATACCATAACACAATACAAGGCCAGGAGCGTGTAGACGTAGAGCAGGGTATATTTATAGAGATATGGCAGACCGAAAGGGCAATTGTTTGAACAACAAGTGGCGGTGGCATGTACTCGAGTGTGTTTTGTGGTAGCCTCCGTGCCCACAGACTTTTTTTTGTTTAACTATTCACATTTGATTGCTTGTGCCACGGATCGGATCACGGATGAGTGGCATGAAATCCCCAATCTCCATTAATAAATGTAACATATGGGGGGAATTGCTTCGGTTGGTTTTCCGTTTTCCATTCAGTGGACTCGTGTGTCCCCAGGTACACAATGCTGCATTGGGTTTAATTAAGTTAGAAAAAAGGTTGGTGCTATGTCCCTGACATTGAATTTATTAGAACCTTCTGGCGAACTTGTGTATAGTTGTGCCGCAGGACTATATTCATGTACAAGGAAGCTATAAAGAAACTATGTATAGGTAGGTAATGTATATGTTTCAGCAATTCTCAATTTTATTGTGAAAACAGTAAACTCTCGATAGTCCAACAGGTACGGATCTGCGTATAAAAATATAACGTGGGTATTGTTGTGCAACGTAGTCCTTTTTCATTTCGAGATAGGAGAAGCAATTTCTCGACGGAAAATGGGAGAAAAACAAAATAAATAAGTTGAAAGTTTGCAAAATCGAAAGAGATTCTACATATATGTAATTACTTACTTACTTACTTAGGTCCTCGAACCTGTTCCGTCTGTAAGGCTTCCTTTATGGGCCATAGGGCCTCCACTACTCCTACGCGCCACCGTGTATGGTTTCTGTAGATGAACCTCAGCTCTCTCCAACTCTTCCCCAGTTGTGCTGATTCCACTTCGACCGTACTTCGCCACTTACTTCTACGTTGGCCCACTCTAATGCCTCGCTGGGAGAGAGTGTTCCATTGCATCGCTTGACTCGCAATGCACTCGTGACAATCCATTCCACTGCAAATAACGTTTTCAGATTTTAGAGTCGATGGTTTACTAACCTGTCCTCGCATGAAGTTCATCATTGGAGATACGGTTAGGCCTGAAAATCCTCAAGATGTTTTGCAGCTTTCTTGTGACAGCGGGTGTTACTTTCCAAGTGCTGTACCCATAAAGAAGCACGGATTCAACATTGGATTTCTTGAGAGTTGTTTCTCCATATTTTGGACATGATTCCCAACGCTTTGTCTGGATATCCGTAGCACTACCTTGGCTACAACGAGGTAGTGGTCCGAGTCAACGTTGGCTCCTCGGAACGTTCGAATATCCTAGATACTGGAGGAGTGCCTTGCGTCGATTGCAATGTGGTCAATCTGGTTGGCGGTTGATTGATCAGGAACTTGCCATGTCCCCTTCTGTATATCGAGATGCGGGAACTGCATACTAGCTACCACAACGTCTCGCTCTGCAGCAAAGCCAATTAGCCTGAGTCCGTTATCGGAGGTGGTGTCGTGCAGGCTATATCTTTCGATTGTGCCACCAAAGACGTCTTCTTTTCCCAGCTCGGCATTAAAATCACCCAAGACATTTTTAATGTTATAGCTAGGGCATTGCTCATATGTCTTGTCACCGAGCTCGTAGACCTCACCCTTTGTGTCGTCATCCTTCTCCTCTGTGGGGGCATGCGCGCATATGAGGTTTATGTTGGCGAATTTAGCCTTGGTTCGCACTGTCTTAAGGCACTCGTTCACATAGTTGAAACTCAAGACTTCTTGCCTAAGTCTGCCTCTAACGACGAGTCCTCATCCAAAAAGACGCGGCCCTTGTTGCCGGTAACAGTCACCATAGTAGATGTCACAGTCTTTCAATTTTCTTTTGCCCGGTCCATCCCATCGCGCTTCTTGTATGGGGGTGATGTTTGCTTTGTAGCTTCCGCTAAATGTTCGGCTGCACGTGGTCTATAGAGGCAGAACATTCCACGTGCGGATCAGAAGTTCGTTGTCCTTTATTTCGTTTGCTAGGTTTGTCAACAATAAATCCGTGGCTTGTTGTTGCTTCGCAACTAAAGTCTCCTTACGTGGCCGGAAAGTCACCCCGACGGCACGACCCCCAACCTGGACGACCATACTCTTACAATATAACTCCAAGGGTGGGGAGCCGGATCAACCGCTCCTGATGGGCCTGAGCTCCTAATATGTCGTAGTAGCCCGTATAAGGTGTTCACTAAGTAGTTCAACCTAACTAGAACTGTAGACGCCACCTTTGATTCTATCCCGAGAATTCTTCCGCTGCCGCCTGGATGAAGGAGAAGTGCCTTAACACCCGATGCTCACCACGGGGAGGTTAGAGTAGGATTTGATAGACAGAGGTTCGCTTTGAAATAAAGCTTGTGGACGCTTGTGTCCTTTTGAATGCACCATGTCTACTCATTGAACATGCGATCTACTACCAAATATTGTACACTAAGCAACTGTTAATGGTACCTCCCATAAAACGAATTTTTATTTTGAATTTACTCATTTTCAGTTGTATGGACCTAAATTAACACTTCTTTTTTTATCAAATAAATTGCAATAGTATTGCGTATCAAACTTTTCAAAAATTAAATTTTTGAATTTAAAAAAAAAGTTTCAAAGTTTTAGTTTCTTTTTTTTTAATTTGATATCTCAAAAATGGTTTAATATTTTTGTTTAATTTTAGTTTAACAAAAACTTAAGTTTAGCAAACCAAAATTTTTAGAATATTTGTATTAGGGCTCATAAGGAGGTCCGGTTGAACCCCTTATTTCGAATAAAAACAAATTTTCTACCCCAGAATCACAGCCGGATTCCTCCTGAAAAATACTGAAAGAAAAGTAATGGCCAATTTCAGGTGTGATGGATAAGAAAAAATGAAGTATATGCGTCAAAAAGTTAAGTAAAAGTTATTAATAAAATCAAGTTTTTTCATTGGATATGGCCTTAGTGATTAAGCAGTGCATCGAAAACAAAATGTGAACTTAACTTCGAGAGTAATCGTTCTAGCCGAAATTCGTCTATAGGTCCTTTTTTTGCTATCTACCATTCGCATCCAGAACCTGCTGTGGGCTCTAAGTGAATATTGTTATATTCAAATTATTGAGAGTCTACTGTTGATTTTTAAACAAAAATGCAGACAAAAATATGACTGAATATCAATACCTGTCACAGTATAATAATTTCTGTCTACAAAATGATGGAGCATCGAATACTGCATAGCGCCACCACCTGTGTTCTAAGGAGTTATACAATTCATAATTGTGTTTGGGTGCAATGCACTAACAAATAGGTAGATATTGTAATGGCACTAACTTCTCTAGCTACATACATAAAGAAGTTCTTTTTACTTTTTCTTTTCATATTTTTTCAAATTGACTTAAATATACAAAAAAAAAAGAACAACGCCCCATGGGAGTTTGTTCCTAGGCTATTGTTAAAGATTCTGATTTGTATGCGTTGCAATCTTGCAATAAAATAAAATTCCTGACACGTCTTTTGTTCATTCACAACAAAAATAAGTAGCAAAGAAAATAACAGCGTGTGTCGCCAATTTTCAATTGTTGTTTTTGTTTTTTACTTATTTGAAAGGACATTAATGATCCCTGGATGGAGTTGGGTTGGATGCAAAAGCAAATTGTCATATAGAAGGAAATATAATACTAGGAACTGTCGGGTTTTATTATATTTTCTTTTTTTTTTGCAATGAAAGAAGAGAGAATGGGAAGGTTTTCAATCACTTTATTGAATATTGAACAACTAAAGGATTTTTATTTGTTATATTTTTTATTATTATTTTAATATAAAAGGTTTCTTTTTGTTATTAAATCCAAGATTATTGAGAATATAACGTTTGAATTTATTTTTCTCTGTAAATACAAACAAGTAGATTTATACGAGTAGACATTTTAGATTTTGATATTGCTTCAATACGAATCCTTTCGTCATTGGTAATTTCTAAAGGTTAAAGTGTGGGTTAAGGACATTCTCTTTTTATTTTGTCTGCCATCATCCAGTGTTAAAGTAGAGTTTTGTATATAATATCACTTTTAATATAAGTACAGTACATACATAGATGAAAATCCGTAATAAAGTAGATGAATAACCCTTGGAGCCAACTTTTAATATTCGACAAAACTTGAAGCTTTATTAAAAAAAAGGACCTCTGATTAATGGTTTCTTTCTGTCTGTCTCATGACAGAAAATCAATTTGAGATATGACACCTTTTGGAGGGAAGGTTTTTTTAATTAATTATTAATTATTAATTATTTAATTAATTTATAAATGTTGGTTATGTGGAACTCTTCATGGACCAGTTACGGTGCTCAAAAAGAGTATGATTTTCATGTAATTTTCTAATGAGCGTAATAAAAATAAAAGAAATAAGAAATATTAAGCATGCTTATTGTATGGCATATAATATTTTAAAAAAATAGATCAGGGATATGGCTACCACGATTGTCTTTTATGAAAAATATTCGTCAATTGAATAGGTACTCCACCACACTTTTCATTTCAAAAATCTTCGTTACATTCTTATTTCCAAGAGAATTTCATCTTAATATTTCCAATATGGCAACAAGGTGAATTTTTCCTAAACCTGGGATTTTTTTTTACATTTTTTGGAATATTTTACTTTTGTGCAAAAATAACGGTACTTTCCATAAAAATAATGTGAAAACCCCGTACAGGAAAATCTTATATTTCTCAAGAACGGCTCTTACGATTTTGATAAGAAATTACACTTTTAGCAACTAAAAGGTGTTTTTTTAGATGTGTTGTTTTTAATCTGGCAATACTTTTTTCGGGGTTGGTCTTTTTGACAGCTGTCACTTGATTTATGCTCAGTTTGGTTATTTGCCATTTCATAATGAATAAACTTTCCCCTGAACAACGTTTGCAAAAACTATGTATTTTAATTTTCGAAATATAAGTACTATATGGCAAGCTTAGCACTCATAAAAAAAACCGAACTTGAGATTTTGATCAATCCTGATATTATGTTGATAGGCTAGACGAAAAAAGTTTGTCCCGCAATTTAGTCTGTCTGTCCGGCTAAAGCCTGAACGTACATAGCATTTATTGGTCATTTTCTGATTTTATTAATTTTTTGTGCAAAAGTTTCGAAAACGTTACGGTTATATATAATACGGTTTTGACCAAAATTTGTCTATACATTATAAAATTAGTGCGATCTACTTTAAAAATACATATTGAACAAATTTACACACAGCAACTGTTAGTTGTTGTAGAACATTAGCTACCAATTTAAATGAATTTTCTTAAATACAAATTTCAGATAAATTGAAAAAAAATTGTTTTAAAGAAGCATATTTTTTTTTAATTCGATATACATAATGTATGTCCACGAGTATGTATTATTATTATTAACTGGGTGAATATTGTTTAAAAAAAAAACTTGAAACAGATTTTCTTATGTGTATGTATATGTATATTCCTTATGGTAGGTACTCAATATATTATATGTACCTAGTTTAAGGATTTCCATCCACTTTCACACTTTTACGGAAATTTATGGTTACAATGTATGGGAAATTTCAAGTGCTTCCCGGCACACGCTTACGTTAACCAATTTCAATAAACATTTACACAGAATTTAGTTTATTTCAAAAATAAGCGCTACCCTGTGTATATAAAAACATGAGAGAAAAGTGTTAGATTTTGTAATATTGCTAAAAAATTGTATGGCAGGTACCGTTAGTTTTGGTTCCAAAAAGAATTAAAAAAAAAAATGTGGAGGGAATCACCAGAAACCGCTTTGTACCAAGTTTGATGAAAATCGATTTAGCCGTTAAAGCTGTAGCCGAACAGACAGATACAATTTTGAAACTCACTTTTGTCGTCTTCCCTATCATCGTAATGGCAAGTCTGATTTAATTCACGAGTTAAATTTTTAAACGAACGCATGTTATGTACATACATCGTCCCTCTTCTCACGAGCTGACGGTTCTGCTTTTTCAATATTTTACAGGAGAGCAGTTTTTAGTTTTGTGTCCTCCTTCTATAGGCGTTACTTTTGTGTTTTACAACGGTTTTGGTATATTTTTTTTTGTAAAATTACAAGAATTTGCTAAAGTTTCACATGATATGAGATTCAATGAAGGTACATATACACTTTACTAAAAACAGTTAAAAATAATCGATCAACCAGATACGTCAGTTCGTGAGAAATTTTAGTGAGAAGTTTAAGTGTCGTGACAGTATGCACAGGTATCACTGTTTTGAAAAAAGTTCGCCCATAAGCCTTTTACTGAAATTTTTTGTTTGACAGAGTCTAGTAAACAGAAAGAACCGAATGCCATTTAAATTTAATTAAGTGATGGGTGATTAGAAAAAATGGGTTTACATCTTAAGATAAACTTAATGGGTTTTTATTTCTACTCACCGATAAATGCACCTAGTACCTGAAACCACTGTATTTTCACAATAATTTGCAATATAACGGAAAACTGCTACCCACATAATTGCTGTTACGTCTATTCGTGAGAAACTTTTTACCTAAAATTGCAGCTATGCCAACTATGTCACAACGCATTGAACTATTTTCCAGACATTTTTCAGGGAATCTAATGATGTGGAAATATGCAATCAAGTTGACCTAGCACATAATGCCCAAATCTCAAAAACGACAATTTGAGAGTTACGTCACTTCGTGAGATGAGGGACGATATGTACATATCTATATGTTTATGTCGCAAGTATAAGGCGTGTGGGGGTGACTTAAGTCGCTAGATACCAAATTGTAAGAAAATAAACCTAGCCGTTAACGTTATAGCCGACTGTACGTACAAAATAAATGTTATTTTTTTGTTCTATTTTTTAACGAAAATATCGCAATAAAAAGTACGCATACGCCACAGTGCACCATTGTATATTAAATAAATACTTGATAATTGATACAAATTTTAATTGGGAATATTTTTAAAAAATTATATATACACACGTTAATATTTTAAAACATGTATTTGTCTCATGTTTAATGTTAACTGCTTCAGCCTTAGACTTGCTCTGAATCTGAATAAATATTAATACCGAGATATGGTAGTGCATAGTCATTAATGAAAAAACTTATGTTTTTCAATGTTTCTATTGATGAATGCCCCGCTGTTTTTTAAGGTTGTTTAAATATATTTTTAAGCTGTTGAAAGGCAAAGACGGAGTTTATCTTATTGTTATACTTCATAGGTTAACTCCAGTTTTGCCTTGCAACAGCTTAAGCAATGTCAATGTCACATAAAAATGGGTAGGTATTTCAATTCAGACGAACAGTATTCTGCAATACCTAAGTGCCTATTTCATATCGACATTTGAATTTTCAATCATCTTTGAAAAGTATCGTTTTCCATTTTTCAACGGTCAAATCAAATCTGATGGAATATGGACTATGGACTGTGCGATGTGGTAAAGACGAACGACTTCATGATTTAAACATTCACGACACACATTGGGACAAAATACCTTTAAGGCTGGCAGAAAATCATACTATAAAGTTGAGCGTTATCATTATCTTCCATTTAATTGCTGTTAAATTTGATAGAAAACAGTTCACTTTTGCATCGAAGTCAGGCGTCTATTTTTTATTTTGAGTGAAAATGTGTTAGTTATTTATTTAACTGATACTCTTAAGGTTTTGTGTTTTGTGTTAAGCAATTTGCCTAGTTTCAGAATACGTTATTTTGTTTTGCACGAATTTGCATTTTGAGCTGGCATTTAAGTTGATGACGTCACTTTCGAAACAGTTATTTTCCTAAATTGATTATTTAAATTACTTGTCAGGCCGAACAACTTTCAAAACCTTGTCTATAGCAATGCAAGACTTTTAAAACACAATTAATAGCTCACGTGCTTTTGCGCGGACTTGATTTCGATAAATTTTTCATCACAAAAATCCTGGAACTATGTGCCACCTGCCATCCCCAAGTAGGTACTTGTTTCAAGCAAATCATATAATTTCATATGTTATTTATGTATAACCCATTGGACAGCTAAGTGAAGAATTCCAGAAAGGATTTTAAAATGTATAGAGAGCATAAGCTTGTATTTTAGAGTTTAATACTTTATTTCAGCCCAAAAAACACCATAGATATGTTCAGAGTATCTTTTGATTAACATTCTCATAGTAAATTAATTATTTTTACCGAGTTTCATGAGAATACAACTCTTGCTCCAAGTTTTAGGCTTATAATCCCACCATTTCTCAAACCTCCCAAGAAAACACCCTTTTATTATAGATATTTTTATGGACTCTTCTGATTTGGTGCTTGGTGATATACATACATAATAGGTATTAGTTTTATACTGAAAATATCTGCGTCCTTACATAAAAATGACTACAGCTCCTTCAATGGCAGCCGTATGGACTTAATTTGTATGTCATTTGTTTCAGCATTAAATACTACCCTGAAAACATGTGTCGCATGCTAAGTTTGCACCTAGGTAAACATTTCCGTTCTGTACACCGCACCCCCCCCCCCCCTTTCCCCCTCAAAAAACACCTTTCCGTGCGAAATATTTCTTAAGACTCTTTTGATATCTCTTTCTTATGTTATATGACAAGTTTTCACCAATTTTCATGTTCCTAGCTTTGTTGGTTGATTAAATGCAAACTTTTAGACCATTCTGCCCCATTGACATTGTACGCCACAGTATGATGATTTGAACCTGTTTCTCTGCACATGGCCTAGGCTTTCCTATAAATTTTTAGGAATAATGTACCGCTTCAAATATAAAAGTATCCTGTAAACGATGTTTTTACCGGTGTCAACGCAGCAGAACCCAAGACACCTGATACCAACACAACTGAACCCGCGCATGTGAACCCACGCCTCTACTTATCCCCGGACAACTGATCCCGGAAGTGAAAACCAGAAAACTGACCCCAAAGAAAATCTTCGTAAAGAAGCGGATCACAACCAACGGGATTAATTCACAGACATTGGACAGGTATTTGCTGGCCCAATCAATAGACTTGAATAATGTTGGCCACGATACCGAACCAAACGATACTTTTGTAAGTATCGTCTCGGTATCGTCAAAATTGAAAAATAAAACGGTATCGTCTCGGTATCGGGCTCAGTCTTGTATAACTTAGGTGCCAGTTATAGCTATCATTGAAACTCATCATTGAAAATTTTAATGATTGATTTTGAGACGTTTAAGAAGTAAAATCATTTATTCTTTTGATGGAAAAATAAAGCTAAAGACCTAATTAATATTTCTAGCCAAAAAAAATGTTCAAATAGGCCCAACTTTCCACATAAAAAGACTTTTCTTATTTCAATGACTGAACTACCTCACCAATGATCATTGACAAATTAAAAGTCAATTTTTGAGGAAAGTTGGGCCTATTTGAAAATTTTTTTTGACTAAAAATATTAATGAAGTCTTAAGCTTCGATCGTCCATCAAAATTATAAATGGTTTTGCCTCCTAAATGTCTCAAAATCAATCATTAAAATTTTCAATGATGAGTTTCAATGATAGCTATAACTGGCACCTTAGTCTCGTCTCGGTCCCGGTGTCGGAATTGGTATTGGTTTCGGTATTGCGGTATCGGTATCGGGGTCTGCCTCGTCTGGTTTCTCTAGTTTACATTCTGAAGTCTGAAAATTTCATAGAAATCGTTGGTGGCAGATAAACCATGCATACAAAAGGGGTGGCATTGGGCGGATCTAAATAAAATCATTGCCCAAACTAGTATTTAAAGTTTTTGTGATTTACAAAAATTGTCTTGGAGAAGTTAATTTGTCAAAAAAGTTTCGATTTGTGAAAAATAAGGTAGTTCATTTTCATGAGTACTTATTTAAATCACTTTAGAGATTCGAGGGAAAATCACAAAAGGTCCCTACCTCGATTTAAACAGACTTTTGTTGGGAGCTTTCACTCAGTAAAATAACCTTGAATGTATATAAGCCTAATTTGAGTTACTTAGGATGAACTTAAATAACCTTATTGCTTACAAAAATTACAATAACATCTCAAATGTTTTTTCAACTTGTTTTCTTTTTCAATTAAAAATTGAGTGTTCTTCTTGGAAGACTCTTTAATATACATAATATCAAGCATTCTTTTTAAGAACACTTTAAATCGATATTAGATTAAATAAACAAAACAAAAATTGCATTATGACAAGGTCCTAACTGGTGATGTTTATAACAATGAGGTAATCAATTTCATTGACAATTCAGAACTCTTATACACATAATCCTACAACCCCAAATCTGTTCAAATCTATTAATGGCAAAAATCATCTTAAACATGAGCAACCCTATGTCAAAAAGAACAAATTTATCACCATCAATTACATTATATGAACTTGTACATCGTAGGCAATTTCCACAATTTCTTCTTTGATTACTTTCTTGTGGTTTGAATCAAGTTTCAGACACATAAATTACATTAGCCCTCCAAGCTCCAACGTACCAACAAATACCTATTAGGTTAGGTAAATACCTGAATTACTGAAGGATTAACAGAACTTTTTTCTGAAGAAAAGTTTCTACGTCTTTATTTTGCCAACAATATTAACTCTCGCACGTGCACTTATCTTGCCTTTTTCTGCGTCATCACAAAAAAAAACAGGTAAAATGTAGGTGTACCTGTGTGAATTTATTAAATTTAAATTTTCCTTGAATTCCTTTTTCATCAAAAGTTAAAGAACAGAGACAGGATCATATCTCAGTCTCAATTATTTACTGCTAACATGCATATGCGTCATTCAATTACAGATACATTTTCTGTCTTCTCTATATTTACTCAAACCTACATATTTACACTATGTATGTAGAATTATATCCCGCAAGGATATCTAATGAATAAAATTTATTAAAAACAAAAATACCTACTTCTTGATTACACTTGTCATATGTATGTTCCAACAACAAATTGGTATACCGAATCTCCTCCTCCTAAACATCTTGAAAATACATCATGTCAACATGCAGACTTTGTATGACCTCTTTTAGCACTTAATCTTCTCTGCTCATTTTCAATTTTTTTTTTCTTGGATCAAATCTCTCAATTACTATTACTCTGACTGAGTCTTATGAACTTTCAACTTTCCACGTGTGTTAATGTGTATAGATTTTTGCCCTTTGGCTTTTTCTCATTACAAACAACATGAAAATGTAATTTTCTGCTTCAACTAACATCATCAAGATGGTTGCAGTCATCCTCGTCCACCAGCCAGCAGCGACCGAAAATATTTCTTATTAGGCTCATTTTATTCACTGTATTGATCAACTTGCTGAAAAAGCTTAATTTGGCCATTTTTGGGGCTCAGGGATTTCCAAATCCCACATGTGGGATATTCGAATAAAAGTATGACATCTAGAAGGTCACTGAATGGTCATTAAATGTCAGTTGGTCCCAGTTATTTGGTCACCAATATAACACAGGTGCTTCGTATAATTATTTTAAAATTGTTTTTCAAGGTCATTAATTTTATGATTTTAGCAATGATTTTAGCAATTTTATTTAGAAAATAAAAATTCCATCTGAAGGATGTGTAATTGGTCACAAAAGTAAGTTGATTCAAGTATGTAGTTTGTCAGCCATCTGTCTTTATTTAATATCAAGGTCATTTATCACAGGATGTTCGTGTCTCCAGATGGGATATTCAAAAAATTGATATGCCCTCTGAAAGACCAGTAATTGGTCGCAAAGGGACAGTTTATTCCGTTATTCTTTGACCATAGGTAATTTGTTTTGTGAACTGTTTTTTTTTTAATTTTCTTATAAGTGAATTTTAGTATAGGTACGTCAATTTTGGGATATTCATAAAATTGGTTTCCTATCTGAAAGGTCAATAATTATGGTCACAAAGGTTCAGTTATTTTTAGCTATTGAGCTCAATGCGATTGAGCTTTTTGCGATTTTTATGATTTTTCCATATTTTTTCCAAGATCACTAATTCGAGGATACTTAGACGTAAGACCTCATTTATGGGATATTCAAAAAATTATTTAGTCGTTTGAAAGGCCAGTAATTGGTCAATAAATTTCAGTAAGATTCAGTTACTGATTGAACATTTGCAACATTTTCGTGATTTTTTGAACTTTTTTATACCTTTTTTTTTGGATATTCAGAAAATTGGTATACCATGACTTTTTTGTTGAATAATTGAAGTTTAACTTAATTTTATGCTATTTTTATGAACTTTCAACTATTTTCAAGGTTACTCATTCAAGGATATGTTAACACCCCATTTCTGGGACATTCGAAAAAAAACTATATAACATTTATAAGGTCACTAATTAATCAAACATAGCTAATTTTTTATGAGTTTCCGATTTTTTATCAGATGATATTATAAAATATAAATTTTTTGAATATCCCATAAATGAAGTACCAACCAGTTCTTATAACAACCTCGAAATTAACTTAGAAAACAAAATCAATAAAAATCCTTTAGATGACCAATTAATGAAACTAACTGACCTTTGATGACCAATGAGTGATCTTTTGGATGCCTTACTTTTTTTTCTAAATATCCCACAAATTAGGACCTTACATCTTTTAATGGGTGACTTTGAATGAAGCTTACAAAATTCATTAAAAATTGACTCAAGCTCATCAACTGCTGAATCTAACTGACCACGAGTGACTTGTTTGCTTGTTTCTGACTTTCCAGATGGCATATTTATTTTCTAAATATCCCAAGTAGTACCTCGTGGCTTGATGGTTGGTGCGTAGGACTGTCATGCCGAAGGTGTGGGTTCGATTCCCAGCCGTTCCACCTAAAAACAGAAATGTTTTATTCGAGGCACTGCCTCTTGCGAGGAACTGACAAATCCCCCAAGAGTATACTTGTCATGAAAAAGTGCTTCTCATTTAGCCGTTCGGACTCGGCAAAAAACTGTAGGTCCCCTCCATTCCTGCCAACAAACACGCACACAGGAATGGTTGTGAGTTGTAAGTCACTAGGGCCTGGTTCTCCATGAGCTGTTGCGCCACCCAATTTATTTTTTATTTTTTTTTAAATATCCCAACAAAATTTGCTAACATCCACTAATAAGTTAAATTTAAAAAATCATAAAAATAACATAAGGCTGACCGATTGCTGAAAGTAACAAAAATATCTTTAACCAATTTTCCTTTTAAGACCAACTAGAGACATTTTGGTTGACATTTTATTTTTTGAACATCCCACATTAGGGATGTTTAGAACCTGGACCCCAAATTTGGATTTGATTTTAAATAAATTATTGAACAGAAAATTCACTACTTCAGTGAAATAGGTTACTTTTTAGGAAATTTCTGATTTTTTTCAAAGTAGCTTATCAATGTGTGTAAGCACTTATTTTGTGGGATATTCAGAAAATAAGCATGAGTATGGCATCTGAAAGGTCAATAGTTAATCATTAAAGATCTGTAAATTTCATTATTTCTTTGGGCTTATGCGATTTTTGAATAATTTTTAAAAATTTCTTGGATGACCTTGAAAAATACAAAATTTTTGAATATCCCACAAACGATGATGAACATACATCCTCAAAAAGTGATCTTAATGTTAATTTGAATGTATACAAATTACTGCTGATTGACCAATTATTGAAACCAATTGAATCTTTCGAATCAATATTACTAACAATTTAGATGGCGAACTTTTTATCGAATATCCCACATATGGGGTATTAAGATCTTGGAGCTCATTTTTGGGATTTATTTCGAATTTATTGTTGTTTTTGATTTAAAATAAAAAGACTTTGAGCTGTTTTGATAATAAATTAAAGATCCTTTTATCCTATAGGATATTAAAGGGGCTACAGTCACCTGCTGGTTACATTTTGAAAAGATGTTGAAAAAAACACTGTTAAATATTTTTCAATTGTTTTTAATTTATTAAAACTTTCCAATTAATTATGAAATATAACTTCATTCAAATCACTAATAAGCCTGGCTGCAGATTGTTCTAATGGTATTGATATTTAATTTCGCCATTAAATTGCAGCTCCTTCCCGCCCCAGCAACATCACTTAAACGAGAGATGACAGAATTTATTGATATTAGTAATCATCAACCAATCAACTCTTTGGCACGTAGTCTGTAATAAGCCCCTGATGGCAAGATCACAAGGTATAAAAATATAAAAACATGTGGCAAGATCACAAGGTATAAGCCCCTGGTGGCTAGATCACATCTATAAGCCCTTGGTGGCAAGATTACAGGTATAAGCCCCTGATGGCGAGATCACAGGTATAAGCCCCTGGTGGCAAGATTACACGTATTAGCCCCTGATGGCAAGATTGCAGGTATAAGCCCCTGGTGGCTAGATCGCAAAGTAAGCTCCTGGTGGCGAGATCAAAGATATAAGCCCCTGGTGGCAAGATCACAAGGTATAAGCTCCTTGTAGCAAGATCACAGGTATAAGCCCCTGGTGGCAAGATCAAGTGCATAAGCCCTTGGTGGTTATATCACAGGTATAAGCCCCTGGTGGCAAGATCATAGGCATAAGCCACAATTGGCGAGATCACAGGCTTAAGCTCCTGGTTGCAAGATCGACGGTTCAAGCCCCTGGTAACAAGATCACAGGTATGAGTCCCTGGTGGAAAGATCACAGGTATAAGCCTCATGATGGCAAGATCACAGGTTTAAGCCCCTAGTAGCAATATCACAGGTATACCTCACTCGTCCACAGCTAAAGTGAAACT
Organism: Dasysyrphus tricinctus; assembly: GCA_963921185.1. Classification (NCBI taxonomy): domain Eukaryota; kingdom Metazoa; phylum Arthropoda; class Insecta; order Diptera; family Syrphidae; genus Dasysyrphus; species Dasysyrphus tricinctus. Next base: position 125,253,368 of record OY992530.1, read on the forward strand.
GATTTATTGAATCAAATTTCCGCTAGCTCTATTGAGCACTGACTAAAAGGGTAATTTTCTTTCGCCGCCGGAGTAGCTCCTCATGATACCTTTTCCGCAACCAGTGAGTTTTAAGTGTAGGCAGGTGAATGAAAATATCCTGTGTATGTTGTTGGTGTATTGGCCTCATATGCATATCTCGCGCTGTTAGGTATTGCAGGGTTGCTGGGTATGGATCTTCAATTTTTTAGGTACTTGTTGGATATAGTAATGAATGAATTGAAGTGGTAAGGCAAGTAACACCTCGTTACCCTTGTTTAATGCCAGAGTTAACTATTCAAATCAGGTAAGTAAATTCGGAGCTAATTTTGGATTGTAATTGACTTAAAAACACGCTTCTGGAGTTAAAACCGAGACAAGGATGTTTTTGCATTTAAAAACTGGCCCTAAGTGTGTATTTTCCAAGCTACAAATAATGGAAATTTTGATTTTTACGTAGTCATCGAGACAGAAATGTGTCTCACTCGAAAAGCCAATTTATTGAGCAAAATGTTTATCAATTTCAAGCTGCTCTTAGACCCAAATAGAGAATCAATAGCCGGTCGCCATTTTATCTTCAATTTCTAAGTGAATTGAACTTCTTTCAACCGAATAATTCGTTATCTTTATCTTAAATTCCCCAGGGTAATGCTACTAAAATGTTCAGTTGCTGAAACAAAACAACCTTGACAGATAGATGTAGGCTAAGTTCGAAAAAGTAAATGTTCAGCAACATGACAAAATTTATATTGCATTTTTGCTGGCAAGTACTGTCCGATCTATACAGTATTTTCCACTTTAAATGAAGCATGAGTGCTTAATCTCAGAAAAGTACATCAATATTACCATTCTTTAAATTGTTTTTGGCAGTGATATGGTATGTTTAAATTTATGAACTCGAGGATAGTCACAAAGCTACACAATGCATACCTGGAAGCATCGTTTTTTTCCTTCTCTCAAATTAATTATTTCCCTCCCCTTAATTCATTTTACTGTTCGAGGAAGTTGATGGACAATTTTCCAAGAACAAAAAACTATCACAAAACATCAATAAATTTAAGGATTTAAATATAGCTCAGAACTGTGACTTCCAGAAATTCTGACGTTGTCGAGGAAAGAGTCAACAACTTCATGGAAGTTTCGCAAGTTTTCTTCTTAATTCAGAAAGCTATTTCGAAGAATTGAGCATTTCTTAAAGTTCACTAACTTTTGAATATCAAAAGTTGAACCATTTTCAACTTCGACTCAGTATAAAAGCTATTTCTGAAGTTGACAACAACTATCGCCAAAAATTTGTTTCCAACTTCGAATGAATAAAATCGACCTTAAGGTATTACACAAAGTTAGAAATGACTGATAGATGATATTTTAGATTTTCAACTTTTACTTTATTTGGAAATAGTCAACTTTTATTAACTTTTAACTTAACTGATGTAAATATTTTCAAAGCGCTACGTAGGGTAATTGGATTCGAAGTCATCGGTTATATTGAATCTCATTTTCGTTGCTACATAGTTTGTTAGTTAAATTTCATCCTTCTAAAAAAAGTGTCCGAAATTGAATTGGAGTAAGGACGTCAAACTTGAACTCAATTATTACACACACAAACCCACGTATACGTTCGTTTTTCTAACTTATGACATGACTTTTGCCATCGTCATTTTTCAAACACTTGCCCGTCGTCCCCACAACCTGATGAGACCATGGACTATTGATTTTTTTAATTGGATTTCAAAATTTATTTCGTTTGGAATTTATAGACAAATTGAGCACACATATTGAATCTTTGTGAAAACCCCCCTCACAGCTCCTCACATATATGGATAGGTTATGGACGAACTTTCTGCCATTTACACTTTAATGATGTTTCAAATAATTTTAATGAGCTTCCATCGTTGATTGTATATAGAAAAGAGTAAAGTTAGTTAGTTAAAAATAAAAAACAAAAAACAACATGGCTTCATCGTTGATTGTATGGGAAGGAGTGAAGTTATTTAAACAACATGGCAATTGAGTCTAATGAGCTCCGAGGTTAGTTAGGGGTTTTGTGTGAGTACATATTATGTGGTCAGTTAAACTAGTAGCTTTTATGTTATATTTATTTAACCACCCCTTCCGTTCACCCTCTGCTTCAAAATATTTAAACATTTGGGATTTTAAATAAATAATTTCAACGTTATAGAATTTTCGAAAGCATCAATTTCATGGTCCAGGTCTAGGAAAATACCGGGAGCAGATGGTTGAACGTTTGGTGTGAACGTTGGTACCTATTGTATATATCATTTATATAAAATAGTTTAACGGAGAACCACTAGTTATTATATAATTAAGAGACAAACAGAATTTATAATTATTTTAGGTATTTTGATTATAAGAATATTAGGTACTCCTACTCGGTTCTCTGGGGTTTTTATGCCTTCCGAAAATTTAATGATTTTTATTTTGTGGGTATAGGTAATATTTTCAATTTAAGGGGGAATCCGCCAGAGTTTCGAAACCTAAAGTTTCGAAACCTAAAGTTTCTAAAGGCAAAGTTTCGAAAGATAAAGTTTCGAAAAACCAAAGTTTCGAAATCCTCGGAATGAAATTTACAAAGGTGATACAGAAGACCAAAAGGTGATACAGAACTAAAAACCAAAAAAATATTTGCATCAGGGTGTTCCAAAAAAAAATGTCATCTTCGTTGTTCCTTGAGCAATTTTAATGAAATTGACACTGGCAATAGCTATATAGAATTAAAAATAAAAAAGGCTTCAGTAGAATCTGCCTACTGCTACATGCCAGCTTTAATTTTTTATTGGTTTCCCGGAAATGGGTCTTACAATTTGGATGGAAATTTCAGAGTTAATTTTTGAGTAAAAAGTAGTTGTTTTTCAAAATGTTTAAGTGGAACCACCGTAACGTCACAGTTATAAAGTTAAAACTTTTTTTAAAAAAGAATCAAAGAAATAAAAACACCCTTATTGACGTTACTTAACGTTTAAGAAACTTTTATTTAATTTAAAAATTTAAAAATTATAAAAAAGCTTCGTTTGCGAGATGCGCATTTCGGTCGGTGACCATCTTCAGTCGCTTTTTCTCCTGACTAAAATCTATGGCAAAATTACAAGCTTTCTTCTATTTTTCTATGGGTTCGAAAGAGAAGTTTATAGGTAAAAAAAGGCTCGAGGTTATGGGGCCGTCTTCGTTGTTCATCAGGTTCGCGGTTTGGGATATGTATAAGCTCTCGTATGCGTCTAGTCTGTTGCTGTTGTTTACTTGTTTTAAGAGCTTTAAGTTCCCTGATGTGATAAGGTGGTCCTTTTTTATCGCGTGTGCTGCTACAGCTGACTTGTTGGGCCGATTAAATTTTATATGAGCGATGTGCTCTTTATACCTTTGATGTATTCGCCTCTTCGTTTATAAATAGTATTTGTTGTTGCATTGCGAGCAACTGATTTGGTAGATTCCAGGCTTTTCGTTCGCAGGTGTTTTGTCTTTGTTACTTGGCAAAATCATTTTCATTTTTCTCTCATTTGTGTAAACTAAGTCCATGCCATGTTTCTTGAAAACAGCTTTGAATTTGTCAGTGATACTGGGAGCGTATGTCATTTTTATCCTTCTCACTTCTTCTTTGTTTTCGTCTTTTATAGAGAAAAAAGTTGATCTCTGTTCTCTTCTTATTTTTCTCATGTGCCTTGCGATCATTGTTTCTATAATTTCTCTTTGGTATCCGTTGATTTCTGCAGTGTTTTCGATGTACTCAAGTTCTACCATATAATCTTCTACATTCAAAGGAAGTTTGCACAATCTGTAGGTCATGCTGTTGTATGCTGCAATTTTGTGTTGAAAAGGGGTGAATGAGTCACTGGTAATATATCGTTGTGTATGAGTTGGTTTTCTATACACTGCGATGTTCACTGCTTCTCCCTTCTTTTTTATAAGAAGATCGAGAAAAGGTAAACAATTGTCTTTCTCGATTTCAACTGTGAACTTTATGCTGGCGTATGGTTCGTTCAAATGGTTCAATGTTAAGTTCAGTTTGTCTCTTTCAATCACTGCGAAAACATCATCTACGTACCTGTGCCATATTATCGGGAGCTTTCCTTCTTCTTTTAGTCTAATTTCGAAAGATCCCATGAACAAATTGGCTATAAAGGCGGAAAGTGGATTACCCATGCTGGTTCCATCTGTTGATTTGTAAAAATTACCATTAAACTGGAACTCTGTTGATAGCATGCATACGTCGGCTACTTCGTAATAAATTTCTCGTTCTTCTTCGCTCAAGTTGCATTCTCTTAGTAGTACGGGGTAATTAGATTTCAATATATGGAGCTCTGAGAAATAATTCAAACATGCAGTTTGACTTTGATATTCGAAAGGGTATTAGTACACGAGCCGAAAACCACATTTTACACAATTGCACCTAGAGTCATTTGGCCGCCATTTTGTTTTAACGGCTGTTTTTGTTATCAGACGTAACTCACGCATTTTTGACGCTACGAAAAAAATTTGTGTAACAAACTTGTAAAAAATTTAATTGTCTACAAAATATGTTAAGTAACTTTTTTCGATAAGTGCTTTTTTTAAAAAGCTATACTGCATTTTCTTAAAAAGAGTAGGGGTTGATTTTGGTATATTCATCATATCTAATTTTTTTGTTCTAAAAAAAAAAAAAAATTCGAAATAAAAGTTATAGTCCCTTCAATTATCTATATTTTTTGCCTTAACAGTTTTGTTATAAAGCTTACGGTTCTCGCCCTGTAGCGCATATTAGTAGTTGAGAACTGTATAGAATCATATATTTTTAACTACTTGGCTTCTGCTGGTAAAGCCTAGTATGCACATCGAGCTAAAATTCCGCACCCACATTTCTCTCCAAACACCAGCTAAAATCCTAGCTAAATTTTGACACAAGATTTTTGTGGAGAAATCAGACAGCTGTTCTCTGAAAAGAAATTTTATTCAACAATTTCAAAGAATTTTCTTTCAATATTTCACATTAAAATAATCAAATAAAATAGAATTTTCCTTTTAGAATTGCTAAATCGTTTGTCCTTGAATATTTCTCGGTCTCAATTTTCATTTTCGCAATGTAAAGCTCACATAATCTCACAAATAAATGAACCTGTCACAATTTAGCTCGAGAATTAATGTGCCGAACAATTATTTCACGCGCTAAATTTTGACAGATGAGTGCGTTCAGTAAGAAACGAAAATTTGATTTTTTAGCTGGAGCTGCGTACTTCTCGGCTAAAATGTTTGACTAAATTTTAGCTTGGCTAAATTTTGGAGAGAATTTTGTATGGGAGCGAAATTTTAGCTCGATCTGCGTACGAGGTTTAAATAGAAACCTCGAGGTTCGAAAGTAAATTAGTACTCGAGCTGAACACATCATTCTTCACAACTGCCCGTAGAGTCATTAAGAGTGTTCCGGACTGAAATGGTGTTTTCATGAATAAGATTGCGAAGCGTGTACTTATCCGATCAAAACGATAAAGGTGTCTATGGATAGATAAACTTATTCTCTATGCCATCATTGGAAAAAAAATTTGATTTTGTTCTCTAGATTTTGGTAAAAGCCTCTAAGAAATCGAGAAAATGGCTAAAATGGCTGTTTTTCAAAGCAAATGTAGCCTACACTATAGCATTTTTTGCAAAATAATATTTAATAACATAAAATTCCATATTTTTAAAATGCCACTATTGGAGAAAATTTTTAATTTTGTACCTAATAAAAATTTTAATAATGCAAAATAAAAATGCTTTTGAATTTTGAAAAAACCCATTTTTGACAGTCAATTTTTTATACCTAACGGTACTTTTTTGACAATTTTTTTTGCAGTGGATATAAATTCAATATATTTTTCATGGTTTTCATTAATTATGTAATCATATTTTTATCATTTCATATTGAAATTTTTAATTCTTAAAATGCAATTTTTGGCAGAAAATGTATGTAAATTCAGAAGTTAAAATCAGTTACTTTTAGAAAAAAGTTTTTTTAATATAATAATACGCCTACTAGTGACCAATTAGTAAAAATGCAAAGTTTTATAAAACAAAGTATCTGATGAAAGTGAAAAAAAACGGTCCTATATATGCAAAAAAAAAAGTTAGCAAATGACTGGTTTTGTTCAGTTCGGAACACTCTTAAGCCACTATTTTGTTTTTAACGTTTTTTATATCTTCGCAAGTAACTCACTTTTTATTTATGCCAGACAAAAAAGTTGTAGACCATTTAATTTCCTACAAAATGTTTCTTGTAACTTTTTTCGATAAGTCCTTTTTTTAAATTGTACTGTATTTTGTTAAAAAAAGGATTTTTTTTTCAATTTATTTTTTATAAAAAAATAAATGTCGAAATAAAAGTTGTATGTAGACCTTTCAATTATCTATAGTTTTTGCCTCAACGTGGGGTTTTTCACTACAAAAACGAGCGAACAACAAAGAAATAGAATCTGATTTATCATAATATTATTAGTCTGTTTCCAAAAAAAAGTTTTCTTCCAAACAGGCTCAAAAGTTTCAGTTAAGCGAATTATCTTACATTAATCTCACATAAAATTAGCATTATTTTAGAAATTTAAGATATTAATTTAGGAATTTCTATGTAATTTCCCACAAAAGTTCTGAAGTCATTTCTCGATTAGAGTGCGATATTAGTTTATTTTACAATTCGGAAATATATTAAACTACAGTACGTTCTCGATTAATGCAACTCTCGATTCATGCAACTCCTCGATTTTCGCAACAGCTGAATTTATATCATTGTTGACGCAGTAATCGCAACTCTTCAAAAAAATTGACTCAATAAGTGCAACTTTTGATTTTTTATGCATATCTTTATTTACTCAGGTTCTTGGCTATGTTTGTTTTTGTCAGTTGCGTTACATTTTGTCTCGGCAGTTATTTTACCGCTACTTTTAAGTGATGATACGGTGAAGTTGTATTAATGTACATGATATGTATCTATACCTACAATGCAAGATTTTCTTGTAAGTTTAATGAATTCTGTCCAGTGAACAGTCGTTTGTGTGTTTCGGAAAATTGGGTACGCGAAACCAGTTATGGTTTCTGGTTTCGCGTACCTTGCATTGTAGGTATAGATACATATCATGTACATTAATACAACTTCAATCTATGAAGACAATGAATTGAGCCTACAAAAATATTTACTCGTTTATTGCAACAACCTCGGTCAGTGCAACCTCCCTTGTTTTAATTAGTTGCGATAATCGAGAATGCACTATATTCGCAAATAATTTAAACAAATCATATCATAAGGTATACCGCATAAGAAAAAATATTGAGGCAAAAAATATAGATAATTGAAAGGTCTACTTAAAACTTTAATTTCGACATTTAGTTTTTTATGATAAATTGAAAAAAAAAAACTTTTTTTAATAAAATGCAGTACAGTTTTGAAAAAAGTACGTATCGAAAAAAGTTACAAGAAACATTTCGTAGGAAATTAAATGTTCTACAAGTTTGTTCTACAACTTTTTTGTCTGGCATAAATAAAAAGCGAGTTACGTGCGAAGATATAAAAAACGTTAAAAACAAAATGGTGGCTTAATAACTCAAGGGGCAGTTGTGAAGAATGATGTTTTCGGTTCGAGTACTAATTTACTTTCGAACCTCGAGGTTTCTATTTACCAGCAGAAGTCAAGTAGTTAAAAATATATGAATCTATACAGTTCTCAACTACTAATATGCACTACAGGGCGAGAACTGTAAGCCTTATAACAAAACTGTTAAGGCAAAAAATATAGATAATTGAAGGGACTATAACTTTTATTTCGAATTTTTTTTTTTTTTAGAACAAAAAATTAGATATGATGAATATACCAAAATCAACCCCTACTCTTTTTAAGAAAATGCAGTATAACTTTTTAAAAAAAGCACTTTTCGAAAAAAGTTACTTAACATATTTTGTAGACAATTAAATTTCTTACAAGTTTGTTTCACAAATTTTTTTCGTAGCGTCAAAAATGCGTGAGTTACGTCTGATAACAAAAACAGCCGCTAAAAACAAAATGGCGGCCAAATGACTCTAGGTGCAATTGTGAAAAATGTGGTTTTTGGCCCGTGTACTAATACCCTTTGAAATATCGGAGTCAAACTGCATGTTTGAATTATTTCCCAGCAAAAGTCTAACTACCCCGTACTATAGCCACTTTTTTAGTTCTTTCATAGCTTCGTGCAATGGGATGTTTGGGTACAAAGCTGTAACGTCGAAAGATACCATCACTTCGTTCTTTTTAATTTTTACATTTTTAATCTTTTCAGTGAACTCGAATGAGTTTTCTACGTATAACCCTTTCGGTGGAGGTAGAGTGTTTAGCCTTTTTATTAACCATTTTGCTAGATTTTGTGTTGGGGCATTGATGTTTGAAGAGATTGGTCGCATATCTTCTCCTTGTTTGTGAATTTTAGGTAAACAATAGAACTTTGGCACCTGTGGACATGTCATTTTTAATTTCCATTTTATGTTTTCATGTATGTTGTTGACTTTGTTTAGTACTTTATCTACTCTCTCTATCATTTTGTTAAGCGGGTTCCTGCATTGTATATAAATTCTATAGTATTCTCATGAAGAAAAAAAGCTCGTGGCCATCTATGCGTCCAAATGTCATACTAATTTTTGTTAAGGGATCTCGGTTAGGCGATCACAGCGAACCTATCGACCAAATGTCTACCTACAAAATCGTGTTTCATGAGAATACTATAGATTGGATATACAATGGTTCCTGCTTAGTTTTTGATATTTTCCTTTTTCGATCGTATTTTCCACTCGGCGTATATATTCATCTTTTTCCATTATAACTATAGCGTTGCCTTTATAGAAACAATGATCGCAAGGCACATGAGAAAAATAAGAAGAGAACAGAGATCAACTTTTTTCTCTATAAAAGACGAAAACAAAGAAGAAGTGAGAAGGATAAAAATGACATACGCTCCCAGTATCACTGACAAATTCAAAGCTGTTTTCAAGAAACATGGCATGGACTTAGTTTACACAAATGAGAGAAAAATTAAAATGATTTTGCCAAGTAACAAAGACAAAACACCTGCGAACGAAAAGCCTGGAATCTACCAAATCAGTTGCTCGCAATGCAACAACAAATACATTGGACAAACGAAGAGGCGAATACATCAAAGGTATAAAGAGCACATCGCTCATATAAAATTTAATCGGCCCAACAAGTCAGCTGTAGCAGCACACGCGATAGAAAAGGACCACCTTATCACATCAGGGAACTTAAAGCTCTTAAAACAAGTAAACAACAGCAACAGACTAGACGCATACGAGAGCTTATACATATCCCAAACCGCGAACCTGATGAACAACGAAGACGGCCGCATAACCTCGAGCCTTTTTTTACCTATAAACTTCTCTTTCGAACCCATAGAAAAATAGAAGAAAGCTTGTAATTTTGCCATAGATTTTAGTCAGGAGAAAAAGCGACTGAAGATGGTCACCGACCGAAATGCGCATCTCGCAAACGAAGCTTCTTTTATAATTTTTAAATTAAATAAAAGTTTCTTAAACGTTAAGTAACGTCAATAAGGGTGTTTTTATTTCTTTGATTCTTTTTTAAAAAAAGTTTTAACTTTATAGTAGTTGTTTTTTTTAGAAAACAACCAGAAAAACTGTTCATAGTAAAAGACTGTAAGTCTTTTTCCTTAATTTTTGTAGTTTATTAATAATATTGAATAGAAGGGTTATTGTAGCCCTTACTCCAGAATGCCCTTCAGATGCGGATCTATCAATTTATATGACATTTTAAGAGTTCATTATTATGAACGAAAAACTTGAGAAGTTATTTTAGTTAATTTTTTGTATTTATTTCACCTTTGGTGTGGGGTGGAATGGTCAAACTTTGACCATCGGTCGAGCTTAGTAGCATAAATGACGTTTGTTGAAACACCCTTGGAAAATTATTTTTCTCTTTTTAATTCTGTATCGGCTATCACCTGTGTTAATTTAATTTTTTTTTAATTTTTTTCTTTCTTTAATTCTGGAAAAACGAAGTTGCAATATGTTGACATATTTTTGAAAATATTGATTTCTTTTTTAATTCTATATCAACTAGACTGCTGTCAATTTCGTTGAAATCGCTCAAGGAACAACGAAGTTGCAATATGTTGACATATTTTTGGAGCACCCTACTTTGAAAATATTTTTTTCTTTTCTAATTCAGTGTCAGCTATCACCTGTGTCAATCTCGTTGAAATCGCTCAAGGAACAACGAAGTTCCGAGGATTTTGGAACTTTTTTTTTCGCAACTTTGTCCTTCGATACTTTCTCTTCCGAAACATTGACCTTTCGAAACTTTCTCCTTTCGTAACTTAGTTTTTCGAAATTTTGATTTTCGAAACTTTATCTTTTCGAAACTTTGTACTTTCGTAACTTAATCCTTCGACACTTTGCCTTTCGAAACTTCGATTTTCGAAACTTAGTTACTATTTCAATTTAAAGAGATTAAAAGTTGAAAATATCAGTGCAAGTATTAAATTAAATACACGACTCAGTCGCATGCACTTGCTCATGTCAGGGTCAGGCTCGCTAGACATAAAAGATGTGCATATACATACGTGGCAATGGATCAATAATGGTTATCTGTTAACGAGAAAGTGTGAACATTTTTTCAAGAGTACCTACTACAAAAATAGCTTTATTTATTTTCTGTATGTTAAATGCAATTACATATTTGGGTCAATATTTCAAAACATTAATATTTTTCTCTCCAAATTGGCTCAAAACAACCTATTTTTCTAGAATAACAATTACATCTTAATAATAATTGAATTTATTTCATCATACAATTTGATTACAATTTTTACTTGCGATATAGGTACTATATGATGGCAAGTTTTGGAATCGTTGAAAAAAAATGTTGAGATAACAATAAAACATGATATAACGATGATAGAGAACACCAACAAAGTGGGTAGCACAATTCTGTCTGTCTGTCTGTTCGTCTACAACCTAAACGGCTCGATCGATTTTCTTCAAACTTGGTACATAGTGGTTTTTGGTGATTATGCCCACAAGTTTTTTCTTTTTTTTTTAGAACCAAAAATAACGGTGCCTGCCATACAATTTTTTTTAAGCAATTTTACATAATCGTACTTTTCTTTAGAAAAATCAATTAATTTATTTTAGTAAAGACTTCCTTTGGCTGGAAAACTATTTTTCAAAAATGGTTATTAATGGTACCTCCCAAAGAACCAATTTTTTAGTTTTCGATTTTCTTCAAAGCAGTACGACGGATTTCAATTATTTTTTTGTATGCAGAAGCTTGCAAAAAATATAAATAGTTTTGTGTACGAAAATTTTTGAAAAAATCTTTTTTGGATTTTTAGAAAATGTTTCAAAATTTTTTTTGGAAAATCAAATATTTCGAAAACGAGACGATTTTTTTTAAACTCGATATTTAAGAGTTTTTTAGTACGCTCTGAAATATTTTTTGAAAAAACTTTACATCCATGAAAAAATAACGGTACCTTCCATACAAAAGTTAAAAAACCGCAGAGGAAAATATTTGTTTGCTTAAAAACGACTCCTATTGTCACGGTAAAATTTACCGCGACAAAAATCACCCTTAATCATCCACATCCTCCTCCTTCCTTTCCATTTTTTCTTTTCCCTACAGGTGCTTGTTGCAATATACTGAGAGAGAGAAAAGGGCAGCAATGGTCCATCAGCCATTGTTTCACTCTCTCAGTATCTTGAAGAAGCAAAAATCGATATTGTCAATTTGGACACGAGAAATGGATGGGTGATCCACTAGGTATATCATAACCGACAACCAGTCGAACAATTTGATCCGAATCACGGGCGACAGTTGGTCCCCGAAGACGAACATTATACTGACAGACGGGTGGTCTGCTCAATCATTATTATTGCATCAGATACGTAGGTGACAGTTGGTCCCTAACGCCGAAATTACTTCTTGGCAAAATGGCTGCTTGCCCAACATAACATTACTTATTTTTCTTGTAAAAGTTGGAACGTTAACTGCTCGTCCTCATTCCCCAAAATCTGCACAAAAAGCCAACGACCTAGGTCAAATTCGCGTATTAGAACTGCCAACCTCCCTCCGAAATATAACAAAGGGGTAATTAACTTTTCGCCAAGGTTTCACAATAGTTGTTTCATTTAGTTCTGAGGGGAAAAATGCACGCGTTGAATTAAGTTTCCTTTTTGATTTTCTGAATTTTTCTTTTCCAAAAACTTAGTTGGGGATAATAGGTGGCTGAATGCACTCATCGAATTGCCGCCCACTGGAAGTCATGCCAGAGTCCGGCGAATTCGATGATGACTTTGCATAAAGCTGGGGTTGAAGTGCGAGTAGGAAAGGCGTACGGGTTTGCAACTGCGTTGGCTCACTCACGCCAATGGGCTGAGTGTTGCTGAATAATGACGTGACCGAAACCCCCGTCACTGATTGGCCGAAAGCACTGCGGCATTGGAAAAAAGAAGAGGTCGTCCAGGCATAGTGAAAGCCTGGAGGGACACTTCTTACCCATCTTTTAGATCGAGCAGAAGATTTCTGAAAAATCGAGAAGAGAAAAATTAAGAGAAGTTTAGAAAGGAAATTTAATTACGATTTTGGCGAGTTTTAGTTGTGGAAAAAAAAGGAAGAAAAAAAATTGGTGAAAATTGTAAAACTATTGTGGAAAATTGGAGGAGGAAATTTGGGAGATTTATCTCGGAGGAAAGAGGGATCGGCAGAAATCAGGAAAAAAAAAGCTAAGTATAGTGGTTGTATTAGAATTATAGATCTGTGGTAAAATTGTATTTTCTTAATCGCTTGCTTAAAGAGTTATTTCAAACTCAAAATTTTTAAATCGTTGGCCTTTTGTTCTGTAAGATTTCCGATAAAGCGGAACTCGCGACCCGTTCAGAAACAGTTTCTTTATTCTTTCGGGACCAAGCGTTAACGGTCCAACTTATAAATCATTGATTCATTGTTCTTTTATTCTAAAAGATCTTGGGTTTTACTCCTACTCGTAAGGTTTCCCAAGCAATTTCATTCTATTAAAACACAAATTCAAAAATATAAATATCTTATTTTTCTTTTTTTTGTTCCTCTTAAATTGCTTTCACCGTCGGATTCGCTTCAGAAGGTTTGTAATTTCCTTCAAAATAAAAAAAAATTGCTGGCGCCCCTTTATTTTACATTTCAGGTACTACGCCCCTGTGAGTATCAAAACCGTTGATTTGATATCAACATTTATCGAAAATAATTAATCATTCATTAAATTAATTGGTGAAACCCACCCCTTAATTTGAGCTAGTCGTGGTGGTAGCATCCCAAGTGCTACCTTCTGTTGCGCTTTATTCAGTTCGAATTCGAACTTGTTTTGTATTTTCTTTTGGTTGACATTCGTCTAACCAAAAGTCGTGGTCAATTCGTTTGGGTCGGTCGTCTTGTGGTTTCGTCGTAAGTTTAAAGTAATAATTATTCAATTAAATAATACAATTTTGTTCGGTCTCGGCTCGTCTGAAAAAAAGTGCAACACTATGATTTTGATTAAACTTTTTTCATATACTAAAATTAGCATTATCTACCAAAAATTATAAAATTGTACACATAGCAACTATTAATAGTTGTCATAGAACGTATTTTTTTATTTTGAATTTTCTCGTTATCGGGTAAACGGGTTTAGATGAATTTTCTTATATTCAAATTTCAGATAAGATTTAATAATATTGCATCAAAATTTTCAAAAAAAAAGTTTTTGGATTTTTAAAAAATGTTTCAATTTTTTTTTTTTAGTTCGATATCTCAAAAGCGGGTTGACAATACCCTTGAAGAGATTAAAACAAGGGGTCATAGTATTTGATTAAATCTAATGGTTTTTTAAATCAGGGAAATGAAATGACACATGTATCAGGGGAATGACAAAAAAAGTATATCTTCTCTTAGATGGATATTTAATTTTGCGGATGGTTTCAGGAAGACAAAGGAAAAAGACAACAAATGCCAACATGAAAAATAGCATGCACGACTATGTCTTGTGGCCCAAGGATTTTGCGTGACTAAACATTTAAAAAATTCAAAACTTACTAAAAATACTGCAAATATGTTAATGTTTTATTGTTGATCCTTCTAGAAGAACCAAAACGCAATAAATCATTTTAATAAAAACTTGCAAGTCAAGGGAATGACTCCCAAGGGTGTTTTATGAGAATTAAATAGAAGTTATAAGAAGATTTGATGTTTTATATTATTTATCATGTAATTCTTTGTAAAAGACTTACACAAGTAAACTTGTTTAATTTTTATACCACACGATTTATTAAGAAACACGTGTTCGAGGAATGACAAATTCGTTGGTCAAAAAACAAAATCGTTGCCTTAACTTGAAATATAAAAGACAGTCAAGTTTTTTTTCGAACTCTTACTTCAATTTTCTTAAAAAGCAAACCTGTCCCGTTTAACAACAAAAAAGTCAATTTTCTATTTTGAGTCGATATATACTTTTTTTTAATTACCATTGGTGGGATAGAAATGATCAATTTATGGGGGCCACTTACTTATTAGCTCCTATTTAACAAAGTAAAGTAACTAAAAATAAAGTAAACATTCTTTAGTAAGAGAGCATACATTGTTAAAAAGTATGCATCATTAGATTTCTTGTATCGTTTTTAGTTTCGTTGCTAAAATTCATTGCAGTGTGGAAAGTAGGCTTGGGGACACGTCAGGGGAATGACATTTTGGGTGTTTAAATGGAGATAGCGGGTATGATAATTTATATAACTTTTTTTTTAAGAGCGATTGTTAGAACCCGTTTGTTTTAAGCCATCCAGCTAACAAACTTATAACATAATTTTTTATTTCGGTTGAAAAATGAAGGAGACTGATATATTAATATTTTGAAATATTGACCCATTTGTATATATTGAATAATTTTGAATGAACAACAACAACTTGCGTGTGTTACCACCAAGTGTATAGGCTGGAGTTATAGCTATTTCACGAGAGTCACCTCGATCATCAGACACCTTTAGTGGTGCTTAGTCTGGTTATGCTCGTATTAACTGAATTGAATATTTGTATTTTTTTTATTTGAGAGCACTGGGCTTTGTATTGCGTAAATTTTACGTACGAATGACCAAAAAAACAAAATTTCGTATGGTTAAAACTAGTTTTTTGAAATTCAAAATACAGACTGTTTTAATGAAAAATAAAATGTGGACATTTTAAAATTTAACTAAACAAAAAGTCAACTACCTTGAAAAAAGTCTAAAAGAATATCAATTTTTGTCGACTTGTCCAGATTTTTTCATAAGAAATTTGAAAACAGCAATTTTCCATGGCCTGATTTCACTTGAATGAATACCGCATTCTATGTAGATACTTTCTACACATCATCAATGCAGGAACATTGTGTACATGCTGTCCTATTATACAGAGTGTCCGGTAAGCAATGGATTATCTTGAAATGGGTATAGCCCACTTCATGACTCATGACCCTGTTACCGGAAATTAAAATGGGCTATCTCAAAGGGTACTTAAAATATGTGAATTTTTTCGCTCAGTGTACTTTTTTTTTTACTTGCTTTACGTTTACCAAGGCAACAAATGGATGAATTCCATCGATTTTCTTTTGCAGAAATTTTCTATACTATTGGTGCCAAAACATAATTGGCAGAAAATTTTAATATCTCTTGGAGTTTTTTTATTAAAGAAAATTAAATTTGTTTTTAATTCCGTATATTGCAATGTTTTTGTTTAGCTTCAAACAATCCCTAAACATCTATGCTTTAATGGTGATTGATCATGTGAATAAGCAAACAAAAGCTAGAAACAGAAATTTCTAGCTAAGCGATATTTTTTTTTACATAAAAAAAAGCTTAAGCTAGCTAGAACTGTCTAGCTTTACCTACTCGTAATGGCTATGACTAGCTAGCGTCAGCTTCTTCCAAAAATAGCTTTAAATTTTTTTTTACTCACAAGGCCCATTGTCTTACTTAATCAATGTTTTGTTATCAATTTTCCCAGAATTAACGGAAAAAGTAAATATTAATTCATGGTCATTCCAGTGACGTCATGAGAGCAAGTAAGGGTGTTGGGAAGGTGGTTATGTTTAATGTTATTTTAATGTTTAATATTAATGTTTATTTTCATATGAGAAACACTGTTTCTTCCTACACCGGATGTTTCCAATAAATTAAGAAATATATCCTTATAAAAATAATCTTATAAAGACATATCCTTAGAAAAAAAAAATCATACAAGAGAGCTGTGTTTTCCCCCTTCCTTTTATGGGAGGGATAAATTCCTAAAATATTAACTTAAAATAGATAAATAACCATTTAAAACATCGGAAATACTTACAGTACAGTCCTATAGCGTTTCTTAAAGCTTTAAATGAATTTTTATAAAATATAAAAATAAAGTTAAAAATGTTATTTACTGATTTATTGTTTTAGTCCATTTACCATGCAAATTGTGGGGTAGTTTTAATTTGTTCGCTCCCTTATGTTTTCGGTGGTGCTGAATCCGAATCTGAGGACTACCAACAAATTTTCGTGACGCAACATGGAAAAAAAATGCAAAAAAGTTTTTCACTAATGGCTCGAAAACTACCAATTATTTGAAAATTACATCAAACTACCATTGAAAGTATACATAATTCCCAATAAATCTCTATTTAAGGTTTTTTTCTGCAACAGCCCATTTGGGCTCAAGCGCTACTCGAAAATTGACGTATTTTTACTGTTTTCAAAAATCCACTTGAAAGCACTAAGAAACTACTTTGTGTAGTAAAATTTGAATTTTTGTCTGTAATATGAACCAAGATATACTTTTCTGATGGTCTTTGATGCGTTGAGTTCGAATCTGGCCTTGGAATTGCTCTAGCATAACCTTTCAATCATTTTCATCTCACTGAATTCAGTTCCCATTCGATTTTCATTTCTCTCCAAATCAAAAGAATTCAATTCAGTACTGTACCTACCGAATTTGAGTCAATCCAATTTAATCGTAATTCAAAAAAAAATTCAAGTTGGATGGTTGACACTTGCATCGAAATACTCTTTTTCTGTCAAAATATAGTTCGTCTTCTACGTGTCAAGCCACCATCAATCAACTGTCAAATTACGTCGACATAGCTACGATGTTTATTGATTAAAAAACTTTTGAAAACTCTTAAATTTTCCCAGTTTTTTTACTGCTCAAGCTGACTTTGGGGCAACTGAGTGACATTTGGATGGAAATGCACTTTTTCTGTTAAATTCCAATGAAGGCTGGTGACGATGTCAATGGATTAAAAAACATCTAAAAATCACAAATTCTTTAAAATATCGATATCAATCTTGTAAAGAATTTGTGATTTTTAGATGTTTTGAATTCATTGACATCGTCACCAGCCTTCAATGAAATTTCATTGAAATGATCGAGTTTAGGATGGAAAATGAAAAATAGTCGAAATAATTGAGATTGAGATCGATTCAGATTAAAATTTGTGATTTCATCCTTCAATACTTTTTGACTATCCCTAGCATTAGGTATGTAACACTCGACGTTATTCATGTCAAATTCCAAAATCTGCTCTCGGGCTCGGGGAGTAGACTCGATCTACAGTCCATTCACGTCCCCGGCCAAAATCAATAAGTAAATCTGCCGGAAGAACTTTACTGTCGATTCTTAAAACTACATTATCATTTCCAAACTTTCTTATCGATGCTGTCAGTGTATGATTTTAAACGCAATTATTGGTGGTTTTCCTTTAGGATTTAAGATTTCCTGAATGCTTTAATTGTTTCACCTAAACTTATACAAATATTATTAAAAATGTATTAAAAGTTCCTCTTTCCAATAAATCACTCATCGACAAATAACCAATAACTTACATTTCACTACCCATACCCAAACTTGTCAAATTAAATTTAAGTCTCAAAGGCTTAAAAGTGAACAGCTATGTAGGTACCTATAAAATTAATGGTATCAGTCTTACACTCAATTTTCTAAACTACTAAGTCTTTTCTATTGACATTTGTATATCTAAACCTATTGATACATGTATAGGTACACAAATAGCTACTCTGCTTCTGCTGCTCGTCAACGTCAAAACTTTTTCAATCCACTTTAACCCTTCTCCCATAGATGCCGAGAGACGAAAAACTATAAATGGCATCACAGATGATACAAAATACAAACACGTTTTTCATTGCTTCGTATAATTCATCACCCCAGAGCCAGAATTGACACATTTTGATCAAATGGAAGATTAACAGAAACCACCCACAAGGCAATATCCTTGTTTTAAATCGTTTTAAAATTATGGCTATTGATGCTTGCAGGGAATATAGGACATCAAATTTCAGATCTCTATCCTCCCCACACTCTCTCTGATAGGGTTGTATCTATCTTTTTCCAGAATTCTGAAACCACTTTCCATTTAAAAGTTTCATCTGTATACCTAGATGTTACTCTTTCGATGCGACGCAACAGCTACACTGGCTATGGGGCTAAAAGAAATGGCAGTGGTGGTAAATTTGAAAAATGTCACTCAACGGCCATCAGATGGGCCTTCCTGCCATTTTCTCTATTTTGTCGTTTAATATTTATTGGAAAAACGGCCAAAAAGGACACTCATGTCCTCCGCTTGACTAGTTTTGGTAAATTGTGCAATGTCCATTTCACGTTAGGACTGCGGTATTCAACTCTTTTATCATTCTCGTCGTCGTCATTTAATGTCGTTGTCATGTCAGTCAGATTTCTTTTGTTTTCCTATTATTATGATCTTCAAAGAACAATAACCCAACAATAAAGACCACTTTAAACATTCCACCTGACCGCACAATGTATATAATTATTTGTTATTCGTTTTGTCTACTTTTTTGACCAGTGCTGTCAAAGGTATTAAACGCTTTTCACTACGAACGACCTTCATGTGGTTTTCTGACATTAAAAAATAGCTATTGCTATACGCTCAATTGTGGAAATTGGTCGCGCAATTAGATATAGTCGCAAATAAACACAAAGTGTCACAAGTGCGTGCAGATTCATTTAATTTCATTTGATATATTTAATTTTGCGATAGAAACACGTTCAACAAATAGAACTGCTTCGATTTTTTTTAAATGCTTATATTTTAAAGTTGCATAAGTGTGGATTCACATTAAAAACCAAGTGTCTCATAATTGTGGCCAAATAATCGTACGATTGAAAATCGCTAGTGCGTGCATGGCATTTTTTAGTTGCTACTATGATTTATAAGTCGCACTGTTTTAAATAGCAAGAAGTGTGAGCACAGGCATGTCAGTGTATTTGATTCATTTTAACTTTCCATAATCGCATTGCAATTTTAGGCTAGAAATGCACTTGCAATTATCTCGTCGCAAAAAAACTAAAACGAATGTCATTAATGACCGCACAAGACACCAAAAAGTCCTACTTTGCTGCCATACTTTTTTAAGTCACTGCGACAGAAAATCGCAAGTGCGTTGCTAGTCGCAAAAATAGAATGAATGATTTTAAATGTGAATAAATGCACATGATACCAATAAATTAATACTGAGTTGCGATCACTTTCTTTAAATCGCAGCGACGAAAATCGCAAGTGTGTCCTTAGTTTAAATCGCCGTAATTTCGCAGAAAAATATGCATTCATTCTCATTTTTACTCATGCGTTCTATTTCTTGTGACTGAATGTTACGCGATCGAAATCCCAAGTACTGTCCTAGCCTAATAGTGATCCGCCATGATTACTGGAATAGGCCTACAATTTATCTTTTTAAGGTGAGGCTACAGTCTAGAGTAGAGCAACAAGTTTCTTCCAGCCAGCTCGGTCTCTAAGATTGAAGTCCTCTTCCACTAGCGTGCGCCCCCTGTTACGCTGTCCTCCTCTACCCCGCGCACCGTCCTACGGTGTTGGATTCAAGGACTTCCCGGACCAGGGCATTGATTCCATTCGCTCTGGGTGACCCAGCTGCGTCAGTCATCGGCTTTTTACTTTTGTGGCTATGTCGGTGTCGCTGTACAGCCAGTACAGTTCATTGTTGTACCTTCTTCTCCATTCCCTATTAATGCAGACCGGACCTAAAATCACTGAGAGAGGGTTTGCTTCTCGATTGCCCTCTTAGCCCAAAAAGCAGCGATTACCGAGAATACTTTTTCGTTTGGTCTCTGACCTCCTCAAAATTATAGCTGCCTACGGTGACGTTGTGTCCGAGACATCGGTGCTGGACGTCCATTCTTGTTAACAGCTTATTTTGGTCTTGCCTTCATTCACCGATAAACCTTCTTCTTGGCTCCCTTCTCAATAATCACGGAAGCAACATTGAAATCACGTTTTTTTTACCGATTTTGTTCATAAAGTGGCGTAAGTGAGAAGTTGACGGACTTTTGAAAAATTTTGCATCTAAAGTTGACGTGAGAGTTTTGCTCTATTCTTTCAATAACGATATTGAAGAAGTCGCTTGACAGCGAGTCACCTTGTCTAAGATCATTTCTAGCATCTGGAGGTATCGTTGACAACTTTGTCGACCTTGGTGGAGCATCGTGCATTCTTCATCCTCATCCTGCACAAACAAACGAGGGGAGAGGGATTCCAAAACTAGCCATTTCTCTATACATGCTGTCATACGCGGCCTCGAAATCAAGGAAAAGGCGGTGGGTATCGATTTGAAACTCCTGGGTTTTTTCCAAGATCTGCCGTATTGTGAATATTTGGCCGATGGCCCACACTGATATGGACCTATCAGATTGTTGACGAATGGCTTCAGGCTTTCACAAAGTGTGGTAGAGAAGATATTGTATGCGATGACTGATGCCTCTATAGTTGGTGCAGTCCAGAGGATCCCCTTTCTCGAGGATCGGACAAACAATGCTGAGTTTCCATTCATCAGGCATGCTTTCCTCCGAACATATTTTGCAGATGAGCTGGCACATACTCCATACTAATTCATTGCCAGCCGGTTTGAAAAGCTCAGCCAGAAGACAATCAGCTCTTGCAGCTTTATTACACCTTAGTTAAGATATATCTTCACATCATCGAGATCAGGTGGATGCAATTATTGGCCTTCATTGGTCGTCTAGGTTGAATGGTGCAATATGCATGGCAGCGGGATTTGGTTCGTCATCGCCGTTTGACAATTTGTAGGAATGATTTTTCCATATCCTCAGCACCGACTGCTTACTTACTTTAATAGCTCCTTGATCCCTCCGTGGGGCATAGGGCGTCAACTACCCCTACTCGCCATCTTGTTCTATTTCTTGAAATGTATTTGAGCTCTCTCCAACTTTTTGCCAACTTTTGAGATTCCTTTTCGATCGTTCACGCAACCGGTAGGGTGTGTACAATCCACTGCCACATCCTTCTATGAATTACGATGTCCATAGGTTTTTCTCCGATGGAGTTCTTGATTAGAGATGGTATTTGGCCAAAAAATCCTTGGGATGTTTCGAAGACATCTGTTCACGAAATTTGTCACCTTTTTTGTGATGAAGGTGGTCACTTTCCAAGTCCTAAGTCCTTAACCCATACATGTAGTGGTACGGACTCTGAGAGCATGCCGAAAGCTGATTTTGGTTTACCAATACGGTAATTGACATCTTCATCGGTAGCACCACCGTCTTTTAAGACCAGGACCACACTTCCTGGGTGTCCTGGTGTCCTGGGTGGATAAATTTGTTTACCACTTCTTACCTCAATCTTACCCCGATCCTGCGATGACATCCATCGATCTGGAGCTTCTCATGCTCCTTTGTTTTTTTTCTGAAAAGCCAGTGTTTCTCTTTCCTCTTCTGCTCGTAAGGCTCGCGAGCAGGTCTGGTCCTTCTATACAGTGTTCCACTTTGTATCCTTGGTATTTGGCTGCATGTACCTACTTGCTGGAATTCTTCGTCGAACAAGGGATTTGGTTGTGGTGTTCAAGTAAGGTCCAGCACGTAAGAGGCATCATTTCTGATGGCTTCTTAGCAATGCTTCTACTTGTTCCCGATGCTTGAAGCTGGTGGCATAGGACTTTACAGAAGGTTGCAAGTGAATATCGGAAAAGGTCCTTAAGATCTCATGCGACTGTAGCAGTGCGATGTCGATTTTCCTCACAGTATTTCCCTATACTTGCTTTTCTCAGGATATCCGTCGGGTTTAGATACCTTGGCAGCAACGAGGTAGTTGTCCAAGTCAAGTTTGGCCTTGGATTGCCTTGCGTCGCGTTTATCGCAATGTGGTCAATCTGGTTGGCGGTTGAATGACCAGGAATTTGCCATGTCCCCTTGTGTTTATTGAGATGCGGGAACTGCATCCTAGCTACCACACAATTTCACCACGCAGCAAAGTTGATTAACCTGAGTGACTCAGGCTGAGTCCATTATCGGAGGTGGTGTTGTTCAGGCTATACATTCGAATTGTGCCACCAAAGACATCTCCTCTTCCTATTTGGGATTAAAATCACACAAGACAATTTTTAAATGTCATTGCCATAACTAGGACACTGATCATAAGTTTTTTCCTGGAGCTCGTAGAAGTCGTTCTTGTCCTCTGTCGGGACATGCGTGCGTATGAGGCTGATGTTGCCAAATTAAGCCTTAGTGCGAATTGTCGTGAGGCGTTCGTTCACATAGTTGAAACTCAAGACTTCTTGGCTTGCCTAAGTCTGTCTCTAAAGACGAATCCACTTCCAAAAAGGCACCGCTCTAGTTGCCAGTAACAGTCACCGAAGTAGATGTCGCAGTCTTTCTAGTTTGTTTTTTTTGTCCAGCCAATCCCATTACACTTTTTGGATGGCGGTGATGTCTGGTTTGTAGCAGTTTAAGGCCTCCACTGATTGTTCGGCTATACGTGGTCTTAAGAAACACCGAATAGATCCAAAGTTCGTTGTCCTCACTTCGTTTGCTAGGTTCGTCAACAGTAAATTCTAGGGCTGTGTCAATCAGGATCGATTCGATTTTTTTAATCCGATCATCGAAAAGTATTGATGATTGAAATCACAAATTTTCATTTCAATCGATCTTAATCTCAATCATTTTGCTGATTCTCGATTTTACATTCCAATTTCAATCATTTCGATGAATCTCGACTGTCCATCCCAACGAACTATATTTTGACAGAAAAAGTATATTTTGATCCATATATCATACAATTGCCTTAAAACTCCATAGTGCTCCATTACTAAAAATTCATCAAACATTTCAGATTTCTTAGAGGTTTCTTAATCCAACGACATCTTAGCCATCCATCAATAGAGTTTGACGATTGATGGCTTGGAAGATAGAGGAGAGAGTATTTTGAGAGATAAGGTGTATTTTGATCCAAATGTCACCGAATTGCCCTAAAATCACCTTTTTCCGGAGCAGTAAGAGGTTTTTTAATCCTTTCGTAGCCATCCGTCAATGGAATATGACAGTTGATGTCTTGACGGATAGGGGCCGAACTATATTTTCACATAGAAAGTATATTTCTCTCCAGCTTTAAGCCAATTGGCATAAAATCACTTTTTTTCGTATAGCAGTAAAAAATTGTGAACATTTCATATTTTTTGAGCTTTTTAATCCATCAAAATTGTATTGAATTGAATTCGTTAAAATCAGAGATATTTAATTCCTACGAAATCGAAATGAAAATTGAATCGATAATTATTTCAGTGAAATGAAAATGATCGAAAGATCGATTGATTGAAATGATCGAATCATTTTGGTGATCGATTCTTGAACGATTCGATCAATTGAAATGAATGATTTACACAGCTCTAGTAAATTCATCCGTATTCGAGGCTTTTGGTTGCTTCACAACTGAATAGCTTTACGTTGCCGGGAAGTCACCCCAAAGGCACGACCCCCAACCTGGAGGACCAGACCCTTAGTATGTTTCCGAGGGCATGGAGCCAGAATAACTGCTCTTTATAGATTTGAGCTCTGAATATGTTGAAGTAGTCTGCATAAGGTGTTCACTAAGTAGTTCAACCTGACTGTAATTGTAGAAGCCACTGTTGATTCCATCTGAAGAATTCTTCCACTGCCGCCTTGAAGAAAGCAGAATTTTATCAGTGGAAACACTCCCCAACAACCATCCTCGTCCACAGGTGTTAAAACCCCATCTTCGAGTGAGGCACTAGGCTCCGCGATAGTATCATAGTATCAAAAGATATGTATTTGATTAAAATCACCAACATCTTCAAATAAGTATTGAAAAAAACAAAATATTTGTTTTGACAGCACTGTTTTCACACATTTATCATATTAAAAATATTTCGTTTGTTTGTAGGTATAATTCTCGTAAGAAGAAAACTACCTTTAAAGGCTCAGACTCAGACAGAATAATCGTTGAATTTGTTATCGTTATGAATCAAGCCAGGTCTATTTTTCTCTACACCCACATACCTACCTACCTTGCGTTGTTTTTTTTTTTTTTTTTCTTTAATGATGTTATGAAGTCATGAGAAACCTTCGAGAATATTTTTTTTTAATTCTGTTTCGTTTTTTTATTCACAAAGAAAGATACCTACTAACATTCTCACAACCTCCAGTGCACATCACCACACCGCACCGGTCCCGGTCGGTACGGTAATTTAATTCAGAATTTAGCTTAATGCTTCACAAGCATGGTCACGAAGAAAGGCAGGTGTCGGTGTCGGCATGCTGAGTTCCGTTATGTATATGATGATAATGGTATAAAAAGCAAAGCAAAAACTTTCATTCGTTTTCTTTGTCTGGGTCTTTGACTTTGACGTGAAGATACAAGAAAAAAGAATTACCGAAGAGAATGCTCTTCGAGCGGATAAGATACACACAAGTATAAAAGATACAAGATAAAATGGATAGGAGTAGTGGAGCCCCATGTTGCTATTTGGGGCTATGGGTATTGGTCTATGGGACTATGGTACTGTGGAAGTGGAATCGAATATTGGCTGCTTCCATACCACTGATACTAACACACTATAAAGGAACATAATGGAGGAAAGTCTCTCCAATAAACGAATAACCAGTTAAACCAGTATAATATCCACAATGTGACTCAGAACAGAAGCAGAGACCATAGCGAGAAAGAGAGATAGGTACCAATCCAATACGTGATCTGCTTACAGATACCTTGGATCCAGTACCTGAGCTTAGATGTTTATTTTTTTAATTCTTAGTGTTGCAATTGGAAATATTTTTTCTGGTTTGAAATTCGTATAGGTATGAGCCATAAAATTTATTAAGGTTGGCGAAAAAGGAAGTTGAATTGATCTATATGACGAGTGGGAATAATGAACTCAACCAACAACTGGTTGACTTGAGTTTAAGCAAGCTTTTGGAATTACCCAGCATCATTTCCTGCTCTCAAGAAAAATGTGTTTATTTTTTTCGTGCTTATCTAATGAATGCAGGTAATAAAAATAATTATTTAATTCTATATGTTAATATAGATACTACTTTAAACCTTTTCCTCTAGAAGAGGGATTTTCCAAAGGCTTTTAGATTTCAGGGATTTTCCAATCTGATTTCCTTAACGATAAAGGGGAGTAGGTAGGTACCTACAGGATGTTAAGAGAAGCTTCTGTTATACACCTATGAATAAATGGATTAGAGTGCATAATAGGGTAAAGGGAATGATGTTTTTATTTATATCATTAACCCAACCAAAAAACCGATGATAAGTTACTATTGAGACTGAAATTAAATAGATGCTGCAATTTTTTGCATGCAACGAAATTGGGTTGGGTACGAAATCCCACGACACAGAATCCCGTGTCTCGAAATCCCGCGTCACAAAATCCCGTATCACGAAATCCTGCAGAACGAAATCCCGCCGTTTCTACTAAAATGCGACAGCGCATAAAAATTTATAAAATATTTCCTTCCATAGGAAAAGTGCCTTGATTGAATGAGAATCAACAGGAACGAAGTTTATTACTATTTCTCTAATTTTTCACTACGCAAACGACTTCACATAATTTTAAATTTAGTATTCTCT
This sequence comes from Dasysyrphus tricinctus, assembly GCA_963921185.1. NCBI lineage: Eukaryota > Metazoa > Arthropoda > Insecta > Diptera > Syrphidae > Dasysyrphus > Dasysyrphus tricinctus. The sequence continues at coordinate 125,279,291 of OY992530.1, forward strand.
GTTTTGGTGCCTTGAAGAAATGAGAATCAACGAGAAAGAAGCATTACCTATAAGTCGTCACGAAAAAGTATTTAAGGTGATTCCGAATTAAATTTCAGTTCTTATTAGAAATCGGTGGAGGTTAGTCCTCCAGCTCGAGGTACAAGTAGGGACATAAAAACAAAATAAAAATTGTAAAGGGATAAAAACTGATTTTTCAATTTTGGGTCGACTAATGGTGGTCTGTTTGGATCTGGACGAACGACTTTAGTATGGATTTGGATGGACGACTATGGTATGGATCTGGACACGGCTATGGTCTGGATCTGGGCAGATGACGACGCTGATGTCGCTTCCGTCGTTGTCACCTCCGACGATGACGATGGTAGGTATGATTGGGTTGGGTCGGACGGAGGTGGGTCTGGGACTAGGACAATTGCTCTGGAGATGGGTCTGGAACTGGGACAAAGAAATTTATATAAAAAAACAACTTAAAAAAAAAAAATACTAGAAAATGTCATAAAAGAAAAAATAACTTTTTCCGGTAAAATATGTCTTTTATTAATTTTTCAAAAAAAAATTTTTTTTTGTTTAATTAAAAGAAAAAAATGGAAAGTTTCGAAAAAAAAAACTTTTTACCAACTTTTTTTTGATTTTTTAGAATTGGCAGTTCCTAATTCACGAATATGCATTTTATAAGTGGCTACGACGCTTATTTTAGCCGCAAGTCAAGTTTTAAGGTGTCAACTTTGATGCCTCTAGGACGCTTGGCTTAGCCGCAAATCTCGTTTACAGATAAAAGTCGATTTTTCGTATAAATTCATTCATATTTCGAAGAAAAGAAGAAAACAAAAAGTTGAGAAGTTTAATTTTTGATTGAAATTTTGAAACAAAATTTCTATGAACGTCATTTTTCCTTCAAAAAAAGTAAAAAAAAAAAGTTTAGAAAAGGTTGTTTTTTTTCAAAAATGTTCAAAATAAAAGTCGAAAAGGTTTATATATTAATATAATTTTTCAAAAAAAAAAAAACATCCCACCTCTGTCCAGAATCCAGACCCACCTCTGTCCAGATCCAGACCCAAAAAACATAAAACCAAATTTAATCAAAGAAAAATAAAATCTCTCGCCAGAATTGAAAACCAATTTTAATCGAGAGAGAAACGAAATCTCTAATAGTATTTTTTAAAAAAGTACTGAAAATCCCGCCGAATAGTTATGGGGGTACTAGCCGGCGGGATTCTATTTCGCGGGACTTCGTTATTCTCCCAACGAAATTGAATAACACAACATGCAGCCCATCACTGCACGTTGTCTGTAATTAAAAATTAGCTGCATCGAATCATTGCTGTGACACATTACAAAAAAAAAAATATACTTGATACCTAGCAATATAAAATTATCAATTGATGTCGAAAGTTCCTATAATTCTTATGATTTTCCCTAAAGTTTCACGTTGGTTTGGGTGAGTCTACAAACAAAATAATATTTGAGTTTATTTTGAAAACAAAGGAGCAAAAACTTATCGAACTACTTAAGGCGATATTACATTATCATATAAATATGGCAAACTTGCCATATAAATACGGTCCAAAAGTGACATATAAGTGTGATAGATACAGTTTTTTGAAAGAATATATATAACGTACCTATATGGTATCATGTATACATATTCTTTCATATATACCACGCTTCTATGTCACTTTTGGATCGTATTTATATGGCAAGTTTGCCATATACATATATATGGTAGTGTAATACTGCCCTTAAAGAAAACAATTTCTTATAAGTACCAACGATAAGACAAGTTCGTCTCTTAACAATATTTTTCTACAAACAAAATACAACAAATTCCAAAAGTTTTCCTTAAAATTGAATTTTTCCATCAGCTTCCAACTAAGCTATATGTAGGTATATGTAGGTATGTCTATCTACCCATCTATTTTGTGTACATTTTACAAAATATTTTAAATACTCGGCGTAATTTGATTTGTCTCTGACTTGTATTCTTCTTCTATCATAATGACGACCCAACTATAAACTATACTTTCCACTGCTTGCATTTGATAAAGTTATCTGAAAATAGAAACAGCCGCAAACCTATTGATTCCTTTGCATCTGTATACCTACTCAAAAGGATTCTCCAGTTTTTTCTTCTGAATACGTCAACACCAGCTGAAAATATTGAAAAGAATTCATGCCATTGGATCCGCCTGAAAGGTTTCTCAAGATTTTATTTTAGGAATATCGTCGTTGATACTGCAAAATGTCGTATGTCACTTCTAAGAATTTTAAGGAGAACAAATAAGAGACAGTTTCATTATAAACTTGTAGGTATTTTATATTTTATGTTTAAAAAAAATTATTATATTGTATAATTGTTTTTTACGATTTTAAAATGTTCAAAAAATTCAGAAAAATTGTTAATGGCATGAAATTCGATAATTAACTTCGCTAAAACAACTACGGTGGAGCGGTTTTTCAAAAAAAATATTTTTATGAGTACATATATCAAATTTTAAACATTTTTATGAAGAATTTGGTATGCAAATGTAAGTATTTATTAATGTGCATATAAAAATAAAATTTTCACACAAATTGTCAACCCGTTTTTGAAATATTGAATTTTCAAAAAATTATTTGAAACTTTTCTTCAAACTTAAAAAAAAAAATTGAAAATTTTAATATACATAGGTACCTATACAATATTATTTGAATTTATTTGAAATTTCGTATATTAAAAGAAGAAACCTAAATTCGGTCAGCCGATGTTGAGAAAATTCAAAACTAGAAAAAAACATTCCATACGAGGTATGTAGGTACTATTACTAAGTGTTAATTTTTATAGTTTTTGGTTGTAGCTCACACTAATTTAAGCATACAGAAAAATTTGAATCAAAATCGTAGGATCCGGTTTTTTAACATATGTATGGAAGGTACCGTTATATTTTCATCAAAGTAAAATGTTATCTTAAAATATTCAAGAGAATATTAAAAAACCCTTAAACACCCAGTTTAAAAAAATCGACTATGTAGTTTTCCAAATATCTGATTAAAACAAATAAAAATTGAACATTTTTTTTTAAATCCAAAAAATATTTTTTGAAAATTTTGATAAAAAACTATTTATATTTTAAGGAAGCTTCTGTACAAAAAAAGGCTTTTGAAATCAGAAATATCGTTTTAAAAAAAAAAAAGGTTCTTTGCTAGGTACTATTAACAACCCTTTTTTGGAAAATGGTATCCTATTCAAAGGTAGCCTTTACTAAAAAAAATATGTATTGAATTTTGTTTAAGAATAGTTATGGAGCCTTTTTTGAGAAAAATAAGATTTTGTAAAATTGCAAAAAAAATGTATGGCTGGTACCGTTAGTTTTGGTTCAGAAAAGTGAAAAAATGTGTGGGGAGAATTGCCAAAAACCACTTGGTACCAAGTTTTAAGAAAATTGATCCAGACGTTTAGGCTGTTCCCGAATGGGCAGACAGACAGAGATAATTGAATCGGTCATTTCAAAAATCACATAAGTCACATTTTTTTTTCAAATACGCTTATTTTACTCTAAACACTTCCTTAAATGTAAATGCGTATTCTGAGTATAAATTACGTCAGTCCAAACAAACCTTCCTCTTCAAATAACACCTCACAATAGACGTTCCTTGCATAAACAACATAGTGACTTAAGTGGTTTTTGCCTGCACTACTAGATGTTGAAAGTAACAGTGTCCTTATTTTAAGTTTTTAAATGGCGTTATTGCAATTGATTTAAATATGAATATTCAAATCTTCAATTTTACAGTAAATGTAATTTGTAAATTGTTACTTTTTCTCACTAATTATGTGTTTTGAGACTGAAATTTCAGTCAATTTTTTATTACTAAAATCAAAAATGATGAACCATTGAACTAGAAAGTAACAGATCATGAAGAAACAGTATTGAGTTTTTTTTTTCACTACAAAACAAAAATGTCATGAACTGTGAAAAAAAAACTAAAACCAAGTCATTTTTAGGATTTTTAAGCAACCTTTGGTACTGGCCTGAAACTGATTTTTTGAGAAGTGTGGTTAAAATAGATCTAAGGGCTTCCAAATAAAAGGCACTTTATTTGTTTACCTCTTTATTAATCTCAGAAACCACAGGTCCGCTTCTAAAAATTCCGTATGTTTTTGAAAAGTTATACTATTAAGAACCAAAATCTAGCTCTCTATAGGGTGAATTGAGGTAAAAAACCAAAAAATGGCAGATGCTCTATTTTAAAATTTTTGTGTATATTTGATTTAAAGTAAATTTTCCGCTTCAGGGCGGAAAATTTTTCTAATTCTAGCAATTTATTTGGAACATAAGTTCGACGAACAAAAAGAAAGCGATCCGATTTTTTTCTTCTGAAAGGTATAATACTTAGAGAATGGGCTCTGGACCTTTGGCACCTCATATCGTCCCTCATCTCACGAAATGACGTAACTCGCAATTTGTCGTTTTTGAGAGGGCATATGTGCGCTAGGTTAACTTAATTGCATATTTCTACATCATTAGATTCCCTGAAAAATGTCTGGAACATGGTTCAACACGTTATGACATAGTTGGCATAACTGAAATTTTAGGTAAAAAGTTTCTCACGAACAGACGTAACTGCAATTATTTTCCGTTATATTGCAAATGATTGTGTAAATATATTGGTTGCAGGTGCTAGGTGCATTTATCGGTGAGTAGAAATAAAAATTTTTGCTCTTCATCCATCACTAAATTAAATTTAAATGGCATTCAGTTCTTCCTGTTTACTATACTCTGTCAAACAAAAATTTTCGCAGTAAAAGGCTTATAGGCGAGCTTTTTTCAAAACAGTGATATCTGTGCATACTGTCACGACACTTAAATGTCTAACTAACAAGCTTTTTTCAAAACAGTGGTGCCTGTGTATACTGTCACGACACTTAAACTTCTCACTATAATTTCTCACGAACTGACGTATCTGGTTAATCGATTATTTTTAACTGTTGTTAGTTAAGTATACACATTGAACCTCATATCATTTGAAACTTTAGCAAATTCTTGTAATTTTACAAAAAAAAAGTACCAAAACCGTTGTAAAACACAAAAGTAACGCCTACAGAAGGAGGACACAAAACTAAAAACTGCTCTCCTGTAAAATGATGAAAAAGCAGATACGTTAGTTCGTGAGGAGAGGGACGATATGAGGGAAATTTGATAAAAAAAATATCCCATCTAATTGGTCAGTAATTGGTCAGAAAAGGTCAACTGGTCCCAGAAATTGGTCAACCCTAGATAACTTTTAATCAAAGCCTAAACTTTCTCAAGGTCGCTGATGGTCACGTGCGATTTTTGGCACCTCATTTAAGGAAAATTTGCCAAAATTCTATACCATCCGAAAGATTTCTGGATCGTGATAAAAGGTCAACTATTTTCAGTAATTGGTCAGCCATAGATTTTTTTTTATGAATATTTAATGAATTTTAAAAAAAAAATTTCAAGGTCAAAACGATTTTTGGCACCTCCTTTTAGGGATATTTGCCAAAAAAGTGTACCATCTGAAAGATCTCTAGATCTATATAAAAGGTCAGCTTGTTTCAGTAATTGGTCAGCCATAGTTTTTTTTAATGAATTTTAAAATATATATTATATATATATAATATATATATTGTTCAAGGTCACGCGGGATTTGTGGGACCTCATTTATGGGAAATTTTCAAAAATTTAATACCTCCTGAAAGGCCCTAAGATCTGTATAAAAGGTGAGCTAGTTTCAGAAATTGGTCAGTTATAGACACTTTTATACGGTTTTTTAAAGTATTTTTTTTTTCAAGGAAGGTTACGAACCGTTCATGACCTAGAAAAAAAAAATTTTGAAAAAATCGTATAAAAGAATCTATAGCTAACCAATTTCTGAAACTAGCTGACCTTTTATATAGTTCTCAGGATCTTTCTGATGATATTAAATTTTTGCAAATTTATAGTAATATAATCAAAATTTAAACATTGAAAAAATTCATATGTTTTCGATTATAACTTTTTTATTTATAACTTTAGGGTAAAAAGTGCGTTAACATAGATTGAAGAGAATTGAATTTGCTACAAATTTGTACCAAAGTTTTTTTTCTAAGACTAATAAAATTAAAGTTGCCACGAAAAACTTTTTTGAACTCGTTTTTCAATATGATGCCCTATTGGTGGGGCTTTCAACACCTTAATTCGAGTTTTATACTTGCACTGAACTCCCTTACACATCAAAAGAGAAAATATTTGTCCAACCCAAATTTGGAGGTTATTGTATCATTTTAATAGACATTTTGCGAAAATGTTAAAAGCTGCTTTATTAGATGATTGACAAATTTTCTTGGTTATTTTGTTAATACACATGCATGTGTTATAGTATTTTGGAGAGTGCATTGAATAGACAACTTTTTTAAGTAACTGGCCATTCATGTTCTCATACAATTTTAATTTATTAGAGGTGGTCAAACTTCTTTGAAGATACATTTTTGTACTGAAAAAAATATTTAAAAAAATTATAATAAAAAAAAATGCAATAACTACTATTAAATCGTACCACCTATCTATTACAACAGTTATTCTAGAAAATTACAAAAATAAAAAAAATATTAAAAATTGTTCATCCATGGTCGTAGCGTTCACGTATTTGAGGAAAGTAGTACTTGTTAACAACTTTTGGAAAAAAACATCATAACAAAGTAACCGGAAAGTTCCCTGGAACACGTTACTTAACTTCGTTAAAAATTGCAATCGGGAAGTGGAAATGGTTTTAGTGCAGTTAGAGTCTCACACACCTATCAGCACGGTCCTTATAGAGCCTTTTGACGGTTTTGCACCTACCCACGGAAAAAATGTATAATGTGATAATAATAACGAATTCGTTATGAAAATACGTTTAAATCTTTCATGAATTACATTCAAGGTACATACAAATCTGTGACATTTCTTCATCAACAACTTCCTTTTTAAATTTAATAAAAACGGTCTTAAATCTAATCCAAAAACTTTTCACAAGAATTGTATTCATAAAATGGAAAACAAAAAGTTTAAAACAAAAATGTATCAGAAGGTGTCACCTCTACTTTATTGTGTTCTTGGTTGATATGAGAGGAGAAAATTTATAAAAACAAACATTTTTTGTTGGTATAACTTTGTTAGAATTTGGTTTTCCTTTTTTTTTGTATTTTAAATTTTTTATAAGAGGTACACAGAAACTTTTGAAATGTTTCATTGTTTATGCCTGTGCAAATTTGATCTGAATTCGTAATGAGGCGAGACCATGAAAAATTCATTTGAAAAATATCCTTACACTCAAGAGCACCTTCAGTGAGTGTTATGTATGTGTATGAGTATAAACATTCTGTATATACATAGATAATCATGCATGTGACTTCTTCGTTATAATTTATTAACAAGAAAAAAATTCTGCATGAATATTTTTTACTTGAGGTGGGTAAAAGAAGTGGCTTTGCGTGAACAGTAATAAATTTATATGTGTATATCGAAGGATATACCTATAAGTTGTTGGGCGCCATTTTTGTTCGATACAAATAAAATAGCAAAAATTCGAATGGATATCTTTAAATGTAAGCTCCCAAAATGACTTCGTTTAACATAATTTACCTAAATTGCTTAATTTGTTGGTTTTTATAGCATAAAACTAACGTGGTATGATGGCATTGCGTGCTAATATCTAATATAAAAACTATTTATTTCATATAAGGCTTTGATCCGAAATGGCTGTGGGTTGATTTGATATTTTACTTAGAAGAGGCATTGTTTTTTGTATTATCTTAACGATTTCTTTATTATTTTTGTGTAAGCTTTCTTGGAGCAAAGCCAATCCACTTAGATTTATTATCTTTATACAAAAAAGTAAAATACTATATTTAGTAAACTTCAATCTATTTAACAATCCCTATTCTTTTTTTTCATCCAGTTAGGGGATCTAGAAAATGAAATTAGATATAAAACAAAAAATATCTGCTATTTTATTGAACTCTCAAGCTTCTGCCCCATATACAGCAGGACCGGGATTAACCAAGTTTTGAAAAAGTTATTGTTGGTTCTCTCAGAAAGAATTTTAGTGCTTTAGTGCCTTCTAAGTCCGAAAAAACAGCGATTGGCAAGAGTGATTCTTTGTTTGACCTCTCTCTGCTTTGGTTTCAAAATCTAAAATCAATTAAATGAATCTAGTATCGCGACTGCTCGTGGAGAACTCGAGGCATAGTGACTTAAAACTCTCAACAGTTCCTGTGTACATGTTGTTTGCAGGAATGGAGGGGACCTACAATTTTTTACCAAGTCTGAACGGCTAGATGAGAAGCACTTATTCGTGACAACAAATACTCTAGGAGGATTTGTGAGTCTTCGCGAAAGGCGGTAGCTCGGTAAACAAATTCTTTGTTTTTTAATTGGTAACGCCTGGGAACCAAATCCAGACCTTCACCATGACAGTCCAACGTAGGAACTCACCATTTTGCCACGAGGTAATACTTTCCAAAATCTGTTGGAGCGTGAATATTTTGATAGATGGTTGATTTTCTTGGCAAAAAAACGCTACTGATATTTTGGAACTCACACAGTACTTTTAGATGACAAAATTTAATATGTGACAGTTAAGCAACTTATTCCCTGTATGTTAGCACAGCTCAGAGCATCTCTTTATTTGTGGATGGGGAACTTATCTGCAGATAGCAATAAGTACTTGACCAGGAGGGCTACCCTAGCCTCAGAGTTAGAGTTGCTCGTTCACCCCGCTGACGATAGAAGTAAAGCCAAGTGCAGATCTCTCTCGAATATTTGTAGTTCTTTCACAGCCGTTTTGGAGATGGTGAACCAAACTGGGAAGCTGTAACTGATGACTGGTCTCAGGATTTGTCTTTCTTTGTTTTCTTCTTCATCAGCGGGTAAAGGCAGTGGAAAGTAAAATTGGCTTTTTTGAGAACAGTACGTGAATGTGGGTTGAATCTCAGCAGCTCGTTGAAGTTGATGCCTAGGTATTTGGCGCTGCGTTTGGCTGGCAATCTGGTTCCTTCTGGAAGTGCTAGGGTGATGCTTCTACAGCTCCCAGCTGAGTGACCACGTCTGCCCTCGCCCTCGGTTTTCTGAAGCAGATCCGGATACCCCATTTGGTATAAAATTTAAATAGTTTGCGTACGTGTGCCCCGACTTCTCGGATAGCTGTCAATGGAGAGAATTATGAGCATGTAAGTGAGTCATCAGAGAAGAGAAGGTTCTCGAATTCACTTGAAATTGGTTAGTCAGAGTTCATGATGTTGTAGAGATGTGCTCCAAGTTTTGACCTTAGGCCACTCCAGCCCTGACGATCTTCACTGTAGATTTACAGTTCTCAAGTTGCATGAAAAGGTTCCTGGAAGCAAGAAAAGAAAATATAATTTTGATTAGTGCTGAGGGAAAGCCTAGCATGTGGAGTTTATGGATAAGAGTTTCAATCCATACACTGTCGAATGCTTTCTCGACATCCTGGAAGCATCCGACAGTAACTTGATTGTTGTTTAACCCTGTGGTGATGTCATGATGAAACTTCAGGAGTGAATGCAGAGTGGAATGTTTTTCCCGGAAACCAAACTGCATGTTTGGGATGATGTTGTTTTTACAGCAGAACTTCTTGGGCTTTCAAAGTATCAGTTCTTCCAAGAGCTTACTTAGATTATTAAGGAGGGATATCGGCCTGTATTTGGTGATTGGTGATTTCTTGGGAATAGCCACGATTTTTGCAGTTTTCCACTTCTGGGGAAAGTAATTGTTGTTGATGCAGTTGTTGAATATGATGGCTAACTACACCATCACTGTTTGTGGCAGGGTTACCTCTGAAAATTTTTGGAGGGAGTCAAAAAAAGGAGTCCTGGCTGAAAAAAGGAGTCCCATCAAAACTTAAAGAAAAACATCAACATTTATCACCGTTTTAATTCAACATGGTTTATTTAAGAAAAAATAACAAATAGCTTCTTTTTAAAACAAAACAATAAATAAAAACTTCCATCTATTAAATTTTTTTAGTAGACATTAGTTAATCTCAAGACAAAAATCAACAATTACCTAAGTTTCTTTAAATAAATAAACAATTGCTCTTCTTAACAAAACAAAACAAGATTCTTAATATTAATATAATATTACAATTCAAATATCAAAAATTATCTATGTATTTATAATACTAGTTATAAGGAACATCGTTTCTATATTTTTGAATTAAAATTGAATCAAGAATCCAGTCTTCTAGTTGGTTATAATCTAGTAAGTAAGTGCAGAAAGCATTGAAGCATTGAAACTTCAACTTTTAAGCAGTTTGTAAGTTTTTTTTTAAATAAGAGTCAATTTATAAAAAATTCTTTCTGCGCAAAAGCTGCTATGGCCAATTTTAAAATCTTTATAATAATATAAATTTTTTAAAAAATATATAATTCTTTTTTAATTTCTCCAATTGGTTACTTAAATTGCCCACTTAAAACCAAAACTTTCAATATCATTAAATTTAAAATATATTTTAAAACGACTATCCTGGGCTTTTATTTCTGGTAATTTGTATTCTTCAATAACTTTTACTGGATGAAGGGTAAAGTTGGGATATTCGGATATCAAGGAAAAATAGTTAAAATCTTAATTATTTGCCTTTGAATCTAATATTTTAGAATTGAAAGTTTGTTATCATTGGGAATTAAAACGCGAGATTATTTGATTACAAATAATTTTGTAATATATACTAAGATTATTTCTTTAAATAGTATCACAGAAACCAGAGTTACATAGATATCTCATCCAGTACAAATAAAAATTACCATTTTTCAATATTTTGTGTTTTCAAGCTCCTTTCTTTCTTCCTCAAAAATCGAGTCCGTTGATCGAACTACTGATGACTTGTAGTTGGCGTTTTGTATTTATGTCTGTGCATGTAAATCTATCTTTTTAACATCATATATAGTCTAAGGCTCACACAAGATTGATATTACTGGGACGTAGCTGTACGTCCCACGATACAAAAGGCAGTTATTTTTGTTCCCTTTGCGTGCGATATCTATATGTAACTAAGGTTGTTTTTCTTCATCCGCTTTGAATAGCGCTGTGAGCCGAATGCCGTATGTAATGAGAGAACATCTTTTATTGACGAAAGAAGATGCATAATTTGAGATGAATCGCTCTGAAAATTTTTATTTTATTTATTCAAAACAATTGATGCTGGTTTAATGAATTTTTGTTTTTGAAATTTTGGCAGAACTGCCTTCGAATTGAGCACTTAAATGTCAGAAAGGAACCCATTGCTAAATTATTCTTTTTGTAACCACTAGAAATTTTTCCCAAACTGAATAAAATTCTGAACCATCTTTACAATTTTTCGCTGGTAATTAACAACTACAAATTTTGTTTTGAAGAATCTGGAGTCTTAAGAATTTTGTTGACTACAAATTTGTAATTGTAATATCAATTTTGTAAGATGGTGCAATAGGCCACAGGAGTTTTTTCCAATACAAATCGTATGGATACCCTAAACCTGCGATGAGGCATGTCTAAATATGAATATTAAGAGCTCAAGTTTTCACACACTTCTTTTTTCGCTCAACTGAAACTTTTGAATCTGTTTGAATGAAACATTTTTTTTTAAAGTGTCAAAGGGTGAAAATGAGCTTCAAGCGATATTGAACTCGTTCATATCATAGAATTCAATAAATATTTGTGCTTTTACGAAAAAGAGTCCTAAAATTGCAAAAGGAGTCAAATTTCAATTATTTTTAAAAAGAGGAGTCCTGGAGTCCCAGCGTTTAAAAGGAGTCAAAAAGGTAACGCTGGTTTGTGGAAGTCTTTTTAGAACAAAGCTGGATACCCCATCCGGACCAGCTGATTTCTTTGGATGGCAATTGCAAATTATCTCAGCTATCTCTTCTCAAGCTTGGTGCTCAAGCTTGGGCTGTCGACTGGATCACTTGCATGATTGGTGTCGCTAAGCAATGTTCTATCCAAGTTGGGCATCAATATCTGCTGGATTGCCCTTGTAGCTTTGGGAAGATCTTCTTACCCGTTTGGAAGAACTTTCAAACATAACCCTCAACGCTGCAACTCTCAATAGACTCAAACACTCGATTTTGTTTTCTACAAGAATTTTAAAGATTAAAAAAAAAATGTTACCCTTGGATGTTAGTTTAAAAAATGTACCAAAAACTACTTTTGCGTTCTTTTGGTAAATCATCTATATCTTTGCTAATTTTGATTGCAAAACTTTTATTAGTATGCAGATTTGTAGACTTTTAAGACATCAATATTCCTATAAATTTTCAAATTGATTCATCAAACTTTTTTTACTCACCAAATTTTCAGTCTTAAAATCCAATTAAAGGAAGAAATTGTGTTGTTCTTTAACATTACGTGGTCGTAATTAAAATGTCAATATAGCAATAACGGTACTGTAAAAAAATTAATTTTTAATTATTATTTGCCAACAAATCTCAAAATAAGATACATAAGGCTGAAGAATGCTTTTTGTTTCAACTCAATACGACCACTCAAAACAAAGATACAGCTCTTCAAAAAACGCTAACAAAAATTGAATAAAGTCTTGTTCCTTAAATTTTTTTGACTAGTGTAGTTTTTTCAACTACAAAACTGTTTAATCAAGGTCTTTTTAAAAATAGAAATTTTCTTATTAAGAAAAATTATTATTTCAATTGAATCTAATAATTCTCAATGGACAACTTTTTGATGCTTTTCATCAAAAAGTTTAAACGAAATCTCCCTGGCGTAGAACAAAAGCTAACAACATACAAAATGTTTTTGTTTCTTCCTTCTACGATAACTACCCTAAAAACAGAAATGTTTTAATCGAGGTACTGCCTCTTGCGAGGAACTGACAAATCCTCCAAGAGTATACTTGTCATGAAAAAGTGCTTCTCATTTAGCCGTTCGGACTCGGCAAAAAACTGTAGGTCCCCTCCATTCCTGCCCAACAAACACGCACACAGGAATGGTTGTGAGTTGTAAGTCACTAGGCCCTGGTTCTCCTCGAGCTGTTGCGCCACCCAATTTATTTTTTTTATAACTACCCTTCATTGAATGCATAGTAGGACGTGTACATAATTCTTGGTGGGATATTGTTCATGCAGGATGGAACATTTAAACTCGTTTATTAGAAAGTTCTGCGGATGGAGGAGGGAACACCACTTCGTTAACTTATATCTTTGTGTCTCTCGTGGGTCTGCATTGTTAGCTTCGTTTTTGTGTTTATTTTTTTTTTTTCTTCAAAAAATATGTTCTTGATTCTAAGCCAAAACAATATGTGTTTAGTATTATTGTTTATATTTCACAAACTTTGTCCGCAAGTCTAATAAATCAAAATGTTGATTTTAGTGTTGAAATAAAAATGAAAGTCCCCCTGGAGTTTTGAGAACTTGATATTGGGTTACCATAATATTAATATTGCTATTTTTTTTATTATTAATTAACATTAAACCAGTGAAGTGGGGGAGGTCTTGACTTCTGTGAACTCAAGTTACATTTGGCTATGATGAATAAAAGATATGAGAAATGGAGGCTACTCTATACTCATTGGATTTATTAATTAGAAGAATAAAAATTAAAGTGATGGAATCAATTATTTTCTGTTGACGTTAATGAACCAGATGATATCTTTTAAACACCTACTCTGTAGTGGCGGTATTTGGTCCCCACGAGTTTTAAGCAAGGAAGCCTGCCCCGTTGTTGAACCCACTCCACTCTTTCATATTAAGAATCCCTATAAAAGGATCATTCACTTTTTCCGTCGAAATATAGCTTGTCCCCCATCTGTCAAGCCTTCAACTGTCAAATTATATTATAGGATGACTACGATGTCGATTAAAAAACCACTTAAAATTCCGAAAATTTTGAAGCTTTTTAGTTTTCCGGAAAAAAGTGATTTTATGTCAATTAGTTGACATTTGGATCAAATATAACTTTTTCCGTCAAAACATCGTTCTTTCCCTACCTGCCAAGCTTTCGGCCGTTTTCGAAAACGTCAAACCAAAGTCAGATTGATCACTTTTTTACGCAGATTGCAATCGTGCTGCTTGCACAAAATCGGTTTGATCAACGTCACTCAATTTACTCGCAAACACATTTGATGTTTACGGACACGCTCTCTGGTTTCTCAATTTTTGTATCGTCAACTCTGTTTTGTCACTGCACAGTGCACACCTGCACCGCAGATGATATTTTCGATCATTTTTGACACATATGACGTTTCGAAAACGGCCATCAACTATAAAATTCCGTTGAGGGATGGATGTGATGTTGATGGATGGGTTGGGGTTCCCAGTTTTCTACAGCTCCCAAAATACAATTAAATTTGCCAACTGAACTCTGCTGATTTCAAATCGATTAAACTTGGTTTGGGAATCAATTTAAGTTTTGTATTGAAGATAATATTTTCCGTATCTATATGTGGCCCTTTTGTATTCTTTTCCATAAGCTATGCAACCGACAGATTTATACATATAAAATGTCACAATTTGTCCGGAAAAATAATGCTTCAAGCATTCTTTTTCCGCGCAAAAATAAGTGGAGACTTTCTTTTTCCTTTTCATGTACAGCGGTTGTAACTGTCAAATTTTGCGCTGGAGCTGCATACCATTTGCAAAAAATCAGAAATAAAATGTGTCCTGGGGAACAAATTTATATAGGAGATACATTTTGTCTCGATTTGCGTACTAGGATTAAGAACGTAGACCTTCGTGCAGATTTAAGAAATCGGGGAATCTTTTTTTCTTTCTCTTGCAACGATTAGATTTGTTGAGCACTGGTCCATTCTTTGGTCGAAGACTGGCATTGACAGTATGGACTCTCTGTCCATACATTTCATTACCAAATAATAAAATGGAAATATCGCCCAAAACATTGTGTTTGTAGAATTTGGACGATATTTCCTCAATTTTGGGTAATATTGATATTGATAATGATGATTGAAAAATATCCCAACCAAAAGTGTTGTAACAACGTTACAATTAGACATATTGAAACGATCAAGTACATACCTTTGGTGCGTCCTTGAATTATTTCAAGTCCCAGAAAATAGTTTAAGGCCGATAATTTTATCTCGAATTCTCTTTGCAAATATTGAATTGCTGGGAATATAGCTTCTTTTTTTTCAGCTGCCATCAACCCGTCATCAACATATGTAAATGGCCATTATCAACATGCCATTTTTTGGTTGGATACAAATACGCATGGATCCGAATTGCAAGGCTTGAAACCAAATTTGTTGATAAATGACGTAAACTTTTTATTTCAACAACATGATGCCTGTTTCAAGCCGTACAAACTTTTGGATAGATAACAAACGACATCTTCTTTTAAAACACCATTCAGAAACGTGTCTTCACGTCAGATTGTCTAGTTTCATGCTCTTCGATACTGCCAATGCCAAAATTGCTCTAACCGATGTAAACTTGACAACAGGACTAAACATTTTTTGATAGTCAATTCCATATTCTTGCGTTAATCCTCGTACTACCAATCGTGCTTTGTACCGATCAACGCTTCCGTCAGGGTCCTGCTTAATTTTAAAAATCCATCGGTTATCAATCACCTATTTGTCATCTGGTGGCTTCATCAAAATCCATGATTAATTTTTATCGAGTGAATTGTACTCTTCATCCATCGCTTGCTTCCACTGTTCATGATCATCCGAATTGATTGCATCCTCGAATGTTCTTGGGTTTTCACTTACTGCTAACACCGCAGTATGAACATCCGATCCAAAAAATGATAAACTCCTTGGCTCAATTTCATTTCGATCACGAAGATTTCGTCGTCTCATAATGTTCTTTCTGTCGATATCACACAAAGCCCGTTTCGTTTTATGAGTTTCTGATGGTATTAATTTTACGTTCAGTTCATTTTGACGAGAACTGTCGTTTCTTTGTGAATCTTCAGTATTAAACGATATCATGAGATTCTCCAGCAAAAATATGACATCACGAGCAATTTCAATACGTTTAGGATCAGGATTTTATACTCTATATCCTTTTGATTGAGTAACATATCCAACCAATACACATTTAATAGCATTTGCATCCAGTTTTTGTCGTTTTTCCTTGGGAATAAGAACGAACACCTCAGTTCTAAAAATATGTAAATGGTCAATTTTTTGATTCTTTGTTGTACCACAGGTCATAAGGTGTTTTATTTCCAAG
The DNA here is from genome assembly GCA_963921185.1 of Dasysyrphus tricinctus. Lineage (NCBI taxonomy): Eukaryota > Metazoa > Arthropoda > Insecta > Diptera > Syrphidae > Dasysyrphus > Dasysyrphus tricinctus. Next base: position 125,295,453 of record OY992530.1, read on the forward strand.
AGTATTCGTTCCATTTGTTTAGAATGCAGCATGGTCCTTGCTGACTCTTTTTTGTTCGCACTTCCCTTTCGACGCTCCCATTTTGTTCAGGTGTGAACGGCACTGTACGCTTGTGTTGAATACCCATTTCATTAAAGAAAGTTTTCAATGTTCCTTTTACAAATCCATTCCCATTTTCTGATCTAAACTGCGTATATTGTGTCCATGTTGTTTTTGCATCATTCGAAACATTTCTTCACATTTTCTTCTGCATCCGATTTTTGCCTCATGAAATATAAAAATCGAAAATGTGAGTAATCGTCCTTTAACAGCAAAAAGTACCTCGAGTTGCCAATACAGTTTTTTGAAATGGTCCACATATGCACATCCGAATGAACCATTTCACCACATGTTTTCGATTTTTCTTCACGGCTCTTGATGTTGCCTCTATGATGCTTGCCATCAGTGTTGCCAGATGAAAAAAAATTCTCCCCCCAGAAAAATTTAGAAACCCCCCAGATTACCACATTTTGACAAAAAAAAACCCTAGATTTTTGTACTTTCAATACTCATAAGTTCATTACATATTTCACATGATATTAAAAAAATTATAGTAAGAATGAAAATATGCCTCTACCTACACTAAAACACTTTATTTAAAATAATCAAGAATAATACGATCGTCATCTTCATTTTTGTACAAGCGACATTTTTCAGAGTTTCCTCTAACGGCGTAAAACTCTGCGAAACAGAATTTAAGGAATATCTCACTCACAAATGAGCCCGTGAGTACACAAGTGGTGTAACCTAATAAGTGACATCTTTGGAAAGCTTTGATATTTAAGAATTTAGATTTTTGCTTTTAAGACTTCCATGCATAAATGTTGGAGTACGATAGATATTGAACCGTGACACATAAAAGCATCAATGATTGAAGTGTCTTCTAGCTTCTTCAGTAAATTGCTCTTTAGGGGACAATCCCGCCTCCAATGACCACCTTGGCCACATTTAAACATTAACCCTGTGGTTTTCTGTTATTGTTTGAGCCTTCAGATTTTGACGAATTATGCTTTTTAAAATTCTTTTTCTTCGGAAGAGTCCGTCTAGCTACAAGGGCTTCCACTTCTTCAACTTGACCCTGCGATTTTAATCGTAGCTCCTCCGCCATCAGCCAATGGCAGGCAATGACATCAAAATTTTAGTCATAAGTCATAACCATAGACTCAGATACTTACATATGTTTTCTTTTTGATCCCTGAGTTGCTGCATTATTTCTAAGGGCTTTTATAGGATGGAATGTTGTCATATCGTCTCCCGAATTCTTTGAGAAACTGTGATATCTTTTTTGGCAAAAATAAGATATTCTACTTCGGAGCTTGCTCATATGTGCTCTTAAGTCACAGTACACATATTAAAGGTAATATCATTAGAGTTTTGATTTTTGTTCAGTTCTGAGCATATATCAAAAATTGCGTCAATATTTATTGTTGTTTTTACGGCTCTGGAACTTTGGCACCTCATATGAGGGAAATTTGATAAAGTAAGACGCCATCTAATTGGTCAGTAATTGGTCAGAAAAGGTCAAGTGGTCCCAGAAATTGATAATAGATAACTTGTAATAAAGGCTTAAACTTTCTCAAGGTTGCTCAAGGTTGGTCACGCGCGATTTTTGGCACCTCATTTATGGGAAATTTGCAAAAAATTAATACCATCCGAAAGATTTCTAGATCGTGATAAAAGGTCAACTATTTTCAGTAATTGGTCGGCCGTTGATTTTTTTTATGAATATTTAATGAATTTAAAAAAAATCAAGGTCAAAACGATTTTTGGGACCTCATTTTAGGGAAATTTGCCAAAAATGTGTACCATCTGAAAGATCTCTTGATCTATATAAAAGGTCAGCTAGTTTCAGTAATTGGTCAGCCATAGTTTTTTTTTAATGAATTTTTAAATTATTGTTCAAAGTCACGCGTGATTTTTGGCACCTCATTTATGGGAAATTCAAAAGTATAAAAGAACCGAGAGCTGACCAATTACTGAAACTAGCTGACCTTTTATAAACATCTTAGGGCCTTTCAGGTGGTATTAATTTTTTGTAAATTGGTCTAAATATAAAGTAGAAGTGGAATTTTATTATTTTAACATGTATTTGTTTAATATAAGCTCTTTAAGCAGGTAAACAAGTGCTTCTGAAGAGGGGAGGGGTGCGCAGCGCATCGTGCAAGCTCTCGGTGGTAACGATACGCCCATGGACCGCGTTCGGATCGGGGAAGGCATATCGACTAAGTGACCATACTGATCCCAATCTGGACTTGGTCCACAAGTGTACACGAGCGATGCGCCCCCTCCTCCATAACACAATTTTTTTAAACTTTTACATTGTCACTTTTCTCTCTTTTTTACTTTTAAAGCAATCAGGAAGCTACTAAAGATTTATTTTACGAAATTGAGAAGAGGGATGCAATATTTTTCATAACAATTTTGTCTACAATCGCCCGAACCCTTTGTGCGATTTTTCCTTATTCCAGTTTTTTTTTTTTGGCAAATTTTCCAATTTTGAGTTTTATTTCCCGCATTTGAATATTTTGATTTATGATTTATGATTTTGATTCGAAATAAGGAAATACCTATTACCGGAAATGAAAACAAAATTCAAACAACAATCAGTGTTGGTTTCACTTTTTCCTTGGGAGCTATATTTCCTAATGCCTTAAATTCCTATTCATTAAGCTGGAAGCTTTTTAATGTAATGATTACTTTTCATAAAACAAATTTCTATCTCTATTTCTATTAGATCTCTTATCTTCTTATCTTTAATCAATAAAAAAAACTAAGCTTAAATAAATTTGATATTTTCATAATCAAATAAATGCCACCTATGGGAAAAGTAGTGAAGGATGTACCTAATGTATTGTATTATTAGAAAATTCTACTTCAATAATAATATTTCTTTCAAATGATCATTAGACATCCATCCATTGCGCCATTAGAGACAATCAAAGCTTCAAAATCTTCAAACAAAATATGTACAACAGTTTCACAGACCATAAAATGTTTTTTGAAGTAAATGAAATAATTAACTCCACCATACACTCGTATACAAAATAAAATCTTTCAGCTTTTTAATGTCGAAAAATTGTATGCAGTTACATTTTAGCTTCTTATTCGATCGGTCAGAAAAAATGCTTTCTGTTAAATTAATCGTATTTATTTCATTCATTGCAAATACACTTGCCAATGAGAATGACATAAAACTCACCGAGCTGATTGTAAGAGTTCATAGAGAAAGTAATGAAGCCACAGTTTATTTCATCGGAGTTGATGATGAATTATTGACCAATTTTATGAATACTCAAAACTTTATTCCCGTTTCGGTTTTTTCTTCTGATTCCACAAGTGGTAATGGGCAGTGCAGTAATGTCATCATCGTTTATAAAGTTCCCGATAACGACCATCACAACCCTTCGAAAGATCTGGGAAATACTATCCAAAAGCTTCAAGTTAGAAAGTTTGTCATAATTTCAGCTAGAACCTTTGGCAGCTTGCATCGATACTTCTCCTTCTTTGCTGAAAATAAATTCACAAGAATCTTTGGAACTATTGAAAATGCATCGTCTTATGCTTACCTTCCTTTCGCTGATAATCCAGTTCAACAACTTGTCGAGAACGGCCATCTTCCGGATGCCTTGAAAGATCTTAATGGTTTTGTTTTTCGGACAACTATTCAGCTGGACCTACCTAGAGCTTTTTGGTATTCGAATAAAAATGGACAGAAACGTATTGCTGGACGGGTTGGTCAGTTATTTATACAATTCTTGCGGAGGCACAATGCGTTCTTTAGGGAAATATTAGTAAATGATTCAAGCAGATTTAATATGGAAGTTGTAGTTAATGCAACGTTAAACCAAGACATCGATATAAGTATGAATTCTTTTTTACCACAAAAAAACCTCGACATCAGCTATCCTGTGACAGTTGAAGGAATGGTTGTAATGGTACCTTCAAATGGCTTCATTGAACCACACGAGTACTTCCTGAGGCCATTTTCAACAGAGGTATGGATGTGCATTGGACTATCGTTTGCTTTTATCACAATTATCAAAATCATTCTTGATGTCTTCACTACTCCGAAGGTAGACATTTGGTCAAGTTTCAGTTTTACCTACTTAATGCTGCTTAATTTGCCTACAGAAAGATCAATCAAATATCACTATCGCTTTTACTTGCAAGTGTTATTCTTGGCATTTATCATTGGAAGATTGTTTGGAACTTTTTTTCAATCTTATTTGACAGTGTTTATCAAAATTTCACAATTCGACACCATTCAAGACCTAGTAGACAACAATATCTCCGTTATGATCTCGAGTTTTAGATGGAATAAGATAAAAGATTATTATTATCCAAAAGGCTTGGAAAAGATCATTCTACCAACTCATCCGTCAGTATTTATTCCCAAGCTTGTGTCTATGCAAGACACTAACTACGCCTATGCCTTGGAAGATGATAGATGTAAGTTTTACATTGGTCTTCAATTTTTGTACAAGAGAAAGAACTTATTTCGCAGAGCTCGAGAGGTCATTAATAGCTATCATACTGGATTTTTGCTACCATTTCATTCACCATTCAAGGAAATTCTAAACAGTTTCATTATTGAAATATGGCAAACTGGCTTGATTCAGAAGTGGGATTCAGATGTTATTTACCAATTAAAAGCAGCTGGTTTGTTTTTGGGTTTGAAAAAAGAGTATGCCCATGAAGATTGTCATGTTCGACTGACATTACATCATTTGCAGTTTGCATGGAATTGTTTGGGGATTGGATTGGTAATTTCAACGATGGCTTTTATGATGGAACGTCTTTACAGAAGTGTTAGAAAAGTTTTATCCAATTTTCGTGTGGTTTAAGTGTAGTTTAAAATTACAAAATTAATAAAACTGAAATGCAAGTTTTTTTTTTTAAATAAATCTTTTTTGTGATTCACCATAGATTTCATTTTATGTCTCACAAAAACTATATAACATTATAAGCAAAATTAATAAAGAAAATACTATTTGCACTAAAAACAGTAAACTTCGTTTATTTTAATTTCTAAATAATTTCTAAAGGAATACAATCACGATCATAGTTCTAGTCGTTCTCGTTTCTTCTATTTTGTTTCACCCATTTTCGAGTATCTTTACTTTTTGGAATGTTTCTGATATTTCTTAACAATCGTTCAGGGCGTTGAATTCGTTTTAGCTTTAAAGTAAGTGACAGAAAGACTCTTAGAAAATAAAGGAACCACCACTTTAAAAACGTGAATTGAACTACAGTATATCTTCATCTTCAAAAGCTGCTATCAAAGTTGTAGTGTAATTAAATTTTTTACTTTTATTTATACAAAATAGGTAAATTTTCACCAACATTTTTCTCATTTCTTAAGGTTGTATTTTCAACACTTCGATACATTTTCAGTGAAGTGGCTCTTGAATGTCTGTCGCGTAGTTAGGTGAACAGAATATTTTACAAATCTACTGCTTCATCCATTGTGTCAATATAACTATTTTCATAAAACTGACTGTGATTTATCATTTCTGATGGCATTTATTTAAAACTTTGTTCTAAATGTGTTTGAACACTTTTAGAGCGCAAAAACTCCACAAAAATAAATCAATTTGGTGGCGGTGGAGAAGCAGGGCCTAGTGACTTAGAACTCTCAACCATTCCTGTGTGCATCTTGTTGGCAGGAATGGAGAGGACCTACAGTTTTTGTCGATTCCGAACGGCTATATGAGAAGCACTTTTCATGACAGCAAACACCCTTGGAGGAATTGTCAGTTACTCGCAAGAGGCAGTACCTCGGAATAAACATTTTTGTTTTTTGAATTGAACCCAGACCTTTGGCATGACAGTCCAACGCACTAACCTTATGCCACGAGGTACAAGAACCCTGCAAACTGAATTCTTTCATATGGGACGGGAAATATCCACCCCACCCACACAAAAAAAAGTATCTTGCCATTCCTGATTCCTGTGCAACTCTCGGTTAACAATGTTCCGACCCGTGAAGGGTCACAAATACTCTGGTGATGTCTTTACTCTCTTACCCATAAGTTCGGTCTACCTTCTTGCCTTCAACCTGGGATTCAAAAACTTTCTAGGCTGGAGTATTGTTTACAACTCGCTCAATGTGGCTAAGTCAACGTATTTTGACTTTTTGGCCTACACTTATGTACATATTTCAGCCCTCGTTAGTATCTTCTCCTTCAAAGATCCGTCGAATAATTTTTCTTTCGAAACGAGTCTAGCATCAGCTTTCCCTTTCTGCTTTTCATCTTACCGAGTGTATAGGATATAAAACAGGACTGACAGTGTGAGGGACTTTTAGAGTCTGCACTTTGTCTTGAGTGTGAGAAGAGTGTTGAATCTTTTTGTTTCACAAACGGAAATAACAGCGCAGCGGTTGCCTAAAGTAATTCTTCGCTGAAAACTAACTAAGGCATCATCTGTGGAATTTATATTTACTCCAAGGTAAATGAAATCCTTAACTATCTTCAAGTTTCTGCTATGAAAAGTGACGTTTTGGCCTAAGTTGTGAACATATGCTTGTCTGTTGATAGCAGATAGTATGTAGTTGGGGTTGTCCTTATTTATACTTCAAGACCAATGTGTTTCAACAGTTTTTCAATCACCATGCAGAACCCAAAACTCCATATTAGGCGAAGATGGGATTGACAGTAATGTGGATATAGTGGGTACCCATGGTACTTGAATGGACCTTTTCAAGAAAGCGTGTTCTGTGTTTATACCTCTCGCCAACGCACTATTTATTTCAGAAAGAGGTTGATGCCTCTTGAATGTAGACTCGATTCTATTTTTTATCCGATCCAGAATGATGGTTGCCATTAGATTTGTGAAAACGGACAACACGGTGATACCACGCCAATTGTTGAAATTCTTAAGGTCACCTTTCTTTGGCAGCTTAACAATCACACCATCCTTCCAGTCCTTGGGATATCTAGCTTTCAATTTTCCAATTGATTTGTATCAACGGATGTAGAATACTAGCCGCTGTTACGGGATCGGCTTTCAGGAATATAGCTGGTATTCCGTCAAGTCGAGCTGCCTTGTTGTTTTCAAGGAGATTTATTGATGTTGAATGAATTTGCGAAGTTCGATTTTATCCCAGGTGTCTTGGGATATCCAAGAGTCTCTACCTCTCGTCCGCTTGGATACAGTTTCGTATCCAGCCTCCATAAAACCACATTTTACTTCACCCCACAACTCATTAATTGTTGAGTGATGAATACCGTTTAATGACGAATATTTGTCGTTAAAGATGATGGTGACATAGTTACGACAAATGTTGGGGTAATTTAAAGCATTCGCATTGAGTCTTGGACTCCTTGCAGCATCCTGTGCTTGTCTTTGTACGGCAGCGGTGCGAAGTTTGAGATTCATCAGAAATGGTGGTCGCACGTCTTAAGCTTAAATACAGTCCCACCTATCACAAGACGATTTGCGTTATAAAAGTCGACAAGCAAATCGCCATTTTCGTTCCGGGACCCCAAGCCATTTCTTCCCATCACGTGTTCCAGACTGTAATATTGTCTGATCCCATTTAGGCATTGAAGTCTCCCATGACCACTATGATAACGGCTCTTGGAACACTCCTGTAAACCGAGCTAAGATGAGATTAGAACGCGGTTTTGTCTTCCTCGGTCGCTTCATTTGTGAGGGCATAGCACTGAATTATTGTAACGTTAAGAATTTTTGAACGGAACCTTGGGCTCCCAGGAAATTAGAATACGCCTCGCTTCTTCGTTCAACATAATTCCTACACATTGCAGTCTTTAGCCAGCCTATCTTTCATCCTCGCTGGAGTTCAGCATTCTCGTTTGTCTGAATTGTATTCAGCTCTGCCTCTCCACTTAGTTTCGCTTATGCCCAGGATACTGATCTTTAGGCGAAGCATTGCACGCTCAACCTGCTCGTATCTACCATCGCTGTACAAGGATCGAACGTACCATGCTCCGATTTTCGTACGTATGCGGTAGCCAAATGTAACATTTGAGCTTCTTGAAAGACTTCTTCTATTTGTCAACGATTCATTTATTATTATGGCGTCCTGATTTACGCTCGTACATGAAAGATGCCGCATCCCAAAATCCAATGTGCGGCTTAGAGCAGCCGAAGCTGTAGAAGGATTCTCCATTAAAAGATTAACACTTGAGGACTCATTTCCATTTGTTGTCATATTTCATGTATTTGCATATATCCTTCCACCATGGTGTTTTCCGATGTATGAATAATAACATACATAAGCTCAGATTCGACAGGCCGCCTTTTGTATGGTCAAACACATAACTGCTCGAGGCGCCGCCCAGAGCCACCCAATATGGGTTACAGACAGTACCTGCTGCTGCCATTGGCCTTTTAACAAAAAAAGGCTCTTCCGCCACCAGACTATCATGCCGTTGACCGCTACCTGCAGTTCAACCGCCTTAAGGGGGCTTTTAACCATCCCGAGGACAAGTTTGTGCCCTGACCAGCACAGCTGGGTTATCTGCTTATCCCGACATCCATTCAGTCCCCCTGCACGCAAGCGTTACCTGCTCTCTAACACGCGGAGGTGTGCATAGGGATTTTCCTTTCATTGAGCCTAGGGCTCTGTAGTGGCGTCCTAGCACTCTCCAATACTTTTAGGGGGCTAAATCTTAACTTAATCATTCTTCTTTCCAATCTATTTGAAAGCTGTTTTCAATGCTTATTATTAGTGGTATATTAAAATCGGGATCAAATGTTACGTATTAAATGGTTAGTAAAAAGAAATAGCAAAATAAGCGAGGGTTCAATTTGAAGTGACAATATTAATATTAAAAATTTCAAAATGTCTGAAGAGCTTCTCAGTAATTTTAACAATGAAGTGGCAAGTTTTAGCTCATTGACTCTTCCTAATGATCCAGTGGATATCGGGACATCTACTGATGACCTAATGCAGCAATCTCTTGATTTTGCCATTTGATGATGATCTTACTGCGCAGTCCAGTTCAACGGTACGTAGTGACTAGTGATGTCGAATCAGATGCCAAAAGGAACAAAAACAGGGGAAGGGATACCACATTAGCTGTCAAAAATACCAACCCACCCCCTAAACGAACAAACCAAAACAGATACTTCTATTAAGTTTATAAAAATTAGTAGAGTTAATAGTTTTGTGTCATCATTTAAAATAGTTACACATTATTCTTTCTTTCATTCAATTTGCGATATTGGTAATTGGCCTCCTGAAGCTCTTGTAAAAGAATTTTCAGTTAGGAAGAACAGGCATTCAAGAAACCCACCCAAAAAGCATCTCCAAAAAACTCTTCTACCAAAATGTAAGAGGGCTTCATACTAAAACTGCTGATATATTTATGAACTCCCAAGCTTTTTCGCATGACATCTTTGTTTTGACAGAAACCTGACTCAATTCAAGTTTTTTGGACACCGAACTTTTTCATCAAGAGTTCTTACACTGAGAAAAATATTAAACATATTCATATTTAAATCAAACTCAAACACATATGATTTGGCATGGAAGCGATTTCTATTTAATTTAAATAGAATCGTAATAATTCATCGTTGAAAAGATTTGAACATGATTTTGTTTAAACTTACTATGCTTTCTGTTTAACATAAAGATATTTCTGTTTGTTTCAATTAACTTCATTTGACGTTGTTTCAAATATAATCATATTAAACTTTTTGAATATTTCCGTGTTTGGGTCGAATATGTTTCTGTTTAAGACAAATGATTGCTATGTTAGTTTTTCCAAATAGATGCTAGATCCTTTAAATTTAATACGATTTTATTCTATTTGAAGTGACGGGAGCGTTTCCTATAGCTATAATACATACATACATACATATCGTGTCGGTTCAAAGTTAAAACTCACCAACAAATTACACATTTGAAAGAAATCAGATTGAAACGTACTTTTTGATGCCAAAAGACACTTCGCAAATTTTTAAATTAAGTTCCTGGGCATAGCTTTCAATCCCTTTATAAAAACTGGGCAAAATTATATTGTTTGCATTAAAAAAAAGCGTTTCATTCTCATTTTCTTGAATATTTTGTTCCACACTTAGTGAGTTTTACCTTTGGACCGACGATACTACGGTGGTGGCACTAATATTGGAACTATTTGAATATCTTTCATTTGCAATAATAATTTTAGACACCAAGTGCCTATAAGAGTTATAAGACAGTTACAGTTATGTTTTGTATTCATTTGAGTTCATTTCAAATCGATTCGAGTTTAAACTAAACATTTCTGTTCAATCCCTTTCTCTTCTTAATATTTTAAGTGCATTTATATTTGAAACAAACTCATGCATGTTTGTTTCATGTTAAACATTTTTAAGTGAGTAACATAATTTAACAAGTCCTTCAAAAGTCAAACTCAAGTAGGCTTGAATTCATGTAAAAAGTTACGTGTAGCTTCCAATGTAATAATTAAACATGATTTACTTTGATTTAAATAGATTTTACCCAAAATAATAGTATTTTTGAAACTGAATAGATAAGAGGTAGATTTAAATTTAATTCTATTTGTACTAATTCAAACATATAGCTAAACATGCTTCTGTTTAAATAACTCATAGTTCAGTTTTCTCAGTGAGTTTTATCGTCATGTTGACAAACCAAAAGAATTGGGAGGCGGTGTTTTGATCGCAGTTCGAAATAAATTTATATCTTCACCTATTTTGTTTCCTTTCAACTTATCAATCGAATTAATCTGTATATATGTAGTTAACTGTACAGTCGAAATGTATTTATATATTAAATGCATACATTCCTCCAAAAAGCTCGCACTCAGTTTATGTCGAACTGTCTAAAGCTCTAGATTTTATTTTTGACTTGTCTTGCTCCAACAGCAACATTTTACTTCTTGGAGATTTTAATCTACCGTCTATATAAAGTGGGTGCTTTCTGAAGATGAATGTTTTCAAGAAGCATCTTTAACTTCTTCACAGGCTGAGCTTCAGCTTTTGGATAGAATTATTGCAACTGACTTACAGCAAGTAAACTGTATTAAAAATTCAAAAAATCGAATTCTCGATTTAGTTTTTTCATCCGACGCTATTAGTACTCTCGTTCTAGAATCTAGTTCTGGAATCACTAATATAGATAGTTATCATCCTCCTTTGGATATAGTTCTTGACTTGAGCAGTCATATTATGGAAAATAGCAATGCTTATGACCTCTTATACTTTTGACTTCAAAAAGGCAACCTTTCAGTTGCTCTCAGAACTCAGAAGAGTTGGCTAGATCTGGTATTGATAGTATATCAGTATCTAGTAATATTGACGAAGCAATTACTATTTTTAACACCATACTTAATAATTGTATAAATAATACTATCCCTTTAAAAATATTAAAAAATGCGAGCTGTTGCCCCTCATGGTATACGAGAGAGTTAAGATCACTCCGGAATAGAAGAAATAGAGCATATGGAAAATATATTTAAAAACTCTTTCTTCCGTTGACCACAACTCTTACATTGCTCTTTTCGAAGAATTTAAGTCTCTTTCCAAGTCTCTATACACTATAATCATGTATACGAAATGGGAAGAATTCTTAAAGAAGACCCTAAGGCATTTTGGAAGTTTGTAAATTTGAAGAAAAACTCAGATGGTTACCCCACAAATTTAATTTATGAAAATTGTGTGCTAAAAATGTTCGTAACTCTTTTGTAAACACGCCTCTCGGTATTGATGAAGATTATTTCCGAAATTTACATTCCTATGCACAAACGAATTGCACCAACTTCGCTGTGCAACAGAGTACTATTTTAGAACTTCTGTCATCGTTAAATGATGATTATTCATCTGGACTAGAAGGAATTCCTCCAATATTATTGAAAAAGTGTAGACATATTCTGGTTGAGCCTCTTCAATTCTTCAATTCCTTGTTTATGATAAACCTCATTCCTAACTCCGATTTTTAAAAAGGGTGATAAAACTGATATTTCGAATTATAGGCCTATATCCAAACTGTCATGTATACCAAAGCTCTTTGAACAAGTTATATTTGAGACCTTAGCATTCCATACCAAGAATTTAATATGTAATCAACAGCATGGGTTTGTGAGAAGAAAATCAACAGTAACAAACCTACTTACATTCTTGCATAAATGTTCTAATGCGTTAGAAAATGGCAGTGAAGTAGATTGCATATACACTGATTTCTCTACAGCGTTCAACCAACTAAGCCACAACATTATTATCTTCAAACCAAAAGCTTTTGGTCTTCCAACTTTTTTTATCACATGATGGATAAAATTATATCTTGAAAATAGATCGCATCTAGTAAAATTTAGAAACTGCCTTTCAAATTCATTAATTGCTCACTCCGGTGTGCCACAGGGAAGTCATCTTGGTCCATTTCTATTTATCCTGGCTATAAATGATGTTGTTTCATGTATAAGCTCTTAGTCTAAGAGCTGAGAGCAAATTTTATGGGTGAAGGTATAACCAAAATTCGCTAACGTTTATGTTGAGGTTATTGAGCCTTGATTTCAAATCCAGTTGTCTGGCAGGATTTTCTTGTCGCCAGGGCTGGAGAAGGGGGGTTGAAAACGGTGATTTTACGGATTTTTGGGTAGGAGGTATAACCACTTTTATATAAGCTTAAACTATAGAGAACTACGCTTTGGCTATACATTTTGGGGTCCCAGACGTTTTAAGTGTCGCCACACCCAGCCAGACGCCCACAAAAAGTGTCAAAAAATCAATTTTTGTGGTCAGGGGTATAACCAAAAAATTGATATGTCAAAAAATCATGAAAAATCTCCTCATCACAAAAATATGCATGCCAGACGTTTTAAGTGTCGCCACAACTAGCTAGACGGCCCAAGCTCAAAAAGGGGCGAAAATTAGTTTTTGACCCCGTGGGTATAACCAAAAATGTGATATGCCAAAAAATCATGAAAAATCTCTCCATCACAAAAATATACATGCCAGACGTTTTAAGTGTCGCCACAACCAACCAGACGGCCCAACAGCTCAAAAGGGGCGAACATTTATTTTGTATGTCGTGGGTATAACTAAAAATTTGGTATGTCAAAAAATCATGAAAAATCGTTTCGTCATAAAAATATGAATGCCTGACGTTTTAAGTGTCGCCACAACAAGCCAGACGGCCCAAGCTCAAAGGGGCGAACATTAGTTTTTGACCCCGTGGGTATAACCAAACATGTGATATGCCAAAAAATCATAAAAAATCTCCTCATCACAAAAATATACATGCCAGACGTTTAAAGTGTCGCCACATCAAGCCAGACGGCCCAAGCTCAAAGGGGCGAAAATTAGTTTTTGACCCCGTGAGTATAACCAAAAATGTGATATACCAAAAAATCATAAGAAATCTCCTCATCACAAAAATATACATGCCAGACGTTTGAAGTGTCGCCACATCAAGCCAGACGGCCCAAGCTCAAAGGGGCGAAAATTAGTTTTTGACCCCGTGAGTATAACCAAAAATTTGATATGCCAAAAAATCATAAAAAATCTCCTCATCACAAAAATATACATGCCAGACGTTTAAAGTGTCGCCACATCAAGCCAGACGGCCCAAGCTCAAAAGGGGCGAAAATTAGTTTTTGACCCCGTGAGTATAACCAAAAATATGATGTGCCAAAAAATCATGAAAAATCTCCTAATCACAAAAATATACATTCCATACGTTTTAAGTGTCGCCACATCAAGCCAGACGGCACAAGCTCAAAGGGGCGAAAATTAGTTAATGACCCCGTGGGTATAACCAAAAATGTGATATGCCAAAAAATCATGAAAAATCTCCTCATCACAAAAATATACATGCCAGACGTTTAAAGTGTATTGTATGCATCACAATTTTTTTGGAAATCGCAGTAAAAAGTCTATAACAACCACTATGGTAACCACTAAAATTATCTGCTTCAGAAGGAAGAACAAAGTCTGCAAATTTATATTTTCTTTCTTTTCGAACACTTAGTACATCAGAACATTTTTTTAAAGTTTTTTTCAGTGAACAAAACAATGTTTTCAGATTGTGTTGGACTATCACTTGAATGAATACAACATTTAACACTTATATTATTAGCCATGATTATTTAATGCTCAAAAATACAATTTTTTGCAATGTTTTTTCCTATAAGGATAACTAACGTCGTTTTATATTCAGATTGGCTATCGAGATCAACACATTGCAACTATTTAACTGATTTAGATTAATTTTGAAGTAAAAGATATTGATGGCATTGATTGACCAAACAAGTGACTTTTGTATGAGAAGTAAAGTACTGAGCACCGAATTAATATTCTATTGGATTAAGTGTATGCAGATTTTATAAATTATCTCTATCAAGACATTTCTTAAATACAAAATTATACATTACATATAATGTTATAGCTATATACATTTGTATATCTAGTCTCGCTTTCATTAAAGGAGACTGAAAGCACATCTCTTAGTGATTAGTGATAACCTATGTATATTTACTTATACCCGTGACATAAAAATGGTTCTGGTCTATGGTGCGACACTTGAAACGTCTGGCATGCATATTTTTGTGATGAAAAGATTTCTTATGATTTTTTGGCATATCACATTTTTGGTTATACCCACGGGGTCAAAAACTTATTTTCGCCCCTTTTTGAGCTAGGGCTGTCTGGCTAGTTGTGGCGACACTTAAAACGTCTGGCATGTATATTTTTGCGATGAAGAGATTTTTCATGATTTTTTGGTATATCACATTTTTGGTTATACCCACGGGGTCAAAAACTAATGTTCGCCCCTTTGAGCTTGGGCCGTCTGGCTTGTTGTGGCGACACTTAAAACGTCTGGCATGTATATTTTTGTGATGAGGAGATTTTTCATGATTTTTTGGCATATCACATTTTTGGTTATACCCACGGGGTCAAAAACTAATTTTCGCCCCTTTTGAGCTTGGGCCGTCTGGCTTGATGTGGCGACACTTAAAACGTCTGGCATGTATATTTTTGTGATGAGGAGATTTTTCATGATTTTTTGGCATATCACATTTTTGGTTATAC
Organism: Dasysyrphus tricinctus; assembly: GCA_963921185.1. NCBI lineage: Eukaryota > Metazoa > Arthropoda > Insecta > Diptera > Syrphidae > Dasysyrphus > Dasysyrphus tricinctus. Next base: position 125,310,492 of record OY992530.1, read on the forward strand.
CCACGGGGTCAAAAACTTATTTTCGCCCCTTTTTGAGCTTGGGCTGTCTGGCTAGTTGTGGCGACACTTAAAACGTCTGGCATGCATATTTTTGTGATGAGGAGATTTTTCATGATTTTTTGACATATCAATTTTTTGGTTATACCCCTGACCACAAAAATTGATTTTTTGACACTTTTTGTGAGCGTCTGGCTGGGTGTGGCGACACTTAAAAGGTCTGGGACCCCAAAATTTATAACCGAAGCGTAGTTCTCTTTAGTTTAAGCTTATATAAAAGTGGTTATACCCCCTACCCAAAAATCCGTAAAATCACCATTTTCAACCCCCCATCTCCAGCCCTGGCGACAAAAGAATCCTGCCAGACGACTGGATTTGAAATCAAGGCTCAATAACCTCAACATAAACGTTCGGGAAATTTGGTTATACCTTCACCCATAAAATTTGCTACCAGCTCTCGGTCTATCTAGTGACATTCTTATATTTGCTGATGATATGAAGATATTTAAGTCAATCAAAGCTGAAAGTGACCACGTTCTTCTGCAAGCCAATATGGACAGTTTCACTTTTTGGTGTGGTAAGAATGGCCAACTTAGAAATAATAGGTAAGAGAAAAATGGAAGTCAAGTCAGAACATAAAATTAAAAAAAAAAAATCAAGTTCATTTTGTTTTTCAACTATTTTCTTTAATTTATTGTTTGAAGATAATTTTTTTCAAAAGCTATTCACTGTCTACTGGATCTTCCAATAAACGCGTACAATAATCAAAAACTCATCACCCACACGCATTTGATATTATTTGTGTATTCCTTTTGCTAACAGAATCATTCCGATTCTGATCTATGCTAATTATTTCGTAGGCGTCTACTGTCTCGTTTTTGACATTTCAATCTTTGTTCAAGATGTATCTTCGACTTTCTTCTATTGAACAAATCATCACAAAACTAATCTTAAAATCACTGAGCTATGTTTAAAAAACGAAATATTCCGATTAAATGCGCTATCAATTAATCACTTTATTTTATAAATTCTTTAAATCAATATACGCGAAGTTTAATACCAAACATTTATAATACAAAGAGTAAACAATAATGGATTGAAAAATGTGATTTAATCTAATTTGTTGTACATTAATTTATTGATTTTAAAAGCAAATGTCATTGGACTTGGTTTTAATGAAGTTTTCATTATAATGCCAATTTGTGTTCGATTTGCATCTATAAGCAAGTTGAATTTAAATAAAATATTTCATTTATATCCTTGAAAATGGCACTACATTTATTTTAATTTGCTGAAGCTTGGGCATTTGATGATCATTTTATGACATAGATCTACAGTTTCAAAACGTGAAGGAATATGTAGTAAATGTGCTTGATATACTTAGTAGATGGCCTTGTTATTTTTCTTATAAGTTTTCACATTGGTGAACATCAATTCCATCACAAATATAACTGCTGAAAGTGTCAATCCAATTGTCAAACTCTTCCAAGCAAATGTTAAATGATGTATAGTCAATGGCTTATGTAAACCTTCGATATTTCGAAAATCATTCCTATCCACATCCATACGGAAACCTCTTGCCTTTGCTTGGTAAATAACATCTGCATCCCACTTCTGAATTAAGCCAGTTTGTCTTATTTCAATGATGAAATCATTTAGAATTGCTTTGAATGGTGAATGAAATGCCAGCATATACCCAATGTGATAACTACTGATGGTTTCTCGAGCCATGCGAAACAAGCTCTTCCTGAACAAAGACTGAAAACCAATAAGGAACTGACATCGATCGGCGTCCAGGACATAGGCGTAACTAGTATTTTTCATAGAAAGCAGTTGAGTAACATATTCGACAGCATTAGTTGGAACAACAATTTTATCAAAGGCTTTTGGATAAAACTCACTCTTTATATTTTCCCATTTATAAGTCGTTATCATAAGGGGAACATTGTTATCTGCCAGCTCTTGAATGGTATCGAATTGTTTTATTTTGATGTAAGCTGTTAGAAACGATTGAAAATGGCTTCCGTATAATCTTTCGAAAATAAATCCAAACACGATGACTTGCAAGTGAAATCGATAGTTCGAAATTATTGGTTTTCCCGATGAAGAACTCAGCAGGGTTAGATAGATTTCACTAAAACTACCCCAGATGTCTAACTTCGATTTAGCCAAAGAGTTTAAAATAACTTTAGAAACTGTGATGTAGATTGCAATAAGTCCAATGCACATCCATACTGTTGCCTGAAATGGTCTCTGGAAGTAATCGATTGGATCCAAATAGCCATTGCGAGGCACCATTATAACGCTCTCTTCAACTGTGATGGGATAGCTCATATCGAGGGTTTTTTGTGGCAAATATGCATTCATGCTTATATCGATTTCGTTATTTATCGTTGCATTGACTACCAAATCCATTATGAATTGCTTTGATTTCGTCAATTTAATTTCCCTAAATGTTGCATTATGCCTGCGTAAGAACTGAAGAAATATTTGACCAACTCGCCCTCCGATACGATTTTGTCCGCTTTTATGTGGATACCAAAAGGTTCGTGGTTCATCGGGCAGAATAGTTGTCCGAAAAGCAAAACCATTAAGATCCTTCAAAGCTTCCGGAAGATGTCCGTTTTTAACAAGTTCTTGTACTGGATTTTCTGCGAAGGGAAGGTATGCATAAGACGACGTGTTTCCAATGATTCCAAAGATTCTTGTGAATTTATTTTCGGCAAAGAAGGAAAAATATTGATGCAGGCTGTCTAGGGTCTTAGCTGAAATTACGACAAACTTTCTTACTTGAAGGCTTGGGATGATATTTTCCAGCGTTTTCGAGTGGTTTTGGTCGTTATCGGGAACTTGGAAAACGATAATAGTATTGCTACACTGTCCATATCCGCCTGGGGAATCGGTAGAGAAAAACGATATTGGAATGAAGTTTTGAGTTTTCATAAAGTCAGTCAAAAACTCGCCATCAATTCCGATGAAGTACACGGTCGCTGTATCACTTCTTCCATGAACTCTTAAAATCAGCTCACGAAGTTGATTGTTATTAGCCAAAATACTACTTGCAATGACCAATATACAAGCAATTGATTTAAAAGTTATCATTTTTCGGTCTGATTTGACTGCAAGTTAAAATATTACTGCCCATCACATTTCGGTATTGAAAGTTTTTATATGTTGTCAGGAAATGCAGGTTTTTTTTTTGTTGATTTAAAAGTAATAAAAATAACTATTTAGATAAATGCATTGATTTTCTTTTTATGACAATTTAATTTGTATACCTAAGCATTTAAAAATTTAAGCTATGTATAATATTGGTAGTTTATTTGATATTAAAATTTAAATTATTTCCCTTGTACCCTATACACATATTGCGAATTGCGATTGGTTGATTTCAATCTTAAACGTATTTATATTTACATAGTATTGCATTTATGTACGTACCTTAGCCGATTTTGTGTCATATATGCAAGGGGTGTTATAAAATAAATGAAACACAGTCAATCTCACTTGAGTTAAACAAGGATTCAAGTTTTTTAAGCAGTACGAAAAAGAAATATCGGGTTTTTCAGTAAGAGCGCTACAAAAGATTTTTTTTTTTTAATAAAACAAAAACGGTTTTGGATATCAATGAAATTTTTTATTCCTGCCATTATGTATGGAACTCGATTTCTTTTGCATGGCCACCACGGGCACGCTTGCAGAAGTCCAGACACTGAACCCAATTTTCGACAGTTTTCAAGCATAAATCGACCGATACTGCTGCAATTTCACGTTCGATATTCGTACGAAGTTCATCAATCGTCGCTGGCTTGTTGGCATAGACCATAGACTTGACGTAGCCCCACAGGAAATAGTCTAATGGCGTCAAATCGCACGACCGAGGTGGCCAAGCGACTGGACCATTTCGTGAGATAACACGTTCTCCAAACTTGGTTTCCAATAAATTGATTGTGACATTCGCTGTGTGGCTTGTGGCGCCGTCCTGTTGGAACCACATGTCCTCCAAGTCCATATCATCCAATTGGGGCCAAAAATATTCGGTTATCATTGAACGGTAGCGATCCCCATTCACAGTAACGTGCCGGTCTTGATCATCACGGAAGAAGTACGGCCCAATGACGCCGCCGGCACATAAACCACACCAAACCGTAATTTTTTCGGGATGCAATGATGACTCATGGAGTACGTGTGGATTGCTGGCTGCCTGACCAATACCGCATATTTTGTTTATTGACGAAGCCATTCAGCCAGGAATGAGCCTCATCGTTGAAGATGATTTTTTTGGACGTAGCGCTCTTAACATTGAGACCACTGTCTCCGAATTTCGGTAGTAAATTTTAATAATTTCAACTCGTTGTTGGCTCGCATATCTTTCCACCATGAAATGGCAAACCTTACTGAAGAGAAATGTCAGAAGAGCGGCAAGAAATATGGCGTCGTTTGCTGTTCCTGTCGTCCAACTTTTGCAGCGTCCCTTTTGAAAAACCCTTTATAAGTTTTAGTATTTGGTAATGCAGTGCAAAAAAGACTCAATATAAGAGATCATATGAAAAGCTTTGAATATTGTATTGAGTTGCCAATAGTTTACAGTTTAAATTTAAATACTTCAATACTTCCATCCAATACAATACCTATCTCTTAAAATAACTCATCATTACTGTGTCCTGTAACCCCGATTGGGGCATAGGGTGCCAAAAAATCGTTTCCTTCCTTCACGGTCTGCAGCTAGATATTTTAACTGTGGCCACGTCTTTCTCTGGGAGTCTGCTTCTGCTAGAACTGTTGATTTCCATGTTTTTCTTAGTCTACCAACCCGCCGTGCACCCTGTGGATTCCATTTAAACGACTGCTTTGCAATTTCAACGTTTGGTTTGTGTGACCAATCCACTGCCATTTACGCTTTCTTAAGTCAATGTCCAGCTGCTCTTGACTTTTCCTGCGCCACAATTCTTCGTTTTGATATAATTTGTGGCGTAGACAATGGTTAACAAAAGCCTGCAATTTCTTTGAGATGTTAGTTGTGACTTTCCAGGTTTCGCAAGCATATAACAGTACGGATTTGACATTTCAACTAAGTGCTTAAGGAGATTTGACTAAATTTCCAAATTGGGGACAGAGTACTGAGGCAGCACGAGCCTTATTAATTCTACTTTTAACGTACACATCCGTAGGGCCATTTGCAGAAACAATACTGCCAAAGTAGTTAAACTGTTCGACTTCTTCCACCTACTTACTAACTTCAGGTGGCGCTACAGTCCGGGGTGGACCAAGGCCTCAACCAACAAGCTTCTTCCAGCTGGCTTGGTTTCTAGCTAGCTGTCTCCACTTTCGCACGCCAAGTTGGTTGAGGTCCTCTTCCACTTGCGTGCACCACCTTTTACGCTGTCCACCTCTACTGCGTTGTCCCACGGGGTTGGATTCAAAGACTTTCCGGGCTGGAGCATTGGTGTCCATTCGCTCTAGGTGACCCAGCCATCTTAGTCGTTGGCTTTTCACTTTTGTGGCTAGGTCGGTGTCGCTGTACAGCCCATACAGTTCGTTGTTGTATCTTCTTCTCCATTCTCCATCTATGCAGACGGGACCAAAAATCACCCGGAGAATTTTCATCTCAAAACAGCTTAACGCATTCTCATCCACCGTTAGCAGTGTCAATGCCTCTGCACCATACATCAGGACCGGGATGAGATAAGCGTCTTATACAGGGACAGTTTAGTTGCTGGAGAGAGGGCTTTGCTTCTCAATTGCCTTCTTTGCCCGAAGAAACAGCGATTGGCAAGAGTAATTCTTCGTTTGATCTCCGCACTGGTATCGTTCGCTGAGTTTATAGCGGATATAAATAAAATAAATAAATTGGGTGGCGCAACAGCTCGTGGAGAACCAGGGCCTAGTGACTTACAACTCTCAACCATTCCTGTGGTGCGTGTTGTTGGCAGGAATGGAGGGGACCTACAGTTTTTGGCCGAGTCCGAACGGCTAAGTGAGCAGCACTTATTCATGACAAGTATACTCTTGGAGGATTTGTCAGTTCCTCGCAAGAGGCAGTACCTCGGATAAAACATTTCTGTTTTTAGGTGGCACGGCTGGGAATCGAACCCACACCTTCGGCATGAGGTATAGCGGATCCTAGGTAGACAAAGTCTCTGACCACCTCAAAATTATAGCTGTCTATAGTGACGTTCTGTCCTAGGCGTCGGTGTTGGGTGTCCTTTCTTGTTGACAGCATATATTTTGTTTTGCTTTCATTCACCGTTAGACCCATCTTCTTGGCTTCCTTCTCAATGCTCACAAAAGCACCACTGACATCACGCTTTGTTCGTCCGATTATGTCAATGTCGTCAGCGTAAGCGAGTAATTGGACGGACTTTTGAAAGATTGTGCCTCTGGTGTTGACGTGAGAGTTTTGCACTATTCTTTCAAGAACGATGTTGAAGAAGTCGCATGACAGCGCGTCGCCTTGCCTAAAACCTTTTTTGACATCAAAGATGTCGGTGAGGTCTTGGCTGACCTTGATGGAGCAGCGTGCATTCTCCATCGTCATCCTGCACAAACGGACGAGTTTGGCAGGGATGCCAAAACTAGACATTGCTCTATATACATAGCTCGCCTCTATAAATGCTGTCATACGCGGCCTTGAAATCAATGAAAAGGTGGTGGGTATCGATTTGAAACTCCTGGGTTTTCTCCAAGATCTGCCGTAGTGCGAATATTTGGTCGATGGTGGACTTCCCTGGCCTAAAGCCACACTGATATGGACCTACCAGGTTGTTGACGAATGGCTTCAGGCGTTCACAAAGTACGGCAGAGAAGATCTTGTAGGCGATATTAAGAAGACTGATGCTTCTGTAGTTGGTGCAGTCCAGCGGATCGCCTTTCTTGAGGATCGGGCAAACAATGCTGAGGTTCCATTCATCGGGCATGCTTTCCTCCGACCATATTTTACAGATGAGCTGGTGCATACTCCTAACCAATTCATCTCCAGCCACTTCTAATAACTGGGCCATAAGGCCATCAGTTCCTACAGCTATATTAGACTTTACTTTATATACAGTTATCTTCACTTCATCGAGATCGGGTGAACGGGATTGTTGACCTACATCATGCTGGTTGAATGGTGCAATCTACATGGCAGCGGAATTTGATTCGTCATTGCGGCTATATAGTTTGCAGAAATTATTTATCCCTTCGTGATGGGCCTTGTATACCTGGGAAATTCTTTTCACTGGTAATGCGATGCATTTTCAACTGCAAAGCTGCTGGTTTTACCACCGCTGGAAGTTCATGGGATTATTTTTTTCTTTTAACTATGTATTTCAGCTACTACCGAGCCCGTGTTCAACTTTGCTGAAATTAGTTTTGTATACAAAAAAATTAGCGCGATTGTATGCAAAAATAACTCGAAATGCGATACAGTGCATTTTCAACTGAAAAGCTGTATGTTTAGTTTAGTTTAGTTCAGTTGACTATTTTTTCCTCTAACAGGCTATGTAAGCTATTATTGTGCGAATACTCAGTTTTTTTGGTATTTATTTTCTACACAAAAAACATGCAACGCACATGCACGTTCAGTTTGATGCACTGCACCCTTAGTTTGAAAACTTAGCATTTGCTGCAAAAATTTAAAAAAGTATTTTTTTTTCGTATAGCTGTTTATATTAGCTACTACTATACTAAATTTCAGCTTTCCTGGTACCAGTATTCTATTCAAAAAAATGCAACGTACGCGGGCGCATGATGGACCGTTGTATCTTTAACCCAAAAGCTGCAGGGTTTCCCCCGCTGAAATTTAAGCTGCTTGTTTTTTTGTGTAACTGTTGGTGATAGCTATCATTACACCAAAGCTCCTTTTCTAAAATCTGTTTTTTTTTTTTTCAAATTGTTTTACATGTTTGGGCGGCTGCCACAGACACACCCACCTCTAGTGCGAGAAGAGATCGTCGATTTTCTACTCAGTGATAGCAAATATACAAATATTAGCTTTTCTGCTTTTGGTCATTGAAAACGGTCGCTGGCTCCCGGCCAATTGAGTCTGCCTGTAATCGAATCCACATCCAGAAAGGTCGCCGTCCGCCCGTATAAGATGTCGCAGTCCTTTAGTTTTCTATTGCCCGGCCCATCCCACCGATTTTTAAAACTTGTGACCCCATCAAGAAATAGTTTAAAACAAATCTAAAATTATTGTTTGTTTATGATTTTGCTAGAGCGTCAGTTGTTTGAATATCAGCCTTATCCGTTTTTTTTTTTTTTTCAAACTGTTGTTGGTTGATAGCATACAAATAAATCCTACTTCTTCGAAATCAAATCAATTTTTTTTCTTTTTTTCAAGGATGAATTCATTTGAGAGTTGGCTGAGTAAAATTAATTCTTCTCCTATACAAATATTGAAAATAGATGAGGGATTGATATGGTCCAAAAGGTTCAAGGGATTTATCAATAGATTTGTCATTCAATACACTCACCTTTAAATGAATAGGCACAATATTTTTGAGGAAGATTTATCATTCATGCTCTTAAATGTATGAAGTTATTCAAATAAAGCATAAAGGTGTGGCAGCATTATAAAACAGAAAACTCATTTTGAATATTTTTGAAGATGTTATACCTATTCAGTTGAACAAGAGTGTAAAAACAAAAAGATATCAATTTTTATTTATGGCCAAAAGTTGAAAGTTTGGAGTCAAAAAGAATGCTTGTTGAAAGAATAATATTCCTTGAGGCGCACTTAAGTTGCTATGTTTGATGGAGATCTAATGTAATCTTGGGATTCAAATTTAAGGCACCTAAGGGATGATTTTTTTGTTTGAGATTTTCTACTCAAGAGTATCGATTTTATATCAATGAATTATATAATTTGTAAAGCTGGTGTTCTTTATTATCTTTATGGTAGTGGGTTATCAATCTTTCAGGCAAACAGCAAGCAGCAACGGTTCTTGGAGAATTAGCAACGCCGCTTTGTTTTCTTCTCTGCCGCGTTATGGGCTATCCGAAGATTACCGCATACGCTGAACAGGCAACAAAACAAATGTTCAGTATGCAAAAGAAACGAGAAGCGGAATAATTTCCACTAAAAGAAAACACCTTGTTTGTTTATTAAGAATAAAAATGGTTGTAATTTTATTAAAAAAAAGTTAAATATTAAAAGTTTTATAAGAGAGTAGGCATATTTAATCAAACCAGAGTGTAATTTAATTTTAGTTATCAAAAGGTATGTAGCAGTAAATAAAAAAAATACAAAGTGTGCCTAATTAATAGGACTGCACTGTTAGTTGAATTCAATTCAATTAATCTCAAATGTGTGAGCTCAGGAGGCGATGGAAAACCCGATCGTCGTCAAGAGCACTCAAATTTGAGTAACTGAGTGATTAGTAATTGTTAATGGCAAACAAAGAAAAAGGATGGCACGCTCAAATGTGTGAGCTCAGGAGGCGATGGAAAACCCGATCGTCGTCAAGAGCACTCAAATTCGAGTAGTTTCGCGGTAACCGTTCTTTCAAATGTGTGAACTCAAGAGGCGATGGAAAGGAACCCGATCGTCGTCAAGAGCTTTGTATATAAACTTTATAGTAGTATCATCGACATCAATTGTTTCTACACAATCTGATGTTGAAGCCCCCGTATCTATAAACATTCGAAAGTTGAGGAAATTTTTGGTGATTTGACATTTGAATGTTGAGGAACTTTATTGACAGGGTTGATATTTCCCTGTAGAAGAGTATAAAAAGTGGTAGAAAATGAAAAAATGCTAAAATGGCGAGAATGAGAAGGGTGTATAGGTATTTATATGAAATATATGGGAGTTGGAGGAGAAAAAAAAATAGAGCAGAGGAACCGAGAATACGGTAATTTCTGTGAAATTTGGCATATTGTTTTTTTGTGTGCATATGTGATTTTGTATGGAAGTTCTTCATAATGTATGACTGTATAGGTAGTATTTGTACGATTTTCTTAATAAAAAACTTTTCGCGGTTTTTTGAAGCTATTTCAGCTTTTTGTTACGATTTTTCTTCAGATCAACTTTTTGGTTGCAAAAACGTCGATCTTTGCAATTTTTTACAAATAAATACATTTTGTGCGATTTTTACTGAATAATATTCCTAATTAACTTTATATAAAGCACAGTATTGATTGACTCACTCACTGACTCATTTAGAGTGATAATTATTTAACCAGAGTTCAAATAATAAGACTTGAATGTTTAAAACTCGAGGTCTGAAAAATCAGAAATCTAATCGTAACATTCAAAAATATTAAGCTCTAAACCATTCTCTAAGTACTTTCCTTCAATACAAACAAAAATTTAAATCGTATAGGTTTTTTTTTGTTTAACCTCGTTTCATCCTATTAATTGCTAGACTTACACAAATATTTACCTCTTAAGCCATTTGTAGCTTAAACCTTAAAACACAAAAATAATTTTTAAAATGGAACCGTTTGTTTCTTAACATTAACAAATATGAAAACTTGTTGTGCTATTTTAATAAAATTTCACACAAATACCTACCGAAGGTTACTTAAAACTGTTGAAAATCTTTTTTTTTTGTGAAAACTCGGAAGACTCAAAAGTTCATTTAGGCTTAAGACGATGTAGTTCTACTACTCATATTTTATTCATATTTCAAAATTAAGTCCTCAATTAATCGAATTCCGGTTAGTGGAGAATCGACTGTATAAGCCTGGTTTAATTCTATTTTGATTTATTTTATTTATTAGAATTTTGACTTTTGTTCAGTCTATATGTATTGTTATGTTTACATTTTTTTCTCCCGTTCATTTCCATTTTTTTATTTCGGACACTTTCAATTTTTACAACCTCCGGAGTATATAACCTTCTATCTATTTTTCCATCAAAATGTATTTGTCTTTTCATAAAAATCAGTGTCCGTTTAACAGCTCAATATTGTTCATAATTACGAACGATAATTTTTTTAGCTTTAACAAGAACAAACAACAGTGTACATAATTCAACTATCCACAAAAGAACAACATAAGGCGTTTTCCTTTGGAGGTGGCGAAGTACTTGCAAGTAATTTGCTGGCTTTTTTCAGTGGAACACATCAAACAGCTTTGCCATGTAAATAGTATCTACTCGCACGTGAGAACGTGTGCAGTTGGTAGTACCACTTTCATCTACTCATAAGTACTTTGCCACCTTCAAAGGAAAACGGCTATAATTGTCTGCAATCAACATGACCACCATGAAAATTATCAACAACAATCAACACTTATCATCGGTGATTTTAAAGCAACCCCAAGCCCAAACTTAAGAGGATACCTATTTTATGGTTTAAAGAAGTTCATCAATCGTAGCAGAAGTAGAACCAAATCGCTGCCTGCTTATGTGAAAAGAAGATATCCCACCATCAATGATGCCACCACCAACAACATTTCCTTTGATGATGAAGCCACCGATCCCATCGTAGTTCCTTTCATGCCAAGACACTTTCAACCACCACCATATTATAAGCCAAATATTTTTTTTCAAATTTTCTTCATATTATATTAAGAAATATATGTAATTTGAAAAAAATCAGAAAGTTTTTGTCATATTTATTTATAGGGAAAGATTTACATAAACCAAATTGATGAAGGAAAGTGCATTACAAAAACCAGCGAAGTTTTTTAGTGCATTTTTATGTTCGCTTGGAAAAAAGTAGCTAAAAATACAACATCAATACGGAGTTATATCAAACTCAGAAAATTTTGGTATATGAAACTCATTTTTGGTAGTTTCAATGGCATACCTACAAGCCTACAACCTTTGTTTCGCCAGTGGTTTGTCAAGTTTTCCAAAATCGTTATAAATCGATTTTTCTATGCAAAATACAATTTTGCAATTTTAACAAGGTGTTCACTTGCACACACAATAGGAAGATTAATTTTCTCTGAAGTTGAAAGTATTTTGCAGCGGGTTTATTAAAAAGATTCGTTCATTTAAATGGATTAAAAGCAAATATATTTTCAAAATAATTATTCACGTAGAAGTGCACAATAATCAATTTAAGAAATCCAAATACCTACCAAAGAACTTGGATTTCAATTGTCCACAATCAATTATTGCTATGAAGCGCGCGCTAGCCGATGTGTTTATCGATTAATGAGTAACTTGTTGGATATAAAATTGATTTTTTTTTATCTACACAACACAAAACAATTTTTGATTTTTTCTTGAACCATTCTGAAAAATATATTTGCTCTTAATCGTTTTGAACAACCGAAAAACTTATTCACTTTTGACACACAATATAAAAACCAAACAACGATGCAAGAGCGACAACCAATCGATCCCATTGCAATGAGATGATGGTTAAAATATTTTACCTACCCACTTATTTCGAGTACCTATACCTGCTCTCGTTGTTTGTCATACTGTCCACCTACAACATTAACCAAAAGTACAAAATACATTGTAGTTCCAACTTCTAAAAGAAAAACAGGACACTTAGGTATTTGTTAGATTTTCTTTTTTTTTTTCCTTTATTAAATATATGAAAAAATCTCACTACACAATTCACATAGGTATATTGAATACAAAATTTCTTTATTTTTGTGCACTTTAATTTTTCAAGTGGTGTGTAAAAACACAGATTTAATATGAGGTGATGAGAACTAAAACTCGCTATGTCAATGCCACGAAAACTAAGATAGTTTTCCTTCAAACCATAACAAATAGAGTTATAAATCTATGATTAGATACAACAATTATTCTCTTAGTAGGTATTCTCAAAGTTACTTTAACAATTCAATTTGATTATAAAACTTCTTTGGCATTGATATGACGAGTTTTAGTTCTCATCAGCTCATATATTTACACTACAAATAATAACAAAAAAAACACTAGCACACATTTTTATATTTTTGGATTTTTATCCACTGGAACTGCTGGCTGTTGATTGAAGATATTTTTCTGGCAAGCAGCTGCCCGGCACAGGATATCTTGATGTTCATTGTTGATGCAATTAAATATTTATGTAGGTAGGTAGGTATTTTCTGAAAGTAGGTAGAAAAAAAATTATTTGCAAAGAAAAAAACAGAATTAAAAGATATTTATCTACAGTAAAAACAAAATACTTATCTATTTTATTGATGTTTCTTGATCTTTCCTTTTTATAATTTATTGCAGCTCCATAAACCCATTTGGTTTTCACTTTAAACTTCAAAGCTAACAATTTAATTTTACAGCACGATTTCACGATTTGTTTTTTTTCCTTCTGCCATTTGACACAATATTGCGGTAAGAAATCGTATTTCTATTCTACCACTTTGTTTGGTCATGCGCGGTGGAAGTGGAAAAACTACTTCACTCGCTTACTCCATTTATTATTACGAGAATAATATATGACTTTCTCGTTCTTACGATAATAATAAATGTACCTCGAAATAAAAAAATATTCCCCATTCTGGTGTCAAAATGTGAAACATGTTTCACAACATGGGTGCTCACTAGCGCCACCATCGATGGAATACCACGTAAATAAAAACGACTCCATGATAATACTATAAAGCTTATATACAAAGTCAAGAGTACCCAAATTTGAGTAAGTTCGCGGTAGTCTCAAGCTTCAAGTGTAATACCTAATACCTTTATAGGACAGTGGAAGGAACCCGACCGTCGCTTGCAAAGTACCAAACGAGAATGAATTTGTTCTGAAATGAACTCTCCTTTTATACAATTTTCAGATGAGCTTTCATTCCTTGTGGATTCCATTTCTTAATTTGTGGAACTTGGAAAAGCTTTTTAATGTATACACAGCTGTGTTTTCGTACTGTTCATGGTTGCCACCTTAATCTTTTACAATGTGTGTGTGTGATTTAAAAGAAAATATCTTATTACAAAATAATTATGATAATTCATTTTTAAATAGGTATTGTTACTTCATAATAAAATTTATTTTAATGATAAGAAATTAATTAAATTTGAAAATAGAAAAAGTTAAAGTGTTACAATAATTCAATTTTAATATTAAGTAATAATGAAATATACCAAGAAATAATGTTGGCGTGTTACAAATTGAAAATTAAAACTTAATGCTTATAAAAGAAAAAAGTTATTGATATGGGTAGAGGTATAGGTATTAGGTAAGGTATATGTAAGTATTTGTAACGTTTTAGGTTTCTCGGTTTTCTTGGAAATATTCTCAAAACTGTTACACAATTTTTTTGAGAATATGAAATGATAACTTAGTGGTCGTGCCTCTAGTCTAAGAGACGACAACAAATTTTGGGAGTAGATGTATAACCAAAACCTAACAATGAAGATTTATAAAAAAGTACATGTATCGTGAAAGTCTTTTAGATGGTGGGAGGTTAAAAAGCACTAGGTTTCCTATTTTTTGTCAGGGCTATAACTACTAGTTACAAGTATGTACCTACTATAAAAGACTAGGTATGTCTTACATTCAAGCCATGATAAATTAATTGAGTAAAAATGAAATAAACTGAATTAAAGTGAATTGAATTGAATTGAATTAAATTAAATTAAATTGGATTGGATTGGATTGAATTGAATTGATTTGAATTGAATTGAATTGAATTGAATTGAATTGAATTGAACAAAATTAAATTGGATTGAATTTAATTTATTTAAAAAGTCGAATATGGTGCTCTGTAATTTTTCCTAAACAGTCAATTTTGACGGAATGATCAATAGAATCAAGATATTACCACTGTAATCACTTTATGCGAACCTTATCATCCAGTTTTTGGAGGTTAAAAAAAACAAAAATCTGCTAAAAGAAGTCTCCAGAGAAAGGCCGATAAGGCTTGCTTAAAAAGCTTAAATCATGAGTCCGATTGATCGGATCAAAAATTCGTAACGTCACAATCGTTCAGTGCTACGCCATCACAAATGAAGCAACCGAGGAACACAAACCCGCTTTCTTCACTCATCCTCAGTTTACAGAGGTATTCCGAGAGCCGAAATCATATTTGTTATGGGAGATCTCAATGCCCAAGTCGGATCAGGCAACTACGGTCTGGAAGGCGTGTTGGGAAAAAATGGCTTGGGGTCACGGAATGAAAATTTGGTCGATTTCTATAACTCTTAAATCACCTAAGTACATCCGGATGGTCAAACTGAAAATCAAATTGACCATATCATGATTCAGCAGCGATGGAGGAAGTCAAAGTTCAATGTTCGAAGTATGTATTATAAATGACGACATGGGAAGCAACCACCATTTGGTTCTTATGAGTCTCAAGCTACGAGCCGAAGTATCGAAGTTCAATACGAATGCTTTAAGTGATCCCAACACATGTCGTAACTATGACACCAACCATAACGACAGAGCTTCGTCATTAAACGGAATTCAACATTCAACAATTGATGAGATGTGGGGTGATATAAAAAGTGTTTTAATGGAGACTGGATCCGAAACTGTACCCAAGCGGACGAGAGTTAGAGACTCTTGGATATCCCAAGACGAACTTCGCAAATGATTGAAAATGCAAATAAGTGCCAAAGTAGATTTTCAACGAAAGCCTGGATTGTGAAGCAAGTGTCGCCTGACGCATAAAATAGTCTATCGCTGTCTGTGGCTTGACAGAAAGGTGAGCTTAAAAGGACTCGCAGATAATGCTGAAAACGCTGGAAGAAGAGGATATATTCGGGAATTGTACCAAATATCCAAGGATGTTGTCGGGAAAAAAAAAGCAACACCAATCATCTTGAAGTGGATGTGGATGGCATACTTATGGTATCAATTGAGCATCAGCTACGCAGGTGGAAGGACAATTTTTGTACGCTGCTTAGTGAGGACTCCGTTCAGCAGAGTGCTGAAGTGCCCCACCTTAACGAGATGCCCAGGTCCCATATGGGTTTTGAAAGCGAACCCCCTGCAGAATCGGAAATCCAAAATGCAATAAATCTCCTCAAAAACAACAAAGCAGCTGAACTTGACGGAATTCCAGTTGAATTCCTGATAGCAATAGCAACTATCACTCTCGAGTGAATTAAGGATAGAATCACTTCTACACTCAAGAGGCATCAAGCTAGCCTCCGCAGGCAGTGGTTGATACTTGATGGTGAGTCGACCATATCAACACCCTGTGTATCGTCCTTGAGTAGTCGATAGAACTTCAATCACCACATTACCTCATGTTCGTGGACTTTGGGAAGGCCTTTGATCGAGTTAACCGAGAATGTATATGGAGATCGTTGATTGGTAGAGGAATTCCCCCAAAAATTGTTGCTATTTTAAGAGAGTCCTTTAACAACGCAAGGTGTCTTGTTTAACGCAATGGGCAGCTATCTTAGTCCTTCGCAGTGCAACAGGCTGTGAGACAAGGGGATGTTCTATCCTATCGACCACACGTTTTGACGGCCAGTGTTGGGAAAATAGAGCGTCAAGACATTCACTGGAGACCGTTTCGAAGGCTCCAGTCATTTAGACCATGTCGATGACACATGTATGTCTCCAGGCAAACAACATCATTGGGCTGAACGGGATGTGCCAAACTCTGCAAGTGAAGGGAGAGTCGAGTGGTTTAAGAATAAATAGCAAAAATACAAAAATAATGCTCACAGGTTGCTCTACACAGCAGCGTCTTATTCTACGCCAGTGGGAAAAGTCGAACAGTTTAACTACGTTGGCAGTAGTGTTTCTACAAATGGTGGCATGGATCTGGACGTTAAAAGTAGAATTCGGTACTCTGTCCCCACAAATTATATCCAACGAGGAATTGTGGCGCAGGACAAGTCAAGAGCGGCTGGACGTCACCGTAAGAAAGCGTAAATGGCTATGGATTGGTCACACACTGGGGAAACCAAACGATGGAATTGCAAAGCAATCCTTTGAATGGAATCCTAAGGGTGCACGGGCGGGTTGGAAGACCAAGAACAATATGGAAATCAACAGTTTTAGCAGAAGCAGACTTCCAGAGAAAGACGTGGCCACAGTTAAAATATCTAGCTGCAGACCGTGAAGGATGGAAAGGATTGTTGGCGCTCTCTGCTCCAATGGGGGTTACAAAACTTGACGATGATGAGACACCGGTACAAATTTGGATCTTTTATGGGTTTATGGTATTGTCTACAAAATTGCCAAAAATTGTTCATTTTTAAATATTGTAGATACTGGTAGGTACTTATTATGGAGTTATTATTAGAGCCACCTCTCATAAAGTAAAAAGCAATAATGGTTGTAAAATTAGCTGCTATCCTCCATTCCAATTTGTATGATTAATAGATTTTAGGTAAGCCATCCTGACACTTTTTTTACATCATAAATATTCACTCAGCTCCTTGAATAAGAGGCATACAAAATGTTTTGAAAAGCCCTCTGACATCGCGTCGCTTCATGCGTCGGTCGATGGCAAATTTGAAAATCCCGATGATGGATTGAATGTTTACTCGAATTGAAAAGTTTGCCATTGCCAGGCAATTTTTTTTTTTTTTGTCATCGAGCTATACGTATACTTTTAATGCTACGTAATTTGTTATTGTCATGTAAACCAGAACAACATATTGGGTTAAAATCGATATAATGCCAGCCCCTACTTTCCCAGTAGGGATGAAAAGTTCTTAGTATTTGGACACTTTTTTTGATACCTTTTGTTAAGCTCATAAAACGGAAACAAAAAATAAAGAATTGTTCCCAAGTGTATGTGTGTGTGTCTGGGCAAAGTTTTGTTTTTTAATTAGTTTTCCAGATATTCATTCTATTTTTTTTTTTTTTATATTATTTTTTATTTGCATTATCCCGAGGGGAATATCTTCCAATGAATATACTTCAGTTCTTTCATTCATTCGTTTACACTTTGCAGGATATCTACGCTTTGGTGAACAAAATAATATTAAACACACATACATACATATGAACTTGAAATATTTATTTATTTATTTATTTCAAAAGATAAGCGATATTTACATCTGATTTGGTTTCAAATTAATTTAAAGCGATGAGTTTTAAGCCCATGAGATTTTTTTAAGCGTCTACGGTACTAATTTTAAGTCAACTTTTCATGAGATGAGTGTCAACAGTCAAATTAGATGAATTGAGAAATGGGTAGCTGTATAATTTGCAGTTAATTAGTCGTTAATTAGTTATGACAATTTCGAATTTGTCATTCAATGTTTTCTATGCTTTTTTTTGGGTGCGTTGCTAACTTGATATCATGTTAGCAAAGTACTCCCTTGATATCATGTTAGCAAAGCACCCTGCCGAAAATCATTAAAAACTTCGTATACCTTATGGGATACGGCTTAATAATTTGCCGTTAATTAATCTTTAATAATTTGTGATAAATTCAATTTAACCCTGAAATATTTTCTATGTTTTGTTGGGAGCTTTGCTAACTTGATATCAAGTTAACAAAGCAACTCTCACAGAAAAATATACATGGGTAAGGGCATAACTTGTCGTTAATTAGTTGTGACAGTTTCAAATTTGTCGTTCTATGTTTTCTATGTTGTTTTTGTTTAGAGGAATACATATATAACGCAGATAGGCATTGTTTAATACAGGGCTTAATCTAACTTTTGTTTATAAAATTTTCTTTTTGAGATTAGAAAAAAAAAATTGTTTCTTATTTGCTGAGGACATAATAACTTCCGATAAGGATCCCTGACCCCTTTTTGTTAATCAGAGCTCCTCTTAAAGAAGCTTATTGGACAAGGTTATCGTTTGAGGGTTGCGGCCAGTGGGTTCTGTGCCAGGGATAACCTTTTGTTTCGTTTTGGTCACTCTTCTATAAGCTCATTTGACAAGGTTTTCCTATGAGGGTTCCGACCGCTTTAATCCCTATTTACAGAGGACAGAGGGCTTCTGACTAGGATCCCCGACCCCGTTTTGTTTCTCTCCAAGATGCTCATTGGAGCCTGATCTTATACCAGGGATAATTGTTTAGTTCCTTTGGGCTACTGTTTTAGAAGCTCCAATGGACAAGGATCTGTTGTGACGGTTCCAACCGATTTGTTTCTTAATTTTGAGGACATAGGGTTTCCGATAACGATTCCTTACCCTTTAGTTCCTTCGAGTTTCTCTTTTAGGATCCAGCTGGACAATGTTCTCCTTTGAGGGTTTCCTATAGGTTTCGTTCTAGGGACATGTTATATGAAATACTGTGATTGTTATTTAAGGCCAGAATATTTAAACTATTTGAAGTTCCATGTTAATTTTCTCTAGCAACTGCATTATAGACTAGGATGAAATTACTTGTTGTGACTTAATTCTGAAGAACTTTAAATAAAAACAGTTTTTGGATAGTAATAAAAAAAGAGTTAAATCCATTTCTTTCGGAGATTGTGTCCTCCTAACCACTGAGCTTCAGCTGCAAAGCAAAAAGCATCACAGCTCAGAACTGAAACACTGACCCTAATTCTTTACAAATATGACAATATCTATGGTGCTTCAATTACTTTCGTGGATAGGTGATGAAAAAGAACTTATTTGCAACCAATGCAGATGCATAGGTACCTATTCTGGGTTTTGATAACTATTCTTATTTCCTATCCTCGAGGAAATTGGCAAACAACCGATTTCCCTTGAGAATTTCTAAAACCTTATTTTCTTTTTCTAATAATCTTTAATTAACAATTTTTATTTTTATTATTTTCAGTGTAAGTAACTATGTACCTAATTGAAATTGACATCCTCCATTTAAACAAACTCTGAATAGGGTAAGTATTGGTTTTATATTACACCCAAATTTGTGTTTAAAAAGTTGGACTTTGACATCAAAACCTCTCCAATTCATAGTCTAGTCTAAGTGTCTAAAGCATAAGCCTGATTAATAAAATTTTTTACACTTCCGCCATCAGTAGAAATACAAAATAAAAATATCTCTTGCTTGAATAAAGCTTCCAACATAAACTTCAAGAGTCATTAATTTGCCAAGATTATATCTAAGCAATTTTATTTAACTAAGAAAGTCTTTTTAATTTAATAGATATACTCAGTATCTCTTAACCTGCCATAGAATAGCAAAATATTAAGCTTGTTCTGTTTTTTTTTTCAAAATCTATTTATGGACAAAGCCGTTCAACCAAAAAAGGTAGTAATTCATAGCAGATAAGAGGAGAAAACGAAATTACCACCCTTATCCTCATAACATCGTTATGATTTAACCATCTGGTTTTGATGCCTTCTTTATTCCAAA
This sequence comes from Dasysyrphus tricinctus, assembly GCA_963921185.1. Taxonomy (NCBI): domain Eukaryota; kingdom Metazoa; phylum Arthropoda; class Insecta; order Diptera; family Syrphidae; genus Dasysyrphus; species Dasysyrphus tricinctus. Next base: position 125,330,580 of record OY992530.1, read on the forward strand.
ATATATAAACACTGCGGGTCACATGATTAGACACACAATGAGTTTAATTCTGTTAAGGAGCATATCACAACAAAAACATAAATGTTAAAAAAGGAGCCAAGTTCTTATGTGCACAAGAAACCTGTGCGTAAAAAGTCAGCCAAAAAAAGTAATGAGATCTAAAATATATGCCAAGTTTTAAGTTCATGAAGTTTAATATCAAATATCTTAAGAAGAGTATTATCGAAACAATTCCAAATCATGACAGAAATTTGGTAATTAATGATTACTGATTAAAATTTGGTGGGTTCACTGGTCAAGTTTTCATACATTTTAAATTTGTGATTAAGTAAGTATTTAAGAGAAAACTTGCCAAGTAAATCCACCAAATTTTAATCAGTAATCATTAACTACCAAATTTCTGTCATGATTTGGAATTGTTTCGATATTACTCTTCTTAAGATATTTGATATTAAACTTCATGAACTTAAAACTTGGCATATATTTTAGATCTCATTACTTTTTTTGGCTGACTTTTTACGCACAGGTTTCTTGTGCACATAAGAACTTGGCTCCTTTTTTAACATTTATGTTTTTGTTGTGATTTCACTCCTTTTTGCAAAGACTAATTTTGCCAGGTGAAAGTCAAGCCCTACCGGTCTACAAAGTTTCATAAAATGCTCCATTCAAATAATAGCAATTCTGATAAAGTAAGTGGATGGCACCCCCCCCTGAATGGACAATTCCAAATTTTCGATATTTTTCCTTTCTAAGTACTTCAAGTCCTACCGACCTACCAATTTTCATCGTTCTACAACAATCGGAAGTGCTCCATATAATTTATAAGAATTTTTAAGAATGTGGGTGGATGCCACGCCCCCTGTATGAAAAATTCCAATTTTTCATTTTTTTTCTTTCTAAGTACCTGAAACCCTACCAACTTACCAATTTTCATTGTTCTACAATAATCGGAAAAGCTCCATATAATTTATAGAATATTTAAGAAAGTGGGTGGATGCCACGCCCCCTGAATGGAAAATTGCAGATTTTCGATTTTTTCCTTTGTATGTACTACAAGGCCTACCGTTTTGCGAAATTTCAAGTTTCTACGATGTCGGGAAGTGCTCCATAATTTTGATGATCTGTCAGTGAGTCAGTGAGTCAGTCAGTTACGGTTTTTGCGATTTTTGAAGTCCTATATCTTGGGAACTACTAATGCTAAAGAGTTGAAATTTGGTGAGCCACCTGTGTTTGATCAGTTCAGCAAATACTGCGAATTTGAAGTTTCTGACTTTATTGGTACTGAAGTTAGAGGGGGGTTGAAAATCGCCTGAGTTTGTTCCTGTAAAAAGGGTGTAGTGCCGCGAACTTGGCTGGGCACTACCGTGCCCTTTGATAAAGCGTTCCCGATTAACTTGCTTACTTATTTAGGTCCTTGGACCTTTTACGTCTGTGAGGTTCCCCTTAAGGGGCATAGGGCATCCACTGCTCCTACGCACCATCGTGTAGAGTTTCTAGAGACTTACTCAGCTTTCTCCAACTCTTCCGCAGTTAGGCTGATTCCTCTTTGACCGTTCTTCGCTAAGTACTTCTAAGTCAGCCTGCTCCTCTACCTCGCCGCGTGAGAGGGTTCCATTGCATGATTGCATCGCCTGACTCACAATTCACTCAGGTGCGGATACAGGGGGGCAAGAAAGAACAAAGCATAAAATATGAATTTAATAAAATGTAATCGAGAAGAGGTTGTAGTGCCTCGTGACATGATGGTTAGTGCGTAGGACTGTCATGCCGAAGGTGTGGGTTCGATTCCCAGCCGTTCCACCTAAGAACAGAAATGTTTTATTCGAGGTACAGCCTCTTGCGAGGAACTGACAAATCCTCCAAGAGTATACTTATCATGAAAAAGTGCTTCTCATTTAGCCGTTCGGATTCGGCAAAAAACTGTAGGTCCCATCCATTCCTGCCAACAAACACGCACTAAGTAATGGTTGTGAGTTGTAAGTCACTAGGCTCTGGTTCTCCTCGAGCTGTTGCGCCACCCAATTTATATATTTATTTATATAATCGAAAAAAGATTATTTCGTTATACGTTTATAACATTTTTTCTTGGCAGCGCAGCGTTGCAGCAATGAAAGGTTGTGCGTTGGCCGAGACGCATGGCTGACCAAGTTCAGTTAAGAAAAGTTCCTCTTTTCACAAATAGCTATCAAATCGACTGAGTGGAAAGCTTATAACTTCGGTTTTAGATGTCCTATCTTCAGAGTTAAGATCTTTAATTGAAAGATAAATGTCCGGCAACATTACTTTATAGCATTTTATGAGAAAAGTTAATTTATTTCATACTAGGGAGCAGATTGAATCCCAAATTGATTTGATTTTCACTTTTCAAAATGCCGCACAGTGGACCGTTTCATACATGCTAGACGTCAAAAAGTCAACTCCGAATTTTCGTTGTTGGTGCAATTCTAAAATGTAACGATAACCCACTGACCACAAAAGTACAATTAAATAAGATTTAACTAGAATAAGTTGGAAGTTATCATACAACAAAGACAACCTCCAATCTTCTGTAATAGGGAACTACCTAGAAGTGAATTTTTAGCTTTATTACACTGTAAATATAATTTAAAATTATTCGTCAAATTAAAAGAAAAAAAATAGGGAAATCTTTAAGAAGGTATGTAGTTTATTAATAAATTATTTGAAAACCCATAGCATATTCTATAGAAATGAAAAAAATACATACAAGAATGACGTTTTTTAGTGTACGCAAAGTGTTGTTAAAAGTTATTTTGGAAAATCTAAATAGGAGTATATCATAATGTCATGATGAAATATGTGTTTTTGTAAAGCTTGTCATGTCTATTTAAAGAAAATACCTTCCTTTCATTTCGCACGAATTTGCATGGCATATTTTTTGCACTAAAATCATTTTCTTAACTATTTTTACGTATACTGGCATAAATCGGTAACTGTTAAAATAATTAACATAAACTGTATATTTTTAGAATGGTGTGATCTGTCTCTTTCCGACAATGTTCCATTTGTGTTAATAGGATTGATATTTATTAAGTTACCGGAGGTCAAAGCTACAAAAACTAGAATTTTTGAAAAATTTCTAGATTTTGGTTGCTCCTTACGGGATGATAAATAATGACGAGACATATCGTTGGAAAGGTTTTTTATGAACTACAATTAGTAATTATAAGAGCTCATTTCAAATTACAATGTGAAAAAAGTTATTCGCTAGTCAAGGCTTTTTTTTCATACCAAAATGTACTGAAACATAAAATTTGACTATAGCGAATATCAGTGATTTGAAATGTGCTCCTAGGACAATAATGTCGGAAAGAGACACATTGACATTTGAAAATATACAGTTTACGTTTATTTGCTAAGCCGTTAGCGAGATTTATAACAGTATCTAAAAAAATAGCTGAGAAAATTATCTTTGCGCTTATCTCGAAAACGCGTCTTTGGAAAAAAAATCTGTATTTTCGTATTCAGCGACCCGATACGATGACCTCAAATTATGTAAGCTAGTGTAATATGCACAAAAATGAATATTTTTGAGAAACTGAAATGTTGGTGGGTTAGAAACTGAAATGTTGGTGGGTTAGTAAGAGAACATTTTTTGATTTTTTTTAAATTTTAAGTTTGAAAATTAATTTCAAAAACTATTTACAAAACCGGCTTTATTTAAAAAGAAAATTGAAGAATAGATTTTTGGCTTCTAGAAAAGCTATTGGACGACATTGTGAATTATGCCGTTATTTCTTAATATTTTTTTAAATCTTAGGTAAATGTTTTAGAAAATTACCCCTCCCGCTTAAAGGGGGGAAATAGACTCCCTCTCCCGTACAATTTTTTCTTGTCTTCGTCCAATCTAAAAGGCTCTATCCTTTTGTCACATCTCATATTTAACATCCTGTAGGTATATAAATTTATAGGGAAATTAAAAAAAAACTGTCATTTAACTTTAATTTTCAAAAAATCTGCTAAATTTAGTTATTTTTTCAGCAAAAAATATATGCCTTGAGTATTTTATGCTTAAATTGATAAAAACATTCATTTGGAACAAAATTATAATTTTTGACGTCTAGCATGTATGAAACGGTCCACTGTGTGCCGTAGTGAAAAATTTCACAATTTGAAAAAATAATGATTTAAAAAGTAATTGCTCCATGCTCCACCTCCAACCCTCTTCTACAAATTTGTTAGGGGTTTTTTTTGTATAGTTAAATAAAACGGGAGCGGCGGCAGGGGCACTTATCTAAAAGGTTCAACCTTAAAGTTGATTTTAATTAAAAAACAAAAATTAAATCCATAAAATATGTACGCTGATTTAACTAGCTTCAAATGCTCGGATCTGCAGCATAAACACATCCAATTAAAGCTAAAATAATAAACTACACTACTTGTGCATAAAAATTATTGAGAAATAACAGCAAATTTTATACTTAAAGGGTGATTGAGTTTTTTGTATAACAAATATTTAAATGTGCGTTTCCATTCAGGGAGTACTTTCACTAGAAAACTGTCGAGAGCGACTCTCGGATATTTGTCTTCCCCTCTGGTGAGATTATTTAATGACTGTGCCTGTGTCCACTTTCGAGTTTTACTCTCGAGAACTTCTTCAGAGCTGCTCGCCGTCCTTTTACTCTGAAATGGATACGCACTCTAAGAGAATGCACACGGGTTTCGAGTTCGACGCTGTACGCAGCGATACGTGCAGATATGTGGAGACGTGCTGCACATCTGTTTTAGCCATAAGAAACGTTTTTGATGTATGCAAGTATTCGTGATGATTTTGTCACTTTCGTGGATGCGTTTTAGGAACTTCCTTGTTCCATATTTGAAGAGAACGAATCCAACGAAGAAGATTGAAGAGAAACCAGGAAACGATTACAGCAGTCACTGCCGAAGAGAAGTTTGATGGAACTTTTACACCTAAGGATAGTTGGTTTTGGCCGTTTTTGAAAACGTCAAGTCAACATCAATTCGATTGTCGAGTGATCGTCATTTTTCATCTTGAGTATTGCTATTGTATCGAACTGCATGAGCCTGGTAACTCTGCAAACGATGGTTTGACCTTATATGAAAAAATTCAATCAAAACTTAAGGCAAAGTATATTGTAAATGAAATGTATAACGAAAATTAGGTACAATCAAAGGCTGACCCGAGAAATATGAACACGTTCACGGGCTTCTAAATATTATTGTTGCCAACTCGATTTTTTTACTGCAGAATTGCACCACGTTTTTGAACATGTGACTTTAGCTAACTGCATTATAGAATACACTGCTTATGCAATAAAACTTGTATTTGCCTTTTTCAACAGAAGACTTTTGCAGTTTGAGTTTGAAACATTCTGCTAAATGCATTTTTGATGCTGATGACGTTCTCGAAAACTGCCTTTTACTGGAAAGGTTAGGCTAGGTTCTCCCAGCTAAAGAAGGGGCTGGAAATTTCACTCGAACCCGAACGTCATGTGAATAGGAACATACCACTGAGTCATTATGTTTTCTGAGCATAATTGTGGAGTTACACAGATCCAGAGGGAACTCAAAAACGCTGTAAAGACACCAAGATATAAGCTACATACTGCAAAACTTCATGTCACAAAGTTCAAAGTACTCGCTTTTCGAGAACTGTGGAAGTTATGAAAGAGTTAATTGCTTTCTTCAAATTTCAAACTCATCAACTCATATTGGTTTATGTGACCACGCATGTAGAGCGGTATGAAGTGTACTCAAATTTTCTGTAGATCTCATCAATATTTTGGAAACTCACCCCCCCCCCCCCCCCTTGAACAAAATCCTGGATCGGTGCCTGAAGGCAATATTTACCTTTTCGAATCGTACATATGTCCAATCCACTGCCACTTTAGTATTAAGTCGATGGTTTCCTGACATGTGCTCTCATGAAGTTCATCATTGGAGTTGCGGTTAGGCCAGAAAATCCTCCAGATGTTTCGCAGACATCTATTCACGAACGATTGCTGCTTTCTTGCGACAGCGGGTGTTACTTTCCAAGTGCTGGACCAATAAAGAAGCATGGACTCAACACTAGAATGGAATTGTCGCAGCTTAGTCTTTAGGCTTATAGAGTTGTTTTTCCATATTTTGGATACTATTCCGAACGCAGCCTTTGCTGTCCCTATTCGGCTGATTAAATCTTTTTCGGTGTCGCCATCAGTACAGACAATACTCGCAAGATATTGGAAACTCTATACCATCTCTACTCGTTGTCCAGAAATATCTATTAAAGTAGATTAGGAAGTTCCAAAATCCTTTTTGTTTTTGCCGATTTGATCTTGAGCCCAACGATTTTAGCTTCTCTCTCCACCCTTGTTGTCATATGATGGAGATCCATGATCCTTTGGAAGAGTAAGCATACGTCGTCCACGATCCAGTGTCCAGTGTCCAGATGTTTGAAGCCGACAAAGCAGCATGCAGCATATATCACTTATTACCAACAGGAACAGTAATAGTGACAGTTTACAACTCTGTTTAACCCCACTTTGGATTTCAAACTCCTCTGACAACATTCGTTTATACAGAACGTGACATTTCGATCCATCACATGTAGCCTTAATAATAGAAATCAATTTATCCGGGATGTCCTTCCTGCACAAAGCAAGCCAGATGAGTTTTCTTCTGACATTGTCAGACGCCTTTTCGAAGTGGATGAACTGCAGTTAAAGTGGTGATCAATATTCAACGCACTGTTTGATCATGATCCCCAAGGTGTTGATATGGTCCACACAGGAAGATCCTTACTAATCCTGCTCCCCATCCATGATGCTGCACAGCTCAAGCTCACAACCTGAGACATGGCAGCCTTCCAGTCATCTAGACCAAACTTTCTGGCATCCGGGATGGCTTGGTTTTTAAACCAGAGCGGAGGTTCAGTCTTCTTTGTTCTCTGGAGCTTGGGGGCTGGGATTCAAAGACTCCCTTGGCTGGATGATTACTGTCCCATCACTCAATCTGGTCGGGCCAATGTAGTAGACGTATTTTTATTTCCTAGACTCCACATCCTGAAATAGCTCATAGAGTTCGCGATTGTATTTTCTCCTCAATTTGTCTTCCTCGCACACAAGACCAAATATTCGTCGAAGAATTTTTTTTCAAAAGAGCTTCGGATAACTCTGCCCTTCCGGTATAAGGGTTTAATAGAGCGTGCACTTCATCTTTCATGCAAGGAGTTTTGAACCCATCTTTAAAGCCAAACCAAAGGAGTACCGGTTTGCTAGGGTAATTCTTCGTCGGATCTTCTCTAAAATGTCGTTCGTGGGATTAATGTTTACTCCGAGCTAGATGTTGCTATAAAAATTGTCCTAGCTGGTTAACAGATCATTCATTGTTTCTTGATAGCATGTATTTGGTTTTATCCTCCTTTACTTCTTGACCAATAAGTTTCTCCTCTTTTCAACTGCCATTGAAAAATCTACAACGCAACGGCTTCTTGGGAGTGGCTGATACCATCGGCTTCTCTAAACTTGGACAGATCTGTTGAAAAAAACTTCATTGTTAACGTTTGCCCTGCGCACTATTTGCTCCAGAACGAGATTGAAAACATATCATGATAATGCATCTCTTTGCCCAAACCCTGTACATGTTTGGAATTGTTCGGAAGAGCTTTTCCCTAATTTCACATTTTTTTCCAGAGAAGTTCAGCCATCGCAATGTGATATAGAGCTCCAGATGATGAATGTTATCATATGCGGCTTTGAAGTCGATGAATATATGGTGAGTCTCAACTGGAAATTCACTAGTCTTTCCCGGGATTTGCCTGAGAGTGAATTTTTAATCTATGGGGAAAGTGATGCAGAATGGCTTACGACGCTCACACAGTACGGTGGAGAGGATCTTTTATGCTACGTTTATCAGAGATATGCCTCGATAGTTCTTGCAGGATTGCCTTTTTTTGTAAATGAGACATAAAGATCTGATAGACCAGTGATCGGGCATGCTACCTACCACCCAAACTTGGTTGATGAGTTGATGTATGCACCCTTTCAACATATTCCCTCCATGCTTGAAAAGCTCCACTGGTAAACCAGCTTTTCACCATATTCCTCACTCTACTTGATGCTAATTTATCAGCTGTGGGACATACTGCTTCAATGCAGCTACTATTCCCAATGCTTCGGTGATTTGGTTATACCTTAGCTGTTTCGAGTACCCTGCGTTCTGGTTTTAAAGCCAGCAGCCAGTTGTTTTGGCTTTTTTTATTTTTCATTTGAAGGTCGAGCTCCAAACCTTGTCGGAACAAGGGAATATGTAAAGATTCAGTGTTGTCCCTCAAAAATTACGCACGTCTACTATGTTAGAAGCCAGCCCATGGTGGTTTATGCTTTCGCAAAAATTAACTTGTGATTTTGATGGGACCTGACATCAAGATTATAGTAGAGACGAAGAAAGTAGGCCACGTAATGATGTCTCTTCGGGTACAGCCCAAATTACTTGATCGATTTTCCCCAAATCTAGTACATTGTCGAATGTACCCAGCGGCAGCGTTTTTTAGTTATTCCCTCGAGACGTGTCCTGAGGCTATCCTTGCTCCTTTTGACTCTTTTTTGTAGAATTTTCTAAAACTTCCATTTTTTTTACAAAAAGTTTTTGGTGTTAAGTTGTCAAATTCGGCATAGTTTTCAAGTTATAAAAGAAAACATTGAGGTAAAACCCAGTCTTTGACATTTATTCTGTAAGAGTTACCGTTTGGAAGATATTCCTTAAAAACCGTTTCGGGGAGCCTTTGACCCCCCGTAAAATTGTTAGCGGTGCTCACATCAATGGAGACTTGTATGTATCAAAATCCAGCTTTCGCCATTTTTTCCGAAGCAAAAAGCTTAAATGGCTGTACTATTGTTTGTTTTCTCATCCCCCCCCCTTGTATGACCAACGAATTGTTGGCATACGAATCGGTGCATGGGGAAAAAAGAAAGAAACCGACTGAACAATAACAAACTTGTGTGTGTTAATAAAAATGCTAGTCGCTGTTGCAATTGATAAACAACGAAACCTGCATTGGGATAGAGCTAACCATGTGGCTTCAGTGGCGCGGTGTGTAGTGCATCGGCCTCTGAATCGCAAGGTTCATGGTTCGCTCCCATATGACGGCAAAGAGTTTTTCAATTAATACGAGCATAACCAGACTAAGCACCACTAAAGGAGTCTGATGATCGAGGTGGCTCTCGTGAAATAGCTATAACTCCAGCCTATAAACTTGGTGGTAACACACACAAGTTGTTGTTGTTCATTCAAAATTATTCAATATAAATTGTTTGTTTTGTTTGTTTGACGTTTAGTCTGTTCCATTCTTATGAACTAAATACAACAGCAGCGCAATAAATTTTTAAAAACTTTTTCACAACAACTTATTATTCTTTTTTCATTACAAGACTTACCATAACCATGTAAACCGAACTGTACCTACAAGTAGACCTTTTCACCTTTGAAATAGAAGAAAAAACTTTTTTTTTCCTTGCAGCTTATGTAGGTACCAACTACCTAAGTGGAAAAACTTTTTCCTTCGACCACAAAAAGGATTTATGTTGTGCAAGCGGTTTAGTGAAAATTATTTCAGATTGTCAGAAATTGTTACAATTTTGTTGATGACTTATGGAATGATGGCGAAGCAAGACTGAATTTCAATGATGGAAAAAGTTTGTTTTTGCTCACAGCACCATCATCCCTTTCAGCGTTATCCATTAGGGGATAGCGAACGTTTTCATAAATTATGAATAAGTTAAAACTCTTTTTTTTTTTCTCTATGAAATTCATGTTTCTATAAAATAAACACAATAATTTATGTGAAAAAAGTACTTTTATCCAATTTATTCAATTTGGACGCTTTAGTGGGTTTTATCTGTGGGCATAATATTATGTAGGAGTAGAGCAGAAAAGTTCAAAGGAATTATTATTTAACACGGTCTGCTAAGAGTTTAGACAGTGTTTTCATGGTTTATAAATATCTTATTGATATTAGGTTGTTGTTCATTTGTATTTACATGGAATATGATCTAAGGGTAGATACATAACAGAGTGGGAATCTTTTGGAATTGAAAAGGATAATAAAGAACTTAATTGTCAACATATTTTTGAGAAAAATTTATATTTTTCTATAAGGATTTTCACCAGAAAAATATTAATTCTTCATCGGTTCATGTCACAGGTGTAATAATTGTACATTTTGTATTTTGTATTCAACACTACGCAATACAAACATTTTTAGCAGGCGTCATCATGATTTGTGAGGAATTATTTTTCAAGATTTCACTTTTTGATTTTCGCCTTTTTAGGGTTCATGATCTGTATATGTATTTTTATTTCTTTCTTTTTTTGTTATTGTATGCATTTTATTTATGTGTTTTTTGTTCTTCATCATTTTTTTGCAAAAACTAAAAAATCTCATAATTCACATTTCACAGAATGTTGACCAAATCAAAATCGAAAATCATTTTTTTTTATTTTCGATCCGAGATTTGTTAGAAGAATTCAAAATAATATCTACTAATACAGTGTTCGCTCGATAATGTAAACTAAGTAAAACAAGGCTAAGTAAGACAAGACATTGAATACAACACAAAATATTTTTTTTAACGCACAATTTCAACATTTATTGGATCTGGAAAAATTCCGAAGTTCACATTATAGAGATTCTCAATATCGGCAATTCACATTATCGAGGGACTACTGTACTTTTGAAAAGAAAATAATTTCCCTCAACGGTTTTTTTTATGTTGTATGGTGGCAGGTACCATAATTTGTTATTAAATTAAATTGAATAAAATATAATAAAATAAAATAAATAATTAAATAAATAAATAAAACAAAATAAAACAAAATAAAATAAATAAATAAAATAAAATAAAATAAAATTAAATTAAATTAAATTAAATTAAATTAAATTAAATTAAATTAAATTAAATTAAATTAAATTAAATTAAATTAAATTAAATTAAATTAAATTAAATTAAATTAAATTAAATTAAATTAAATTAAATTAAATTAAATTAAATTAAATTAAATTAAATTAAATTAAATTAAATTAAATTAAATTAAATTAAATTAAATTAAATTAAATTAAATTAAATCAAATTAAATTAAATTAAATAAAATTAAATTAAATTAAATTAAATTAAATTAAATTAAATTAAATTAAATTAAATTAAATTAAATTAAATTAAATTAAATTAAATTAATTAAATTAAATTAAATTAAATTAAATTAAATTAAATTAAATTAAATTAAATTAAATTAAATTAAATTAAATTAAATTAAATTAAATTAAATTAAATTAAATTAAATTAAATTAAATTAAATTAAATTAAATTAAATTAAATTAAATTAAATTAAATTAAATTAAATTAAATTAAATTAAATTAAATTAAATTAAATTAAATTAAATTAAATTAAATTAAATTAAATTAAATTAAATTAAATTAAATTAAATTAAATTAAATTAAATTAAATTAAATTAAATTAAATTAAATTAAATTAAATTAAATTAAATTAAATTAAATTAAATTAAATTAAATTAAATTCAATTCAATTAAATTCAATTCAATTCAATTCAATTCAATTCAATTCAATTCAATTCAATTCAATTCAATTCAATTCAATTCAATTCAATTCAATTCAATTCAATTCAATTCAATTAAAAAGTTCAGGTGCTACTTTTTCGATCAAACTATTCAAGTTATTTCAAGGCCAGTTCGGCAAACGTAATTCAAATTTGTGACTGTGGTTCAGTAGTTTTAACTCACCGATTTTGGCAAGTTAACTGGTTCAATGGCGGCTTAAGCATGTTATTGACTGTTTTCACATACTTGAAACATGAACCATGGATTAAGGTTGGGGTTCAACCTTAATCCGTCAAAATCAGTGAGCTAAAATTGCTGCACCATGAATCAAATATTTTAACTTAGATTGTACAACTGACCCTTAGCAATTTAAAAGCGAGTTTATGTTTTTGAACATGATATTACAATTTAAATTGAGTCGATAAAAGAGGATTACTCCGAATGGCTTGCGAACTCATTAATCATTAGTTATTATTGTTCTGGAAGGAATGATAACAGATAAAGTAAAGTAGTACATACTTCCTAGTGAACTGAGCAATAGCCAGTGGAAAAAGCGATTTTTGTGGCAACACTTCCAATTGAAAGTATGCAAAAGAATGATGCAATAAAAATAAATGTAAAGAACTCTGAATTGCGGAATTAGAAAGAGAGAATTCTGGTTAGCCAAGAATGAACATCAATGAAGATTGACACTCTGTGTTAAAATTTCAAATGAGTCAGATGTGTGCTTCACTTAGTTAAGTACAAAAGATAGTTATCTTATAAGTTTTGTATAACAAACGAAAGTTATCAAGTCTATATCTTGAGGCGTGCAATAAATACATCTATTCCAAGACTAACAATATTGAATTAGTCGGATTACATTTTTAACATTTCTCACTGTCACTGGTACAGACACGAATGCGTTTTAAATGTTTGAAGTCCAAAACCACAATTTCTCGAACAATGACTAGTAAAATTAAAAAAGGAGAAATCCAAAACCACCGAATCCATTTTTTGTCGTGTCAAAAAAATAACTAAACCTTTATTATTGTTTATTGATTCTTTATAGTTTTTCAAGAAAGTTGGTTCATTTATTTTTTAATATCTTTAAAATAATGTCGTTGAATAATTCGGAATTGAAGCATTTGACTTCAAATTGATAAGGGCATTGAATTTTGACAGCAAAATAAAAATTTAAAAAAAAAATACTTTGAAATTTTTGTTTAGTTTATTTTTTTTTTCTTTTAAAATTTTTAAGTTTGAATAGGGTCCCTCCTCTACTATTTTTTTTTGTTTTGAACTAACCTAAACTCAAGTGAGTTCTGTGAATCGACCATAACAATTCATGTAAGTTCAAATTATTATTATTTTTCCAAATCAGAATGAACAATTATACTGCATTGTATTCATATTTGTAAAAAAAAATTGAAAAGCAAAATGCTGAAAGTAGAATTTTTAAAACCGAAATTTTGACGAAATAGTTTTGATTTCGGCAGACCTACTCGTTTGGCGAGAGAAAATAAAAATACTTCAAGAAGCTTAAAACTTTCGAACCTTTATAAAAACATGCAAGTGAAGTCTAGTTAACACTTCCCATGCGAGAAAAAAATGTCGTCCAAATATTTTCGCATGTAAAAATTTCATGCAAAAAAAATCATTGTGCTCATGGAATTTTATTCAAAACAATGGAAAATCAATTGTTTTGCATGTTAAAAAAAGTGTGCTGTATAAAATATATTTTTTGGGTGGTCGGTTTACACGTAAAAAACAAATGTATTCCCTTCAAGGCATTATTTGCATACAAATGGTCTGTGCTACCAAAAATAATTGGTTTCCATCTTTAGGCCTATGTATATAGTTTATTAACTAAGGGTAAAATAATTGCTCGGTGGCTCAGGCTTAAGCCTTGAATTATATTGAATATGGTACACAAAATAGGTGGACAATTATTTTGAAAATTTTGATTTTTTATTTCGCATGGAAACTGTAAACTATGTTGATAAAAATTAACGAAACGTTCTTTCAATTATAAAAATAACTCGTTAAATAGCTTATAACTCAATGGCAAGAATGCCAATTGATAACTTATAAAAGTTAGAAGTGTGAACAGTGTTTTAAAAAATTATTTTCCAATAAAAAATTAAATTAAAAAAAAGTTTTAAAAAAAAATTTGGCTGGTACCTACAGACTTGGCTTCCATTATTCATTCATATTAAGTTGAATTTATTCTTGTATAGATACATATACAGATAAAGGAACAAAAATGTTCCTATGTGATTAATGTTTTTGTCTCCGCTCTACGGACATAGCGCTTAAAACAAATTCAATACTTCAAATTGTATCGATATTTCCATCCGGAACCAGATATCTAATATTGCCACTATTTGCACAAAAAAAAAAGATATTGACATTCTTATAGAAAGAGGAATGTCTTCACTTAGTCAGGTTATATTTTTGTTTCTATCCTACTTATATAACATTTCTTGTTGCATTTTCTTTAAGAGTTCCAGTTCCAGTTTATTAGTTTTTGAAATATTGACTCCGTTTAACTATAGAACGACAAAAACAGACCTTGCTCCTTCAAAATAGAATCCCATTGCCATTAGAAAGACAATATCTTTTGCAGGAAGCTGCTTCCCATCCGGCATGGAAAGGACGATAGAAAATTGTGTATTATGATAGCGAATAACCTCTGGTAGGTTCCTTTTGATTACATTTCGCTTTACGGTCGGTGGCCGGTTTGAATGAATTGATTTTCTTTTTTTTTTCCTTTTTCACATTGCTTCTCACGCTATTTTGTTTCTTTTCTATCTGGCTTGTGGTTACAATTTTTTTTTTGTACGGCGGCATCTGAGATATATAGTTTATTTCCTGTTAAATATACAAGTTCCTTTATACCGCTATACCACAAGCATGAATCCAAATGAGATTTTATCCTGAGAAACGGATATAATTTAGATTCTACTTTCTGATAGTATTGCGAACTAATTTAAGCGGAAGTGGAAAAGGAACTAGAAAAAAAAAATAAGTGAGCTATTTTTGGTTTATATACAAGAGCTAACCGGATTTAAGTGGCCCGGAGATTCCGTGGAGACTTTGTCAATTAAGTAAAATAGGTAGATTCAATTTTGTGTGCCATTTGAAAACGAAGAAATAAATGGGATTCCTCATTTCATGAAGAACAGTTGGTCATTGAAATCTAAGAAGAAAATTCATTTTTATGAGTTTCATGACAGTGACGCATGTAAGTCAGTAAGATTTAGCTATGGCAAAACAATGGGTTGTTGCTGTAGATTGTAGTGTATGTAGAAGGAAGCTGATTTGTATATAAAACCTCCTTTTTTTTATTTTTTGAATACCTAAAAGTACATCATAATACCAATTAATTGCGAATTCATCATCATCAAGTCACGTAAATCTGATTGGGGCATAGGGTGCCAACAAATCGTTTCCATCCTTAACGGTCTGCAACTTGATATTTTAACTGTGCCCTCGTCTTTCTCTAGGAGTCTAATTCTGCTAGAATTATTGATTTCCATAATGTTCTTTGGTCTTCCAACCCGCTGTGCTACCTAAGGACTTCATTCAAAGGACTACTTTGCGATTTCATCATTTTTTTTGTTTCCTCAGTGCGTGTGACTAATCCCTTGCCATAAACGCTTTTAATATCAACTTCCAGCCGCTTTTGACTTGTCCCGCGCCAAAATTCTCCGTTTGATATAATTTATGGCCAGCAAATTTTTAGAATGTGGCGTAGACACTAGACAGCGATTGACAAAATCCTGCAATGCCATCGATCGATGATAGTCGTGACTTTCTAGGATCCATGTTCTGAAACTATCGCATCGATAAAATTCGTCGAGAAACGTTGACAAATGAAACAAAGCTCGTAAGATCTGTTTCGTTTCTCGGCGAATTTTGTCAACGCGATAGTAGCAGACTATGGGTCCAGGTTTCGCAAGCATATAACAGCACGGATTTGACATTGGATTCGAAGAATCTCAACTTAGTGCGTAAGGATTTCCAAATTTGGGACAGAGAACCGAAGGCTGCGCGAGCTTTATTTATTCTACTTTGTACGTCCAGATCAGTACCACCATTTGCTGAAACAATAGTTCCACGGTGGTTAAATCTTTCAACCACTTCAACTGGCGTATCCTGTTTAAAACTACGCTGATGTGTGGACCGGCCTGTTAGCATTATTTTTGTCCTTCGGCTTTTTAGTTTTAGACCACTCTACTCTCCTTTCACCTTCAGTGCTTGACACGTCCCGTTCAGGCCGCTGATGTTATTTGCCAAGAGACATATATATCATTGGCGTAGTCTAAGTGACTAAACCTTTATAACGGTCTCCATTTAATGCCTTGACTCTCCGCTGGCCACCAAAATATCGTCTATCGCCAGTAGAAAGAGAATTGGCGATAGAATATCCCCCTGTGTCATACCCTGTCCACTTTGAAAGAGTCGGATAGCTGCCCATTGAGTAAAAGAAAACATCTTGCGTTGTTATAGGACTCTCCTATAATGGGAACAATTTTTGGGGAATTCCCCTACCAAGAAGTGATCTGCATATACATTCCTGGTTGACTAGGTAAACTGCTCAAGAACGATACGCAGAGTGTTGATATGGTCTTTACACAACCGCCCACTGCGGAAACTGCCTCTTGAGTGTAAACTCGATTCTAACTTTTTCCGCTCCAGAATGATGGTTTTGGAAAAACGGACAAAACTGTAATACCTCGCCAATTGTTGCAATTCTAAAAGTGACCTTTTTTTGGCAACTTAACAATCACACCTTCCTTCCAGTCGCTTGGATAGATTTCGTTTTCCCACACAGCTTGTAAAAATTAACTGGTGTAGAATTCTAGCCGTTCTGGCGAGGTCAGCTTTCAGAAATTTAGCTGGTAATCCGTCAAGCCCAGATGCCTTGTTGTTTTTGAGAAGAGTTATCGAAAATTGGATTTCCAGTAGCGTAGTGGGTTTGACTGATCCACATCCACTACAGGGTGATTGGTGTTGCCGTCTTGTCACGTCTCACAAAGCGATAGACCATCTTATGTGCTAAGCGATACTCACTTCACAATTCAGCCTTTCGTTGAGCATCTGCTTCTTCATTTAATTACAATGTCAACGATTTGCGATGCGAACCTCGATTTAAGGTATTGAAGGGTTTCCTCCTCTACTTCTTCGTCCCAGCTCATCTTCTTTTTATAAAACCCCTTAGAGATTACGTCCTGTGATAATCCCTACTAAAAGATTCAGGGATCTCTTTTTCTGGCTTATAATAATTTCAGTTTTGTTCTTACTGTAACAAGGCCACAGATTCTTTGTAGTGATACAACTTAGGCCTGGTTCACACGAGATTGTACCGCACGATTTTTTGCAGTATAAATCCGTGCGGATGAGCAGTGGCGTATATATTTTACATAGAGCCTTTCACACGACGTTTGTACGGCAAGAAAACGTACTCAGCTAAGTACGTTTATCGAATACTCAACGGACTTATCAAACAAAACGAATGAATTGCGACGTATCGTCTTCCAGTGGAGTATAGTTTTGTATAGTCTCGTTCACACGGTTTAAGTCCACGTTGGGTATTTGTTCGTTGGCATCGAATGAGCTTCAGTGAAGAGAAAAGCCGATGAACATAAAAAAAATTTATCGACCGATATGGTTGGTTTAAGAAAATTATAACTCCGATGATACTCATTGGATCTTGTAGGTTAAGATCTTAAAATAAAGAAGAGAAATGAGGCAATAAATATGCGTTTTTATTTTTTCAAAATCATAAAAATTTTCATCAACATTTGAATTTAGAATAAAATAAATGGAATTGAATTGGGCTTTATTCACCTTTTTAGTATGAAAATTTTTGCCCCTCCTCAATGATTTTTTTATACAATATAGTCCGTTATGTCAGCTTTCTTTAAAGACATTAACCTTGAAGATCCAATCAGTAGAACGGGAGCTATAATTTTTTAAAGCCATCCATATCAAATTTTAATAAAAAAAATTCCATGTAGATAACGGGATTTTCACGCTGGTGGATGGTCGTGGACAATGGTCCAAGCAGGTAATTTCAATGCAATTGTTTTGATTTTTCGATCAATTTAAAATCAAGATTGTGTCGCTTGTATACCACGTAGGATAATCAATGAGGTATCAAAATAACTGTAATTTTATTTATATGTTATATTTTAAACAACAAGAAAATTCATCAATGCACTAAACAGATATGAGTTCATATGTGAAAGTGCTCAAATAATGCCATTATCTCCGTCCAACGGTATTCTAGGACTCTTATTTTTTTTATTTGTATTTACATCAATATTTTCTATCATCCTTCAAAATTTCAGTTTTCTAGCCCTTTCCCTTAAAAAGATAAAAATAAAATACTTCACAAATTCAAACTTTTCCATTCATTTTCATTATACTGCAGCTATTCGAGTTTTAAACGAATAAATATAAATATCGTGTGAACACCCGATTTTTGTTCGGTAAAAACCGAATGCGATAAAAAACGTGCGGTACAATCTCGTGTGAACCAGGCCTTACGAGTGCGATCCATCTGTCATTGGTAAGTTCCACTATCTTCTTGTCTGTTTAATGGGTCAGGGCGGAATTTGTGCTGGCTTGTGCCGTAAATATTTTTGAAAAGTTCGCAAATTTGCAAATTTAACGAATGAATTTTTCGAGAAATTTCAAAATTTCTTTAAAAAAAAGTTGTGCTGCATTGTGCTCAAAAAATGCTACTAAGAACCAAAAAGAAAAAAACAAAAATTCGTATAATTGCATCTATTATGGCCAAAAATAAATTTTGCGAAGGGCTGTAGTGTGAAGTTAGCACCGCCATTTTCGATTTTCAAAAAAAAAGTTGTGCTGCCTTGTGCCGTAAATTTTCAAAACAAAATCGCAAATTTGCAAATTTTACAAATAAAATAATTGCGAAATTTCGTTATTACTAAAAAGTGAAATTTGAAATAGTTTACAGTGGATTTTCGTTGAAAAATTCATGTAAGTTGAACTGAACTTAATATAAATTGCGTATGACAGGGCCCTCACTATGTCACTGATGAGTTCAAGTGAGTAAGCCGAACGAAACGCCAATTTATAGGACTAAAGGCCATAAAAAGCTATTTTGAATCAATAATTCAACAAGTCCAATCCTTAATGCTAAGTCTTCTACTTGGCTGATTTATTTCAGAAGTATATAGAATTTGTATTATAAAACCTTCTTATATAGAAACTATGCCTGGCCCAGGGCAAAAAAACTTCCAGCTTAATGATTAGGAATTCTAATCTTGTTGGATATAGTTTACAGTGGATTTTCGTTGAAAAATTCATGTAAGTTGAACTGAACTTAATATAAATTGCGTATGACAGGGCCCTCACTATGTCACTGATGAGTTCAAGTGAGTAAGCCGAACGAAACGCCAATTTATAGGACTAAAGGCCATAAAAACCTATTTTGAAATTTGTGCTGTTTTGTGCTCAATTTGTGCAGCCATATTCCAAAGAGATAAAACAAATATCGCATATTTGTAACTTTTAAGGCTAAAAAACTGTTTTGCAACGCGTAAAGTTAGACCCGCCATTTTTGATTATCGAAAAAAAAGTTGTGCTGTATTGTACTTAACTTGTGCTGGCTTGTGCCGTAAATATTTTTGAAAAAATCCCAAATTTTCAAATTTTACGAATGAATTTTTTGAGAAATTTCAAAATTAAACTTGAAAAAAAGTTGTACTGCATTGTGCTCAAAAAATGCTACTAAGAACCAAAAAGAAATAAACAAAAATTCGCATAATTGCATCTATGATGGCCAAAACTAAACTTTACGAAGGGCTGTAGCGCCATTTTCGATTTAAAAAAATAAAAGTTGTGCTGCATTGTGATCAACTTGTGCTGCCTTGTGCCGTAAATATTCAAAAAAAAAATAGCAAATTTGCAAATCTTACAAATAAAATAATTGCGAAATTGTGTTATTAATAAAAAGTGAAATTTGAAACTCCAAAGAAATAAAACAAAAATCGCATATTTGTAACTTTAAGCCTAGTTTAAAGATCCCGTGCGCAAAAAAAAATCTATGCAAATATTCTCGCATGGAAAAAATAATTGAGGTGAAATGCAAAATTAATTGTTTGCATGATTGGTTTACAGCTTCATGCAAAAAAAAAACAATGCTGTCATGGAATGTCATGCAAAACAATGGACCGGCAATTGATTTGCATGCGAAAAAGAGTGTGGTGAATAAAATATTTTTTTTTTTGATGGTCGGTTTATACTTCCGAAAAAAAAAATATATTCACCTCAAGGCATTATTTGCATGCAAATGGTTTTCGCATCCAAAAATAATTATTTTCCATTTTTAGGCCTATAGCTTGTCAATTAAGGGTAAATTAATGACTCAATGGGTGGTTTTGGCCAAAGCAAACGTTATTCGCCTTGAATATTATTCAACTTGGTGCGCAGAATAGGTGGAAAATCATTTTGAAAATTTTGATTTTTTTTTCGCATCGGAACTGTAAACTATGCTTTAACGGCCAAAAAACAGTTTTGCGAAGCGTGAAACTAGCACCGCCATTTGCTATTTAAAAAAAAAGTTGTGCTCAACTTCTGCTGCATTGTGTCGTTAATATTTTCCAATTGAAATTTTTCAAATTTTGAAATTTTGTAAAAATTAAAGTTTTACTGTTTGCCCAATTTGTGCTGCCATTTTCCAAAAAAACTCGCATTTTTATTTTTTTCTTTTTGGTTCTTAGTAGCATTTTTTTTTTTAGCACAATGCAGCACAACTTTTTTTAAAGAAATTTCGCAAAAATTTCATTCGTAAAATTTCCGAATTTTTCGAAAATATTTACGGCACAATACAGTCCAACTTTTTTTTCGAAAATCCAAAATGGCGGTGCTAACTTCACGCACATAATGATTTGTGCATGACTTACGGAGTTCATTTTCCTAAGCGATAGCTGGACTCCAAACAATAATTATATTCAGTAATAAAAACCCTTTAACGCCGCGTTTCCCAAGCTGTGCTCCGCGGAGCACTTAGTGCTCCGTGAAGAATATCCAAGTGCTCCGCGGAAATTTTAGAAAAAAAAAAAAAATCAAATTTCCATTACATTTGTTAATTTTGCGGTTCTAAATTTGTCATTTTGATCGAAGCAATCGATTTTGAAATCTTCGGTGTTGACTTTATACCGCATTCCTTTTGTCATTAAACTGTTAGTTTTTCAATCATGTAAATGCGCCATTATTTCATATTTTTGTTCGTTTTTTTTTCTATTCTCATGCGAAAGAAAAAAAGCAATAGAGATAGTGCCCTCAGAACTATCTGAATTTTTTTAGGTGACACTCTGCGTTAAGGACATTATTATTTAATGCATGTTCGTCGAAAAGGCCAAACAATTAGTTGAAACCGTTCCTTTGTCAAATAACACAATATCACGACATATCGGAGACTTAGCAGAGAATGTGAAAGCTTCTTTACTTTCAAGAATTAAAGTCACGAAATTTGCCCTGCAAGTGGATGAATCAACGGATGTTTCAGGGTTGGCCATTTTAATAGTATTTGTGCGCTATCAATACCCACAGTCCTTTCAAGAAGATCTGACATCCCATGGCTTAACTGCGTGGATGAGCGCACAGACGGAGACGGTGCCAAGGCCTTGGCTGGAAAAATGTCCGGTGCCGTCTCAAGAATAAAACAAAATGCCAAAGAATACAGCAGCAGTCATTGCGTCCTACCACCATCATGCCCTTGCAATGGAAAAACTGCCACTCTCTCTCAAAGAGATCTTGGACAGAAGTGTGAAAATAATTAACTTTATTAAATCACGACCTAAGAATACAAGGTTATTTAAAGTATTGTGCGTCGACATGGGTAGCGTGTGCATACCATTACTTCCTCACGCAGAAGTAAGATGGCTTTCTCGCAGCAAAACACTGACGCGGCTCCTCGAATTGAGGACTGAAGTCAGAACCTTCCAAATTGAAGATAATTTTGTTTTGGGCGAAAGGCTGTGTAATGAGCGTTGGCTATTGAAATTGGCGTATCTATTCAATATTTTTAAAAAGCTAAATGATTTAAATTTATCACTTCAGGGAAAGCTAATAACTGTTTTCGATGCTAGTGACAAAATAGAAGCATTTAAAAAGAAAATCCAGTTTTGGGCTAAATCAATGAAAAATTGAAAAAGGAAATAGATTTGGACATTCCCGAAGATATTTTAAATGAATGAGGTTTGCTCGATAGCTTCCATTTCTATTATCCCGAAGAATACCACTCAAATATTAAGGAAACTCTGCCACGTTGGAGCCAGATTCTCTGACATCGTTGCCTATTTGAGTGCTTAAATGATTTGACATCAGATTCTTCGATAAAGGATCATTTTGAAAAAAAAGAAGTCCTAGTCTGAAATCCTGTGTATGTTGGAGGACGAATTCAAAATTTAGTCAAACAAAGCCAAGGTAGTTCTTCTGCCGTTTGCAACAACATACATGTGCGAATCAGGATTTTCCGCATTCGTTGGAACCAAAACAAAATATAGATCCCGTCTCGATGAAGAGCCAGATCTTCGGTTGCAGCTGTCCCAAATTCAACCAGATATACCAGCTTTAATGTAAAACAAAACAGGGACATTAGTTCTCACTAAAAGAAGCTTTTGGAGCTATTTATTTAAATACCATATGTACCTTTACCTAGACCTACCTATATAAATATATACCTAACATTATTACATATATTACTAAACCATATTTTTTTAGTTCACTTTGTTATTATTTTTCGTTGAAGTAACTTCTTTCTTGAATTAAATAAAATGTTAACTAAAATTGAAAAACAGTTATTGCTTTTTTTATACTTGAACATTTATATCTAAAGCCTAGTTTATACTTCAAAGCGAAGTGAAATCAAATTTGAAATGAAACATCAGTGATTAATGAACCAAAAGGTTTTCAAAAAATAGTTTTCGTCATAATATTTGGTTACGAAAAGCCCATTGAGTTGCATTTGTTTCGAGACAAATTTGTTCCTCCTTGTCGCCAAAATAATTGCATTTAGTTTTTGACAGTTTTTCACGCCTAGGAAAAAATAATTTTTTTCTATGAAAACTACACTTCGCAACCAGGCTTGACTGCGAAAAAAGAATACGCGGAACAAAGGCTCCTCGAAAAATGTTTTCCCTGAAAAGTGCTTCGCGACTTAAAAAGATTGGGAACCGCTGCTTTAACGTTAAACGTATGTATAGGTACTATACCTTCATATATCATATCCCACATTTTCTGGTATACAGCTTACTATTGAAGTTATTTATGATTGCTGTCATATCCAAATGTCACAACCAAGCGTCATTCTATAATTTGATCTCTTATTGTTCAGTTATTTATTTAACCACACATTTTTACCTCTTGAATTTTCATTTATGGCCACAGGGGTTAAATACGAAATAACAGAAAATATAAATTTCAATTTTAAATTCAATTAAGCTGAACGTATATGAAACTATGTTGCAATTCTTTTTGAATAATAATAATTTACCAGCGCAGAAATTAATTTCTGCGGCCATTGCCATATTTGTTAGTGTTATTTCCCATAATAACCCAGTATGCATGCAGCTTGAATAGCATTTCATACATACATATATGTATGTATGTTACAGTTTCACTGTCAAGTGCAACCTACATAATTTGGGTATTTTCTCGTTTTACATATTTTCATTGGTAACGAATATTCAATTCATTAAAAAGCCCTGGTTACCTACATATATACATTTATGTAATCTTTTATATCACACTATAAAGTTAGAGAAAAGTCCTTGAAATATATCTCGTACCTCATTGAAAACTCAACAGAACTTTCTCCACTCAACCAAAATTATTCCTATCCTTACTAAATTAGATATAGGGTTGCCAGATTATGCTTTTTACTGCCTATTTTAATGGTAAAACCTTTTATCAGTCACTGCTAGAAAATAGCTTTAACTGCTTACAAAAGTTTGCTCAACAAAAAAATTAAAACTTTCACAAACTTTAGTAGTCTATACATTTCTTCACATTTTTGGGTAATTTACTTGTTGCATTACAAAGAGCTCGATCCCGTGGGCTTTGAAAGTGAAGTTGTATGAAATCAACGTTTAAAAGGTGTGTTATTCACTGGCACAGGCACGATTTAATCAATGGAGACAGTTTATGGAACTACGCTCTCACTCTCATAAATAAGCTTACTTTTTCTTACAATTTTCAATAATAAATGAATGGCAACCCGGATGGCATTACCTATCAGGTGTCTATTTGGCTTTCAGCCAGAATTCACTTTTTTTCCCGCATTTACAAAGATCCAGATATAAAGTAAATGTATTGGTAGGTATAAATGGGATTCATTTCCGCAATGAATTGAGCGATAGCAATGGCTAAAGTGTGCAAATTCAATAGAACTATCTTCTCAATACAAACATTTGTTTTTCCATAACCACAATGTCATTGAAACTTCAGGTGAATACCTACTATAGGTACTTACTCATTCAATTTTAATTGGCCAATAAAGTTGTTGAAAGTTCTTCTTCCCTGATGATGATGCCATTGTTCCTTTCTTTACCATCACCTTTTTGATGATTGGTATAATTAAATCCTTACGTTGAATAATCACCTAGAAAAGTACCTTTTGTATAATATCTATGTATGAATGTATGTATGTGTGTGTTTCTTCTATTTTCATCCTCTTATTGATATCAATCGCCTTAACAAAAGCTTCTTTACTCTCAAGTCTATTTAGATAGTTTTCACGAAACTGTTCAAATAGCCATCATCATTGTTTGAAGGGGAATTGAAGAAGATTCGATTTATTGATAAGACATCAGCAGAGCTGTCATCGAAGGATAATATTAATGAATCACTTTTCTGTTTATCTTTCAATTAACTTTTTTACAAGATTTGTAGAAAAAGTTTATTCAGGACATTTATTTCCTTGTTTTTTAGACATGTTAATCAATTTAAGGACTATGGTTGATTTCTACATCAAAAATGTGAAGATACAAATGCTCTGTAATAATTAAATTTCAGCTATTTCCACGAAAAAGAGACCCAGTTTCTGAAGAAAATTTGCATTTTTATGTTGCTAAAGGCATATAGTTTTGTTTAAAATGGAATACATATTTTGTAAATCACTAAAAATCATTAATTGAGGTCAGTCAAAATGTTGCATTCATTCGACTTCATGTTCTGCAATCACCATTGATTTGACATTGAAATGATTGCAATCAATTGAATCAATCTTTGAGAAACTCATGCATTCTTTGCCTTCTTTTTGCATTCTTTTCAATAATTTGCATTCACTAGGGTTTTTTTTTTGTATTACTTTTATTTTTTTTTTGTAAATTCTTGGTTTAGTAAACAAAAACCAAAAAAAAAATTTTGCGAATACATTTTTTCGAAGCAAAGATAAGCTTAGGGCTGACCCCGATACCAGAAAATTGTGATGCCTTTTTATCGAGGCTGAGGTAAGCTCGTCTAAGTCCAGGGTATTTCCAAAGAAATCCAATAAAACTCGGGTTAAGAAGAAAATAACTCTATTTTTAATAAGAGGGGTTTTACAATCATACAATTTTGGCTTTAACTTAAGATAAATAACACGGTATTTCATATAAATCTAGGCTTGGTTTTGGTGAGCTACAGGAGTAGACTCCGCCCACAGAATTCACTTATAAGAAGTGAACCAGGGCTTATCTGAGGGAGAACAACTTTATTTGGCCCAGAGCCAACTTAGAAGGAGCAGGCTGGGGGAACAACGGTAAGAATTTAATTTCAGCCCAAGTCTAATCCAAGGGAGAACAATGGGAGATTAACCTCGGATGCCAAAATGGTTCTCTTTAAATAATATATGGAGGTACCAGTAAGTAAAGTAATCTGAGCTTATCAAAGTTGCTACAAACGATGAACCTCTGGAACCTAACTGCTCTTATAATTCCAAATTATTAAATAATGAAGAATTTGTATGAGGTAATTAGCTTCTACTTTTCCTGGAACTCGTACGAACTTAGGAGGACGAATGCAAACATCGTACGCTGGTTGCTGATCATTCGGTGTGTGATTGCAGGTGAATGTTGATATATGGGAATAGGCAGATATTTGAGTGCGACCAGGGCGTATTTCTTGCTGATGTACCAGAGCGTTTTATCCTGCTGTTTTGAGTGCAACCAGAGGTGCAATGGCGAATCTACCCTAGGGCCATAAGGGCCATGGCCGGGGCAGCAAACTGCTTGGGGCGGCATGCACTCAGCCCTGGGTGCGAATTGTATGAGTCCTTTACAAATACGTATTGGAAAAGTAAACCTCTAGCGGCGTGGCTCAAAGCGGAATATCATAAAAACGGTACAAATGTACGAACATTCATCATACTAATACATTGACCTTCATTTGGAATTATTGGTTTTTGAGATATCGAAATAGAAATGCAACATAGGACAAACATAAAATTGCGATGAGCCGCCTATAAATATAAATATGGAAAGCTAAAATTTAAGGAAGATAAATATTTTGAGACCAATCATAAATCCCATGTTGAAATGTATGAGTTCAGCAGAGCTGATGGCTAAAAACGTATGACGGATTAGGATTCAGCGTCAAAAATTAAATCTGTAGGTACTGTTATTGAATCCGACAAAAAGTGGCCTCCAAAATAAAGGACGTTAGTTAAGCCATCTCCTAAATTCCTTGATTCGGATGGCACAAAATCAAGCAAAAATGAAAATATTAAAATTATATTTGTTATTTGTATGACTTTTTTTCATTTTGAAGTGATTCTAGCTTTTTTCGTTAATTAATCGAAATTTTTAAATACGCCACTGCTAGAGCGTAGTACCTGCTGATGTACCAGACCGTTTATAGTCAGCTACTTTTAAAGACGCTTAAGCCTTAATAACCCAACCAAACGTCAGAATAATAGGACCACTTTTAAAGGCCCAACCATCAGAAGCAAAACGATGTAACCGCTACGCTACAAGACAGTAAGACCAGAATCCAGCAACGCAAGTCAATCGTTCCAGTACCAGAACTAATCCAAGTACCAGCGAACCATAGTACCAGAATATTGTAATAAGGTTTAAGACCTTTTTTCTCTGAAGTTTCGTGTTTTCCTCAGGACGACCCTGGCAAAACCGGCGAGCATAACCTCGGCTGGAAAGCAAAAAGCACATCACAGTGCATATTCAAAAAGCCATTTTAGTTAAAAACTACCAGAGATACGGATGATACTCGCTTCATTTATAGTATCAAATCTGAAAAGCATTTTTCTACAACTTTAAAAAAAAGAGTATGGTGAAATGTACATATACTTTAACTGGAGTATAGACGATAATGAAACTATTTTTTGTATTTATATTTTGGTAGCTTTCTTTTTGACCATATTTTTGTTGAGATTCTTTGTTGCCTGTTATGTTTCGATCTCTTGACATTTCTCGTTTTTGTAGTCTGTTCTTCTGAATGGCAACCCTTTTCATTGTGCTTGGTTGTTACTTAGTTTTTATTTAACGGAATAAATTTTGTGGTCCGAGGTATTGCTACCATTTGTATAAAGATAATTGGTAGAAAGTAACATTTTTGCACAAAATAATTTAATTAAAGTTCAAAAGGATTTAATTGCCACGGTACTGAAATTTAGATAGTTTATGTAACCTAACATCTCTATGCTTATGAGAAAAATAATTTCCAGGAAAATTTCAATTTATGCAGTTAAAGGAGTACAAAATTCTGTTTATCAACCAAAAACATGCTTTACAAATACTATCACGGTACTGACAAATAAATTTGTGACACGTTTTCTTCAATAGAAAACATATCACTCTAAAAATAAAACAACGTACAAAAAGTTAAATGACTGTAGTTAACTATACATTAATAGTGTCTCTTTCAAAAAACCACCATACAAACGTCTTAAAACTAAAACAAAATCGTGGTTTAGCAGGAAATCTTTTGAATTAAAAAATAAAACTGATTCCAGCAATAACTATTTTGACTACATTTTGGCAGCATTTCTATGCAATGAAGTATTTCATTAGAAACAAGTAGATTCAATTGGAAAAACAAAGAAATGAAATGCCACGGTACTGACATTTTTACAAAAAGTCTGAACAAAATTTATTATAATGGTATCAAAATGAGGTTCCAAAAAGACATACAAAAGTTAAATTCATAATAATAGGTTCGAAAATAAAAATTGTATTTCAAAAACGGGAAAAAAGTATTTTGACAAAATTAAAAAGGCTTGTAAATACGGGTTTACTTTTTAGTGCAGGCAGTGAGGATTGGGTTTTAGTATGTTTTTGGATGCTGAGTTCAAATCCGTCATCCGTTTTTGGCTATCTAAGAAATGCCCGTTAAAATATGATTAAAATACTTTTTCCGACTATTGTAACGGGTGATTTTTTAAGAGGTTTAGAACTTTAAAAAAAAAAAAAACACAAAAAATTCGAAAAAATGAATGAAATATTTATTTGAATCGATAGTTTGAACCTTGCAATTTAATGTTTAAAGATAATTTCATGCAAATGTTGACCGCGGCTGCGTCTCAGGTAGCCCATCCGCTGAGTCCAATTTTGGCATACTCTTTCACACATATCGGCCGGTATCTCACGAATGAATGCATGGATGTTGGCTTCCAGTGCGTCAATCGAAGCGGGCTTGTCCCTATAGACATAAGCCTTGACATACCCCCACAAAAAATAATCTAATGGTGTCAAATCGCACGATCTAGGCGGCCAATTGACCGGCCCGAAACGTGAAATTAACTGTTCACCAAACTCGCCTCGCAATTGCGCCATTGTTTCGCGTGCTGTGTGGCATGTGGCACCGTCTTGTTGAAACCACATATCATGCAAGTCAAGAACTTCCATTTCGGGCAAAAAAAGTTTGTTATCATCGCTCGGTAGCGTTCACCATTGACAGTAACGCTGCGATTCGCATCATCTTTGAAGAAATATGGCCCAATAATGCCGCCGGCCCATAAACCGCACCAAACAGTGGCTTTTTCGGGATGCATTGGTAGCTGTTGCAATGCTTCTGGCTGATCTTCACTCCAAATGCGGCAGTTATGCTTATTTACGTACCCATTCAACCAAAAATGAATGCCGACCATAAAATGGAAGCAGCGCGCGATGAACATTTCGAACCGAGCACGAATTTTGATAGTAAAATTCAATAATTTGCAAGCGTTGTTCATTTGTAAGACGATCCATGGTTAAATTGCAAACCAAACTGAAGCTGTTTGACAGTGACACAAGGTACTAAACACACGTCAGCTGTCAAAACCAGTGTTGCCAAAACCAAACCAGCTAAAAAATCACCCGTTACATATCAAAAAAAGCACCGGACACAAAGAATCACAGTTGGCTCG
Organism: Dasysyrphus tricinctus; assembly: GCA_963921185.1. Lineage (NCBI taxonomy): Eukaryota > Metazoa > Arthropoda > Insecta > Diptera > Syrphidae > Dasysyrphus > Dasysyrphus tricinctus. The sequence goes on from OY992530.1 coordinate 125,359,518, forward strand.
GAATCACCCATGTAGCAATTCAAACTTCAAAATGTCATATCATTTTTCTTAGTTTTTGCCCAAAAGCCTTTTTTGTTTGCTAGTACATGACAAATTTAACTTTCCTTGCATCTACACCTAGTACCAAATCTTATATAAATCGGCCGAGCAGTTCAGTCTGTAGTTCTGGAAGCCAAATCGTCACCTAATTCCACTTCCACATGGCTGCGAAATAGACAGTAGCGCAATGTGTACTAGCAGAGCAGGGGCACCTGATCTATTCATTTAACTCCCCATTTGATGTTATTGAAACCGATCCGATTTGTGGAATCGAAATTTTCCTCCGTTTTAGTCTTATCATAGTTCAACTATTATTGAAGCCTCAAGAGGATTTTTACGAGCTTTATAGTTTTTTTTTTATCGATGATTTAAAAAGCTATAACCTTTTTTTCTGTCTTACAACAAAACACTAGTCACATAAAATCACAATGAAAATTGTAAAACATGTGAATAATCTGCCAAAGCATCATCGCTACGATTACGATGCCTTGTTTATTAGTCTGCATCTTAATCGAGCTTTTAATAGCTTAATAATGATAACATTATATGTATTTTCTTAAGAACTATGTACATACAGTAGGTGGCCACACAATTATGACCGATGAAAATTTTCACTAATTATTTATTTTAACCCCTTAAAATGTAACATATCTATGTTTTTTTATAAATTTAATTTCATGGTTTTCTTTAAAAAGATCTTCATTTTTAGTATATTTACCATTGCATCATAATTTTTTATCTCGTGTGTCCTCAACTGGCTTTTATTACTGCTACTATTCTTCAAGGTATACTGATAACAGAATTCTTAATATTTTTTTTTATTTTTGTGTCATTATATCACATATCCTCAATGTTTTTCAAAAAATCATTAACTGTATTATTTTGGTGGTCATGTGCACTACTTTTTTATAAGCTCCTACATTTTCCAATTGGTTTAAGGTCGGAATAATTTCCATCCCAAGGCAGCACGTAACGTTAAAGTAATGAAAGCTTCCTCGTGGCCTATCACAAGGAACACTATCCTGCATGAAACAGTATTTGGCCTTTGGAAGCCTTAGACTACCCAAGTAAGGTGTTAAAACAAACCTTAATGCATTTATTTATTGCTTGGATCACATTTTTCCTTCTACAAAATAATTAGGACAAGGACCTTCTTCCGTAAGGAGCTCCAAATCATAACACTCGGTGGATGTTATACCTTCGGAGCCACGAAACAATCTCAATATCGTTCATCCTTTCTACGGCGGACAATTTTTTTGTTGACGGTTACTACCTCAAGCCGACACTCGTCGCTAAATATAACTTTCAAATTAAAATAATTTATAACAAAGAGTCCACTTGAGATAAAAAAAAGAAAAAAAATAGTCACGACTCAATTTAACGGACGCAACTGGCCCCAATATTAGCCAGACATGACCCTTTGCAATATAGGCCACTGTAAAGGTTTGACAAGCATGGCTTTTGTCAGCTTTGGCTTTTTAGCAGTGTGCCTACAAAAAAGTAAATTTTCATCTAAACGTGGTTTCACTGTTCTGGCTGATACAGTAATACCAGAAGTTTGAATTTTTTGGTAATAATTTTTGTTGGTGCACTTCGATGCCTTAAATAAAGATTGACTTTTTTTCTATCTTTTCGTACTGTAATTTTGTTTTTATGGATTTTTTTGTGAGCTTACTCACACTTAAATCATCGAAATTACTGAGTTTTTTTTTAATTTTAAGCAATATTCACCACTTAAGCCTTGGATATTCCCACTTTTTGGGCTTTTGTTAATAGAAGCAATCGCACTCTTTAAGCAAAGTGGCACCCTGAATCTTTGGGTGTGGCAGGTCACATTTTTGTTGCCAATTGTGATGTCAAAAATGTTAAGTTACTCAAATTTAAAAGCCACTAAGGAAAAAAAGAAAAAAACTCACTGTTACCCAAGAAGAACTTAAATTGCAAAATTAACCAATTTTAACCACATAAACTATACTTCGTTTATAAAATGGAACTAAATTTGCCGGCTAACGCATATTAAATTTTTACAGTTCTTTACTGTTTCAGGAATAAATATTTTTCCTACAGCTGCAACGTCGAAAACAAGACGACGAAATACACTTAACAATACAGGATTTTGTGGCGAACACGTCAAAATTAATATTATATATAAAAAGTATTATAACGATATATTAAGAGAGGGCAAAGTCAAGAATTAATGAAAATATTTATCGGTCATAATTGAGTGGCCACCTACTGTACATAACAATACTCATATCTACGAAAATACGTTTTGTTTACGAGTAAATCTTATCTACTAGAAAATGCTAAATCCAAGCAAACTCAAAGCTAGCAAAATTCTTAAGAAAGAATAATAATAATAAAGTTCTTATCAATTCCCTCCCGCCTTATCTGGGATGAGGTAAGGAAAGGAGGCTTGTGTTTATTTTTAATTTCCATCACAGAAGCATCGTCGCGTGTTTAATACGAAATAATAATAATAATTGTTCTTCTACTAACTCATCAAAGATTATTTTCTAAGAAATTAACAACGAGTCATTAAGTTTTATGAATCTTCAAGGCCATTTCATAAATATTATTGAATTTTGTATTTTAGACAAAAAGAGCAAGTTCGTTATTTGTTGTTTTTATATCAGACAGATACATTTAAGCAATTTTGATTTTATACCTCGTACCTGTGATATTCCAAGAACCTTATTACAACTAAACTGAGATTTGGGTTGTTGGGTAACATTGCAAATTACAGGATTAAGAATTGTATACATTTTTTTTTTGTGAAAATAGTGTCATTTAATTAAGGTTATAACGAATTCGATGGTAATGGAAAATTTTTTCGTTATATCCGGTGTTTCGTTATAACCGATTTTCCATTTTTTGTTCTTTACTAAAATGTAGATAGACTTTTTTATTTTAGTAAAACTTTAACGAATCACCAGCTTTGAACCTTAAAATAATGCAAGACTTTTCTTCAATTGTAAAAACTCTACGTTTTGAACTCATTTTCAAAAAAAAACAACACTTTTAACCTTTCTTGATACAAAAATTACTATTCCAGTTCCAATGGGAGTTTCACGTATAAAAAGAGCAGCAAAAGGGAAATCTCTATAATTTATTATTTAACATGCACTTAATTTGCAATGCATTCCCCGGTAGGACGTCAGCAAAACGTCTCAATCCTTCACGGTCTGCGGCAAGGTACTATACTGCCGTGTAAAGAAGAAAAAAAGGTAAGTGTATTTTTGACATTTCGAGATAAACGCGTTTTTCTGTTTTATCTCCATCTTTTTTGTTTTGATGTTGAGTGTTTTTCTGTCGTATTTACAAGTGAATAATTTTTTTTTGCCTTGATTATTTATCAGATGTACTAATTCTTGTATGGTAGTCACTTTTTTTCTCTTAAATTGAGTGCTAAAACCTCAATTTTTCCTTAAAAACCATGGTTCTTTGAACGAACGTCATTTTTCTTAAGCGTTTTAAGCCATTACAAAAGCAAATAAGGGCTTTTATTTTTAAAGAATAAAATAGCAGACATATCAAAGATGTTAAAACTGGCCCTAACTCAAAACAGCCAAAATGTCAGTTACGTTTTTTCTTCTTAACACGGCAGTATAGCTGTGGCCACGTCTTTCTCTGGGATTTTGCTTCCGCTTAGACAGTTTAATTCCATGTTGTTCTTGGTCTTGGTCCGCCGTGCACCCTGAGGATTCCATTCAAAGGACTACTTTGCAATTTCATCGTTTGGTTTCCTTAGTGTGTGATCAATCCCTTGCCATTGACGCTTTCTTATGTCAACATCCAGCTTCTATTGTCTTGTCGTGCGCCACAATTCGTCGTTTTATATAATTTGTGGCGTAGACAGCTATTGCTATAAGACTCTGCAAATTCCTCGAGATGGTAGTCGTGACTTTCCACGTTTCGTAAGCATATAATAGCACGAATGATGACATTGGTTTCAAAGAATTTCAACTTAGTGCTAAGGAAATTCGACCGGATTTACAAATTTGGGACAGAGAACCGAAGGCTGCGTGAGCTTTATTTATTCTACTTTGAATGTTCACATTAGTACCACCATTTTCTGAAAGAATACTTCCAAGGTATTTGAATTGTTCAACCTCTTCAACTGGCGTCTTCTGCTGCTTTGTTGTTTTTGATGAGATTTGTTGATGTTTGAATCTCCGATACAGAAAGAGGTTTGTTGTCAATACCCCTATAGGACCTGCGCATCTTTTTAAGGTGGGGCACTTCAGCACTCTGCTCAACGGAATCCTCATTTAGTAGGGCACACAAATGATCCTTCTATCTGCTTGGGTACAGCTTTGGAGAAAGCCTCCATTTTTATACTACCCCACATCTCATCAATTATTTAATGTAGAATTCCGTTTAATAACGAAGCTCTGTCGTTAAGGTTGGTGAAATAGTTACAACACAAGTTGGGATCACTTAAGGCATTCGTATTGAACTTCGAACTCCTTGCTGCATCCTGGTGATTGTCGCTGCGGGCGGTTTGTAGTTTGAGACTCATTAGAACCAAATGGTTCTTCTATGTCGGCATTTCTAATACTTCAAACATCGCACATTGACTTCCTCCATCGCTGCTGAATCATGATATGGTGAATTTGGTTTTCAGTTTGACCATCCGGATGTACCCAGGTGATTTTGTTGCAAGTCTTATGTTTTAACACAGTCCCATCCAGTACAAAACGATTAGCGCTATAAAAATTGACCAGCAAATCGCCGTGACCCCAAGCCATTTTTTCACATCACGCGTCCCAGACCGTAATTGTCTGATCCGACTTGGACATTTAAGTCTCCCATGATGATTATGATATCGGCGCTTGGAACACTCCTCTAAACCGAGTTAAGATGAGTGTAGAACACGATTTTTTCTTCCTCGGTCGCCTGATTTGTGGGGGCGTAGTACTGAGTTATTGCCACGCACGTTACCAATTTTTGAACGGAACCCTGCTGCCATTGTTTTTGCAGAAATGGGCGCCCAGGAAATTAGACTACACCTTGCTTCTTCATTCAACATAATTTCGACACCGCATTCAGTCTTTGGCCATCCTCTCTTTCAACCTCCCCAGAATACAGCAATCTCGTTTGCCCGGTGTCAGATATATACTCGGCTCTTCCGGTCCTCTAAGTATCGCTGATGCCTAAGATACTGATCTTAAGGTGAAGCATTTCATGCTCAATCTGCTCGTATCAACCTTCATCACTGTACAAGGATCGAACGTTCAATGCTGCGATTTTTGTACGAATAAGGTAGCCAAAAGTATCATTTGCTCTTCTTGAAAGACTTCCTCTATTTGTTGACGATTCATTTATTATTCTGGTGAACGTCTTGATTGACGATTGGTACACGAAAGATGCCGTACCCCCAAGTCCAATTTGCGGTTCACAGTAGCCGAAGCTGCAAAAGGATTCTCCATAAAATGGTTACCTCTTGGGGTTTAATTTCCAGTTGTTGTCATATTTCATGTATACGCATCTCCCTCCATCACGGTGTTTGGTCATACATAAGCTTATATCGTCGGCTTAGAGTGTAAACCTACTAACTCCATAAATGGAAATTTTACAGGAGAAAGAAAAAACTTCGCAAAAACTTTTATCGTTGCTAGAAAATAAAATCCAAAACATGGATTGTGTGTTAGTTGGTACTCTTCCTTTCTAAACATAAAACAACTCAAGCAGGATCTTAGTTTTGTACTTATTTGCATCTTTGTAAGTTAGCCGGTTTTCTTTTTTTGGTAATGTAAAAAAATAATGGACTTAGCCGTTTTTCCAGAACAATCAAAAATAGAGTAGGATTTTTGCTAATCGATAGCTTTATTGAGTATAAATAATGTTAAAATAAAATATATAGCATTCGAAAATTAAATTAACCAAATCGCAAATAGGTTTAACCCAGTGGCGTAGCTAGGGGGGGGGGGGGCGAAGGGGGCAGCTGCCCCGGGCACCAAGAGTTAGGGACGGCAAAATTAACTTCGTTGTGCGTTGGAAGTTGTAAGCCAATTAGGTAAACAAATTTTTTAATTGGAAATTTAACTAAATCTATATTAGAAAATAAATTTTTTTCTGTAAGTAATCTTTTGTAGCTTATATTTTGTATATGTTAATTTCAGTTCAGAGCTCAGAGGGGTTGACACTTCTCAGAAATCAGAAATTTTTTCGCGGTAGACATGTAAAAAAAATGCTGTAACCTGAATATTTTTGCAGAAGATTTGTTGTTTCGTTTTTTTTTCAAGAAAAAATATAATTATTTTTAACAAAATTGATAAATGAATAAAAAAAAAATAAACCTACCGTAGCTTTTTTTCAAAACATAAAAAAATAAAACGAAAAAACTATTAGTTCATAGGAACGGCTTAATGTTAGTCAAAATTTTGTCTCCTACTTTAAGTATGAAGGTACCCATAACTTAACTAAATAGCTTAAAAAATAGTTTGATAAAATTTTGTTTGATTATGGTTAGACCGAAGGGGCTGCAAATTATTGTTTTGCCCCAGGCGGCAAATATCCTAGCTACGCCACTGGTTTAACCTACACACAAATAAGTTTCACCCAAGTGCAAATAGATTTAACCCAAACGCAAATAAAGGGTCCGCCAAATAACCTTTTTTTTTTGAAAATGCTACTACTACATGGAGTGTAGCTTCGGCTGTGTGGCACGTAGCGCCGTCCTGTTGAAACCAAATGTTGTCAATATCCTTCTCTTCAATTTTTGTGAACAAAAATTCGTTCAACATTGTCCGATAACGATCGCCATTGACTGTAACGGCCACTCGAAGAAAAATGGCCCAATTATGCCTCTGGACCAAAATCCGCACCAAACAATGACTCGTTTTGGGTGTATCGGCTTTTCAATGCATGCGTGCGGGTTTTTTGTGCCCCAAATGCGAAAATTTTGCTTGTTTACATACCCGCCAAGATCAAAATGAGCTTCATCTGAAAAGATGATTTTTTTGGCAAAATCGGCATCTTCTCTAAGTCGATCGCAGGCTGACTTAGCGAAGCAGCCATTTGAATGAAATTATTTTTCATTATTAACCGGAAAGATTGTACTTTCAAATAAAAAAAGAAATTTGAGAAAATATTCAGTAGTTTTTTGTATAGCATTTTCAAAAAAAAAAAGTTATTTGGCGGACCCTTTAGAACTAACCCCATTCGATTTAAGCAAAACGCAAATATAGTTAAACTATACGCAAATAATTTAAACAATTTACAAATAATTTTAACCAAAAAGTAAATTGAATTATTCTAACCTTGAATTATTGATCCAGTTGTACTTTTTGGGTCTAATGGATTTTGGAATTATCCATAATTGTTAAAAAGCTATTATTAGGGGATTGGCCTTTTATTTGTTCGGAAAGTTCTTGGAAAAACGCGCAGAGCTAGTGGAATTTACAATACTGTTAAGCCTTCCATTTCTTCACCACACAGCTGGAACAATAAGTTGAGTCTGGGTTAAACCAATTTGCGTCTTACTTAAAATGATTTGTTAATAGTTTAAATTATTTGCGTATAGTTTTGTTTAAATCGAATTGCGATTGGGTTAGTTCTATTTGCGTTTGGGTTTTGGGTTAAATCTATTTGCGCTTGGGTGAAACTTATTTGAGTTTAGGTTAAACCTATTTGCGATTTTGTTAATTTAGTTTACGAATGCTATATATAGGGGTTCATTTCAAAAGGTAGTGTTTTCGCTAACACAAAGGTTCATTGGTAGTGTCTACCTTGAGATTTAATAAACACAATGTTAATGTACATTTCGAAACAAAGTATGTGGGTACTAACGGAGGTACTATTTTTGTACTTTTTTTAAATTATTTTATAGAATACCTATCATGATAATAAACTGTATTATTTCTTAAAAATCAGGTTCCCCCCTCTCTGTCCTGTTATTCGAATTTTATATGGTATTTTTAATTGTTATGGAGTTAGCAGGTGAATTTGGATGTTATGGACTTAGCTGTTTTACTCATCAAGCGTTTTGGCGAGCTAAGAAGCCGAATTTAACAAAAATAATTATGTCAGACGATGCGTCTTCGTTCGATCTTTCAAACTGCATACTTATCTCAAATTTGACAAAAATTGGATTTAGCAAGTTTACACTCTAAGCCGACGATATATGATAGGCACACCCACCCTTTGTATGGTCAAACACATAACTGATCGAGGCCGAGGGAAAACAGACGACTTTTGTAGCGTGAGTTACAGACGCTACTTGCTGCTGCCGTTGGCCTTTCAAAAAAAGGCTCCTTCGCTACCAGACTATCATGCCGTTGACCGTAACCTGCAGTTCATCCGCCTTTTCGGGGCTTTGAACCATCCCAAGGACAAGTTTGTGCCCTGACCAGCATTGCTGGTTTGTCTTATTATCCCGGCATCCATTCAGTCCCCCGGCACGTTAGCGTTACCCACTCTCTACCACGGGGAGGTGTGCGTATGGATTTTCCTTTCATTGCGCCTAGGGCCGTAATGGCATCCGGTCCTAGCACTCTCCGGTGCTTTAGACAGTTAACTAAACTACCACCATAATAAATTACTGTTTCATTCAAAAAGATTAAAAAAAGTTATTAGCATTTCCGTCATGTTTTCAGAATTTCAAGAAAACTACACTGTACTTAATTATAAGTCACTTGCTCCTAGTTCTTCACGTGCTATTGCGCCACCAAAGTTTTATTATTTCTTACCTTCGCATTATTAATCAATTAATTCAGGTCATCAGTACCTAGTTTTCTTTTTTTTTAAATTTGATTCACTAAAAATTCCCTTACGAATCACGAAGCATGGTGATACCTTCATATTACTTTCGATTGACGCGCAACACTCTTTTACTTTCAACAAATCGGTTCTAGTTTTTTCTTCACCTAAAACTACATATTTTCCTAGCTTAATCACGACAAGAGATAAGCATAATAATAAAACCGGAAGCAATCAGCAAACATGTCGTTAATTATCTTGATGTAACCAGGCAAACTTATTTTCACATCTATAACAAAAAATGTAAATGTACAAGCCTCGAAGCAATAAACCTAATGCAATCAAAAACTTTCCAAAATTTCTTAAACAAATTTAAATTTATTTTTAACTTTTATTATTATTTTTAAAGACTTGCTTCCTATAACTACGTATTTAAATATTTAAGGGACACTTGTTAATTATAAATATCATCCTGAAGTATTTCTGTATATGGAATCAGCCGTCTATTTGGTGGCCTAACCAACGAGTTGAGCCCATCATCATTGATAAACCTTCCAGCATTATTGCCTCGACCCTCAATATTAAATCCCCGAGATCCTTGCTGAGGCTGCCTGTTGTTTTGATTGTTGGTTTGCCTTCTTGGAAGCACTGCCAGAACTCGATTTAAATCAGATTGCAAAGCAATGGACTTACAATTAGTATCTGGTCCACAGGTAGTTATCACTCGCGTCAGAGGCCCACCATTGGCCAAATCCACCAATTCCGGCTTAAATTGACCAATAATTGGTTCCGGATTGCAACCTTGTTCGATGCTATTGCCTTGATTTCCATTCATTACCTCAAATTGAAAACGCATGATATTTTCGGCTTGCGAATTGAATTGTTGCTGTTGTGAGGGCGAATAGTTGATATTATTCAGCTGTGGTTGGTTTGGTTGTTGAAAATTCAAGGCTGATGGTTGATTAAATGATGGTTGCTGTAAAGCAAAGTTGGCAGGATTCTGATAATTTGGCAAATTATTTTGACCTTTTTGGAAATTGTAAGTGACAAGCGCATTTGACTGTTGTTGCTGTGGGGGCAGGTTTAATTCTTGTGATCTTATCTGCGAGACTTCGAATATTTGAGGTATTTTAGGCTGGTTATAAAAATATCCACCACCAGCTGCACTCTCTGCTAACACAATTTGGCAAGAGATTGCCATCAGATAAATCTACAAATTGAAAAGAAAATTTCATTTAAAATGAGAAAAACAAATATATTAGATTTTATCGGTATAGTAGTCACCAGCTTACCACAAAAACAAGTTTATTTTTCATTTCGAGAGAAAAGTTTTATATTTTTTTTCAGATAGATAGAAATGATTGTTTATCAGATGAAGTTTGGACTACGATTGAGGCATCTTGATGTCACGACAGTCAGAGATTGTAACTTTTGGATGATCTCGTAGTATGGAGCCCTAAGCAAAATGTTGAATAAACTTGTTTCGCAGAGGAGAAAGCACACTTTTGGAAGGGGAAATGGCTTTGTTCTTCATTATTATCAAATTAATAATGCTAGTTTATTCATATTTCAAATCATACAAACTTATTAAGCTCTCATATAAGTTCACACAGCCATAGACACAAGCATAGGGTGTGATGAAAACAGGGATATAAATATTTTGTGTGAAGTCAAAATTTGCTAAATATTGACCTCGCAAAAGCGGGTTCTCTTTCAGCATTTTTCATCTTATCTTCACACGTTTCAACCAGTTGCAGAGGTATTGCATCAAATACGTCACGAATATTTTGTTTAAGTTGTTCATGTTTTTCTAGTTTTTGTTGGGATTAATCTTACTCTTTAGACATACCCCCCCACACAAAGCAGTCCAACGCTATTGAATTCAGTGGTTAATAGATATCACGATTGCTCAAGATAAATGTATCTTTTACGATAACGTAATCTATAGCAACAAAAAATAATGCCGTCATATAAGTTTACTGATGAGATGAGTAATTTGATGGTTGTCTGCATGTCTACTACTGGTTTTTGTAAATTGATGTTTTAATTTAATGGGAATTTGGGCCTCATTACATTCTGATATTTTGATGAATGATGAGTTAATTGTAACATGTAACATCATATTTGTCTCCCGAGTCAATTTGCTTTTAAATTTCCTTTTAGCTGGAAAAAGAAAGTAATAAGGATTTTCAAACTTTTGCAAGCAAAACATTCAAAATCAACAACTTTTGGGAAAAATTCGTAAGTTAACCAAGTTTTAATTGAAATTCAAATTTACAGTTTATACGACCTTTAGTCCAAATGAGCTTCGCCCAGGTACAACAATTGGGCTCATCAGTAAGATGTTGTTGTACCCTTCTAATTCTGAGACGCATAATTTTTTAGTCGATGGTTACCGACACGTATAAAATAAACAGCACAAAAGCACAGTAAATTATATAATGTTCTAGTGAAATTTGGTTAAATTCAGACTCCGCCGCCGGCAAAACGCATTTGGACTTAAGGTCGCAAAAACTTTAAATTTGAATTTCAAGAGTCCACAAAAACAAAAATAAAAATAATTAATTTTCAATTATTTACGTTTTTATTCTTAAGTTTAAATTGAGTAACCTGCAAAACAAATTCATATTGTTATCAAATTTCTTTTGATTTTATGGAAATAATAAAATCCATTTGAAGTCATCGCACTTACAATTATTGATTTTCGAATCAAATAAATAGCCCTGCAAAAATGTTTAAAAAAAAGGCCAATCTGCGGAATAAATTCAAATAAATGTTTTTAAATGCAATTTTCTTTTTTTGGCATACGAAATACTCACCCACAAGTCCATTGTCAAATCGTATGCTCATTCAAATTTACTTATGTACCTACTATTCCGGCTAAACTGTTGGTAATCAGTGGCGGATCCAGAGGGGGGGTCATAGGGGTCATGACCACCACCCAGAGCTCCAGTGAAAACAACAAACACCAAAATTAGAGGACAGAGATGTAATGGTACTTTGATGTTTCCAGCCGAGGTAGTGCTCAAGTCGTACCCAGGGTTCAAGCTAAAGAAAAGTACTGGAAACTTTAGCTCCTTTGATTATTCTTTCTTTATTCTTATAAATTTATTTACAAAGTGGTTTTGTATTTTTAAATAATCAAATCGCGATAAAATTTACTGGTGCCGGTTCTGGTTCTGGTTCTGGTTCTGGTTCTGGTTCTGGTTCTGGTTCTGGTTCTGGTTCTGGTTCTGGCTCTGGTTCTGGTTCTGGTTTGGTGTCAGCGCTTAAGTTTAACAAGCTTAATCTCGCCGGCTAGATCACAGTTAAAAACTGGTAAATGTCAGACTTAATGTCTGGTACATCACAGGTTTTACCTGGTAGATCACAGTATATTAAAGTACTGGTAGATCGCAGACCTTTTATTAGTCTGGTATTTCAATTACCTTTTGTCAACTTACTTCCTTGGCCTGGTGGTTGGTTCAACCACCGTTGGCCTTAAGCCGACTATTGTGTCGAGCCTCTGGAACTGCATGTTTATGCTGCCTCGTGAAAGCCTCTTTATGCTATAATGCTGTGAAGAGATAGTGTCAACTATAAAGGTGTGAAGGAAAATCTTTTTCACCATCAACAGCATTGGCAAAACAAACCATCTAACAACCCAGCAGTGCTATATTCACCACACCAACTTCGTCGGGTGTGGTGGGTGTGTTGGTTTCACCTTCATTGCATGGTCCAGCTTGTGTGCTACAGCTACTTGCTTATCGTTATCACTCGAAGTTTAGTTGCTTGTTGTCTTCGGGGGATGGCACAACTCAATTAAGTGCGTGATCGGCTGGTGCTGCCGCGATACGCGCTTCTGTAGGTAATGATATGTTGAGTTGGTAATGCTTCATTACAGAGAAAAAATTTGTGGGTTATTCCATATTTTTTATACGAAAAACATGACCTATTAATGGTTAGCTTCTATTTTCTTTTAACAAAGCCAAGCTTCATAATGAAATGGACAGGAAAGAAATATTGAACAACAATCACTACTAGCCCTCGAGGATACACTAAATTGTCTTATCCATCCGACATAAAACTCTGCGGACTCTCTTAAATAATAACCGTTTCCCACAGTCGCACCATTACGCAAAAAATTAGACTCTGCCGTAGTTTGACAAAGGTTAAGCCAGTTAAAGGAAACGGGACCCTAAATCATTAAAACCGTTATAACTCCAAAGCAAATCGAAAATGAGAAAAATAACTCTTAAGTTTTTCGGGAACCCATGGTTTTCATCTGCGGTGGTAACTGTGTGATGCAAGTTACAAAAGCATTTAAACATTCTATTTATTAAACTCTGTTTTATTTTCAACCGAAAAGAAAATAGTTTTGGGTGTCACCGACACTTTATTGCGGATGCACCGATCAAAAGGGATCAAAATAGGTAGCATTCTTTTTTTGAAAATTTTATAGCAGAAGATCTTAAGTTGCTCATTTTAAATTTTCTAAAAATATTACTTGGATATATGTTCTTTTCTTAATGAGCTTGTGTGTGAAGTAAGCGCCGCCATTTTTGATTTTTGAGAGTAAAATTGTGCTGTATTGCGCTCATTTTGTACTGCCTTTGGGCCGTAAATATTTAAAAAAATCGCAAATTTGCAAATTTTGCGAATAAATTTTTTTTAATTTCAATATTTCTTAAAAAAGAAAGTTAAGTTATTTTATGCTCAGATTATGCGGCTAGGCGCCAAAGAAATACAAATAAAATTCGCAAAATCGCAACGTTAATGGATAAATTTGCGATCAACTAGACTCGCAGATTGAAAAAAAATTGCAAACATGCAAATTTTATGAATGATTTTTTCGAAATTTCGCAATTTCTTAAAAGTGAAAGGTATGCTATGCTGTTTTGTGCTCAGTTGAGCTGCCATGCGCTGAAAAGATAAGAAAAATTTAATGATTGCAACTTTTAGGCCAAAAACTATTACATATATGCCTTTTTGTTTAAGTTTTATATTTAAAAAAAACTTAAGTGTGCTATTTCGTTTGTGCTACCATATGGAGATACAAAAATTTTCATATTTGCAACTTTTACGGCTAAAAAACAACAAACATTTCAAAAAATTCTCATCCGTAAAATTAGAAAATTCGCAATTTTTTTTTTAATTACGGCACAAGGCAGCACAAGGTGAGCAGAATACAGCACAACTTTTTTTTAAAATCGAAAATGGCGGTGCTAACTTCACCCACAGCTTATCTAAACTAGCCTTATTCTTTGAAGTAGATACAGTATTGAATTATTATGATCGTAAACATAGGTAATGAAAGAAATTGATCAAAATCGTAGGAGCCGTTTTTAAGAAAAGACTTCCTAACATTTGTGTGGAATGTACCGTAAGTTTGGCATTTAATTAAAATAGTTTCCTTAAATATTCTAAAAGTTTCCCGGTGACCACGCTCAATGCAATTTGATGCGAAACGTTCGGGGTGAGTACCAAAGTGCACTCTTTAAACTTTTATTACGCGGCTAATCCGAAAAATAATTATCTATTATATTCTAAAAGTTGTTAAAAAACACACCTTTAAATATCGAGTTTCAAAAAAATCCACCATGTTATTTCTAAACTATTAAGTTTTCAAAATCAATTTTTTAATATTTTTAAAAATCTAAAAGATAATTTTTTGAATATTTTTGTAAACTTTGTATTTTTAAGAAGCAAAGCTTCTCATCATCATCGTGTACTGTAACCCCGGCTGGGGCACAGGGCGTCAACAAAATGTCTCCACGTCTTTCTCTGGGATTCTGCTTCCGCTAAGACAGTTGATTTCCATGTTGTTCTTGGTCTTCCGACCCGCCGTGCACCCTGAGGATTCCATTCAAATGACTGCTTTGCAATTTCATCGTTTGGATTCCTCAGTGTGTAACCAATCCAACGCCATTTACGCTTTCTTATGTCGACGTCCAGCCGCTCTTGACTTGTCCTGCGTCACAATTCCTCATTTGATATTATTTGTGGCCAGCCAATCTTAAGGATGTGGCGAAGACAGCGATTCACAAAAGCTTGCAATTTCTTCCAAATGGTAGACGTGACTTTCCAGGTTTCACAAGCAAATAACAGCACGGATTTCACATTGGATTCAAAGAATCTCAACTTAGTGCGTAAGGAGATTTGACTGGATTTCCAAATTGGGAACAGAGTACCGAAGGAAGCACGAGCTTTATTTATTCTACTTTTAACGTCCAGATCCGTACAACCGTTTGCAGAAACAATACTGCCAAAGTAGTTAAACTGTTCCACTACTTCAACTGGCGTCTCCTGTAGAATATTCTTAGACCACTCGACTCTCCTTTCACTTGCAGTGTTTGGCTCATCCCATTCAGCCCACTGATGTTATTTGCCAGTAGACATATGTCATTGGCATAGCCTAAATGACTGAGCCTTTCGAATGGTCTCCATTGAATGCCCTGTCGCTCAGCTGTACCAACACTAGCAGTCAATATGTCATCCATCGCCAGCAGGAAAAGAATTGGCGATAGAACATCCCCTTGTCTCACACCCTGTTGCACTACGAAGGAGTCGGATAGCTGCCCATTGTGTAAAACAAAACACTTTGCGTTGTTGTAGGACTCTTTAATAATGGCAACAATTTTTGGCAGAATTCCTCTACCAAGCAACGATCTCCATATACATTCTCGATCAACTCGATCAAAGGCCTGCTCAAAATCTACGAACATGAGGTAAAGTGGTGATTGAAATTCCATCGACTGCTCGAGGACAATACGCAGGGTGTTGACTCGATTCTATCCTCTATTTGCTCGAGAACGATGGTTGCCATTAGTTTTTGGAAAACGGACAAAACGGTGATACCACGCCAATTGTTGCAATTCTTTAAGTCACCTTTCTTTGGGAACTTAACAATCACACCATCCTTCCAGTCCTTGGGATAGCTTTCGTTTTCCCAAATGCTTTGTATCAACGGATGTAAAATACTTGCTGCTGTGATCGGCTTTCCGGAATTCAGCTTGTATTTCGTCCATTCCAGCTGCCTTGTTGTTTTTGAGGAAATTTATTAATGTAAGGATTTCCTATTCTGACGGGCGGGGGTTCGATGTCAATACCCCTTTAGGACCTGCGCATCTCGTTTAGTTGGGTCACTTCAGCACTCTGCTCAACTGAATCCTCATTTAGCAGGGCACAGAAACGGTCCTTCCATCTACGAAGCTGATCCTCAATTGATACCAAAAGTGTGTCATCCACATCCATTACAGGATGATCGGTGTTGCTTTTTTCCCAATAACATCTTTGGCTATTTGGTACAATGCCCGGATATCTCCTCTGCATAGAAAAAATATTACAGCCAGTGTAACCGTTTTCATAAAAATCAAAATAAATGATTTCTTTTGTACCATTACCTCAATAACATTTTTGATAGTTTTCCAAAAAATTGTGAAGTCATTTTTTTTAGAAGAATAAGATTTCGTTAAATTGTACGGTAGGTACCGTTATTTTTCGTTCTAAGAAAAATTTAAAAAGCCTGTTGAGTTGAGAATGACCAATAAAAGCTACGTACCAAGTTTAAAGAAAATCAAATCAGCCTCTTATTATGTAGCCTAAGAGGCAGACAGAATTACGAGACCCACTTTTTTTCATCTGATAGGGATATCATTGGAATGTCAGGTTTGATCAAAATCTCAAATTTGTATTACATAGTTGTCATATATGTATAGCAACTGGGTATCTATTTATTACAAGTATAAAGAATGAAATACGGTTATATTCTAATTTCTTTCTTAAATGTATGGCTGTGGCGTATGAGTGATATTTTTTGATAAAATATGTACATATGTACTTTTTATGTTTAGCTTTTACTTTTCAAATGGTTCAATACAGTATGAGAAAAAAAAACATTTTATTTTATATAATAGAATGTTTATAGTAGTATCAATTGCTAATATCAAATTTCAATGACAAGGATACTTGAAGTCTTAGGAAACCCAAAAACTCTTGGGTAGGTTAGGTTAGGTTAGGTTAAGAGGGGCGTGCACAGCACAGAGGCTGTTGCGTACACGGGGGCCTATCGGTCCATTGTGATCCCCTTAAAAAAGAAGGCAGAGATGCACCCAAACTAATGGTTCACATAGACTGGATCGTTTGCGAACCAGCCTGTGCTTTCTATGAATTTTCTCATGTTTGCCATTGAGACCTGTGCCAGATCTTCCAGTTCTTCAAAAAACCTGTTTCCAAAATAACGGAGTCGATTTGTTTGGAGGTTTGGACAATCACAGAGCAGGTGTTTAATGGTTTCTATTTCCTCTACGTCTTGACAGCTCCTGCAGAAATCGGGTGCAAATACACCCAGTCTGATGGCCATTGTGCCAATGGCGCAATGACCCGTTAGTACACCTATCAAGATTCTAATATTCTTTTTACTCAGTGATACAATATACCGAGATTCCTTTTCATTAATTCTAGGCCATAAACTTCTAGAGATAACACAGTCGTTCTTAGTCCTCCAGGATTTATTGATTTGCTCTTTTGTTATTAGGTCTATTTTCGTTCTAATCACGCCGATCGGGATGTTAAGTCCCATATCTAAATGGCTACTACTGTTTCTATTTGATACTGACCCTTTCCTTGCCAGTTCATCTGCTATATCGTTCCCTTCTATATCGCTATGTCCAGGAACCCAGCAGAGTTTGACTCGGTTAGTGTCACAAATATCATTCAGTTTGCCTTGGCATTTTGCTACAGTGTTGGATCTTATAGTCTCACTGGCTAAAGCTTTGATAGCAGCTTGGCTGTCAACGAAAAATGTGATCTCCGACGAGTTCAGTTTCTTCGTTTGTACCATTTCTGCCGCTTTTTCAATAGCGTAAATCTCAGCCTGAAAGACACTACACTCATCTGGGAGTTTATACGAATATCTAATATTCAGAGCTTCACAAAACACCCCAGCTCCCGTTCCTTCTTCCATTTTAGACCCATCGGTGTAGAATGAGATACCCTGTTCCCTGGTAAGTGAGTTGGGTTCCCAGCCATGCCTTTGGGGTATTAAAATAGAGAAGTATTTATTAAAATCTATAAAAGGTGGTATGTAGTCAGTCGTCACATCAAGTGCGGCCACTGTGTCATACCTCTGGAGGATAGACCCATGACCATAGGTGCTTTGCTTCCAAGAGCCCAGTTCTTTGAGTCGAAGTGCGCTCTTGGCTGCTGTGCATCTTATGTACTCGTCAAGTGCCGGAAGATTTAAAATAATTTCCAACCCTGCTTGTGGCGTAGACCTCTGAGCCCCCGTTGTTCCTATACAGGCTAGTCTCTGTACCTTGTTCAGGTTTTTGAGATAGCTTACTTTTTCAACAGCCTTCCACCAAACAATAGAACCATAGGTTAGTATAGGACGAACAATCGCCGTGTACATCCACTGGATGACGTGCGGTCGCATTCCCCACCGTGTACCGAAGGTTTTCTTGCATGTATAGAAAGCGCATAGTGCTCTTTTCATTCTTTCCTCTGTGTTCTGTTTCCATGTTAGCTTGGAATCAAGGATTACGCCAAGATATTTAGCTTCTTTGGAAAGTTTCAAAGGAATGTCATTAAGCCTTGGAGGAGTAAAGTCCTCTAATTTCTTTTTATTCGTGAACAAAACTAGCTCAGTTTTTGAAGGGTTAACCCCAAGACCGTTTTGTACTGCCCACGAAGATAGTTCTTTGAGTGCGGATTCCATAATATCTTTGATGGTGGTAAGGTACTTACCCGATATCAAAATTACTATGTCGTCTGCATAGGCCACGATTTTAATGCCCTGATTCCTAAATCTTGTAAGAATTTTGTTAACAACAACTCTTGGGTAAACCTATAATATAATTTGTGCAATTTACGACAAATCTATGCCGATATATATTTTTGAAGTAACTGCTTGCGATTATCCCAATTAAGCACACTCAAAAACAAATTGTCTAAAGTACCAGTTTTATTCAAAAAATTATTTCAAGCGCACTTCTCTTACTTAAATTTTGTGATAAAGAAAATATGCCAGCGAAGAACTCTGTCAGTTCTTTTAAGGACAATAAATCAGTTCATTAAAAATACAAAATACAGTCTGAATTTAATGTCGTACTAAAAACTAAAAAAAGAGAACATTGGTCAATAAAAGAAACCAACCGTTAAAAGAAAAACTTTAAGTTTGTGATATTTTTAACTAGGTACGAAATAATGTTTCTTTTATTTCAACTAAAGGGCACAGTTTAAGACTTAGCTTCACAAATGCAAGGACTCTGATGGCTACAGTTTTGCTACCTAAGCTTAACCTTTAAGAAAATAAAAACAAAATATCCTCATAATTCACATCATTAAAAATAAAAACAGCGATTATAAGAAGAAACTAATTAGCATCTCTCAGGATAAATTCTGTATCCATTTGTTTTTCGGGTCATTTTTAAATCTCATCAACTTCAAAACAAATGAATTACCAGAGAATTTGCTTTGCAATAAAAAAAAAACTCATTTAAGGGGATTGAAGGAAAAAAATGAAACAATTTTTTTTTTTAGCTTATTTAAGAAGCTTATCATGGCAAGTTGTATGAATTTTCCTTAGAATTGACTTTATTTAAAAAATAAAATAAGAAAAAAGAAAAATACTTGACAAAATCTCAAAAGAGATGAAAATGGTGTTTTTACAATTAATTAAAGATTTTCAAAGTAAAAATAATTTGACATTAAAAAATTTGTTTATTAAGTTCAAAGTAATACAAAAAAAGGTCAATAGAACACGATTAAGAGGCAACTTAAAAAAGAAATACCGCAACATCATTTGAAGAAACGAAATTTAAAACGAGATAATTATTGATTGGATATAAATTTCAATTTGAAGAGCGATTGGAGATTTAATTTGAATTTTTGTAAATGATGATTTTAATGTTATTACCTGTAACGCGTTCCCTTCACTGCTCATCCTTAACAAAAATTACACAAGTCTATTCGTATTGCTTGCTTTTTTTATTAATTGAAGAACCTTTTTTACTACCACTCATGTTTTTTAATTGCATGTTGTTAAAAAAAAGTATCTTGTTACCACTTAATAATAATCGTCTACACATAAATTTCATTCAAATTGTTCAGCCATTTGAGCATACATATATGTATTTGAAGCACGAACATCTAAACAAACATGATTCCACATTTATATAATAATGAGTAGTAGGATTTCAATTTCCCGTCAGGAGTAGTCTTATTTTTTCAAAAAATAGAAAAACACGATTACAAAAGCACTGATGGTGGGATGCGCATAAGAGTTTTCTTTTTTGGGAACACCTTCATAACAAAGTTTTTAAAAACCAGGGTTATGCTCCAATCTCATCTTATAATGCGAAAAATGCCTGAAAGCTATAGTAAAGGCTCATTGGCTAAACCTAAGCTCAGAGAGTGAAAAGACATTACATAAGTGTTACATTTGATCCCGAAACATCAGTGGTTGGTGGCGCTGGAACTTTCCAAAACACACTATACTGAAAGCTATAACGACAGTGGCGAAGAGTTAGTAGACTTCTTCAATACTAAGAAACTAATCGTACTTACTTAAGCCTAGTACATACTTCCTCGTGAAGTGAACAATCACCAGTGGAGAAAGTGATTTTTTGACATAGCTCACTGGTACAGAATTGCAATTAATTGTGAACGTCTGACGTTTAAAACCACAATGCCTCCAATGAGGCATTTTTCTTTTGATATCGAACTGTCAACTGTCAAGAGTTCCCGTACATTTTGCACGGGAATTGCTCGTGAACGAAAATTCTCCATAAAGCTTAACGAGCACGTTCACGAGTGAACAAAAATGCAAGTTTTGTATGGATTCACGACATGATTCAAAAGTATGTACTAGGGTACTGTACAGGACCTCAACCAACAAGCTTCTTCTAACCGGATCGGTTTCTAGCTAGCTGTCTCCAGTTTAAAACGCAAAGCTGAGGTACTTTTCCACCTGCATGCCCCATCGTTTACGCAGTCCACCTTTACTGCGGTGTCCCACGGGGTTGGATACAAAGACTTTCTGGACCAGAGCATTGATGCCCATTTCCTCTAGGTGACCCCTCTATCTCATTTGTTGGCTTTTTTTTTGTGGCTAGGTCAGTGTCACAGTACAGTCCATACAGTTCATTGTTGTATCTTCTTCCCCATTCCCTATATATGCAGATGGGACCAAAAATCACCCGGAGACTTTTTCTCTTAAAATGGATTAATGCGTTCTCATCCACCGTTAACAGTGTCCATGCATCTGCACCATATATCAGGACCGGGATGATAAACTTCTTATACAGGGATGGTTTAGTTGCTCGAGAGAGGGCTTTACTTCTCAATTGCCTTCTTAGCCCAAAGAAATAGAAGATTAAATCTTCTTTTCATCTCAGCACCGGTATCGTTCGCTGTGTTTATAGCGGACAAAGTCTCTGACCACCTCAAAATTTTGGCTGTCTATAGTGACGTTCTGTCCGAGATGTCGATGTTGCATGTCCTTTCTTGTTGACAGCATATATTTCATTTTGCTTTCATGCACCGTTAGACCCATCTTCTTGGCTTCCTTCTCAATACTCACAAAAGCACCACTGACATCACGCTTTTTTCGACCGATTATGTCAATGTCGTCAGCGTAAGCGAGTAATTTGACGGACGTTTGAAAGAGAGTCTAGTGTTGACGTCAGAGTTTTACACTATTCTTTCAAAAACGATGTTGCGCATGACAGCGCGTCGCCTTGCCTAAAACCTTTTTTGGCATCAAAGGTGTCGGTGAGGTCTTTACCAACCTTGATGGAGCAGCGTGCATTGTACATCGTCATCCGGCACAAACGGACGAGCTTGGGAGGGATGCCAAAACTAGACATTGCTCTATAAAGCTCGTCTCTATGCTCTATCCAACAAAAATTGTCAGTAAAAGGAAGATAGGACGTTTGCCTCTCAGTCTGGTTGCATTGGCTTGCATACATCTGTCTCAAGTTAAAGCTCTCACAGGGTTTCCGTACTTTGAATTATAAATTGCCACAAATCGAAGAACAATGTGCATATGGTTACCATTGATGTTTCAAAACTTAGCGCAAATAACTTTTTTCTTCTTAAAGACTAAAATCATACAAATTTTAAGTGGATTTTATAGCTTTATTCAAATATACAAACAAAAAATAAGGGGACAATCAAAACGACAACAATTTTGGCTCTCATCTTTAAAAATATTGTTCTCAAAAGCTTCAAAACTGAAAGTTCTTTCATAAAAACAACTGAAAAAGCTCTTTCGTACTGTTGCAACATGGCAAAGGCAACTCTGTTGGAATTTGAATTTTTTGTTTTATTTCACACAGCGAAGGTAGAAGCGAAAGCGAGTATACGATCAGAATGCTTTTAGCATTGAAAGACGATGGTCATGTTGGAGCGTACGAAATGCTTCAAGGACTTGCAACAACAATTCCTGTATGTTTATCAGTGGTTTAGTATCTTTTTCAGTGGCAGGTTTGTTATTTGAGTGTTGTGATGGTATACACTGGCGCCACTGTTTTGAAAAAAGCTCGCCCATAAGCCCTGTACTGACAATTTTTGCTGGATAGACTATAGTCTCTACGTGGCCTTGAAATCGATGAAAAGGTGGTGGGTATCAATTTGGTACTCCTGGGTATTTTCCAAGATCTGTCGTAGTGCGAATATATGGTTGATGATGGACTTCCCTGGACTAAAACCAGACTGATCCTTTCAGGTTTTTGAAGAATGGCTTCAGGCGTTCACAAAGTACGGCAGAGAAGATCTTGTACGCGATATTAAGAAGATTGATGCCTCTGTAGTTGGTGCATTCCAGAGGATCGCCTTTCTTGTGGATCGGGCAAACAATACTGCGTTCCATTCAACGGGCATGCTTTCCTCCACCCATATTTTGCAGATGCGTTGGTGCATACTCCTAATCAATTCATTGCACGCCACTTTGAAAAGCTCAGCCGCGAGGGCATCAGCTCTTTTCCATATCCTCAGCACTGACTGTGATTCTACCACGATTTTCCCCTGATCGTCCTTGCAGGCTTCGGTTCGGGCATTGTTACCCTGGGAGGCTCTTTTTACTTTTTGGTAAAACTTCCGAACTTCATTGCAGCAGTGGAATCCCTTTAGTTCCTCAATCGCGCGCTTCTCATGTTCTTTCTTATTCCTTCTTAGAAGCTTGTGTTCCTCTCTTCTTCTACTCGTAGAGCTCACGAGAAGCTCTTGTCCTTATATGCAGCGCCACTTTGTATGCTTGTTGTTTGGCTGCATATACTTGCCGGCATTCTTCATCGAACCAGGGGTTTTGCTGCGGTAGCCGTGTGAGGCCCAGCACTTCAGAGGCAGCATCCCTGATGACTTCCTGGCAGTTTTTCTAGTGGTTCTTGATACTTGCAGTTGATGGCATAGGACGGTTTAAGAGGGAGGGACTCGATCGGAAAAGGACTTGGTGATTTCTTGCAACTGTAGCCGTCCGGCGCGCATCGAACTTCCTCACAGTATGTCCCTGTTTTGGCTTTGACTGGATATCCGTAGCATTACCTTGGCTACAACGAGGTGGTTTTCCGAGTCAACGTTGGCTCCTCGGAACGTTCGCCAGGAGTGCCTGGCGTTGATCGCAATGTAGTCAATATGGTTGCCAGTTGATTGACCCAGGAATTCGCCATATCCCCTTGTGTATGCGGGAACTGCGTACTAGCTACCACAACTTTTCGCTCGCATTAAAGTCGAGTAACCTGGTCCCGTTATCGGAGGTGGTGTCTCATAGGCTATATCTTCCGATTGTGCCATCTTAGTTTGGCATTAAAATCACCCAAGGCAATTTGAATGTCATAGCTAGGGCATTGCTCATATGTCTTGCCCAGTAGCTTGTAGAACTCGTCGTTGATGTCGTCATCTTTCTCCTCTATGGGGGCATGTGCGGATATGAGGCTTATGTTGGTGAATTAAGCCTTGAAACTCAAGACTTCTTGCCTAAGTTTGTCTCTAACGACGAGTCTCCAACCAAAAAGACGCTGCCCTTGTCGTCGCTAGCAGTCAACGTAGTAGATGTCAGTCTCTTTCAGTTTTCTTCTGTCCGGCCCATCTAATCGCACATCTTGGATGCCGGTGATGTCAGCTTTGTAGCAGTCAAGAACTTCCGTTAAATGTTCGGCTGCACGTGGTTTACAGACAGACAGAACATTCCACGTGCAGATCCGAAGTTCGTTGTCCTTATTTCGTTTGCTAGGTTCGTCAACAGTAAATCCGTTCTTATACGAGGCTTGTTATTGCTTCGCAGCTAAAGTAAGTTTACGTGGCCGGGAAGTCACTCCGACTGTGTGATCCCCAACCTGGAGGACCAGACAATGACACTATAACTCCAAGGGCAGGGAGTCGAATTAATCGCTCCTTATAGGCCTGAGCTCCAAATATATCGTAGTAGCCGGTATAAGGTGTTCACTAAGTGGTTCAGCCTGACTGGAACCTTAGACGCCACCGTTGATTCTATCTAAGGAGCTCTTCCACTGCCGCCTTGATAAAAGGAGAGGTGCCTTAGTGGGAACACTCTTCCTGGTTTCTGTCTTCTTGACTGTTGATGGTATCGTTGATTCTATATGCTGAATTCACCAGCCGCACACCATTTTGATAGGCTAGTCTAAGACTTTAGCCGAATTATACAGCCAGTCATTTCTGACAGAAGATTATAGTGTTGCTATTTTTGTATTATGTTCAACACTCGCACTTATAAGTTTGGAGGTAAAATAAGCACCATTGACTTGTATAATTCGTTTCATCACTGGAAGTCACCATGTTGACGCCATTCATTGACTACCCACGCCCTACAACCCTCAGCCATCGAACTTTAGCCTCCAGACTCCCAAAATCGTGAGCAATCAGAATTCGGGCTTCTGCTGGGTTTCATGACGCTCAATGACAATGATGATCACGATCGATTGTACTTCGGTTCCAATCTGCTACCTACCGAGCTTGGCAATACAGTTGGGATACGATCCAATTGAGTGAGTGTCTTTTGAACCGCCTCCAATCCTTTTGTGCTGGCTCACAACATACCCTCATATCCGTTTTAATGCAAACCAAAGATCATGTCTGGTTTCATGAGTGGATAGTGATTTTTACTGGAAACCTCAAGTCATGCGGACTGAGCAGACGGAGGCGCAAGGAAAAATCTCGCATTCGGTCATGTAATTGGGTAATACCTGAGGGATCGTTATTCGTGCTTTGATCAAACCAACAAACCATCTTGCCTGGCTGACCATTTGACCAATTTGCTGTCAAAGTGAGGGCGTGGAAAGTGATCCTCATCCTCAGAGGGTATGTCCACAAACCCTTACTCTTGTCCACTTTCATTTACCGGTCAAACGAGTTATGGTTTCAAAATGGTTCTATAATCTGTGCATCTACTGTCAACATTAATCTAGGTTCTAGGGTCTGTGAAATAAGTGGAGATTTGCTTCAGACTTGATTTTTTGGTTTCCTAGAGGAAAAATTCGAATTTGTGTTGCGGCTCAACTGGAACAAGTAGCTCCCCTACAACAACTGTGTTGTCTTACTAAGATTGTCTTATAAAGAAATCAAAATCATAGAAGAACACAATTTTTACAACTTTGAACTTTTTCACACATTTTCCTTAAGTGGGACGCGATAAAGTCGTGCTTTTAATTTAATCAATTTAAAAGCTTTATTAAGAAATAAAATTAATTTGATTAAAGTATGTTTTCTTAAGATACAAATTCTTATTCGTCTTAGAAGTCGAACCCAATTGTGTCTTAAGAAAAAATTCAATTAGTAAAATGCTTTCCTTAAATACTTAACAGGAAATTTTATAAATTTATTTGTCCTTCCATACATACATACGTGCATATATCCGTTTCCAACTGTTTTTTGTGTTTTTTTTTTTTTTACAAAAACAAATTGTCTCAAACATTTGTAGGAAATTCAATCAATCCTTTTTCATTGCCTTTCGCCATCTTATCCTAATTCAAAAAATAATTGGATTTTTTCTTTTCTTTTTTTTTCAGATTCCAGATTATTCGCATTCTCTAAGTGCAAAAAACGTTGGACTATAATCCAAATTCAAAGTATATCGACTTTCATAATAAAACGCAAAATATTTAATACTAAAACGATAAAAAAAAAATAGAGACGTTTCCCCCTCGCCAAATCGAATCGATTTCCTGTTTGGCTGCTTGCATTTTATAATAACAATATCCGTTAGGACGAAAATCTGTTGCGCTGGCGAATCGATTCAATACGGTGCCCGTCATAATGGAAGGGCCGGAAGTAACGTTCCTTTTTCAATTTGGAAATATACGTGACGGGATATCCGTCCCATCGACATCGTTAACTTTAAAATCACTCAAGGATATGGCATGCGAATTTATCAATTCCAAGGTAAGTCGAAAAGTAGTTTTTTTTTTTTGTTTTTGTATTTTTCTTGACAGAGGATGACAACCGAATGAAATTGTTTTCATTTTCTTTTTTTTTTCTTTTTTTATTTTTATTTCTCAATTCTAAGGTTAGGGTTATTTTTGGAGAAAAAAAAAGAAAACTTCAAATAGTTGGATAAGGGGATTTACAACAATCGAAAAAGTTTGACTTTTTATAAATTTTTTGAGGAATGGATGGCAAAACTTTAATGCCAATCCTATTCGTCTTGATTTTGAAATCATTTTTCGGAGAAAGTTTTTAAAACTGATATTAACAAGTTTGATTTTTGAGTGGATAACTTTGTTTTTTTTTTTGTGAATTTGATTTCTTTTGAATAAAAATACTTTGAACTTTGATGCCAATGATGGACAATTTTTGCTTTAACTCTTGGAATTTTTGATGAATTTTATATCAAAAGAGCAAGATGAGTGGCTGATTAATAATTCACTTTAGATGGTGAGTTGATAACATAACAGGGTGGACAAAAGGGCTACGTCCTCAACCAATAACATTTTTATATTTTGTCAACTTATCTCGTATCGTATCCCTACTTTCCTAAAAAGTTTCTCCACGACTTAAAGAAGTCGTAAAAAAATCAGCTGAATCTTTTAAGTTTAGAAAAGTAAACTCTGTAAGTATACTCTTTTGACCAAAAAATGTCAAGGTTAATGTAGGTACTTTATAAACTCCACCCCCACCAGCCTGCGACACAGCCGATGGGCATAATAGTTGTGGTTGACATTCCCAATTGAAAAGAAATTCAAAGCATCTTCAGTGATTTCTGTCAAAGAGTTTCGAGTTGTGTTATGTGTTGATTTTTGAAGGTTTTGAGGGCTCTGGACTTTTGGCACCTCATATGAGGGAAATTTGATAAAAAAAAATGCCATCTAATTGGTCAGTAATTGTTTAGAAAAGGTCAAGTGGTCCCAGAAATTGGTCAGCCCAAGAAAACTTGTAATAAAGGCTTAAACTTTCTCAAGGTCGCTCAAGGTCATGCGCGATTTTTGGCACCTCATTTATGGGAAATTTGCAAAAAATGTATACCATCCGAAAGATCTCTAGATCTTTATAAAAGGTCAGCTAGTTTCAGTAATTGGTCAGGTAAGATTTTTTTTTAATGAATTTTTAAAAATTTCAAGGTTATAGCGTTTTTTGGCACCTCATTTATGGGAAATTTGCAAGAATTTAATACTATCAGAAAGGCCATGAGAACTATATAAAAGGTCAGCTGGTTTTAGTAATTGGTCCGCCAAAGTTTTTTTAATGAATTTTTAAATTATTGTTCAAGGTCACGCGCGATTTTTGGCAGTTAATTTAAATGAAATTTTCAAGCTATGTAAAATGCTTGCACTACATTCTTATACAAATTACGTTTTTATATAAAATTTTGTGTGTTTACTGTTGTGGATAGTTCACTATTTCGAGATTCACTAAATCGAGCGTCTACCGTATTTGAAAATTCAATTGGATAGTTTATTTCTTCGTCATCACTTTGAACGCAATCAATGGATTATATTGAATCAGTTTGGCTGCGATTTGATTTTGAATAATGAAATTCAAATCATTAACTTCCTTATATTTCGCAGCTAATGTTACGCATTGTGATTGAAGTTGTGACTGATTTGGGGAGCACTTTCCTAAAGAGTTCTTCCTATGATGGTCGATAGCTAATATTATCATTACTCCTCCAAAACCTCACGCATTTTTCAGCAAATCTTTCATTGTTTAAAAAAGCACCTCCAATTCTGCATGTATGGCATCGAAAATTCATCCCGGAAGATAATTTTGCAAGCTTTCACACCTGTGCCATCACAGAGGCTTTTAAATGTTCAACGTAAACAGAAGCGACAGCAAACGCAATTTTGGATCTTGGCCAAATTGAAGCCAAAACCAACGAAATGAAGAACTTTTTGCCAGCTATACCAGATTCAGCAGTCACTAGTGGGACATTTGTACGATCTGTCAAATTGTATCGATCGAAATCTTTCTCGCACTGCAGTTTTCCAAGGCATGCCTTCTGCATAGAGCGATCGGGGCCGATATTCCCAATTTACTCAACACACTGCCGAACATGAGTATAGAGACATGTATTCGATCAATATCAGCGAAGGCCGTATGGAGGGGGGGGGGGCAGATTCATTCAAAAATAAGCATTTGTTTAGAAATCTAACTTAGAGATGCATTCAAAAGAAGAAAAATTGTATGAAATATATCTTGATTTCGGAGGGACAAGCGCTTCTTGTCCCCATGCATACGTCATTGATATCAGCGTCTCTTTGCGGATCTAAAAGAGTTCCTTTTTAGTTTGGGACTCGATTTCATTCTTCGAAGTCTATGCACTCAAATGATCTCAGGTTCCGTAATATGGGATCCGAGGAGATTATCTATAGGGAGGGGTGAAAACCAATTTCAGCTAAAACGAGTACCCTCGAAGTTGTATTCATATTTTAATCTCTAACACCCCGGTTGTAGACTGCAATGCTTTGATTTTGTGAATAGCCTTTACTGGAGCTTTCGACAACTGGACCTCGCAATCACAGTCAAAGTGTGCTGTGAGCTATCAGTCAAAATTTACTGATATCGCCACTTGAAAGTATAAAATCTCTGCAATCTTCGACCCAATCCGCATCCAAGAAAATAACCCCCATGCAAATCGGAAGATGGGTTTCAACTGAGATATGCGCATACAAACACGACATCAATTCATTTAAAATCAATACTTCATAAAAGCCTCTATAAACACTCTAACCTCGAACTTGGTTCGAGTGAATTTGGTTTGAGTTTCGAGTATACTATAATGTTCGAGTTAATTTAACTTGTCGACCAAATGGTGTGGTTGGCTGGTTCCAGTACCAATTGTTCGGTGTCAATTAACCAACAATGTATAGACTTCAGTTCAGAAAAATAATTTCTCAGAGATCTCAGCAATCTCAGAAACATGAACAGGATTCTTCACTTCCTCAGAAAAATTTATCAGCCTTCCTGAAAATTGCATTAACTTCCTCAATTTTTGACGGAGAAAAATTTCTGGGAGGACTCATTTTCCTGGACCGACCACATTTTATCAATTACCTAATTTGTGAAGAATAATGAAGCTCGAGTAGTTTACTTTCTGCTTGGTGTCACGTGTCACTGTCCACGGAATTAGATCGAACCATGTCACTTGCAAAATGTTCGAGTGTTAGAGTCCTTAAGCAACTTATAATTTCTTCTATTTTGACACCATATTTTTTGTTAAAACTGTTTTAATATGTTTAGCTTCAATACTGAAATAGAAAATGATAAAGATACTGATGAAGATGCTGATGATGATAATACAAACCACAAAGTACCAAAGAATCAGAATTCATTCACATTATATTAAGTACCAAAATAATTTACTTCGGATCTAACTATATGAACTTTCTTGTTCATATTATCACATTTATTCATATTAGATTCACATCAAATTATCTGTGGAGAGCTTGAAAAGGTACGTGACATCAGCAAATATATTGTGTACACTTGCTGGTTGCATATTCTTGCTTTTGTAATCCAATTTTAAAACCTTGTTTCCGATCGCTGGCTGTCGCTGAAGAACTATACAATGATTTTTAGCTGTGTGAATATGTATTTGTTCTCAAATTATATTTTAAGGGTACATACGCAACCTTATAGGAGTAGGTTTATATTTTGAAGTCATTAATTCGAAACAAATTCCTTGACAGTGAAGTTACATCGTTTATCTCCAGGAACCGAGTATGCTAGGGACTTGTAGTAAGGCTCCGAATTTGCAGTTTTATGCATTTCAGCGATAGACTAAGTTAAGAGTTTGAAAATTCACAAAATTGATTTCACTGTAAAGTTAGTAGGTCACTTGATTTCACCCTTATTTTGTGAGATGCAAACACGCAATTAGAATTTAGAATTGCAAAAAAAAAAACAGCTATTTCCTGTCAAGGTCCATATTTTAGTAGGTGAAAGTTTCTCTGCTAACTTTTCAGACATCTGTAGAAATAGCTCCCTTTTTCAAATAATATAAAATTACTTGTAAACATGAACCCAGATTGATTTCCGGGAGCAATTTGTTTATTGTTCATGTTTTCGATGCATATTTATGTTTTTCAATTTTTTTACTAATCCATGACTAACCTTTATTAAAATCATCAAAAATACTATATAAAAAAGTCTTTCTATTCATATATGTAGATGCACTGTAAGTACTGTCACTCATGCCACAAGGATTAAAAGATATCACAAGGAATGAGAAGTGACATATGGAATGTGGGTATTCATGGAATACATGATTGGCAATCTCACTCTTAATACTCTTTCTCAAAAATGTGTCTTGTATATGCTATGCAAAGGGTTCTTTCTGGGTACGTGATGTTATTTAATTTAAGTTTACCAAAGTTTTGTCAAAGGTATTTTATTTTTTGACTTTCCAACATCTCTTCTCTGTAAGATTAAGTAATCCCTCTCTGAAAGATTGATTAAATTTACTTATAATGTTGGCATTAGTTTTTTTTGTTTGCTTTATAAAAGGTGATAATTAAAGTTTTTAATGTGTTGTTTTTTAGAGTATAGGTCAACATGAAGATAAGATGAAAAAAAATAAGTTTTTGGTTTTTACGTAAATTCTATAATTGGGTTTGACATATCAGGTAAAAAATTTCCTAAAGGATACGCTAGTGACAAGTGATTTTTGACACCCTACTTCACTTTAGCGCAAATTAAGTCATAATACGAACGAAAATCGGAGCATGGAACGTTCGATCCTTGAACAGCGAAGGTAGATACGAGCAGGCGTAAAATGCTTCACCTAAACATAAGTATCCTGGGCAAGCGAAACTAAGTGGAGAGGAAGAGCTGAATACAGATCTGACAACGGACAAACGAGAATGCTGTATTCCGGGGAAGATGAAAGGCAGGTTGGCCAAAGACTACAGGGTGTCGGAATTATGTTGAACGAAGAAGCGAGGCGTAGTTTGATTTCCTGGGCGCCCATTTCTGCGACATTAATGACAGCAAGGTTTCGTTCAAAAATTCGTAACGTCACAATTATTCAGTGCTACGCCCCCACAAATGAAGCGACCGAGGAACACAAAACCGTGTTCTACACTCATCTTAACTCGGCTAACAGGAGTGTTCCGAGAGCCGCCATCATAGTCATCAGGGGAGACCTAACTGCCCAAGTCGGTTCAGACAATTACGGACTGGAACGCGTGATGGGAAGAAATGGCTTGGGGTCACGGAATGAAAATGGCGACTTGCTTGTCGACTTTTGTCACGCGAATCGTCTTGTGATAGGTGGGACTATATTTAAGCATAAGACGTTCAACAAAATTACCTGGATGCATCCGTATGGTCAAACCGAAAACCAAATTGACCATATCATGATCACCATCCTTAACGACAGAGCCTCGTAAACGGAATCCAACATTCAACAATTGATGAGATGTGGGGTAAAATAAAAAGTGTTTTTATGGAGGCTGGATCCGAAGCTGTACCCAAGCGGACGAGAGTTAGAGACCCTTGGATATCCCAAGATACCTGGGATAAAATCGAACTTTGCAAATCGTTGAAAATGCAAATAAAAGCAGATGTTCAACGAAAGGCTAAATTGCGAAGCGATTATCGCATTGCACATAAGATGGTCTATCGCTGTGTGAGACGTGACTAAAGGTTGAGGTTAGAAAGACTCGCAGATAATTCGGAAAACGCTGCAAGAAGAGGAGATATGGAATTGTACGAAATAGCCAAAGATGTAATTGGGAAAAAAAGCTACACCAATCATCCTGTAATGGATGTGGATAGCACACTTTTGGTATCAATTGAGGATCAGCTGAGCAGATGGAAAGGCCATTTCTGTGCCGTGCTAAATGAGAATTCAGTTGAGCAGAGTGCTGAACTGCCCCAACTAAACGAGATGCGCTGGTCCTATAAGGGTATTGACATTGAACCCCCTTAAAACTTCAGAGTCGAAAATCCAAACATCAATAAATCTCTTCAAAAACAACTAGGCAGCTGGACTTGACAGAATACCAGCTGAATGCCTGAAAGCCTTTCCCATAACTACGGCTAGTATTTTACATCTTTTGATACAAATGAAAGCTAACCCATGGTATCACCATTTTGTCCGTTTTCCCTAAACTAATGCAACCATAATTCTCGAGCGAATTAAGGACAGAATCGAGTCTACACTCAAGAGGCATCAAGCTGGCTTCCGCTGTGGTCGATCGTGTGTCGACCTTATCAACACCCTGCCTATCGTCCTCAAGCAGTCGATGGAATTTCAATCACCGCTTTCCCTCATGTTTGTGGATTTTGAGAAGGCATTCGATCGAGTTAACCGAGAATGTTTATGCAGATCGTTGCTTGGTAAAGGAATTCCGCCAAAAATTGATGCCATTATTAAAGAGTCCTACAACAACGCAAGGTGTTTTGTTTTACACAATGGGCAGCTATCCGACTCCTTCGTAGTGCAACAGGGTGTGAGACAAGGGGATGTTCTATCGCCAGTTCTCTTCCTGCTGGCGATGGACGACGTATTCACGGCCAGTGTAAGTACAGCTGAGTGGCAGGGCATTCAATGGAGACCGTTTGAAGGGCTCAGTCCTTTAGACTATGCCGATGACTACTGGCAAAAAACATCAGTGGGCTGAACGGGAAGTGCCAAACACTGCAAGTGAAGGGAGAGTCGAGTGGCAAAAACAGTAAAAAGACAAAAATAATGTTCATTAATAAAGCTCGTGCTACCTTCAGTACTCTGTCTCTTATTTAGAAATCCAATGAAATGTCACTACGCACTAAGTTGAGATTCTTCGAACCCAATGTCAAATCCTGTAAAGTCACGTCTACCATTTCGAGGAAATTGCAGGTTTTTGTGAATAGCTGTCTATGCCACATCCTAAACATTCGCTGGCCACAAATAATATCAAATGAGGAATTGTGGCGCAGGACAACTCAAGAGCGGCTGGACGTCGACATAAGAAAGCGTAAATGGCGTTGGATTGGTCACACACTGAGGAAACCAAACGATGAAATTGCAAGGCAGTCTTTTGAATGGAATCCTCAGGGTGCACGGCGGGTTGGAAGACCAAGAACAACATGGAAATCCACTGTTTTAGCGGAAGCAGAATCCCAGAGAAAGACGTGGCCACAACTAAAGTACCTTGAAGCAGACCGTGAAGGATGAAGACGTTCTGTTGACGCAACAAGGGTTAAGGGCACGATTATGATGAAAACAAAATTTATTTTCTAGGAGTTTTTCATGCTTTTCCATTAATTATCAAATTCGAATTAAGGAAAAACGAATGCTTTAACTTTAAGATTTTGCATATCTAGCTACATATAGCCTTGAACCTAAACTTGAACCTCTCATGCATAAATATTTCTTTTCCTTTCATCACGTACAAAATTCTATTCAAGGCTATTCAAGGACGAGATGATAATACACTTTTCTTTCAGCAACAAGCTTAAGTCTTTTTGCTGATTTATCAGCTAAAATAATAACTAAGAAAACTCAACAAAAAAATGTTACTTACATTCTTTTATATAAGATTAAAGCGTTTCACGTATTTTTATCATATTTCATGCTGTCTATGCTCATTCATACTAAGAAAGTCATCATCTTGTTGAAATTATATAGCTTATCTATGCAATAAGGAAAATCCCATATCTTCAACACTTAATATATTTTCTGAAAAGAAATGTGTGTTCTGTACAGCACCAGCATCACTAATTGGCAAACATAGATCTTTAGAAATTGTAAATAACAATTCATCTAGGGGAAAATGGTGTTTTAAGAGCAACAACAAAAATTCAAAATTCAATGTTTCGCTAAACTAAACTAATGTTTTTTAAATATATTTTTTTTAGGCTTAAACAACAACGAAAATGTAAATCTTCCTAATGTTTCACTTCAGTTTGGAGAAGTTAAATAGCTGCATTTGCAAAAGATTGATTTTCCAAATTGAAAACTAAGCTTACAATTTGATTTTGCATTTCTATAGAAAATGTTACAAACTAACCCCATTCTCCCCTACGCCCACAGGCATTCCAATCATAATGGCTATATTGGAGTTGATCATATAAACCCTGGATATAATAAAACCTTATAAATATCCCTTAATCCTTAGGGTTGAATTATTATAGCGCAATCTTGTTTTTGCTCTATGATAGAAACATACATACGAGAACAAGAAAACAAAAAAAAATAAACAAAAAAGAGGAACAATACTCATTCATATTATTTTGTTTTGTTTGTTGTTGTGTTAAATCGATGAGAGAAACATTAATTCCAATAAACGATATACAAAAGGAAAAATAAAAATAAAAAAAAAAAAACAAACACATAACAGACAACAATGTCATTTCAACAAGGACATTTTGGCCTATAAATACATTTATTTATTCAAATCGAAAACATTCCGAAAAGGAACTCAAGCACCAGGCATAATATTAATCAATAGAAATGTGTTTTTGCGGGGCACCAATTATATACCTCGCTACAGACAGGTATAACTCTAAACTTACATATCCTCAGCAGGAATACAACCATCACCAGGAAATAAGAGCTCAAAACATTTTTTTTTTCTTTTTTTTTTATTGTTGTGTTTGACAAGGACGAAGACGACCATTGTAGTCGACCTTGGATAGAACATTTCCTCCCAATCCAACAAAAGAAAATCCATTTTTATTGTAGATTGGGGGATACGATATACAGTTAGGGAGTTGGTTGGGGTTTTGTGATGCCTCCATTATTTTGGGGTTAAAGTCTATTTCTGGAATAATATGGGAAAACCAAAGCAGTTAGCTTGCTTCGGGGACAGAAAGGATGGAAAAAAAAGAAATTTCCTTTGGCAGAGGAGAGAAATAGTGCTGAAGGTTTTGTGGATAGCTAAGCAAGCATTTATAAGGAGTAAATCGTATGTGACAGGAATTAAAGTGCAAATTTTTTTTCGTTTTTTTTTTCTCTGTTCAAACAGAGCTCCTGAACCAACGTGCCCTATTGAAAGCTTACCATAAAAATGTTGGGTATTGTGTTGAGTCAACAAGCTTAGAAATGGAAAAAGGTTAAATTTAAAGTACCTTGTCACACACACTTTGCGAAAGTGAAAAAGTTAAATGTATGTAAATAAATTTACTAACAACATTTTGATTTTTGTTTCGTTTGTAAAGAGTAAACTTGTAGGATTTAGGAGACTCGATGGAGACTTTATCGAATTTAAGTTGTTTTTCAATAAACATAAAAATGTTTGATAAAGAAACAAAATCTGGTTTTAAACACTTAATAGGATATTATATGAGGTTGTTCCAAAAAGAACAATGCTTCTGTGGTTAGTGCAGGGTAGAAGGTCACCCTTTTTTTTATTTTATGATCCCACTAGGCTGGAATATTTGTTTGATAAGTTGGTGTTTACTTCTTCCTAGATTAAGTCACAGATTGGAACTTTAGTAGCGATTACCTCAAAATTTCTGGGTTTTTTTTTTATCGGATTCGCTTGTCCATGTTTGTCCAACCATTAAAATTGTTTGCCCGGAGTCGAAAATATTTTTGCCTGTGGGTGGATAAACGAATTTTTTCATGGATATTAAAGGTGGAGTCGGTGGAAAAACGAACCCAAAAACGAAACATTTGGGATTACTGAGGACTTTTTTGTTTCTTGAGGTTTGCTTTAAAAAAAGAAAAGTCGAATAATTTATTTCCTGGGGGTGGGAACAAACGATTTTTACCATGGATTTTCAGGTGGACAAATGAACCAAATTTTCCCAAACTCCCTATGTTATCATTTGGGGATTCTAGAAGACCTTTCTTGTTTTTTGAGGTTTGCTATAATAAAAGATTTGTTGAATATTTTTCTCCTGGGAGTGGAAAAAATTATTTTAATAGATTTCCAAGACCCGGTGGACAAACGTACCCAATTTGCCTCAGCCCCCAATGATTTTATTTGGGGATGCTAGAGGACTTAGTTTTTTGAGGTTTGCTATAAAAAAAGAAATGCTGAATATTTTTTCCCAGGGGGTAGGCAAACAATTTTTATGGAATTGTATGTTAAGCTGGTGGAAAAACGAACACAATTTACTCCGTTCCCCTATTATTCAATTTGGGGTACCAAGCCCCCCCTTTTTTTGTTTTTACCTGTAAAAAGTAAAATATGAATATTTTTTTTCTCGGGGGTGGATTCCATGAAATTTCAATTGAAGCCAGTGGAAAAACTAACCCATTTTGCCTATGTTGGGTGACTGTTTGTTTTCTAGGTTTGCTATAAAAAAAAGACAAGTCGAATATTTTGTATATCCTGGGAATAGACAGAACAATTTTTTTTCATGGATTTTTATGTAAAGCTGGTGGACCAACGAACAAACTTAACTTCACCCCCTGTAATTTCATTTAGGGGTTTTGGAACCCTTCTTTGTTTTTGCCTGCAAAAAATAAAAGTTGAACTTTGGGGGTAGGCAAATGAATTTTTTTCATGGAATTTTAGGTGGAATTTGTGGAAAAATGAACCAAATCCATCTTACCTGAGTGAAATTTTTAAAATTTCAGGGTTTGCTATAAAAAAAAAGAAAAGTCTAATATTTTTTGCTCCTAGGGGTCGACAAACAAACTTTTTGAGCATACTTTACTCCACCCCCTATTATTTCATTTGGGGGTTTTGGAACCCTTTTTTTGTTTTTACCTGAGCATACTTTACTCCACCCCCTATTATTTCATTTGGGGGTTTTGGAACCCTTTTTTTGTTTTAACCTGGAAAAAGGAAGAGTTGAATATTTTTCTTTCGTGGGGTGACCAAACGAATTTTTTTTATTGAATTTCAGGTTGTGTTAGTTGAAAAAGGAACCCAATCCATCCAGGCCCAATTTCATTTGGGTCCTTTTTTTGTTTTCCAAGGTTTGCCATAAAAAAAAATAAAAGTCGAATAATTTTTTCCTGGGGAGAAAAAACGTTTATTTTGTTCATGTACTTTTATGTAAATCTGGTGAATAAACAAACACAATTTATTCCGTCCCTTATTAGTTTCATTTGGGGGTTTGGAAACCCTTTTTTATTTTTACCAGCAAAAACGAAAAGTTGTATGATTTTCTCTTAGGGATGGACACACGAATTTTGTTCGTTTGATTTTAAAGTGGAGCCGGTGAACAAACAAACCCAATTCACCCAAGTCCCCCTATGATTTCTTTGGGGATGCTTGAGAACTTGTTGGTTTTTCGCGGTTTGCTATAATTTTTTAATGGTTGGACAAACGAATTCGATGAAGAAAAAACATACATTTTTAGGTTGTGGTTCTCATTTCACATATCCATTGTGTCGCCCTTATGTCACCCTTATAAGTCTTTAACCATTGTATATAAATTCTATAGTATTCTCATGAAGAAAAAAAGCTCGTGGCCATCTATGCGTCCAAATGTAATACTAATTTTTTTTAAGGGATCTCGGTAAGGCCATCACAGCGAACCTATCGACCAAATGTCTACCTACAAAATCGACTTTCATGAGAATACTATAGATTGGATATACAATGCTTTAACTATTGAATTTCTGATGGTGCCATAACGGAAGTTGCACTGTCCAAAGATTTCAATCACTTTCGCTATCGAAATTGAGATAGAAAAAGCCCACAAAAGTCTTACTCATCAAATAAGGTAAGCTCACTCAGAATTAACTTACGATTCAAATTGAGTGAGAAAGTCTTTGATGGAGTTAACTGAGAAACTATGATGATCTCGCACTGAAAAACTTGCTCTTAGAGATACTTAATCGATATAGGCCTTGATGGTCTTTTTCACTGCAGTCTTCCAAAAGTTACTTTGAACTCGGGCCTCGTAGTTGATTTATGTCTAACTGCTTCCCTTGATATTTGCAGGTGCACACTTGCACCGTGTCAAACAGTAGCTGAACGGTTTAATCAGTGGATGCTGCATGTTTTGATAAATGAATGTTAAGCACAAATCTTCTATGCGATGTTTAACAATATGTTCTTTCCCTTTAAGAAGTCACTAAAATGAAGTCCGTTTCTAGAAGTGATGTCGTGAAGGCTATGTTTTCTGACTGTCCTACCAAAGATTTCTTCGTTTTAATTAATTTCGACTTTGAAATCTTGCAGCGTCATTCTGTAGTGATTTATTTATTGAGGTCAGCTCATCATAGCCAAGCATCTTGTTGCTGGTTTTAAAACCGGAATGCAGGCTCCTCGAAACAGCGGAAGTAAAATATTCAGTGAAGCACAGGGAAAAGTAGATAGTATATTCAAGCAGCTGCTGAAATGGGCATTAGGTAGAACGAAAAAAAGGACAAGCAGAAAACCGTCAGATCTGATGGTTAACCAATGCAGCTGTTCAAGCACGGAGGGGGTGTTGAAATGGTATACTCATCATCTCATAAGCCAAGTATGGGTGGAAGGAAGCAGCTCCATATGTCCCATCTAGAAAAAAAGGTGATCCTATGTTCTGCAAGAACTGTCAAGGCATGTCCCTGATGAACGTTGCACACATGATCATATCCAACGTACTGTGTGTGTGCATCGGAAGTCGTTCTGCAACACAAGAATCAGCAAGTACCAGTGTGGATTCTGGCCAGGGAGATCAAATACAGACTTAATATTCACTCAGGAAAATACTGGAAAAGACCAATGAATTTCAAGTCGAGACTCACCATCACCATTCAACGACTTTAATGCCGCATATGGTAGCATTTTTCGTCATGAGCTCTTTGGATCCTGGGAAAACTGATCCAGCTGTTCGGGAAAAACGAAAAGCAATGTGGAACTAGGGAAAAGCCTAACCGAACTATTCCAAACATGCACAGGCCACAGGGCTTCAACAAGGAGATGTGCTATCCATGTGCTTTCTTCAATCTCGTTCTGGAGCAAATAGTGCGCAGGGCCAGGCGTTGCCACTACACTGAAGCCACTATTTTCAACAGATCTGTCCAACTTTAGGGTATGCCGATGGTATCGACATCATCATGCTTATAACAGTCCGTTATACAGTCTTTCATGATTGGCCTTCAAACGAAGAAAAGACCAAATACATGCTATCAACAAGCAATCAAAGATCTGTCAACCAGCTATCACAAAATGTCACTGCTCATAGCAACAATTTCGAAGCAGTTAAGGAGTTCATCTACCTTGGAGGAAACATTAACCCCAGGAACGACATCTTCGTGGAGATCTTATGAAGAAATATCACTAGCAAACCGGTGGTGGTATTTCTTTTTGTTGCACCAAGTGGGTTCAAAACTCCTCCCACAAAAGACGAAGTGCACGCTCTGTAAACCCCTTATACTGCTAGTCCTGTCTTATGGCTCCAAATGTTGATACAG
Source organism: Dasysyrphus tricinctus (assembly GCA_963921185.1). Classification (NCBI taxonomy): domain Eukaryota; kingdom Metazoa; phylum Arthropoda; class Insecta; order Diptera; family Syrphidae; genus Dasysyrphus; species Dasysyrphus tricinctus. The sequence continues at coordinate 125,398,978 of OY992530.1, forward strand.
AAAGTCAATGCACGTCGACTACATATTAGCTCGGCCACATCAAGCGAATGGACAATAATGCTCCAGCCAAGAAAGTATTTGAATCCCAGCCCTCATGTTCGAGGGAAGAAGAAGAACGAAGGTTAGTTTAGGTTAGGTACGGGGGGGAAGCAAGCACAGTACTGATGCCGTTGCATACACGAAGGCCTATTGGTCCATTGTGATCGAGTAACAAAATAAAGTAGAGATACTCCTTAACTATTGGTTCACATAGACTAGTTCATTGGCGATTTAGCCTCCAGCCTGTACTTTCTATGAATTTCCTCATGTTTGCCATTGAGACCTGCGCTAGATCGTCCAGTTATCCAACAAAACTGTTTCCAAAATATCGGAGGCGATACGTTTGGAGTTTTGGACAGTTCCCAGTGACCGATTAACCATGTAAATTTTGGTGGCCCAACAGCTCGTGGAGAACCAGGGTCTATTGACTTACAACTCTCAAACATTCCTGTGTGCGTGTTGTTGGCAGGAATGGAGGGGACCTACAGTTTTTTGTCAAGTCCAAAAGGGCTAGATGAGAACCACTTATACTCTTAGAGGATTTTTCAATTCCCCGCAAGGGCAGTACCTCGGGAAAAAACATTTTTGCTTTTAGGTGGCACAGTGGCATGACAGAGTCCAACGAGCTAACCATTATGCCACGAGGTACTACCGCCTAACCATGTACCGGTACGTGGGTTGCCCGGTATTTGTGACATTGCTATTATGGATGTAGTCCAGAAGTCAACGTGGTTAAAAAAGTGTGGTGAAATGGATTGGAGCAGTGGAACGAGATGGCGATAAAGGTGGGAACAATGGCTTTGGTGGATGCAAAAAATGAACAGCCTGCCCTACTCCCACTACCTCGTTCCAATCTTGGTGGAAATTGGTACTTATAATGGGAGTTAGTTCGTAGGCCTTGGATGTAAGCATACCCACTCTCATATTCAAATTAACACAGGTTAATTTTCTTCAAATTTGATAACCACTTTAATTTTCCCAAAAAGCAAAGTGTCCTTAGTGGAAGCACATTTTTGTTTTCCTTTAGTTAATTGAAATCTACTTCCATATTAACTAACTTTTAATTTCCCTTTAAGTGCTAACACATGATTAAAAGATATGGTTATCTTCCTTCATACAGCAGGCACTAAAAAAAACAATAAAAAAGATTTTATCTGTATTAATTTCTCGGGAGATCCTTTATTTAACAAGCATGACAACTAATTACATCTCTTGCTTCATAAATTTCGGCACTTTGTAGGTACATCTGCATTGATTACGTTTTTGTCTGCTAAGCATACATTGTTAAGGATACTATACACCGTTATGTATATATAAAGTCTAACACACTTCCTCTTTTGACGCACACCTCAAGGTCGATAAAGTTTTTTTTATTTTGTTGTTGCTTTTCATGGTATATTTTCTCTGAGGATATTAACAACAGCAACAAAAAAATATACAAAAATCCAATCCCTGCATAGGACTACACAACGTTGTGTTATCCTTAAGCCCGATCTAAAATATGTGTAACGTAGTATGTAAACATTTATCCAGCTTTTGACGTCTTTTGTTCTTTGTATTGAAATTGAATTTCAGGGTTTGGCTTTGCTTGTGTGATAATGGCTGGATTTATGGTTCACGTATTGACTAAGATTATCCTATATAGTATATAGCCTCCTCTCATCCCATTCTGGCATCAGCTATTTAAAATATCCTTGGCATGTGTTTTGTACTGTAGGCAAAGTTTTTTTTGCGTTGGCGTTCACCTTCGGTTTTATCCAAAAATTAAGTGCAAATAGAGCTTTTAAAATGAGTGCTTAAGGCACACACTCACAAAACGAAAACAAGAGGCTCCTTTTTGTGCGTTATTAAGTACCTACTGCATAAGGAAAAATGATATCGGTATATATTGGGTAATTTAATGGCAGCAATTTTATTCGCACACTGTGTGGACAGCAATGCAAACAGTACATTACTTTGGATGACTATGGTTGTTTGTATGGTGCACTTGGGATACATTGGGCACTTTAAACTCAAAGCCTTATATCTGCGAATACAAAATAAAAATAAAGATAAAAGTAAAAATAAATATAAAAATAAAAATAAAAACAAAAACGAAAATAAAAGTCCAGTAAAATAAAATAAAATAAAATAAAATAAAATAAAATAAAATAAAATAAAATAAAATAAAATAAAATAAAATAAAATAAAATAAAATAAAATAAAATAAAATAAAATAAAATAAAATAAAATAAAATAAAATAAAATAAAATAAAATAAAATAAAATAAAATACAATTAAATTAAATAAAATTAAATAAAATAAAATAAAATAAAATAGTTCGAAACACCTATCTACAAAATACTCCGTGGAATTTTTTTGTGTTTTTATTATAAGTACATCTTGGAGAATCTCAATCCACAAAGTTCGAACAAAAAAAGATATGCGTTGTCCACCATTTTGAAAGACCTACATTTTTTCTTGGCTCCTATTGAACGTAGAGCAATATTTTGACTTTGTAACTAAGAATATTTTAAGAAATTTTGCGTACGAATATTTTTGAAATCTCTTTCAGATGAAAAATTACTGTTGAAAAACTGTAAACAAAATTATTTTAAGAATTTATCTCGCTTCTTATTCATCTCAGTGAAAAATTACTCAAATAGTTTTTATGGAACACGTTATTTCCTTCATTTGTGTGTATTTAAATTTTATGTATAACAAAACATTTCTTGAATACAATTACCAATATCCAGCAAATAATTCCTTATGAGAAAGTATGATTAAAACTGCGGCACAAAAAAAATAGAAGAATACAATGCAAGTATCTGTTATCTTTAGAAGGGGTCTAATTCCTCTCGTCCACGAAAGAGGGGCGATTTCCTGAAAAAAAGTACTCAAAATGTTTAAAAAACAAGGGTAGGGTAACACAACTTTTCATTTTTGAAAAATAGAAGTCTGCTCTAATTTTTTGATGGAACATGTTCAGGGGTGTCCCCCGAATGTAAATCGAAGTTGGCAAGGCTGAAGAGGGGGGGGGGGGGCGTCAGCCGCCATATTGGAAAACGCATTTTTTCAAATATCTTTTAAACTTCATGATTTGTTTTTTCGTCTCTGCTTGTGTGGTATATGAAATTACATAAAATTAAATAAATGTATATATAAGTAATTGAAAAATAATATAATATTTTTTGTTTTATTTAATTTATTAAAAAACTTTTAGTTTTAAAAAACACAACGATTATAAATTTGTTTTACGACGTGTTTCGGAATCAAATTCCATCATCGGGCTTTTTTTTTTGACATTCAGTTGAAAAAGCCCGATGATGGAATTTGATTCCGAAACGCGTGGTAAAACAAATTTATAATCGTTGTGCTTGTTAAAACTAAAAGTTTCTTAATAAATTAAATAAAACAAAAAATATTATATTGTTTTTCAATTATTTATTTATACATTTATTTAATATTATATAATTTCATCTTTTAAACATTGCATTGAGCTGGCGTTAATGTCAGTTCATCGACAAATGGAGACTTACACTGAGAAAATTAGAGAAGTTTTTCTTATCAGAATGAGCTTTCAAAACAATTTTGTATAATATTCAAGGCAAAACATATTATTCCTTGGCCTAAGCCATCCATTGAGTCATTAATTTACCCTTTACGTGCCTAAAAATGGAAAACAATTATTTTTGGATGCAAAAACCATTTGACATGCAATTCATGCTGTGAGGCGAATATATGTACTAGATATATTTTTTTTTGGAATACAAAAAATATTTTTTACTCCCAACACTATTTTTCAGACACGTAAAAAAGATTGCAGATAAATTGTTTTGTAATTCCATGACAGCAAAGTTTTATTTGCATGAAACTGTAAACAAATTATGTAAAAAGTAATTTTGTATTTTACCTCAATAATTTTAGATATGCGAAAATATTTTCATAGATGTTTTTTTTCGCACGGGAATTGTAAACTTTAACGATGATTTTTTTCTCGCTCAGAATAATTTCACTGACATTCTTTTGCCAAAAACAAATTGCACTTGGCATTTTTGTAATTGCTTTTGAATAAAACAATTTTTCTGCAAACTGTAAGCTGAAGGAAGATACTTCATTTATACACTGAGAGAATTGAAAAATCACCAATTGAAAAATTTGCAGTTGCAATTTACGAATCATGTTTTATTCATAAATCAAGGCATTTTGTTTCCAAATTAATACAAAAACTGGTAATTTAACATTCAAAACGTAGCAATTTACAAAATTTGTTTCTTCGTGATTTGCAATTAAAATCCATGATTCAAGATTGTACTTTTCATAGCAAAATACAACTTTTTTGGCGTAATTTACTCTCCAAAGGAATAATATCACAAACAGCATTTGAAAATATTGATTTGCGATAAAAATTTAGTAACTTACATCATGCACAATCACTGATTTACGTTTTTTCTGTCGCAATTTGCAACTCCATGAGAATAGTCGCAAATCACCAACAAACAAATCCTAAATCACGACTTTCTTGTCGCAATTCACTTCTCGAAGAGATAGAGCACCACAACATGGCAGGTATCTCATCATCAATGTGTGACACCAACGATCTGTAATGCAAATTGGCCTGGTGGTTGCATGCTCGCTCGGCAACTGGAGGGTTGCGAGTTCAAATCCAAGTAGAGTCAAGCGTAAAGTATTTATTTCAAATAAATTAAAATAAATGTGTATACCTGTAAAATGAAGGGTTAAAGCAGGATTGATCTTTCCAAGTGGCAATATCACGAAATAAAAGTGGTGATCACAAATCTTTTTTGCAAATTTACAAATTGTGCATTTGAGGAATATTTGGATCAGATTGCGATTTGTTGTTCGCAATTTTGTTTTCTCTCGATAGCATAATAATTGATACTAAAAGAGGGTTGATTTACGATTTTTGAGTATCAATATCTTCATTTTGATCAGTTTTGCAAATTGCAAACAAATAGTCGTAAATTACGTAATCCGGAGCCAAGGTATAAATCGGGATTCATTTTTCGTAATTTGCAGCTCATTTTTCGTGATATGATCCAAGAATTCTTTCCGTGTAGCAATGATTATTTTTTGTATGTGCATAAGTCTCTATCTCCTGCAGGGAAAATGTTATAGCCCAATAACTGTTGTAGTGCGCTATAGCACCTAGAACATTTTTTGGGCTATAACACTTTCCCTGCACGAGATACAGATGTATGCTCATAAAACATTGAGAATTTTCCAGATATAAGTCGGAAAGTGTTACAACACTTGGGACGCAACTTGTGCAGGGAAAGATTGATAGTGCACTTCAACAGTTAATATGGTTTCTTCTACACTTTCCCTGCACGAGATATAGCCTATTGAATAGACCTTTTAAAAAGGAACAATTACGTGCAAGGGTTTTTATTATTGAATATGTTTGTTTGGCCCATAAGCATGCTTAAAACCGAAAATGCTACTTAATTCACTGAGAGAATGGTCACACTGGCCACTTTTCAATATTTTTGGTGTAACTTGAAAACTAAGCCGAATTTGAATAGTATATAGCCGAATAGTACTCATTAAGACCTTTTCAATAGTATAGGTCATAAAGTGTTACAACGATGAGACGCAACTCATACAATATTATGCTCATTCTCCTTTTTATGAAAAATTATAAATGTTTTTACAATATTTCCCAATGTTGCGTTGTTCAAGTTCCTTATAGGGATCCGTTTTATACACAAAAATGCACTGTTTGGTATGTCTAGGACTGGTGGAATATTCGATAAGCATTTCTTTAAAAATGAGGCTAAACACAACATAACCGTCAACATGCTAACGGACCATTTATTGCCTGAATTTGAAGCCTGATATGTCGACAACATTTGGTTTTAGCAAGATATACGGCATACACTTAGCATGGTTAACAATATGTCTTTATTGAGACATAATTTTTATTCATCAGGTGATGTGGATTTTGGAGCCGTCAACTAGCCGCCTGGATTGTGTTATATCACTGGTTTCAAAATTCTACTTTAAGAAATGTTTTTTTTCACGAAAATTCTGTAATTTACAATTTTAAACAATACGATTTCTTTTTATTACTAGCAGAATTTCTTAAAGAGAACTTTGAAAGAAGAATTTCGCAAAAAGAATTTTGACCTTGCCAAAGACCCAGAGTTTCGACCCCAACCCTAATTTCATACATTTGGATTTTTTCTTTTTGGTTATCTGAAATTAAAAGTCGTCGCGTTCACCAATACGCTCTGATTTAGAATATGGAAGCCAACATTACTCGTGCATTTTTGCAGGTCCCGACCGCAAAGCTGAAAAGACTGTTCCAAAATTGAATCTTCCGAATGAATCATATACGGCGTAGTCGCGGCCAACATTTGAATGAAATTATCAGCAAAAAGTTAGTTTCAGAGATTGTTCTTTCGGGTCATAATAAAGATTCTATACAATCCAATTCCATTTAATGTAAGCCTTTTATATGGTTTCAAACTTACATAATTTACTTTAGATGGTGCTCACAGTCCATGTGGACTACGGCCTCAACCAACAAGACCCCCTAGACAGCTCGGTTCCTACCTAGCTTCCTCCAAGTTGGTTGAGGTCATTCTACACTTGTGTGCACCACCTAAGGTGGGGTCTTCCTCTGCTGCGCAGACCATCAGGGGTTGATTCGAAGACTCGTCGGGCTGATGCACCGGTGTCCATAGGGTCTACATGTCCCAGCCATTTCAGCCGTTGTATTTTCAGCTTTTGGATAAGGTCGACTAAGCTGTAAACCCCGTAAAGCTCGTTGTTAAATCTTCTCCTCCCTACTCCATCGTTACATACGGGACCGAAGATCACCCGAAGAATTTTCCTTTCAAAGCACCCAAGCAGATTCTTATCCGTTTTTGACAGGGTCCATGCTTATGCCCCATACAGCAGGACTGGAATGATGAGGGTCTTATGTAAGGTCTCCTTGGTTCTTTGAGAGAGGGCTTTCCTTCTTTTCTTAGCCCGAAGAAACAGCAGTTGGAAAGAGGAATTCTTCGTTTGATCTCTGCACTGATGTCATTTTGCGATGTAATAGAGGAGCCCAGATAGACAAAGTCCATGACGACTTCGAAGTTGTAGCTATCCATCGTGAAGTTTTGTCCGAGTTGACGATGTTGAGATTCCTTTCTCGATGATAGCATATATTTTCGTCTTGTCCTCATTAATAGCAAAACCCATTTTCGTCGCTTCCGATTCAATACTTGCAAACGCGCCGGTAACAGCTCACTTCGTTCTCCCAATGATATCGGACTTTTGAAAAATTGTACCTCTGTTGTTGACCTGCGAGTTTCGTGCAATTGTTTCAAGAGCGAAGCTAAAAAGGCTGCATGATAACTCGTCGCCTTGCCTCAAACGTATCTCGACATCGAAAGTGGTGTTCTTACCAACTGTAACGGAGCAGCGAGATTTCTCAGTCATCATTCTGCACAAGCGGACGAGCTTGACAGGGATGCCGAGATGCGACATGGGTCTGTATAGTTCTTTTCTGAATACACTATCATATGCGACAGTGAAATCGATAAAGTGGTGGTGTGTATTGATTTCAAATTCCTGATTTTCTCCAAAAACCTGTCGGAATATGAAAATTTCATTTGTCGGACCAAAAACCACACTGATAGTGATAGGATCAGATTGTTGACAAACGGTCTAAAGCGATCACCAGTACAGATGACAAGATTTTGTATGCGACGCACGTTGAGAAGACCTCCTCTGTAGCTGGCACAGATCAGAGCATCTCCTTTCTTGTGGAATGGGGCACACTATACCGATGTTCCATTCATCGGGCATACTTTCATCCGACCAAATTTTGGAGATAAGTTGGTGTATGTATACTCCCTATCGAGTCATTTCTCCCTGCTTGGCTGGCAGGCCATCTGCACCAGCCTCCTTGTACGCTTTAAGCTTGGCTATCGCTAACCACACTTCATTTATGTCAGGTGGATTGAAATGTTGACCATCATCGTCCAAGTTGAATGGAGTGTTCTGTCTTACAGCGGAATTTCGGCCATGTTCACCGTTTAGCAGTCTAGATAAGTGTTGTTTCCAGATCCATAGCACTGACTGTGTGTCTATACCACCATTTTCCCACTCTCTTCTCGGCCGGCTTCCGTTCTGGCCTTGTAATCATGGGTAGATTGCCTCACCCTTCGATAGAACTTTCGAACATTCCCCCTACTACAGTCCTCAATATATACTCAACCGCCCGCTTCGCATGCTCTCTCTTTTTCCTCCCTTCGTGTTTGCCCTTAGAGCTCCCAGGCTGCACTCTTAGCAGCTCTGGTTCTAGTCTGCAGCATTGATTGGTAGGTCTCATTTTTTGCTTTGTGAAGTGAAACCCAGCACATAAGTGGTGCCACTCCTGCAGATGATGGTGGCGGGCTTGCTGAGAGATTAAGAGTGATGTGGTCTGCAAAAGTCCTGGCGATCTCTTGCGATTTTAACTTCGTGACGTTAAATCCTTTCACAGCACCCGCTGTCGTTGTGATGGCGTCATGGATATCCTCATTCGTACTTGAGCTACCACCAAGTAGTGATCCGAGTCTATGATGGCACCTTAGATGATTATATTGATGTGTGGGAATTGAATGCTTTCTTATGATGACATTTCTCTCCGCCACAGTGCGCAAAGTCCCAAAGATGTCCTCCTTCCGATCTTGGCATTGATGTCGCCAAGAATAATCTTGACGTCGTATTGGGGCACCTATCATACGTATTCTCCAGAAGATCGTAGAATTCTTCCTTGGTTGAGTTATCTTTTTCTACCGTTGGGGCATATAGGAACAGATCAGCGTGATGTTTTTGAAATTTGCTTTGATGCTGTTTGTGACCAGGCGCTTGCTTACATTTCTGATGCCTTAGTCTTACCCTTACCACAAAACCAAAACCAAAAATCGGCTAACCCTGCTAATTGCAGCACTCGCCCAAGTAGATGTCACACGATTTCATCCTTCGTATGTCCTCTCCATCCTATCGCACTTCCATGGATGGCTGTAATGTCAACCTTTAGCCTATCCAAGCTCTCCACTGGTTGTTCGGCTGCACGTGGCCTGTTAAGGTCCAGACATTCCACGTGCAGATCCGAAATTTATCCGAAATTTGCTGTCAAACTAAATTTCGAATTTTTTTCTAGTGAATTAAAAATAAAATTGTCTGCTCAAAACTTGAACCCACAATAGCACTAACGGACGCATACCAATAGACCAACAGTGCTATTTATAAACGCATTCCAAGCGATGTCTAACTTTAGACACCTGCCTAACTCCAAAATGTTATTTATAAATACTTAGCACCGTTTGACTAACTTATCCACTGAAATTGGTTGTCCAAATCTTATTTGAAAGTAGACACGTTTAATGAATAAGGTGGGCAAATATTTCTGGTTTTCTAATTTTCTAGTTTTGAAATGAATGAAAAGCTAGTTGAACGTGCCCCAAAGCGTACTAAAATTCATTAATTCATTCAAAAATGAATAAATACAGACATGTCAGTGAATAAATGAGGCCACATTTGGGCAATTGTTGGAATGCGTTTATAAATAACAAGTTGCCTAAACTATTTAGGCATTGACTAGCTGGACAACTGCCCAAGCGTGTTCTAAGAAAATCTAATAAATATGACTGCAACAGACTAGACGGTATAAACGGTATAGACGGTTAAGTTTTATTCGTATCTAACCATTTTCTATACCTACTTCATCAACAGCTCAAATTTATATTACTCCAATTAGAGATTAAAACGTCGTCGACTAGTTTGTACCTTATTCACCCCAGTTTGCCCTTTAAAGTATAAAAGTGATTATGCGAATTGACGTAGTATGATGGTGTTGTTTGCAACTTCCACTTAGATAAGCATTTTAAGGACAATTTGAGAACAAATTGTCTGCAACGTAATTTATAACCAAAATTAGCACATTGTGGTGAGATGTTGTCTTAACCAAGGGATATTTAATTTCACGGATTGAATGTGGTGGCTGGTGGGCTTTTCATTATTTCCTCTTTGAGTGCCATAAAGAGAATTAAGTTTTTTTTTGTTCGTTCTGTAAGGTTATGAAAAACATTTTCAAATTGAGACTATGCAGATATTACGAATTTAATTAATTCAGAAGAAAGTCTCTCATTATATTAGAATAATAAAGTCCACGATTAGGACTAGACGTGGTGCGGCACGTGGCGCCACTGTGGTTCTGGTCTGTTTTTTTTTTTCTTTTTTAACAATGCGACGGACGCGACGTGACGGTAGAATTACGGTTTTCAAACAAATTAATTGCTTTCATTGAAATTAATTTAAACGGTGGTGTTTAAAAGAGCAAGAGAGAGGTGTAATACCTCATTAAAGTAGGTATATCGCAGGTAAAAATCAAAAGAAGTCCCATCTCATAGTACAGAATTAGCAGCGAAAATAAAATAAAATCGTTTAAAGTATCCTTAGGCGAATATTCCCCTGTGCTTTTAGAGTTTTTTTGATATAGTATCAAACAATGCCACATAGTAAAGTAATGTAGTAACTTTTGATGTTATAAGCTCAGATCCTGAAACCCCTGAAGAATTATTCTTTGAAGTTGATAGTACCACCTAAGGGGGTATTATCCAATAAGAAAAAGTAGGAACAGTTTTTTTGTTACTTCAAATACCTACTTAACTTTAGACATTTGAGACAAATTTTAAATTAAAATTTCAATTCTTATGCTGGTGGAGGATTTTGTGTTGACTTAAAGCTTTGTATAATAACAAAAAGAAAACAATGCTTAAAAAAGCAGAAAGTGAGCCCTGAAGAGTTGGACATTACGTATTTATATTATTTTTCAATGAATAGCTAAAAAAAATGTTGAACGAAGTTCAATCGAATTTATTACTGGAGGAGCTTACACAAATAAGCTGATTGTAACGAATCATAATTAAAAAACAAAAAGTAATAAAAACATAAAAATTGTTATTTGATCCGTTGGCTTTCAAAATGTGTTAAAGAAGATAATTTTGTTTACATAGAATTCAAGCTCACATCGATATTTTTCAGGATTAAAATTTCATTGACCAATAAATATTATTTTCCAATTTACAGAATCGAATTCAGAATCAGAAAGTTCAAACTCATCATTTTTTGTACTTTTTTTCATGGTGCGTCACGAAATTTTAGTCGCAAACCTCCGATTCAGATTTAGCACCATCGAAAAAAAATCGAAAAATAATTAATTCTTGAAAAATTGTAAGTACAGTCTCCACGTCGACTGCTCTGAATTGTTAAGGGCCTGTAAATAGGGACTTCCAAACTTTGACAGTTGCTAGCGGCCATATTGATGAAGCTACATTTGTCAAATTGGCTATCATTTATTCAGTCTATTTTGCCAAATGACCATGGACGGAGATAGCGTTCAACAACACGTGCAAATGATAATATTGTTTTATCAAAATTGGTGTTCTGGTCAGCACGTTCCGTGCTTCACCCATTTTCAGCATCTTCATCAGCGATGAGGCCCAAGCAAAACCGTCGAATCTGGGACGATACCAACCTACATGAGATCCAGGAGCGTCCAATGCATTCCGAAAAATTCAATGTTTGGTGTGGATTTTGGGCTGGCGGCGTCATCGATTCATATTTCTTTGAGAGCGACATTGATGACCAGGCCATCACCGTCAATGGCGAGTGCTACAGGTCGATGATAACTAACTTCTTTGGTTTGGTTTCAAAAGGACGGCGTGCTTCGTTCCACACAGCTCATGCCTCACTGGAACCTCTGCACGAGTGATTCGTAAGGATGGTCATCTCACGTGATGGAGTCGATATGAACTAGCCACCGATATCATGCGAATTGACCCCGTCAGATTTTTCTCTTGTGGGCTTTGTGAAGTCGCTGGTCCATACAAATAAACCACAAACTACAGTGGTCCTCAAAGCCAACATAAGCTGCTGATCGTCCTCTTTTTAATTGGTCCAGAGATACCGATTAGAGCTCAAAAGCCTGTAACCTGTATATTCCTTCTAGGTCACTTGCTTAACTGGGTTCTATAGTTCAATATTTTCCTTGAAGTAAAGTTGTTATGGGCAATATATTCTCAATTTGTCATACCAAATAAAATTACAAATGGAACAGTTTAACTAACTGCAATAAGTAAATCTAGTAAGATTGGACCTATCAACTATAATAAGCCCTGTTCACTTGATATGATATGCAGATGAAGGCCATCCCAGGTCGTTGCAGTATAAAATGAACACAGGCCAATAGGGCACATTTACATTCTTCATAATACCCAATGTCATCGTTGTAGGGTAAGGACTAGGGACCTTTAAGAAAAGGGAACAGTCACTCGTCGCCTCTTAAAATATCCTTCTCCGGATAGAATAAGTACACAATCACAAAGAAAAACATTTTTGACGACATAAATGAACATTAAATAAAATGCACGACTGGGTCGCACGTACTTGCTCTTATGTTCAAGACACTATGGGGCATATTCATAGATGTTGTTTATGCTGTTGCTAAGCAAATCTGGAGTTTATCATATGGAAACTTGTCAGGTAAACTCCAGGTTTGTCTAGCAACAGCTTAAACAAAATCTATGAATATGACCATATGTGTTTAAGAAAATTGTATATAAGGACATGGAAATTATGAAAGAAAAATGTAGAGAAGCATGAAATACGACATTTAAATTGTTTAAAACAACTCTTTTGACAGTTTGGGGTGGAAAAAAAGAATGTCATCTTAATTCTTGATTGAATATGATTGTATGGGAAAAAAATTTGTAATCGTTAGAGCTGTTTTCAAAAAAAAAATATAATTTTTTAAAAATTCTTAAAACATTTTTAAGAACACATTTTGGTACGCAAAACTGAAGTATATATTTATGTGTATATAAAAACAAAATTTGTAAAAAAAAATGTAAACCCGTTTTTGAGATATCGAATTTTCAAAAAAAAAAATTTGAAACTTTTTTTAAAAATCCAAAAACTTTTTTTTTGAAATTTTGATATGCAATATAATTTGATCTTATCTGAATTGTGTATATAAAAAAATTCATCTTAATCCGTTAAGCCGTAACGAGAAAATTTAGAATAAAAAAATACGTTCTATGACAGGTACCTACCTACTATTAATAGTTGCAAAGTGTAAAATTTTATAATTTTTGATAGTGGATCGTACTAATTTTAGTATAAAGAAAAAGTTTAATCAAAATCGTAGGAGTCGTTTTTGAGAAAAAATATTTTCCTTTGCGGTTTTTTAACTTTTGTATGGAAGGTCCCGTTATTTTTTCATAAATGTAAATTTTTTTCTAAAAATATTTTAGAGAATATACTAAAAAACTCTTAAATATCGAGTTTCAAAAAAATCGATCATGTCGTTTTCGAAATATTTGATTTTCCAAAAAAAATTTTGAACTATGTATTTTTAAAAATCCAAAAAATAATATTTCAAAAATTTTGATACACAAAACTATTTATATTTTTTGGAAGCTTCTGGATAAAAAAAATAATTGAAATCGGTTGTACCGTTTTGAAGAAAATTAAAAAATGGTTCATTGGGAGGTACCATTAATCACCATTTTTGAAAAATGGTTTTCCATCCAAAGAAAGCCTTTACTAAAATATATATACTGAATTGTTTTTAAGAAAAGTTGTCGAGCCGTTTTTGAGAAAAAATACGATTATGTAAAATTGCTAAGAAAATTGTATGGTAGGTACCGTTATTTTTGGTTCTAAAAAACAACGTGTGGGCATAATCACCAAAAACCACTATGTACCAAGTTTGAAGAAAATCGGTCGAGCCGTCTAGGCTGTAGATGAACAGACAGACAGACAGACAGAATTGTGCCACCCACTTTTTTGGTGTTTTCTATCATCGTAATATTATATTTGATTGTTATCTCAAATTTTTTTTTTTTGCACGAATCTAAAATTTGCCTTATATATATATATATATCGCAAGTTGAAATTACATAACATGGTTCTTGCGCTTATAATTTGTATAAAGTTTAATCAGTTAGTTCTGCGGTAGGTATAACTGGAAATTAAGTTTTTTTTGAAAATTTTAACTTTTGACTTTTTTTGGTCAAAATCGAATTTCGTATCAAAATGGAAGCTTTAAAAAAATCTTGAAACAAAATTGTAAGAAAAATTAACCAAACCCAATCTATAAAAATCAAAGATTTTTAAATTTTTTTATAACCTTGGCAAATTTTTTTTTGGAGCAAGGATAGGCTCAAGACACACAGAAAGAAAATAAATAAAATGCACGACTGGGTCGCACGTACTTCCTCTTATGTTCAAGAGGTTGAGGGCTTAAGAAAATTGTGTATAAAGACATGGAAATATTGAGAGACAAATGTTGAAAAGCATCACATATACGATATTTAAACTAGCTAAAACTATTCTTTTGATAGTTTGAGGTGAAAAAAAAGATCATCATTTTAATTCTATATTCTAATATGATTGTATGGACAAAAAAATTTGAACCGGTTTTTAAAAAAATAATAATTTTGTATGTATCAAATTCTTCAAACATTTTTAAGGACAAATGTTGGAATGCAAATCTTAAGTATTTATTTATTGCACATAGAAATAAAATTAAAAAAAAAATTGTCAACCCGTTTTCGAGATATCGAATTTTCAAAAATTTTAAACTTTTTTTAAAATTCAAAATTTTCTTTTTTGAAAATTTTGATATACATATTATTTGAACTTATTTAAAATTTGTATATACAAAAAATTTATCTAAATCCGTTCAGCTGATAATGAGAAAACTCAAAATTAAAAAAATCTATGAGAGCTACTACTAATAGATGCTCTGTGTCAAATTTTATATTTTTTTTTAGTAGATTGCACTAATGTTGGCCTACGAAAAGAGTTTAATCAAAATCGTAAGAGCCGTGTTTGAGAAAAAAGAATAGTTTCCTTAACGGTTTTTTAACTTGTGTATGGAAGGTACCTTTAGTTTTGCATTAAAGTAAATTTTTTCTTAAAATATTTTAGAAAGTATTCAAAAACCTTTAAGTATCCAGTTTCAAAAAAATATATCATATCGTTGTCAAAATATTTGATTTTCAAAAAAAAAAATTGAAGCATTTTGGAATAATCCAAAAAATAATTTTTTGAAAATATAGGTAGCAAAAACTGCTTATATTTTTTAGAACCTTTCTTATAAGAAAATTTATTGAAATAATAAGTACCGTTTTGAAGATAATCCAAAATAATAAAATATGGTTGCGTGGGAGGTACCATTAATAACAATTTCTTGAAAAATTGTTTCTTATCCAATGGTAACCTTTACTAAAAGAAATTTATAGATTTTCTTTAAGAAAGGTTGTGGAGCCGTTTTTGAGAAAAATAATATTTTGTAAAATTGCTAAAAGAAATTGTATGGCAGGAACCGTTATTTTTGGTTCTAAAAAAATGCAAAAAACATGTGGGCAGAATCACCAAATACCACTATGTACTAAGATTTGAGAAAATTGATCCCGCCGTTTAGGCTGTAGCTGAACAGACAGACAGACAAAATTGTGCCACCCACTTTTTTTGTGTTCTGTATCATCGTAATGTTACGTTTAATTGTTATCTGAAAATTTTTGTATGCAAGAATCCAAAACTTGCCCTATAGTACCTATATCGCAAGTTAAAAGAGGCTAAGGGCAAGTTAAAAAAAAGTCCTTTTTATTCAAATCTGACAGAGATATAGCCAATCAAACTCTACCATTTATTATAATTTCTAGCTTTTAGCCCGAATGCTAAATTTTTTGCAAATTTCACATTAAAAATTCGAACTCAAGATTTATTTACGAGTATTACACTGTATTACACTACAATTAGAGAATATTTAAAAAGTAGGGAAGTCCGCAATTTTGTTTTGCAGCTGTTTTTAAGTTCTTCAAGTCTATCCTGAACGGCTGGAACGATAAATATAAGATTTAGCACTAGATGCGAGGAATGTTAAATTGATTGTGTTCATGTAGTACCAACAAATAGGCTTTCGGGCAAAAACTGAGAAAAATTTGAATGGCTTTATATATTTATGTGAATTTTTGATTAAATGGCATTTCGAACATTACATATTATTATATTAACCCCTTGAGCCTCTACTTTATTTTTTCTTTCCATGTCTTGAGCGTGCATATCTTTCCTCAGAAAAAATGTATATGCGCAGCTTAGTACAAAGATTAGACATCTTTGATTTTTCTATTTTTTGGTTACCTTACCAACTTTTCCTACAAAAAAACTTTATAAAAATTTACTTTTCCTACTAAAATATTTCATAAAATGTTTAAACCTTCCATTTTGATAGGAAATTCAATTTTGAACAAAACGCAAATCTGGCGTCTAGAAGTTTGGCTTTGTGTTTACTTTTCGAGTTTTTAGTGCATAAGCGAACATCTTATTATAAATGTATGTAGGTATATGAATGCGGATATTTAGATTTTTTAATTTTCATATAAATTACTTGGCCGCTTGAATGCAAGAACAAGTATTTGTAACTCAGCATGTATTTTACTTCTCAATACAATCAAAGCCCTATACCAACTGTAACGAAAAGTTACAGAAATAAACTGAAACTAAACTGAAATAAATAAAAGTACCTTACCTAAATATCTATGTACATAATATGTATATCTTACATCCTATTTTACTGACAACAACTAAAGACAATGAAAAACATAAAAACGTAATTTTTATTGGATGATATTTTCACCATAAATTTTTCACCACAGGCATTTATGTCATCATCAACTAAGCATTTTATTTATGTCAACGAGTAAAAAATATTTGAAAGATAGGCGACATTTTAGTATGTAATTTAGTATACCTAGATCAGGGCCGGATACAAGATATCATTAAGGGGGGGGGGGGGGGGATGTAATGTTCGTGGTGAATTTCCACAATCTTGATGAGGTCTACAAAAAATTGTAGTACACTTCATACCGCTCTACACACCTGGTCACAGAAATCAATGTGAGTGGATGAGTTTGAAGAGAGAAATTACCTCTTTCATAACTGCCACAGTTTGGAAAGTTTAGATAAGTGCCCTGCCATTTCTCCCATTACATTTGACTATAAAAACCACTAACAAAATTGTATAGAGGATGGTTGGGGCATTAACTTTTCAAAACATTTTTTGTCAAAATTGTGAAATAGTTCATTCGCATTTGCATTTTAAAAGTGAAAATCAAATCGATTTGGGGCTCAATCTGCTCTCTGTCTCTAGTATGAAATAATTTGACTTTTCTCATAAAATGTTATACATTAATGCAGCCTGATATTTCTCTTTTAATTAAAGACCTTAACTTTGAAGACAATCGGTCGATTTGAAGGCTATATTGTGCATAGCAAAACTTTTCTCCACTGAACCTAGTCAGCGTACGACGAGCACAATCACTCATTGCTGCAACGCTGAACAGCAAATTTTGAAATATAGACATCATGCAGCTCTGGGCAGTAAGCAGCTCTTGAGTTTGTCTGCTCTCATAAGAACCTGAAAAAGCTGCCGTTATATTAATGCCATTAAATTAAGGATCACCTGGGGGAGGTGAGATACATCACCGGTTGTATTAAATAATTTCGTGAAATTGAAAATTAGGAAAATGTAAACGTGAAGTTCTCTTTTTAGGATGACAAGAATAAATTGAATAAACGAAAAAACATTTTGATTACATTTCATTAAATATTTTATATTTGCTTCATTCCTTCTTGCCCAGGGCAGTTGCAACTGTTCCCCCCCCCCCCCCCAATATCCACACCTGACCTATATTTAAACATGAGACAAGACAGAATGTTCCCCTTTTTGATGTATGTTTTCTTTCTAGGAAATGAATTTCAAAGAACTGTTTGTTTGTTTTATTGAACTTTTCAAGAAGCCTCATTTTTCCCAGATAGATGATGTTTTTTTTATGTGTAACATCCTTTAAATAGGTTTTGAGAGGGTAAATTATTTATGTGATAAATTCCTTCCGGTTAAAAGAAAAAAAATCCTTAAAATTTGAAAATTGAACAATTGTTATTTGAATTTGTGTAGTATTTGTTTTTTATCTTTTAAAGGGGTGGGACTAAAAGCCTAAAGTTTTGACAGAAAATATATTATCCTGAAAAACCGGTATATAAGTTGAAAATTAAGAAAGTTAATTATCATAGAATTTTGATTAAGTATTTCCAAGAAATCTGAAATAAATTTTCAACCTCAATTGAAGCATCCAGGTCAAAAACAAGACAACTCCACTTATTGACAAAACATGATTCTTTGATTCATATATACGTATTTATTTTTCAGTAAAAAGTTCACATATTTAATGTAGTTTTTTGTTCTCTACAAGAAAAAAATATTGTTTCTTAAAAATATTTTATATATTAATTTTGAAGATAGATTTTTGTTACTACCTCCACTTTCAAAAATTTGGAGCTGTCTGTTTTTGCACCGGACTCTTCAATTGAAAAAATCCGAGCCGAGATTGAGCAAAATTTGAGGTTTCGAAAATCATGAATATAGGCTCTTCATGAATTATACTCCAGCTTTTAACTTTGGTGCAAATTGGTTTAGCGAAGAAATATCGCCTCTTTCGGGCAAATTCGTTTAGAAAACAATAACAAAAACTTAAGTATTAGGTAAAAGATATTTTATAAAAAAAAATGAATCCAATTTTATGCTTATATCCAATAAATAGCATTTTAACTTTACAATAACTTTAAGCACTTGATACAGAGAGAATGTTTAACATTATTTGCAAATATATAGGTATATACTCCCTGTCTTGCACGCTTTTTTTCTCAAAATTGGGGAATATAGAACATTTGGGACACAAAAATGGGTGGATAAGGTTTCATTTACAAGAAATGTAGGTGTGAGATAAAAAGTTAATTTTGTTTGATCCAAATATTTACTAACTTAATTACTTTATCTCTTGGGACTATTAATTCCTGTTTTTTCTTTACTTAGGGGGAATTAGTATGATGATGCTCTTATTTTTTCCATCAATAAAGGAGGACTAATATTTATTATTGAGGGTGTCCCGGACCTGAGTAAAAGCATTTTAGGGTGTGGTTCTTGGGGCTATTCTAAGAAAAAAATTGTATGAATTTTATGGGGGAAAGTTGTATCACCCCTCCCTGAGGCAGGGGGGCAGTTTCTGAAACATTGACTTTAAATGCCAAAACAATTATTAAAAATCAACGAAAACACATTTAATAATGTGCTATAGTTTTTTTGAAAGCTAATACTCCATTCTTGCATCTGGTTTTTAAATTAAGTTGTTTAAGCGAATAATTTTTGAGAAATTAAATTTCAGTCAAAATTAAAAAAAAAAAGTTGTGATTTTTTTTTCCTAAGTCGATATTTTCAAAATAAATTTTACGTAACTAAGTGCTTTTTTTTGTGTTCAATATTCAATGTCCTCATTATTTTTTAGTCCATTACCGTAAACCAAATGTAAAAATCTTTCTTAGTTTTTGAGAAATAAAGAAAAAACAAAAGGTAGCCCGAAAAAAGGGTTTAGTTATGGATTATTCATGAATAAATTTCGGGCTATTTTGGTAAAAGTACCTTTTGTTTTTTCTTAATTTCTCAAAAACTAAGAAAGATTTTAACATTTGGTTTTCGGTAATGGACTAAAAAATAATGTGGACATTGAATATTGAACACAAAAAAAGCAC
The DNA here is from genome assembly GCA_963921185.1 of Dasysyrphus tricinctus. Classification (NCBI taxonomy): domain Eukaryota; kingdom Metazoa; phylum Arthropoda; class Insecta; order Diptera; family Syrphidae; genus Dasysyrphus; species Dasysyrphus tricinctus. The sequence goes on from OY992530.1 coordinate 125,418,655, forward strand.
TTAGTTACGTAAAATTTTGAAAAATATCGACTTAAGAAAAAAAATCACATTTTTTTTTTAATTTTGATTTTGAAATTTAATTTCCCAAATACTATTAGCTTAAACAACTTTATTTAAAAACCAAATGCAAGAATAGAGTATTAGCTTTCATAAAAATTATAGCATATTATTAGATGTGTTTTCGTTGATTTTAATGTTTTTTTTTGCATTTAAGGTCAATGTTTTAGAAACTGCCCCTCCCCCCCCCCCCCTCTGCCTCAGGGAGGGGAGATACAACTTCCCCCCTAAAATTTTTTTCTTAATAACTCCAAGAACCACACTCTAAAATACTTCCACTCAGGTCCGGGACACCCTGTATATATACACAACGAAGAACAAACAAGTCACTACAAATGATTCATATAAACTCCGCTCCACGAAATAAGCCCTATATCAGCCCCGGATCTACGATTTTTCCGAACCGGGGCAAAACTTGATTTTGGCGCTCTTGCCGTTTTTGATAAAAATGAAAGAAACCACATATCTGCTTGGTTGGTTTTTTGTCACTGGGAGAATAAACTTTTTTAATGGATGTGCAGTCCGTACCTATTCACCAACTTATTACTATAGATAGATAAGAAAATTAACAATGCCAACCAAGGTTCGTAGAACGATAAAATATGATTCGTTCTGTCGTGAATATTCAATAGAATTTTATTCTTGATTCGATCACGAATCTTATTTTTTGGTTCCTAATATAATTCGTTTTCATTCGAATCAAATCTGCAAGGATCTGTAAAATATAGTTCGTTCCAGAATTTATCATGGAACGATAGGACACACTTTCGAAAAGCCAAATTTAAGCAAAATATAGTATCGAAGCAAAATGTTCCGAAAAAAAGTTTTTAAATCCTCGGAACTTTGTTGTTCCTTGAGCGAAGTCAATGAAATTGAAAGAAGTGATAGCTGAGACAGAGTTATAACTGAATAAAATATTTTCAAAATAGGATGTTTCTAAAATATGTCAACGTTTTGCAACTTCATTCTTTCTTGAGAGATTGCAATGAAATTTACTCAGGGGATAGCTAATACAGAATTGTAACAGAAAAAAAATATTTCACAACCGGTTTTTTTAAAAAATGTTTACATATTATATCTTTGTTGTTCCTTGAACGATTTCAATGCAATTGACACACAAAATTTCAAACCTTAATAGTACGAGAGCTAAGCAACGTCATAACACAAGTAATTTTAGATTGGCTGGCTCTTCGATACGCGTGAGAGCAGTCTCTGGCTGGTGAGAAATTTTGTGTTATCCGCCATTTTGAAAAAGGGCGTTTTATAAGGTAAATCCAATTTTCTCGGAGAGTAGCATTTTTTATTTGATTTTGTAAGTAAAAATATCTTCAATTTTTTGTTTCCAAAAAGTATCGACATTATGAAAATTTGTTGTCGAAAATTGTAAAAATGGTTTTCAGCGTTTATCTCACTTTTTGTTCCTATGAACGAAAACATTTTTACTAAGTAGTTTTTTTAGAGCACCTGATTTCCTACATTTTTGTGGGTATTTAGATTTTGTGTGAATTAAAAATGATCTAAGACACAGTGTAATAAAGTTGTCAGTATCCAGCAAATAATCCTTTAGACAAGACTAGGATTTGTACGGCGTGGTGTGACGCTTGTAGAGGGACACAGTTCAAATGTTTTATTATTGAAGAAGAGAAGTACAAGAGGAGAAATACAATTTGATATTCCATTGCCGCATCTCAATTAATTTCATTTCATTAAGCGTCGAAATTCTCAGTTTTTTTCAGTCGCATAGATTTGGCGCCCCTGTAAGCTGCCGCCCGGGGCACAGGCCCCGGTTTTCCCCCCATAGATCCGGGGCTGCCCTATATACATAGTTAATAAAGCCCGAAAGTAATAAAATAAAGCTCAAAAAATGTGCAAACAAGAAAACACAAAATTGATTGTTTAATATTGGACTCTTGTATGCATAATTTTTTGCAATTAGGGCCCAATTAAATAAGACCCGAAGACCCGCCTGTCAGCAATCGATTCCCACTTATAAGTCCCCACAAATAATAAAAACAGCGTACAAAAGCTCATTAAATTTCCTTCAAATAGTATTTGCTCAACTTTTTTTGTATGATTTCACATCACAGACAAAAAAGAGCCAACACTTTAGAGACATACAAAGGTAGCCCTGATGATATGCTGTTTTCTAAATATGTATTTCTTAAAACGCGTTTCTTTTCTTATTACTTCAGGCCCATCTACCGACTCAAATCATAAAATTGTATCTGCATAATTCTGCATAATATTATATTCCTTGTTATCTATTACAATGAGCCTTCAGTCTGCGCCTCTGTGTAGAGTGCAGAAAGTCTTTAAACTTCCCATTTTCCTAAGTGAAATAATAAGGAGAATTATCTCTTACATGACAAACACAATCATTAATACATTTCCAGACTTCATTAACTTACATAATTTACATTCAAAGTGTACAAATCGATCAACACCATCATCATCATCATCTCACCATAATTAATATTTCCACCGTCCATATTATTTATTGGAATTATAATGCCATTATCAAGAATGAACTATTTAAGACATTCCTTTTGTACGCGATAACTTCAATTATTACGTGAGGAATTATTATATTAACGAATATCCGATATCATTTGGCGTAATATCCCCAACATTATTATAAAGGAATATTTAAATCGAACCATTATCCCCAAGGGCTTAATGGAAATTGAGATAAAGAGATGTATTGATGAAAATAATCTCAATACCTAGTACGTGAATATAAAAATTTAAAATGCATAAAATTATGAATGTAATGGTAGCCAGGAGATTTTTTTAATTGCACTATAGACCATTTGTAGATATTCTATAGATATTCGTTTCATTTAAGATTTCAAGGCTATAATCAAATTTGAATTTTTTTAAATCTTAAATACATATCTATTTTTGAATGGGATAAACAATGTTATCTAAACTTTTAAGAAGCTTTGACTCAAAAAATTTACTTAAATAGGTTGATTTAATGAGAAAATCCAAACAAAAATGGTTTAAAATTATTTCATATTGAATGGTAGATCGTACCTACGAATCGGAAGATATTTTATATTTAATCAATTCTAGAAGCCATTAACGAGAAATATAAATTTTTCCCAAATGGTTTTAAATTGTTCTAGTGGTTAGGTACAAATGTTTTTAAAAAGAAATAAAATACACAACTAAAAATAATTGTTTTAGTTGAAATTTATATTCAAGAATAAATGGTTTTAACTCCGAATTTCTTAACAGAGATGAGCGCAGGGGTGGGGTTATTATCGTTTTTATTAAAAATGGATTAAAATATGAGCGATTTAAAATGGAAAGCGCATCGTACGAATGTATTCGAGTTCAAATTTTTGAAAATGGAAAACCTAAATGTGTGGATGCAGTAGGTATATAGACCACCAAATTTAAGTAAAAAACGATTCATCGAAGAAATGGGACATGGTATGAAACAGCTGAGTAAAAAAAAAATATTGTACTACTAGGTGACATAAATATTGACGTTAGTAAGCCTGATAGTACCTCGTGGCATAATGGTAAGTGGGTTGGACTATCATGCCGAAAGTGTGGGTCCGACTCCCAGCCGTGCCAACTAAAAACAGAAATATTTTATCTGAGGTATTGCCTCTTGCGAGAAACTGACAAATCCTCCAAGAGAATACTTGTCATGAAAAAGTGCTTCTCATTTAGCCGTTCGGACTCGGCAAAAAGCTGTAGGTCCCCTCCATTCCTGCAAACACGCGCACATAGGAATGGTTGAGAGTTGTAAGTCACTAGGCCCTGGTTCTCCACGAGCTGTTGCACCACCCAATTTATTTTTATTTTTAAATCTGATAAAATCCACGTAAAAGACTATTTGGAAATGTTAGCAGCAAATGGGTTAATGAATGTGATAAAAGATTACACGAGAATAGATATCAACAGTTCTTTACTAACGAACTGTTACGTGTTTTTCAAAACAGTATTTCATTTGCATTTGCAGATGATACTGCTATAGTAGTTAAACGCAAGTGTCTTAAAACTGCAACTGAAATATTACAAAGTGAGTTTGATAAGGCGGTACAATGGTGTCATGATAATGGATATGATAATGGATTAGTTTTGAATGCCTCAAAAACAAAGGTGATGCATATCCGTGGACCACAACACAAAATAACTCATCAAAGAATCCGTTTTCAAAACTGTCTTTGTTCGACTTCACTTGCAAACCAGATGATCGAAGTGGTTGAAAGCTAGCCACTTCATTTGGGATAAACATATAGATAAACTCCGATCCGAGCTAAGGAAAGCATCTTTCGCTTTATTATTCTACCTTGGAAATAACTACTCTACACTTCCAGTTCAAAAGCAAGTTTACTATGCCTTGGTGGAATCGAAACTGTTTGGGGAAATGCATCAAACACTCACTTAAATAAAATACAAAAGCTACAAAACAATATTCTTAAAAATATAAAGTATAGTTTCAAAGTTTAATCAGTCCAACAAATCTTGAAAATGACCCTGGCCTTAGAATACTACAATGACTCACGCTTCAAGATGCCCATTGATCACCAACTCAACACACGAAGACGAGCCCAAGGGATCAAACACCGAGAAACAACAAAAACTATGGTAAAATGCAATTAATCCACAGCCTTCCAACGAGCTTCCTCAAAACTTGAAAAACATTTATAGTTTTAAAACTCGCAAACAAAATTAAAACACTTTTTCATTAAAAAGGGTCCGCCAAATAACTTTTTTGAAAATGCTATAAAAAAAACTACTGAATATTTTCTCAAATTTCTTTATTTATTTGAAAGTACAATCAATACAATAATGGACAATAATTTCATTCAAATGGCTGCTTCGCTAAGTGGGCCTGCCATCGACTTAGAGAAGATGCCGATTTTGCCAAAAAAAAATCATCTTTTCAGATGAAGCTCATTTTGATCTTGGCGGGTATGTAAACAAGCAAAATTGTCGCATTTGGGGCACAGAAAACCCGCACGCCATTGAAAAGCCGATCCACCCAAAACGAGTCACTGTTTGGTGCGGATTTTGGTCCAGAGGCATAATTGGGCCATAACAGTCAAAGGCGATCGTTATCGGGCCATGTTAAACGAATTTTTGATCACAAAAATTGAAGAGGAGGATATTGGCAACATTTGGTTTCAACAGGACGACGCTACGTGCCACACAGCCGAAGCTACACTCCATGTAGTAGTAGCATTTTCAAAAAAAAAAGTTATTTGGCGGACCCTTTATTAAATTATGTAAAAACTTTGTATTTTTTCTTCATTTTAATTTGGAATAATTTTTGAACAATTTTTCTTATTTTTATTAAATTCACCAAAAATATTTGCAAATTTTCTATAGTAAATGCTCACGATACAAAATTCTTAATTTTTTGAAATGCAACCTTCTGCAGATAAGCCTAAGATATTATATAAAATTTTTAATAAATGAAAATAAAACTAAAATTAGCTCTTATGATTCAGACACTGCGGGTTAAAGAACATATAAAAACATGAAAATTAAGAGAGAAAAAAGTAGAGAAGCATGAAATACGATATTTAAATTAGCTAAAACAACTCCTTTGACAGTTTTAGGTTAAAAAAAGAATGCCATCTTAATTCTTGACTGACTATGATTGTCTGGAAAAAAAAGTTTAAAATCGTTGGAGCGGTTATTTTAAAAAATTAATTTTTTATGTATAAAATTCTTAAAATATTTTTAAGGACAAATTTTGGAATGCAAATTGAAAGTATATATTTATGTGCAGATAAAAAAAAATTAAAAAATTGTCAACCCGTTTTCGACACATAGAATTTTCAAAAAAACTTTGAAACTTTTTCAAAAATTTTTCCTTTGAAAATTTTAATACGCAACATTATTTAATCTTACTTCAAATTTCTATATAAAAGTTAATCTAAATCCGTTTAGCCGATAAGGAGAAAATTAAAAATAAAAGAAACGTTCTATGAGAGGTACCTACTATTAATAGTTACTAGGTGTAAAATTTAATAAATTTTGGTAGTTGATCGAACTAGTTTTAGAATATGGAAAGAAAAAGTTTAATCAAATCGTAGGAGTCGTTTTTGAGAAAAAAAAATATTTTCCTTTGCGGGTTTTAACTTTTGTATGGAAGGACCGTTATTTTTTCATAAATGAAAAATTTTTCTAAAAATATTTTAGAGAGCACTATGCAAAACTGTTACCTAAAAATCCGAGTTTCAAAAAAATCGATCATGTCGTTTTTTGAAACATTTTTAAGAATTCAAAAAAAAAATTTTAATTTTGGTACACAAAACTACATATTTATATTTTTTGGAAGCTTCTGTATAAGAAAGTAAGTGAAAATGAAGAAAATTTAAGAAGTCATCTCTTCTGTTTGAGTGGAGTGACTGAGTATAATTCAAGTTATAAGTTCAAATCAGCTCAACTCCATATTGCTTTTTTATTTTTAAAGAACATCAAATCTTCTTTCAGATTCTACCTTGATCATTTCAGTATGATAAACGCTTCTAAAGTTATAGAATATAGAAGGAATAAAAAAAAAGTTCCCATACAATTTGTATGGAAAACAGAAAGTAGCGATGAGCGACCTCTAAATATTAACCTAAAGGGCTGAAATTTTGCCCCAGGATTATTATTTCACTAAGCTCTAACTAAAAAGCTACACAGTTCGTTGTTATACCTTTTTCTCCATTCCCCATATCTATGGAGACGGGACCAAAAATCACCCGAAGAGTTTTCCTCTCAAAACAACCTACAGCATTCTCATCCACTGTTAACAGTGTGCACTGTGCACGCCTCTGCACCATATAGCAGAACAGAACAGGTGTAGTAAGCATATATGCAAGGACACTTTAGTTACTCGAGAGAGGGCTTTGCTCCTAAATTGCCTTCTTAGCCCAAAGAAACAGCTATTAACAAGAGTAATTCTACGTTTGATCTTAGCACTGCTATTGTTCGCTGAGTTGATAGCGGAGCCTATGTAAACAAAGTATCTGATCACTTCAAAATTATAGCAGTCCATAGGGACGTTCTGTCCAAGACGTCGGGGTTGGGTGCCCCCTTTCTTGTTGACAGCATATTTGGTATTGCCTTCGTTCACCACCGTTAAACCCATCTTCTTGGCGTCCTTTTCAATACACACGAAAGCACCACTGATGACATAACGCTTTGTTCGTCCGATTATGTCAATATCGTAGGCGTAGGTTTACGTGAGAGTTTTGCACTATTCTTTCAAGAACGATATTGAAGAAGTCGCATGACAACGCGTCGGGGAGTGACAAACTAGCCATTGTTCCGTATAGCTCGTTTCCTACAGATTTCATATGCGGCCTAAATCGGTGAAAAGGTGGAGGGTATCGCTTTGAAACTTCAAGGTTTTTTTTTTAATCTGCCGTTTGAAAATGTTTGGTCGATAAAGGAGTTTCCTGGTCTAAAGCCATACTGATATGGACCTATCAGGTTTTTGACGAATGGCTTCAAGTGTTTGCGAAGTACGGCAGAGTACCTGGATCTTGTACGCGATGCATACTCCTAACGAATCCATCGCCAGCAACTTTGAATAGCTCGACCACAAGGCCATCAGCTCCATAAGCCTTATAAGACTTACATAAGTTTAGATAGAGCTTTCTTCACTTCGTCGAGATGGGGTAGACGGAATTGTTGACCTACGTCTTTCAGGTTGAATGATACAATCGGCATGGCAGCGGAATTCAGTTTGCCATCGTGCTATTCAATTTGCAGAAATGATTTTTCCATATCCTCAGCACCGACTGCGGCTCTACCCAGATGTTCCCACGATCGTCCTTGGAGGCTTCGGTTTGGGCCTTATAACCCTGGGAGGTTTTTTGTACTTTTTAGAAAAACTTCCTAACTTCATTCCGAAATGGTATCCTATTATATCTATTTCCTCGATCGAACGCCTCTCATACTCTTTCTTTTTCCTTCTGAAAAGCCTGTATTCCTCGCTCCTCCTCTGCTCCTAGAGCTCGCAAGCAGCTCTAGTCCTTCTATGCAGCCCCACTTTATACACTTGTCTTTTGGCTGCATGTACTTGCCGGCATACTTCATTGAACCAGGGGCTTCGCTGTGATGGTTGTGCGAGGCCCAGCACATCAGGGGCGGCATCTATGATGGCCTTCTGGCAATTATTCCACTGGTTCTCGAAACTTGCCGTTGGCGGAATAGGACTATTTAAGAGGGCACGAGAGACTCGATCGAAAAAGGACCTAGTGATTTCTTGCAACTGAAGCCGTCCGACGTCAAACTTCCTCACAGTATTTCCCTGTTTTGGCTTTGGTCTGAATATCCACAGCATTACCTTGGCTACAACGAGATAGTGGTCTGAATCAACCTTAGCTCCTCGGAAAGTTCGAGCATCCTTGATACTGGAGGAGTGCCTTGCGTCGATCGCAATGTGGTGAATCTGGTTGGCGGTTGATTGACCATGTCCCCTTGTGTATATCGAGATGTGGGAACTGCGTACTAGCTACCACAACGTTTTGCCCCGCAGCAAAGTCGGTTAAACTTAGTCCGTTATCCGAATGAACGAGACCAGTACCGAAGGCTAACACTTGGAGGTATAATAAGAACAATTGACTTGTAGAATTAGTCTACTACTATGGAGTAAATGCAGGAAAAAACGAGACAAAATTATTTTTTGGCTTCAATGGGTAGATATCTATCTGAAATGACATTTTATGACGTATAAAATGCATTTCATCTTATATTTAAGTTAAAAAAAAAACATGTTTTTTTAATTGGAAATAACGTTTATTTGACAATAAAAATTTTTTTTATTAAACTGCTATTCCGAGAGAGACTCTGAACAAAACTCGCTCTCTTCCTTGGTGATGATGGTGTCGGATTTTGCCAATCGATTTTCCCATCTAAAGCGTATAACAATCGCAAAGGCACAAAATAACTTTGAAATATATTTGCATCAGAATCGGAATGGTTTTCAAACTTTTGTTTATGTTGGGTTTGTTGTGATCCATCGCAACCCCGTTTCGAAATAACTCTAGGGATTTTATTTCGTCCTCAGTTAAGGTCTATCGAATATCCAAATACATCAGTATGCGCTTAATGGTTTGATCAAGCAAGCTTTGCAATTTAATCCACCCAGAGTTTCCGTAACTGTTATAGACTCTGGGTCAGTATTGAAATCTCTTTTAGCTTGTTTAAGTGTACTGTAACTCGGAAACATTTTCTTGTCACTCGTTTTTACAATTTCGTAGGTATTGCTTTCGGGATAAATCTAACCGAACAAAAAATGAAAGCGCATTTAGTATTGACATCTTTTCTCGTTTAGTAATATGATTATTTCTTGAAGCTTTTTTAGAAACTCTGGAAAATGAGTTATTTCTTTCAGAACTTTTGCATATACTGTCTTACCAGATTCGCGCAATTTAATTTGTGTTGCAACAGTAAGTTCTTCTGTTTGGTGAGATCCACGAATTTTTTAAGTTCGTCTGCATTTACTTTATCATCAAACGATTTAGAGGGCCAACCAGTCCTAGATTTATTTGGAACTTCAAAGCTTCCCACTAGCCAAGTTTCATTTTTTTGTAAAAATCGATTTTCCACTCTTTTAGAACGAATCCATCTGCTCTTAAATTCAAATCTATAAATTAGCTTTCCAAAAAACCGAAAAAGCCATATTTTAATTTTAAATTCTTCGAGTTGACCCTCCTCACAACAAGCCTTGTCTTGCAAACATTTTTCTAAGTTATCCAATTTAGCTTTAAATCCAATTTCAAAACGTTTCGATCACATCATATAAACATTTTTTGGTAAAAAATATTAAGCCAGATGATCCTTCAAATATATCAAAATTTACGTTTTTTCATGTAAAAGCTTAAAAATGCATAAAACATCACGTTTTCTAACACAAATCACAGCTAAGGTTGCAAAAAGTAGCACACAATTTTTGTTGGCAACTGCAGCTTTATGATTCACTTTATCATTTTACACAAATAACTCAACGGAATTTAACGGAAAGTAACAACAAACCGATTAGGATAGAAAGAACAAAAAACAGAAAAATACATTTTATAGGCATTTTTTTAATTAAATTACAAAAAATATTAAAACACAACTTATTGACATTAAATATAATGAATATATTAGAACATACCTGTATCTAAATCGTTCATGTGTAAAATTTAATCAAATGTTGCAAAATACTTAATAAATAATTAATTGAAACTGCAACTTTTTTTCGATAGTGCAAACAAAAATTATGCTCTCGTTTTCACTGACTTTGAGCTAATACTGTGGCCAAATTAGTGGGAGTATAGAAACAAACATACAGTTTCTTAATCCTTGGATATTTCTTTACCGTTTGATTAAAATTTTACTTTTCAACTTTTCGATTTTAAAAATCGACTTTTGTCTCGTTTTTGCATGCATTTACTCCATAGTGGTCGCTATGTTGTCGCCAATCAGTGACTACCCGCGTCCTACAACGCCTAGCCATCGTTAGGGTCCCAAAAACGTATTATGTTACATTGTATACGACTATTAATTTGTATAGAAGTTTCCTACACTTCTTTTCTACATTTAATTCCACTTTAATTTTCCATTTGAAGTTCAATAAAAAAAAAAGAAAATCATTAATATCCTTCATCTGTTTATCCTCTCAAAGTCTTAAAGCCATTATATAAGTAAACAAATCCGATAGGCAATGCGATCTACAAAATTTTCTGATTAATTGAAATTATTTTTGTTTAATCTTCTATACAAAAGGAAAAGGTTGAACCTTACCTTAGATAATCTATTCAAAAGGTGAAGGATTCCAAAGAAATTTGGTTAACTTTATTATGCTTATTGATTTAGTCAACCTCCGTTTCCTATAAGAATATAGACAAAAATCGAAACTCTGAAACTTTAATAAACTGGGAGAATTTAATGACAAAACTTCAAAGCCATTCAATCAACCTTTGAGTAAAGCTTAAAGGATCTACTTGAAAGGGACACAAAGCATAATAGAAGACACACAAAAGAATTAAATTAAAGGGAACACAACTGAAAGTGTTGTTAAAAAGACATTTCTAAATCGTTTCTTTTGAATATGTTTTTCAACTTCATTGCATCTTTGTACGAAACAAGTAATACAAGATTGAACAATGTTTTCATTAAATTTTGTAAAATAACAAAGAATCTTATTTTTCACTTTAAGTACATACACAACGAAATCTTTTACAAAAACACACTTTCGTGCGCTAAGCTTTTAACACAGCTGATTAATCCTCATGCTAATAGATCAATAGAAGCCCCGCAGCTACAGGAGGCGGTGCGCACCATTCCCGTGCATACATACATTGTATATTTATCCAATTTGTGTTTAATTAAACAAGTAATTAAATTGGATTGTTTTGTTTAACTTAGTGCGGTTCCGCAAGCTTTCCGACAAGATAATTTAAATTAAAAATAAGTTCTGGATGGCAGACTCAATTAAGGCATAGAACTAGAAATATTTGAAGGGTTGAAATTCCATCAAACTAATAAATGAGACCGAAATATGGTATTAAAGTCAATTTATCATTTATAAAGCGAGACAGAAAATAAAGGAAATTGATTGAGGTGAGTTTTGAAAATCAGAGAAGGTGCTTGTGGCTTAGCTTTTAATTAGTTTCGTTAATGAAAATTTCTAATTAGTACTATGAAAATATTTCAAATGAAAGTACCCTATAAATTAATTTTTATACACGCAGAAGAATGGGCAGAGTGCCGTACTTAACCATTAATTGAAAAGCTTACCTTTATTACCAGGAAGAAACATGAAGAAGAATTTCCTCAAACTTCTTTATTTTTGTTAGACTTGAGAAAAGTATTATCTTATGAAGATAACACTCGTTTGTGTAAGGACACATTAACAAAAGTTACATATACACTGGTAGGAAAAAATGGACATAAAGTACCTACATACTTGATAGAGAGATCTACATTCAATTATTTATGCATTCAAAGTATGGATGTATTGAAATTACACCCTGATGGTCCTTGTCGCCCCAGAATGTAAATATAAAGAATAACAGTTCACTAAAAGTTCTCTAAGATAAAACAAGAATGCGCTTATCTAATGGCAAAATAATGATGATAACCTATTAAATTCGCATAATTTATCTGAAGGTGTTTTATAACGACAAAAACTCCTGTAAGTATAGAACTATTCTAATTTGAAACTTTTTCTTTTTTCTTGGTCGTTATTGTAAAGCAATATCCTAGTTAATCCTGTGTCCGCATTTATCGAGGATTCTTGTGCGCAAAAAATCCTTTAAGTTTGTTTTAAGTTCCCAACTATTTGATGGAAATTTATCTCCTTGCCTGAAAGTTTTTAATGAAGGTTAAATGGTGATTTACTTTAAGAGCTTTTTGAACATTATTATATTTTTTTATATGGGAAAAATAAGGGCTTAAAAATGTTATTTTTGTTCTTTTTTGTTTGTCGATGCGGAAATTATGAAATACGATATTTAAATAAGCTAAAACAAATCCAATAATAGTTTGAGGTGAAAAAAAGAATCCCAAATATAATTGTTATAAAAAAAAATTATTGAATCGTTGGAGCGGTTTTTTAAACAAATATTTTTTTATATATCAAGTTCTTAAAATATTTTTAAAGTTTTATGAGTTTATTTATGTGCATATGAAAATAAAATTTCAAACAAAATTGTCAACCCGTTTTTGAGATATCGAATTTTCAAAAAAAAATTGAAACTTTTATTAAAAATTCAAAAATTTCTTTTCTTATAGAAAAAGTTTTATTAAAATCATAGGAGCCGTTTTTCAGAAAAGAAAATATTTTCCTTTGATTTTATTATTCCATAAACAAAGAATTTTTTCTTTAAATATTCTAGAAAGTATTAAAAACCCCCAAAATACCAAGTTTAAAAAAAGAATCGATCCCGTTGTTCTCAAAATATAAAATTAAAAAAAAAATTGAATATTATTTTAAATTCCAAAAATTGAAAGTTTGAAAAAGAATGTAATTTTATTTTTAGAAGTTTCTAATATTATTACAATCAAAAAAACTGGTTTTAAAAAGAATCGAAATAGAAAATTGTTCCTTTGGGGGTGCCTATGTTAATAACCATTTTTTTTAAATAGTAAAAAAATGTTTTAGGAGAATCGCTAAAAACCACTGTAATTAACTAAGTTTTAAGAAAATCGATTCAGCCGTTTAGGCTGTAGCCGAACAAACAGGCACACAGAATTGTGAGATGCGCTTTTTTCGTCTTCCTTATCATCGTAATGAATGACAAGCCTGATCAAAATTTCGAATTCAATTTTGTTTACGAATGCATGCGTAACTTGTCATATGTAGTACCTACATATCGCAAGTAAAAATGTGACAGACCTGATAGGCTTTATATAAGTTAGAATCTCCTGACATGGTATTTTTTTTAAAGGACCAATAAAGTGGAATTTCCTTTCATATCAGTACTTGCTATAGATACTATACCGGGTGTCCCGGACCAGAGTGGGAGTATTTTAGGGGGTGGTTCTTGGGGTTTTTCTAAGAAAAAAATTTTATGGGGAAAGTTGTATCTTTCTCCCTGGGGCAGTTTCTTGACTTTAAATGCAAAAAAAAAACATTCAAAATCAATAAAAACGTATCTAATAATGTGCTATAGCTAATGAAAGCTAATACTTCTATTCTTGCATTTGGTTTTTAAGTCAAGTTGTTTAAGCCAATAGTTTTTGAGAAATTAAATTTCAAAGTTCTTAAGTCGATATTTTTCAAAATTTTACGTGAAGTGCTTTTTTTGTGTTCAGTATTCAATGCCTTTATTATTTTTTAGTCCATAAGCGAAAACCAAATGTTAAAATCTTTCTTAGTTTTAAGAAAAAACTAAAGGAACTGTTTCAGAAACTGCCCCTCCCTGCCTCAGGGAGGGGAGATACAACTTTCCCCCCATACAATTTTGAACCACACCCTAAAATACTTCCACTCAGGTCCGGGATACCCTGTATAATGAATACATACATTCTCACATTAAATTTTGTATCTTACTGTTACTGCAAATGCAACTTCAATCTAACTTTTAAAGCTTTAACTATAGTTATTTTCAGCAATAATATTTGTCAACGTCAACTGATATTTGAACTACTGTACACTGTGGCGTATGCGTATTTTTTCTCAACACTATAAAACAGGTAAATTGCACCGGATGGAAGAGCAATAATGATTAAATTTGATTTAAAATCGATCAAAAATAATATAAATGAATGCGCAATCTACATATTATAAATGCTACAGACTGAACGGCTGTATCCATTTTCTTTAAACTACGCACAAAACGTTTTTTGTTCATTCCCCCGACATATCTTTTCAATTTTTTAAGAACAAAAAATATTTTTACCTGCCATATAATCCTTTTTGTAATTCAACAAAATTTTACTATTTTATCACAAAAAAATCTAAAAAAAATTCAGTTAATCTACATTTTGATAAAATACCATTTTTCGGAAAATTGTAGTTATTTGTACCTCCTAAGAACCATTTTTTTTTTTTATTTATTTACATATTTATTTATTTAATTCAATCTACGATCGTATATCAATAGATTATCTTGAAAACGGTCCAACTGATTTTCATAATTTGTTCAAAGGGGAAGCATCCAAAAATTCCAGATTATATTGTATAACGAAACTTTCAAAAAAGTATTTCTAGGATTTGCAAAATAAAATAGTTTTGAAAACTCAAAATTGCGGGGCTAAGCACGAAATATCGCATTCAAAATCTCACATTACAAAATCTCATATTAAAAAAATCTAGCACCAGACTTGAATTTGCGAGGTTTTGATTTTGAAAAAAATTATTTGTGGCAATGCAATTAGTATTTGCGAGAATTCTAAAATCCTGCTAAATAAATCAAATGCCTTCCCTAACTAATCTTAGGCCATATTGTTAGTCATAACTGTTATTGTTGTTGAGATTAAGAAAGAGAACATGCAAACAAATATCAATATATCCAGTTGTTATGTTGGGTAAATATTTCAATTGTCTTCTAAAATACGGTTTGAAAAACAAGAAGAGCCAAAGAAAAAGGCCTTTCAGTGTGATGTTTCTGTGAGATTTGAATTTGCGAAATCCTAGTTTTTGAGATTTTGATATACGAGATTATATATTACGTGATTTCGATTGTTAGAAGCCAGATTTTGTAATTGAGAGATATAAAAAGCAGGATTATTAATTTCCGATATTCCGTTTTTCGGGTTATTTTTAAATACGAGATTTCATTATTCGAGATTTTAGTTTGGGGAATGATGGTACCTACCATACAAATGTTAAAAAACCGTTAGCAAATATTTTATTTTCCTCCAAAATGACTCCTACTACTATTTTGATAAAAAATTTAAAATTAAACAAAATTTACATATTGGTGTCTTCTAACATTATCTTCCATAGAACAGTTTTTTTATTTTGAATGTACTCACTATCGACTGAACGAATTAAAATTAAATTTTTCATACAACAAATCAAAAAAGTTCGAATAACGTCAACATTTTTAGAAATTATTTTGTTTATTTAAAAAAAAAATCAAAATAATAAATAAGTAATAAATCCTTAAAGTTTGCATAGGTGCCAAATTTTTCCTTAAGAATGTTTAAAAAATTTTGTAAATGAAAATTAATTTTTTTAAAACCAACTCCTTGACTTTCAAATCATTTTTTTTTTGTAAATGGAAATCAGCGTTTCTCTCCTACTACAGTTGTAGTATTTTAACTACATTTTATTTTCCTAAAAAGTCAATACGCACAATCCAGTAGCGTAGCTACCGCGGTATCAGCCGTATCAATGATACGGGGCCTCCGAGATAAAGGGGCCCCGAGATACAAAGTCCTCAGCGTGTATAAGAAATAAGTAATCATTGTCTAAATCCTACCAACTATAACGCAACCGCAACTGAAACGTGCAGCCACTTTTTTGTTATTGGAACACACACGAAAAATGGCAAGATTAGGAAAAAACTGAATTTTGATGAAGAGCTTCGATTAACCGTCTTACTTTAGGTATCTGCAAAAACTTCATTACCAGTTTTGTTGAAAAACTTATTTAAATTTCATGTATCTATGGATAAAATGTTTGTGCAATTTTTATTCTAGTAAATCTCCTTATTATAAGGCCTGGTTTTTGGGTGGAACAGGTAAGCATGCTATATTGAAGAAGGGTGTGAGCTGCGAATTTGTTTTCGAATAACTCATTCGAGTTTAATTTTACAACAAATTGACGAAACAGTAACTTTTAGACAATATTATTATGTGGACTGCTGTTATCGAAGTCTATATGGGTGATTCTTTGCCATCAGTGATTCTTTCTTTAAAAAAATTTAAAAAATTAAAACTTACTGGAAACAATTATTTTTGTTTCGCTTTTGTGGCTTCAGTTAGTCATAGTATCAAATCTGTAAAAGCATTTTGCTACAACTTTAAAAGAACAAAAATATGATGAAATGTTCTAAAACTAGAATATGCGAAAATGAAGCTCTTTTACTTTTTTTTATTTGTATTTTGTTTTATCTCTTTTTAACCATATTTTTGTTGAGATTCTTGATTAACTGTTATTTTTTGACTTCTTGACATTTCTACTTCCCATATTTTTTTTGATTATGAACTTTTTCGTTTTTTTAGTCTATACTTCTTAATTGGCAATCCTTTTCATTGTGCTGGGTTATTACTTAGTTTTTAATGCACGGAATAATTTTTGTTTGGTTCTTTCGACCATTTTAAATTTAATTAAAGTTCACGGTGCCACGGTACTGACATTTAGACAGTTTATGTGACCTAACTTCTCTGTGCTTATGAGAAAAATAATTTCCAGGACAATTTTAACATATGTCGTTAAAAGGAATACAAAATTCTGATAATCAACCAAAAACATGTTATAACATACTTTAAAAATACTACCACGGTACTGATCCTAAAGTTATAAATAAAAAAGTTATAATCAAAAACATATGAATTGTTTCAATGTTTAAATTTTGATTATAACTTTTTTATTTATAACTTTAGGGTAAAAAGTATGTTAACATAAATTGAAGAGAATTGAATTTGCTACAAATTTGTACCAAAGTTTTTTTTTCTTAGATTAATAAAATTTAAGTTGCCATGGAAAACATTTTAGAACTCTTTTTCCAATATGGTGGCCAAATGGTTTGGCTTTCAACACCTAAAATCGAGTTTTATACTTGCACTGAACCCCCTTACACATCAAAAGATAAAATCTTTGTCCAACCCAAATTTGGAGGTTATTGTTACAATTTGATAGACATTTTTCCAAATTGTTAAAAGCAGCTTTATTAGATGATTGACAAATTTTCTTGGTCATTTCGTTAATGCACAAGCATGTGTTATACCATTTTGAAAAGTGCATTAAATAGAAAACTTTTTTAAGCAATTGGCCACTCGTGTTCTCATACAATTTTAATTTATTAGAGGTGGTCAAACTTTTTCGCAAATAAATTTTTGTACTGAAAAAATATTAACAAAAAAAATATTAAAAAAAATGCAATAACTACTGTTAAATTTTACCACCCATCTATTACAACAGTTATTCTAGAATATTACAAAAATATAAAAATAGTGAAAATTGTTCATCCATGGTCGTAGCGTTCACGTATTCGAGGAAAGTATTACTTGTTAACAACTTTTGGAAAAAACATCATAACATAGTAACCACAGGGAAAATATTTTTTTTATATTTTTTTCTGGAAAGGTCATAAGGCCTGCTACAACCAGTTGCAAGGTTATCCATTATTTACAGGACACCCTGTATAAGTAGTGCCTCTTTTAGAAAACCCCCATACAAACGTCTTGAAACTAAAACAAAATATCGGTTCAGCGAGAAATCTTTTGAAATCAAAAATGAAAGTAAGTCCTCGGACAACATTCATTTATGATTATCTTATTCAGCAATAATTATTTTGACCTAATTTTTGCATAATTTTGTCAACCAAGTATTGCACTCAAGCTTTTATAAGGACAACATTTCTATTCAATGAAGTATTTCATTAGAAAAAAGTATAGATCGGAAAAACAAAGGAACGGACATGCCACGGTATACCTACAATTTTACTACATTTTTCCAAGTCATGTGGAAGAAGTAGCAAATTTGGTCATGGTATCGAATGTAGATTGTAGTAAATAGCCATTTACATAATTCAAACCAAAAATATATATGAACATTTTACATTATATATCAAAAATAGGACTGGACACAAAGAATCACAGTTGTCACGGAATCACCCATATGCGTTGTTTTGCCTAAAAGTTATGGCGTTTCAAAATTTGCCTTTTGATTTTGTGCCGTTAAGGGACATCAACATATTTGCAAACATCTAGAAAACCGTTAATTTTTCAAAAATCTAGCTGGTTGAAATTTTAGTTCATAGGACTCTACACAAAATTAAATTTTTGTGTTAGAGCAACATATATGGGGAAAACGTGCACCCACGTTACAATACTTTGGTTGATATCTTTTCCACACAACACACAGGGATAAATACTGAGCACTGAGCGTTTTTGCACGTTTTCTTAAAACTCATACAAAAAAGTGTTATAATCTTTCTTTAGTACCTACAATTTCATGAGCATAAATTTAAATTTTTTGAAAATATTACCGGCTTTTGAGACCCAATTTATAAAAAAAACAAATCTATTAGGTCCCTTTAACCGTACAAAATCAATAATTAAATTAAACTATTATGCAAGTTTGTTTTGTAGAGAAAAGTCTTATATCTAGGGTGTGCCCCTGTTTGGAAAAAGGGGGCCCCTAAAAAATGTTTGATACGGGGCCCCCGAAGTGCTCGCTACGCCACTGGCACAATCCTTAAATATTGACAAAACACTACAACTTTATAACTTTATATAAAATCTAAACTGAAAAATTGATATTGCTTCGAATAAAATATCTACGTAAAAATTGTTGAAACTGGGTGACTATGATTTGATTTAAAAACCACAAAAAAACAGTTACTACCCATTCGCTATAACAATTTTTGGGTAACACTTTATATTTATTTAAACAATTTCATTAAAGTTAAAATCGCAAGCCTGATTTTAATGTTTTAGTATTACACTAGCTCGTATGACATCTGTCAATTTTTTTCTCAGGAACTGTCATTGATTAAGGCGAGTTTAACTTTAAGTTGTTAAAAAAATCAAAAGTTAAAAATAGTTAATTAGTGTTACTTGTATGCCCTTAAAATTGGTTGTTTATGATTTTTCGCCACTTATTTCCACTTATTTTAAGTAAATGATAAAAATATGCAATATCCTAATTTTGAAGTGATTTTATAGTTACATATTCATAGGTTATAAAATTAACAATTTTGAAGTATTTTATAAGTAATTTTTATATTTTTATATAATTCAGTATATTTTTTACATTTTCAAGTAAACTAGATCCTTCACGCTCACCCTACATTTTCAACCAGTAGGGGGGGCAACACTGATGGAAGTCCACACAAATGCAGTAAAAATGCTTTTTTGGTCAAATAAGAACTGTCAAAGAAATTCAGATGAAGTTTTTTTTCGGCTGAAACTATATTGATGAAGTTGTTTGAGCATAATTTTAAAGAACGAATTTCTTGCCTGTTAAACTTTTTCTTTCCATGTTTTTAAACAAAATATTTATGTAATTTCTAAAATTCTAAGCCTCATGAACATTAGAACTAGTACGTTTGATCCAGTCATGAATTTTATTTTTAGTTCCAGCAACTTTTGGAGTTTTCATGTTCATCGTCACCTATTTAAAAACTTGAAAACTTTAGATTTATGTACATTATGTGTATTTCTCACTTCAAAATCAAATATATTGCCTAAGTTTCTGCTAAATCGAATTGTTAGTTTTTGTATTTTTTTGTTGTTCAGTTTAACCGAACGCATTTTATAATTTTATTTTTCAGTGTCATTTATTAGAAAATTTAAAAACTTTTTATTTCACTTCACTTGTCATTTCACAGTAGTACCTCGTGGCTTGATGGTTAGTGCGTAGGACTGTCATGCCGAAGGTGTGGGTTCGATTCCCAGCCGTGCCACCTAAAAACAGAAATGTTTTATTCGAGGTACTGCCTCTTGCGAGGAACTGACAAATCCTCCAAGAGTATACTTGTCATGAAAAAGTGCTTCTCATTAAGCCGTTCGGACTCGGCCAAAAACTGTAGGTCCCCTCCATTCCTGCCAACAAACACGCACACAGGAATGGTTGTGAGTTGTAAGTCACTAGGCCCTGGTTCTCCATGAGCTGTTGCGCCACCCAATTTATTTATTTATAATTTTACTACTATAATTGTCCAAATAAACTGCAGTATGTGAATTCAACTCCAAGTCCTGGGTTGCTTTATGTATTTGAATAAATATGGTTTATAAATAATAGTAAACGAAAAACTTAACCTTTTCCATTTATCGTGTCATTAATCATAAAAATGTATATCTTCGTAGTGCTAGGATCATTTGCTATATTTTTTATGACTTTTTAATAGTTCCTGTTTTTTTTTTCAATTCTGACTAAAAAACTTATACATACATATCAAGGCGATAATATGAGAATAATGGCTGTTTAATAATTCAGGAATCGTGTTGGCGTACATTACATAGCTCAAATTTGCAATCTTTCACCGTAAAAATGAAAAAAGTCTTTTTTTCTATTTTTAGAGAGGAAGACAAATATTGACAGTGACATATTATTTTTATAGCCTAGTGAATATTTTACCTTTCTCTAAACTTGACATTAATGGTGCGTGATAAGTCAGTTTTCTGGTTTTCTTTTTTTAATTTAGGTGGTGTCAGAGTTATAGGTATAGATTTGAATTTGAATAGGACAAGAAGTATACGAAAAAAGGATGCTAAGTGGAATAATGATTTTTTCTGGTACTAGCTAATGGTTTTGGTAATGGAAAATATAAATGGATTTCTTTTGTGTGCATCCTTCTTTAGAGAAAGAAAGGAAAATGATGAAATACGAACCCAAATGATTTTTTTTTTTATTGAATGATATGTACATACTCGTAGGTACATTATTACTTCCGGAGGGTATTTTTGAACATGAAGCAAACTAAAAGCATGAAATATCTGAATTTCTTTTTGATTGATTTTTAGGTATACACTTATCTTCTTCTTTTCATTCTAATGAGATTATGATAAAGGGTATTCCAATACTAGCACATTCGATTTTAAAATTTTAGTAAAATAAGTTGTGTGGGAGTTATTCCACCTATCTTTTTGTTGAAAGAAGGTTTTACGACATTAAGTACAGAATATATCATCGTTCGAAAGCCCGCTGCAACTTTTCTTGTATGACATCTGCCCTCTAGTACGTATTTGGGAGTTCAAATTCCCAATCCCCTTGTCTAATAAATGTGGCTAATTTCCGTTCGTTATGTTGATTTTTAGGGCATAAATTGCCTGCAGCATAGATCTGCGTTATAAGAAAGCTCCAAAAGACGAAGTCTTGATTGGATGAACGATCTCGGTCATTGTTGGTGGCCAGTTCATATGGCCAGCCACCATGCTAGAACCATTCGGTCAAATCGTTCGTGCAGGATGTCCATTGTGGCATACACTGTTTGGACTATTGAAACCACAAATCGTCATTATAAATTCAGTTAAGATTTGAATCTCTTGAAATGTAGTGGAGCTCACTTAAACTTCTTTTTTTGGTTTTCAAGATATTTATAGAAAAAACTGTATTTTGTCCTTTTTACCATAAAAAATAAAAAGGTAAACTTTGAACCACCGTTACTTAAAAACTAACGTTTGTAATGTGCCAAGATCGTTATAATTATACAATAAACTTGTCTGATATGCTGATCTATTACCTATTACAGTTTAAAGTTTATACCAAAAGCTGTGCCACTGTCAGGAAAAAGGGGGGCCCCTTAGAAATTTTTGATGCCCGGCCCCCGAAGTACTTGCTACGAAACTGCTTGTAGCATACACCGTTGACGGCTATGGCAATGGCAGTTAAGAAAAACGGACCCAAGACTCGGCCAGACCAAAAACCACAGTAAACAATGAAAAAAATG
This sequence comes from Dasysyrphus tricinctus, assembly GCA_963921185.1. Taxonomy (NCBI): domain Eukaryota; kingdom Metazoa; phylum Arthropoda; class Insecta; order Diptera; family Syrphidae; genus Dasysyrphus; species Dasysyrphus tricinctus. Next base: position 125,440,731 of record OY992530.1, read on the forward strand.
CATTTGATGTTGGTGCATCTCCCATAATTGGTATTGCGCAAAATCCAAAATTTTTTTGTGTTGGCAAATTCATACATGCATCATTTTTTGGCAAAATATCACCTATTGCGTGGAACGGTGCATAGCAAAAAGCCCCGCGGTAATAAGCCCTCGTGGACAGTGGTGGATCCAGAGGGGCACTATAGGGGCTGAGGCCACCCCCCCCCCCCCTACAGTCAATTCGTACAATCAATTTAATAGCAAAATACATAACATTACGGTATTTTAATTTTGTGTTCGTTTTCAAACCAAAAATTTTTAAAAACACTTGGTGAACTTGGTGAAACAAAGAATGGTCCCTTAAATACGGGTTTCCTACCAAGGATATCCAACTGCTCCGCGAAAACGTCACTTTCATAATAAGTGCTGAAATCAGAACTTTTCTACTTGACGGCAATTTTCTTTTTTGTGACAGGGTAATGAGCCTTTGGCTATTGGAATTGGCGTATCTAGCAAATAATTAAAACAAAAATATGATTTGAGTGTATCACTTCAGGGGAAGGCAGTAAACTGTTTTCGATGCCAGTGATAAAGTAGAAGCATTTAAAGGCCTGGTCAGTCAAACAGCTTTTCGGCGGTCTCTGTGAAGGTAAGGTTAGGTAGAAGTGGCTGTCAGTGACCAATAATGACACACTTAGGCCAAAGTTAGCCTGTTGTGATACCAAATGAATCTTGGAAAATCTTTTTTACTCGAGCTCCTGACGAAGTGTGCGAGACTAAAAATGTCTTTGTTTGCCAGATCACTAGGATCGTTATAGAAGTAATCTCCTAATAGTATGGGAGCCCACGATGCTAAATGTGGCCACTGTTGCCGTTTTGGTAGGATCCTACCAAACTTGGTAGGATTTTTCAGCTTTGGTAGGTTGGTAGGCTAAAATCCGATTTGGTAGGTTTTTTCATACAACTCTTGAGCATAATATAAAACATTGTACAATCATAAAAATTGAGATCATTTCCGGTCAACCCAAAAAATGTCAAATAAACTCAAGTAAACAGAGACTTGAATCATTTGGCGTTGATCTGCGTATTTTTTAAAGAACAAATATGAGCTAATCTCGTTGAAAAATTCTAATTTCATTTCCAAATTATATAATTTTTAAAATTCATTTTTGATGAAATGATTTTAATCTAATTCATACAAAATTATGTTAAAATTATATAATGTCACACCTGAAGGGAAAGCATTTGAAGATTATGTCAAAATTGTATGCATAGAAAATTCAAAGGAAGGAGAAATCATTAAATGTTAGCATGAAACTACAGTCGACTCCGCTTAACTGGAACACGATAATTGCAGAATATTTGTATCAATTAAGCGGAGTTTTCAATTAACCGAACTTCGGATAACTGAAATTTGTTTCAAATAAGCGGAATTCCGTCAAAATATATAAAAAAATGTCATCGAACAAAAAATATATTATATTTATTTTGGGTTATTTTCCACAACATTGGTCAATATTTTTTAAGGTTACGTATCCTCCAGGGACGGATTGACAAGAAATTAGTTTTTGACATTCCAAAATCCGAGGGGTGTGCTCGATTCAAGATTTAGTGGCAGCGTTCAATAAGTTTCAATTATGCGAAGTTGAATAAGTGCAAAATTAGCATTTGAGACGAAAATATTTGTTTCAATTATGCGAAGTTTTCGTATAACCGGAGTTCAGTTATGGGGAGTAGTTTGTGTGAAAAATGCTCAAAAAAGCTCCGTTATAAATTTCTTGTTTCAGATAAGCGAGGTTTTCAGTTAAACGGAGTGCAGTTAAGCGAAATTTGCTGTACCTCAATAAATAGTTCGGAAATAAATAACTAGCATCTATGCGCCCAAGTGAACCTCCTTAACATAAACCTTTATTCACTCTAAATTTACTGCACATCTTTGGGGTGGGGTGGAACTCGAATATTTGTTTTAGCTCATCATACAACAATTTCAGTTTTGTTTTCAAATTTTCTGGAAAATGGATTTCACGATTGTGAATAAACCTCGTACCTCTAATGTGTTTGAGGTTTCTACCAAAGAAAATAGATTTTTTTTATTTGGTAGGTTTTTATTCAAGTTGGTAGGTTTTTTTGGGAAATGTGGTAGGAATTTTTGTTTGCAAGTGGCAACCGTGAATGTGGCTTTACTTGAGCGCGCGCCGTCGTGGAGATCTATTGGATTTTGAAGATTTGATGATAGAGAGAAAAAAATGTTAGTATACCGTTTCATCGGTTGGGGGAGCGTCTACAGGTGTTCAAAAATGTTTTTAAAAAAACAGTCATATGGACATATTCGAGTGCGTCAGATATTGATATTGTATATGGCCTGCGTCTTTCTAATAACGGAGGTATGTTAGTCTGCCGGTTTGTGTGGTGGTCGAGCGCATCAGATATTAAGAGGGGATGTTAAGTGACCCCAAAGGATGCTCACATTTAAAAGACTGACGATTCGGATGTGACGCAAGCTTGCGGAAGCTTCTTTATAATGCAAAAAAATCGCCATTTTGAAATACTCGAGCGCGTCAGATATTTATATATATGGATCAACTTGATGTTCTACATGTGCTGAACATTAATCTGATAATTATCTGGAGGGGTTTTCTTAATCTGACGATTTGAAAAGAAGAAACATTTTTATTCAGGATTTTTTCAATCACTGATGAGAGTATAATAACTCGGGCACCAAAAATTGAAAAATATTTTTTTTTTAGAAGTGTCAAATATGTACAAGCATTTCTTACTATGGGAGGGGGGATGTATGTCGCCCCGTTTAGGAGGTAGAGGCAATTTTCGAGAAAAACGACTTTAATGAAAAAAAAAATATTAAAAATCAGCGACAATACTTAAAATTCAAAACAATAACGGTTTTAAAAGCCAGAAATCTGTTCTTTTATCTAACATTTAAACTAAATTGTTTATGACAATAGTTTTCAAAATATTCGCATAAAAACTCAAAATTTTGATAAAAAAAAACCCAAACAAAATGTTGGGGTCAATTTTTCTAAAAATTGTGAAGTGAAAACTAAATTTTCTTTTTGTGGTCAGTGCTCATATTAATTTAAAATCGAACACAAAAAACCGGAAGCTTCTGTGTCTTCTAGTTTTTGAGAAAATTGCAAGTTACTGATACAACTTTTTTGAGATATTTCTAATTTGCTTGCATTGCCAGCATTACGGCTGCGTTTTAAAAGTGAGATATGTATGCAACTGCCCTGTTTGGGCTGCCTTTAGGATTTGGGGTATGTGCGAGGTTCGGTGTTTGCCAAATTTCGTTTGCATTTAAGAACTTTGAATGTATTTTCTGTTTCCAATGGGGAAAAGGTCAAAATCCCACCGATCAAAATCCCGCAAGTCGAAATCCCGCCAAATAAAATTACTAATTATGTATACGAATCCCGCCAGTCAAAATCCCGCCTATCGAAATCCCGCCGCAAGAATCCCGCCAGTAGCCTGCTACTATTTTGCGGGATTTTCAATACTTTTTAAAAATAATCCCAACTTTTTAGATACTTTTTCATACTTTTGAAAAAAAAAGTATATAAGCAGTCACAGTACACAAATCTAAGGTATTATACTGCGCAGGTTGTCAGTCGAAAATAAAAAATGGCTGTGCGAGTGAGGATGAAAACACACGTAAAAACAACAACAAATTAAAATTGAAATTGTCAGAAATAAAAATGGCTGTGCGAGTGAGGAAGAAAACACACGTAAAAACAACAACAAATACTGACATTTGACACAAATTTTGATATATGCGCAGAAGAAACAAAAATCAAAACTCTAATGATATTACCTTTAATATGTGTACTGTGATAAGCAGTTGTGTTTTGGCAATTTGGCATTTATGTATCTTCTTCTTTAGTTCTTCTTAGAACTCCGTAGAGGTAAGACCTCGAGGTAATAGGAGAGATAGAAATTGTATTTTATTTTGGTTTTGTGGGGACGGAACGACCACGACTAGAAGGACGAGAACGGCGGTGACGACGACCACGGCGACGGCCACGATGCATGCCGGCGATGTGATGGCTTTGACTTGCCGTCTCGGCATCAACTCGCTAAGGTCTTGCCTTGGTCGTGGTTCACAGTGCCGTGGATCTGGACGTAGGTGGATCTGGATCTGGACAGAGGTGAGTCTGGATCTGGGCAGAGGTGGGTCGGGATCTGGGCATAGGTGGGTCTGGATCTGGGCATAGGTGGGTCTGTATCTGGACGGAGGCGGGTCTAGATCTGGACATAGATGGGTCTGGATTCTGGACAGATGTGGGAATTTTTTTTCGGTTTGGGTGATGGGGAACGGTAGTCTAAAAGAAGACAGAGGTGGGTCTGGATTCTGGAGCAGGTGGAATTTTTTTTTTGAAACAAAATTATATAGAAATATAAACTTTTTGGACATTTTTTTTTTTGAAAAATGTAAAAAAAACAAGATTTTTTGAAAAACATTTCAATGAAAAATTGAACTTTTCTCAATTTTTTTTTTTCGGTTTTTAATTTTTCTTCGAAATATAAATGATAGGTAGGTACAGTTGCTCAAGAAAACTTGACATTGGCGCTCAATTGATGCATCGCATTATACGAAAATTCGACTTATATTTTTAAAAGCGATTTGCGGCTAAGCTAAGCGTCCTAGAGGCATCAAAGTTTGCATCTTTAAACTTGATTTGCAGCTAAACTATCCGTCCAAGCGACTTTAAATGCAAAAGAAACTTTACATACACCCAACTTCGCACCCACCCCAAATCCTATAATGAGCCCAAGCAGGGGGGTTGCAGGGGGGCAGCATGCCCCCCCATACATACCTCACTGTTTATTCGCGTTTATTTTCTACCCAAGGTAGTGTTTCTCAAAAAAACTTGACACTGGCGCTGAATTGATGCATCGAATCGTACGAAAAATCAACTTTTATCTTTAAACGCGATTTGCGGCTAAACTAAGCGTCCTAGAGGCATCAAAGTTTACATCTTTAAACTTGATGTGCGGCTAAACTAAGCGTCCTAGCGACTTATAAAATGCATATTCGTGATCTTGGAATGTGCCCGTTCCCAAAAATCAAAATAAAATTCGTAAAAAAGTTTTTCCAAAACTTTAAAAAAAAATATTTTCAGTTTTTTTGGCTAAACTTTAGCAATTTTTGTTGTCTTTTTTAAATTTTTTTCGAATTATGTGTGAATGATATTTTTGTCCTTAAATGCAAAAGGAACTTTGCATACACCCAACCTCGCACCCACCCCAAATCCTATAATGGCATGCCTATAATGGCATGCCCCCCCATACACACCTCGTTGTTTATTCGTGTGTATTTGCCATCCTCAACTTATGCATCGCATTATACGAAAAAATCGACTTCAATCTTTAAACGCAATTTGCAAATTGCATAAGAAACAAAAATATTAATGAGCTGTCGCATAGTAGTAGAAACGGCGGGATTTTGATCGACGGGATTTTGATTTTCGGGATTTTGATTTCCGGGATTTAGAAAAAACGGGATTTTGATACGCGGGATTTCGACATACGGGATTTTGATTCGCGGGATTTCGACCCCAACCCTTTCCAATGTCAATAGCTGCTAATGGGAACAGCTACAAAATGATATAATATAATAATCTCACAAAAAAGGAGAATCAGTAATTTTCAATTTTCCTAAAAACTAGAAGACATAAAAGCTTCCGGTTTTTTGTGTTCGATTCAGAATTTATATGAGCATTGACCACAAAAAGTAAGTTTAGTTTTACATTTCACAATTTTGAGAAAAATTGGTATCGAAATTGTGATTCAAATAATAATTCAATGTAGGATTAAAGAATAGATTTCTCGCCTTTTAAACAGTTATTGTTTTACAATTAAAGTTTTTTTTGTTGTTTTTTAATATTTGTTTTTCCATTTAAGTCGTTTTTTTTTTTAAATCGCGTCTACCGCCTAAACGGGGCGAGAAAAACGGCAGATTATACTTTTCTCGTTGTGAGGTGAGGATTATTTTTTATAAGTTTGTAACCTTCTCACTACCTTAGGTCACGCTCAAATCGTCAGATTATTGAAATACACACTTTTCAGCATGTAATTAACTTACCCTATCTTGATCTTACGCGCGCGAGTATTTCCAGCTATTTTGTTTTTTTTTTGTACTAATCTGATACCCTGCCCTAGGCGCCCCCTACATAGAGAACTGATAATTGGTGGATCCCCCTAATAGTAATCTGACGTGCTCGAGTAACTCCCAAAATCCCTTAGTAGGCTCCCCTACTATATAGAACGATGCAAATGTTCGACTCCGAGAAATTAGGACCAAGTAAATAAGTCCCAAAAGAAGAAATTAAATAAAATCGCGCGACTTTTATCAGATATTCTGTTACTTACTGATGCTTTTCAATATTAAGATCTTGTTGAAAACCATCAGCCAGTAACAGAATAACTGACAAAAATTACGTGAAATTCTTACAGCAATTCTGTTACCTGCTGATGCTTTTTAAAATAAGGATCGTACGACAAAGGGGTTAACAAAAGGAATTTTGAAAGCTATTGGTCGTCTCTTAGCGGATTTGCTCAATACTTTTTGTGATTCTTCAGCATTTTCAAGTAAACTATGCAAAATGAAAAAAGGCCCAAAATAGCTTTCAAAATAAATTGAAATTAAGCCCAAAATTCATGCTGGGTTTTTTTTAATTGGAGCCTTATTTCATAATGAAAGTAAAATTAGGCCCTAACAATATATCGAAATGTGGCCGCAAAAAAGGAAATAACATCCTTAATTGTTACTGTTGTCTTTTTTGCATTTTTGTTGGCCTTATTTCCTTTTTCTTTGGGGCCTTATTGCCTGAGTCCTAATTTTGCGGAAACCGCGGGCTCATAGGATTTTAACTCCCTTTTTTAGTCTTCTGTCCCACTCACGCAACTCTATTGCTTCACTTAGGGTATGTTCAGTTGCCAGACAAGCACCTATGTACATGAATGCGGTGATATGTACCGCATGATGAAGCCTAAAAATGATCATAATAAATGTTGAATTTTATATTTTGTGTTTTTTTTATTATATGCGTTTTAATTCCTTTTTCATATAGAATCAAAACCAAAAATTTAGAAACTAAAACACACGGCTTTTGTTGGCAATTCAAAGAGAAAAAGAGCATGCGGTTGGTTTTTTATTTTATTTTGGGAAATAAGACCCACGGGTTTTGTTTTGGGAAATAAGACCCACGGGTTTTATTACCGCGGGTTTTATTGTACAGCACCACATGAAACGTTTCTCGAAGGTATAGAACTTATTTTTTATTTTTTTGCAGTACCTCGTGGCATGATGGTTAGTGCGTAGGACTATCGTGCCGAAGGTGTGGGTTCGATTCAAAGCCGTGCCACCTAAAAAACAGAAATGTTTTATCCGAGGTACTGCCTCTTGCGAGGCACTGACAAATCCTCCAAGAGTATACCGTTCATGAATAAGTGCTGCCGTTCGGGTTCGGACTCGGCCAAAAGCTGTAGGTCCCCTCCACTCCTGCCAACAACAAGAACACAGGAATGGTTGAGAGTTGTAAGTCACTAGTTCTCCACGAGCTGTTGCGCCACTCAATTTATTTATTTAGAACTCATTTTTAAAATAAAATTTTATAATTTGCACTCGTTGCGTTGTTGAATGCTGTGTACTTGTAACAATTACTGCTGACCAATTCACATAGGTAGCTGGTTAAAAACGTCCCCAACCACCCTAATCAACTGATGAGAAGGATGACAAACCAACAACGACATCCAGCAACAAGGTACATAAGCGCAATGGAAATCCTGGATATAGCTCCAACAACCAACGATGAAGCAGTACCCTTCTACTCTGACCCAGGGTCAGCACATTATCGTGGCTAAACACCAACTCTACCCCCACCCTAAATAAATATACCGCCACTGGACAACCGGGATTGATAAAATCATGACCTATACCAAAAGGGAACACTTCCATATTTCTCGTATTTCTTTAAAATCCATAACTTTACTTTAACTCTTTAAATAGCAAATACATTTAAGAAGCACCCTTCAACAAACCCCCAAAGTTTAAAATAAATTTTGTTTGGATAGTGCTAAAAGGATTACGTATATGTACGGGTATGTACCTACTTCTGTTTTCAAAATCAACATGTGGGTAGAAAATTTATGATTTAATATGCACAAAACCATTGTCTCTATAGCTGCTCCCATCGTACGTGACAAAAAAAGCCATATGGAGGTACCTATCAAAATGTCTACCAACAGCTTTTCCATATTTCATATATTATTCATCCCTTGATTTTTAGCTGTTGTTCTTATATCAATATTATCTTCTGTGGTCGTGTTTCCATTTTTTTTTTTTTTGAGCTATCAAGCTTTGAATGAGGTATTATTATGGTAAAGTTGACACAGCATGAATTTTGTTTTGGTCGACCACTTGCGGAATTATACACCGAACAAAAAAATCATTTTTATTTAATACTTTAATTTTTATGTAAATTTTAATTTCAAAAAGCTTCGAATGATATGGTGATACAAGAGGCTATAGAGCCTACACAACGTGTTAGTTACCATAGGGAACCTTCTTTTATATTTATTTTAATTTCGAAACTTTACTTAGGTATTGTTGCACTTATGGAAAAGTTATCAGAATGTCTCTATTTTAAATTTTCACATTCTTTTTTCTGAATGTATTGATGAAAAGAAAAATAAAGAAGGTCGACATGAAATTTTAAAGACATTTATATTTATTTACTGATGGCTTTAATGACTTGAAGTACTTATTTTCAGAACTCTCTGCTCTGCCATTAGGATCTAATGATAGGATTCTCAAGATATTAGAGAGGACATTAGGTTCAGATGAACACATTTTTATGAACATAAATAGGTACCGCCGATAGAAGAATTTCTTTTGAATGATGTTCAAGGTTCATTATTCCTACTGCTTTCTATATTTCTTGAGGCACTTATAATAGAGTTGGCCCTTTGATAGCAATTGTTCAAAATTCTAAGCTTAGTGTGGCCAGAAGGAATTAAGTTTAATCAGTTTATGGAATAAAAGGGGTGAGATGGGGGAGGAAAGCAATGGTAAGAGGCATGGTATAAGAATAACAAGGTATGCTTGACAGCTCAGGCAGTTGACTCGTGACGTCATTGCGAGTGAATGATCTCAATTGTTTGTCATTTATGGCAAAGAAAGTAAACAGAAATAGTTTATATTTTGAAGCAATTTGCTATTAAAACTCAAAGTAAAACAATAGATTATTTATGTTTTGAAGTTATGTTTTGTTAGATTTCAAGTAAAACAATAAATAATTTATTTTTTAAAGCTATGTGTTGGTGAACACTCGCTATGACGTCACACAAAACAAAATATGGCGACCCTTCATCTCATATACAACATACCTTGTATTTTTATACCATGGGTAAGAGGAATAGGCCAATCAGCACTTCCAGAATAATGTTGAGCTCACTCAAAAAAAACTTCTTTGATATTTCAAGACATTTTCCACATTTTTAACTGAAGACAAAATTTTCACTAGCTGCAAAATAATATTTAAAATGATAATCAATTTTTGTGGGAAATATCGTTACTCCGCGGTTAATGTATTTTCGTGCTTTTGTTGCCATTCACTTTGTCAACTATTACCCGATGACTCAAGACCTTCTTACCGAACTTAAAAAAGAGTCGTGGCTATTTTTCCCACAAGTCACGACATTCCCGGGAGGGTGGCTGAATTTTGTTCTCTTTTTCTCTTTTTTCGTACTCATTGAATATCCAAAAGAGTCAAGTATCATCAAGAGGCTCAGTGTTTTTAAAAGAATAGCTGAATTCACAGTTCACAAATCTATAGTTATATACTGCGCAGGCTGTCCAAATTTCAAGTTTCAACAACTTCTTTCTAGTTTTTGAGAAAATTGAAAATAACGAAAACTACTTTTACTATACACTTAATAACAATAAATACTCAACAAAAATTATTTTAAAAAAGGAGTTTTCATTATTTTCAATTCTCTCAAAAACTAGAAACCCTATACAACCTTTTGGTTTTCAGCATTCGACTCAAGGCCAACACCAAGACTGAGTGATTAAAGAGAATTTACTACTTTATAGTGTAAAATAAAAAATGAAAAATCATTTTTCAATTTTTTTTTATTAGTTTTGAGTTTTCAAACGAATTTTTCAAAAATTGTTAACTTGATTTCACTATATAATAAAAGAATCTGTTTTAAGCTTTTAAAAAAGATGTCATCATCATCGTGTCCTGTAACCCCGGCTGGGGCATAGGGCGTCAACAAAACGTCTCCATCCTTCACGGTCCGCTGCAAGGTACTTTAGCTGTGGCCACGTCTTTCTCTGGGATTCTGCTTCCGCTAAGACAGTTGATTTCCATGTTGTTCTTGGTCTTCCAACCCGCCGTGCACCCTGAGGATTCCATTCAAAGGACTGCTTTGCAATTTCATTGTTTGGTTTCCTCAGTGTGTGACCAATCCAACGCCATTTACGCTTTCTTATGTCGACGTCCAGCCGCTCTTGACTTGTCCTGCGCCACAATTCCTCATTTGATATTATTTGTGGCCAGCGAATCTTTAGGATGTGGCGAAGACAGCGATTCACAAAAGCCTGCAATTTCTTCGAAATGATAGACGTGACTTTCCAGGTTTCACAAGCATATAACAGCACGGATTTGACATTGGATTCGAAGAATCTCAACTTAGTGCGTAAGGAGATTTGACTTGATTTCCAGATTGGGGACAGAGTACCGAAGGCAGCACGAGCTTTATTTATTCTACTTTTAACGTCCAGATCCGTACCACCGTTTGCAGAGACAATACTGCCAAGGTAGTTGAACTGTTCCACTACTTCAACTGGCGTCTCCTGTAGAATAATACGCTGCTGTGTGGAGCGGCCTGTGAGCATTATTTTTGTCTTTTTGCTGTTATTCTTAGACCACTCGTCTCTCCCTTCACTTGCAGCGTTTGGCACATCCCGTTCAGCCCACTGATGTTATTTGCCAGTAGACATATGTCATCGGCATAGTCTAAATGACTGAGCCTTTCGAACGGTCTACATTGAATGCCCTGTCGCTCAGCTGTACCAACACTGACCGTCAATACGTTGTCCATCGCCAGCAGGAAGAGAATTGGCGATAGAACATCCCCTTGTCTCACACCCTGTTGCACTACAAAGGAGTCGGATAGCTGCCCATTGTGCAAAACAAAACACCTTGCGTTGTTGTAGGACTCTTTTATAATGGCAACTATTTTTGGTGGAATTCCTCTACCAAGCAACGATCTCCATATACATTCTCGGTTAACACGATCAAAGGCTTTCTCAAAATCCACGAACATGAGGTAAAGCGGTGATTGAAATTCCATCGACTGCTCGAGGACGATACGCAGGGTGTTGATATGGTCGACACACGATCGACCACTGCGGAAGCCAGCTTGATGCCTCTTGAGTGTAGACTCGATTCTATTCTTTATTCGCTCGAGAATGATGGTTGCCATTAGTTTTGGGAAAACGGACAAAACGGTGATACCACGCCAATTGTTGCAATTCTTTAAGTCACCTTTCTTTGGCAACTTAACAATCACACCATCCTTCCAATCCCTGGGATAGCTTTCGTTTTCCCAAATGTTTTGTATCAACGGATGTAAAATACTAGCCGCTGTTACGGGATCGGCTTTCAGGAATTCAGCTGGTATTCCGTCCAGTCCAGCTGCCTTGTTGTTTTTGAGGAGATTTATTGATGTACGAATTTCCGATTCTGACGGGGGTTCGATGTCAATACCCCTATAGGACCTGCGCATCTCGTTTAGTTGGGGCACTTCAGCACTCTGCTCAACTGAATCCTCATTTATCAGGGCACAAAAATGGTCCTTCCATCTACGAAGCTGATCCTCAATTGATACCAAAAGTGTGCCATCCACATCCATTACAGGATGATTGGTGTTGCTTTTTTTCCCGATAACATCTTTGGCTATTTGGTACAATTCCCGGATATCTCCTCTTCTGGCAGCGATTTCCGCATTATCTGCGAGTCCATCTACCTTCACCCTCTTGTCACGTCTCACACAGCGATAGACCATCTTATGTGCAATGCGGTACTCTCTTCGCAAGTCAGCCTTTCGTTGAACATCTGCTTCAGCATTTATTTGGATTTTCAACAATTTGCGAAGTTCGATCTTATGCCAGGTGTCTTGGGATATCCAAGAGTCTCTACGTCTCGTTCGCTTGGGTATACAGTTTCGGATCCAGCCTCCATAAAAACACTTTTAATTTCACCCCACATCTCATCAATTGTTGAATTCTGGATTCCGTTTAATGACGAGGCTCTGTCGTTAAGGGTGGTGACATAGTTTCGACATATGTTGGGGTCATTTAAAGCATTCGTAATGAATTTTGAGCTCCTTGCTGCATCCTGCGCTGGTTTTTGTACGGCAGCGGTTCGTAGTTTGAGACTCATCAAAACCAAATGGTGGTCGCTTCCCACATCGGCATTTCTTATACTCCGGACATCACACATAGACTTCCTCCATCGCTGCTGAATCATGATATGATCAATTTGGTTTTCGGTTTGACCATCCGGATGCACCCAGGTAATTTTGTTGCACGTCTTATGCTTAAATACAGTCCCACCTATCACAAGACGATTCGCGTTACAAAAGTCGACAAGCAAGTCACCATTTTCATTCCGTGACCCCAAGCCAGTTCTTCCCATCACGCGTTCCAGTCCATAATTGTCTGAACCGACTTGGGCATTGAGGTCTCCCATAACGACTATGATGTCGGCTCTCGGAACACTACTGTAAACCGAGTTAAGATGAGTGTAGAACGCGGTTTTGTCTTCCTCGGTCGCTTCATTTGTGGGGGCGTAGCACTGAATAATTGTGACGTTACGAATTTTTGAACGAAACCTTGCTGTCATTAATCTCGCAGAAATGGGCGCCCAGGAGATCAAACTACGCCTCGCTTCTTCGTTCAACATAATTCCGACACCATGCAGTCTTTGGCCACCCTCTCTTTCATCTTCCCCGGAATACAGCATTCTCGTCTGTCCAGTGTCTGATCTGTATTCAGCTCAGGATACTGATCTTTAGGCGAAGCATTTCACGCTCAACCTGCTCGTATCTACCATCGCTGTACAAGGATCGAACGTTCCATGCTCCGATTTTCGTACGTATGCGGTAGCCAAAAGTAACATTTGCGCTTCTTGAAAGACTTCTTCTATTTGTCAACGATTCACTTATTATTATGGCGTCTTGATTGACGCTCGTACATGAAAGATGCCGCACCCCCAAATCCGATGTGCGGTTTAATGCAACCGAAGCTACAGAAGGATTTTCTATAAAAAGATTACCTCTTGGGGACTCATTTCCATTTGTTGTCATAATTCATGTATTTGCTTATATCCTTCCACCATGGTGTTTTCCGAGATATGATTAATAACATACAAAGGCTCAGATTTGACAGGCACACCCGCCTTTTGTATGGTCAAACACATAACTGCTCGAGGCCGCCCACTATGGGAAAACAGACGCCTTTTGTAGCCGCCCAATATGGGTTACAGACGCCACCAGATGTAGCACAATATTATAAGTATTTCCGTGGTTTTTAAATAGTTTTTTTTTTTTCTATTTTCAGTCAATGTTTAGGGAATTTTTCCCCCTTATAGAAAAGAGGGGGAAATACACCTCCCCTTCTAAACAATTTATTTCTTAGGATATGTCCAAAAATGCTTTCATAAAGTATTGGCCTGTTACTTGGAAATATTCTCTGTACTTCTTACCTTTGAAGAAACAGTGTTTCTCATATAAAAATAAACACTGTATCAAAAAAAATAAATAAGGAAATTTTAAACACAACCAGCTTCTGTAAACTTCAACTTGCTCTCTTGACATCACTGAAATGACTATGAATCATTATATACGTACTTTTCGGGTTATTTGTGGGTTAATTTATCAAAAACCATTGATGTAAGACGATAACATTGTTTTTTTAATTTTTTTGAATTTTCTACTCCCCATATCTTTCTTAACCTTGCTCCTGCCGAAAATATTAATTAGACTTTTTTGTAGGAAATTTAATATTGTTTCGTTTTGTAGTGTACACTTTTCCGCTCAAACGCACAGTTTTCAAAATATTCTCGAAAGATTACAAAAGGGGCCCTTTAACCCCCCTCCTTGCTATAGCTCGCGGCCCTGGGCTGGGGACTTTTAGTGTGTTATACCTGGGGGTCACCACGACCATATTAAATTATAACCCAGAGAGCATGATTAACTGCATTAATTTTATAATTTTGAGTCTTCGTTGACTGGACTAAATTACATATTGAGTTTTCAAAAAAAAAGAAAGAACTAAATATTTAGAGAAATATATCCTTTTTTTTAAATGTTTGATAAATAAGGCTATTTAAACATTTTGGGAGCTTTAGCACAGAAATAAAATGCACGACTGAGTCGCACGTACGTGCTCTTATGTTTCAGATACTGCGTTTTAAGAAAAATTGTATATAAAAACATGAACATTATGAGAGAAAAATGTAGAAATGCATATGAAATACAATATTTAAATTAGCTCAAACAACTCCCTTAAAATATTTGTAACGACAAATTTTGGAATGCAAATCCTAAGTATATATTTATGTGCGGATAAAAACAAAATTTAAAAAAAATTGTCAACCCATTTTTGAGATATCGAATTTTCAAAACAAAATTTTAACTTTTTTTTAAAAATTCAAAAACTTTTTTTTTGAAAATTTTGATATGCAATATTATTTAATCTTATCTGAAATTTGGATATAAAAATGTATATAGATCCGTTTAGCCGATAATGAGAAAATTCAAAATAAAAAAATCGTTTTATGACAGGTACTATTAATAGTTGCTAAGTGTGAAATTGTATAATTTTTTGTAGAAGATCGTACTAATTTTAGCATATGGAAAAAGTTTAATCAAAATCGTAGGAGTCGTTTTTGAGAAAAAAGATATTTAAGTATCGAGCTTCAAAAAAATCGATCTTATCGTTTTCGAAATATTTGATTTTCCAAAAAAAATTTGAAACATTTTTTAAAAATCCAAAAAATATTTTTTTTTTTATTTAAATTCTTTTTTTTTTAATTTAAATTTAAGTACACAAAAATATTTATGGTTTTTGGAAGCCTGTGTATACAAATTAAATGCAAACAAGTTGTGTGGGACTTAAGAACCTTAAAAAATATTCTAGTAATTATAGAAAAAGTTTAGTTTAGTTCAGTTTATTAAATTCAATGTATGCCTACACCTTAAGAATAAAAACATTAAAAAAATTAAGTATAAAAACATTTAAATCGTTCTTTTAGTTGTATAAACAATCTGATAAATAACTTGGAGCTCAAAAAAAGTATGCCACTTGATTACTTGAAAAAATATAAATATATATGCATAAGAAAAATTTAAAATCGTTGTAGCGGTTCACTTAAACATTAATTTGTATATATAAAATATTTGTAACATTTTTCAAAAAAAAAAATGGTATGCCAATTTTGAGTAGGTACATATATATTAATATACATTTTAAACTGAAATTTCAAAAAAATTCATCAACTCGTTTTAGAAATATTGAATTTTCAAATAAAAAATTTGAATCTTTTTTTAAAAATCCAAAAAAAAAAATTTTCCAAAATTTTGATATGAAGTATTTATACCTACCCTAACAAAACTTTTGTGAAATTTTTTTTATTGAAATCGGATGAGCGGTTAATGACAAAACCGAAAATCAAAAGAACCGTTATATGGCAGGTACCGTTAATAAATAATTTTAGTAATTTTTTTTCTTACCAGGAATTAGGTACACCATATATCAACAATAATACACTCATTTTTTTATCAAAATCTTTGGAGCCGTTTTTGAGATAAATAAGCTTTTCCTTAACAGTTGTTTGCAAAAACCGTTATTTTTAGGGCTAAAATACAAATTTCAATTTCCCCTCTGGAGAGTTACAAAAAACCTTAAGTTCAAAATTTGAAGAAAATCGCATCATTAGCTTAGGCTGTAGATCCAGATACAAACAGACAGACAGACAGAATTGTGCCACCCACTTTTTTCGGGGTCTCTATCATCGTAATGTCATGTTTAATTGTTATCTCAAAATATTTTTTCGCACGAATCCAAAACTTGCTTTATATTACCTATATCGCTGCCGTTTTCAAGAAAATTATAAAAATGGTTCTTTGGTAGGTAACCATTTTGTGAGAAATAGTTTCCCCGTTAAAGGTAGCCTTTACTTCTTTTTCTTTTTGTATGAAAAGTTGTGGAGCCATTTTTGAAAAATAAGATTTTGTAAAATAAAAATTTGCTATTTTGTGTCTTAAAAAAAGTGAAAAATGGGTGGCCAAAAACCAAAAGGCAAGTTTGAAGAAAATTGATGCAGGCGTATTAGCTAGGTAGCCGTTAGCCGAACAGACAGACAGACAAAATAGTGAAACCAACTTTTTTAGTTTTCTCTATCATGGTTATAGCAATTCTGATCGAGATTCATTACTTTATACGAGTGCATAACTTATATGCATAGAAGGTGCCTATAGCCCGAGAAAAATAGCACAAAATGTAAGGGGAACCTTGACAAAAACTTATTCATGAAATATTTTATTTAAAGTTCCCAAAATCCCCGCACTGGCTTTTTGTGTAGATGCACATTCTATTTCAAAGACATAATGTCATAAAATATTCAAATAAAAAAAAAACTATCTTTTTTCAGCTCTATTGTTTGTTTTCAATTTTTTCTGGTTGAAATAGAAATTTCAGAATTAATATATTAAATACTTAGATAGGATAAGTTTACACATGTTGTTATACGCCATTTTATTCTTGCCAGTTACCGTTTTCTTGACTTAAAAACACCTTGAAATTATACAGAAATAAAGTTGTTATTTTTTTAGTTGCGTATACGCCAGAGTGTCCTATTTTTAAATGATGTGATTCACATCATCATGTGATGTCAAAGAACAAAATAAATACAATTAATTTAAATTAATTAAAATTAGTCATTTACTAGACATTAAGTAGAGTGGAGTCTTTTTAAACAAAAAGGAGTTAAAAATAAGGTAGTAAGCCAACATCATAAATGAAAATACGTTTTCGAAACTTAATTTCGAAAACTGAAACTCTCTATTGTCACGCAATAAAAAGTCAAATCAATAGGTTTGTAATGTACATAGGCATTAAAGGCACTGAATGATTAATGGATTGTCTTTATATTTTTGATGTTTAATTTGCATTTTTATTGACAGATAGAGTGCTCTTATTGACAGGCCCTTTAGGAGGAATCATTTCGATTTTTTTCCAAATATTTTGAATAAAATATATAAGAATACACCACAAAGAAAACCGCTGAAATGGTCAGAGTGATGGACAATACATTTATGTTTACATCCATCGACTGTAAATAAGGCATTACGGGAGAGATACCACGTAGTTCAAAAAACTAAAAGCCGTCGCAAAAATGAAAAATACATATGTGTTTTTGTTTTACTTTGCCAAAATTTGAGTCAAATCATAATCAAATCACACTCGTAAAAATATTCTTTCTCAAGATTTTAATGGCCGGGAACCCAACTCACTAACTAGGGAACAGGGTATCTCCTTCTTCACCGATGGGTCAAAAATGGAAGAAGGAACGGGAGCTGGGGTGTTTTGTGTAGCTTTTAATATTAGATATTCGTATAAACTCCCAGATGAGTGTAGTATCTTTCAGGCTGAGATTTACGCTATTGAAAAAGCGGCAGAAATGGTACAAACGAAAAAGCTGAGCTCGTTGCAGATCAAATTTTTCGTGGACAGCCAAGCTGCTATCAAAGCCTTAGCCAATGAGACTATAAGATCCAAGACTGTAGCAAAATGCCGAGGCAAACTGAATGTTATTTGTAACACTAACCGAGTCAAACTCTGCTGGGTTCCTGGACATAGGGATATAGAAAGGAATGATATAGCAGATGAACTGGCAAGGAAAGGGTCAGTATCAAATAGAAACAATAGTAGCCAATTAGATGTGGGACTAAATATCTCGATCGGAGTGATTAAAACGAAAATAGATCTTATAACAAAACAGCAAACCAATAAATCCTGGAAGACTAGGAACGACTGCGTTATCTCTAGAAGTTTATGGCCTAGAATTAATGAAAAGGAATCTCGGTATATTGTATCACTGAGTAAAAAGAATATTAGAATCTTGATAGGTGTACTAACGAGCCATTGCGCCATTGGCACAATGGCCACCAGACAAGGTGTATTCGCACTCGATTTCTGCAGGAGCTGTCAGCACGTAGAGGAAATAGAAAGCATTAAACACCTGCTCGGTGATTGAAACAAATCGACTCCGTTATTTTGGGAACAGGTTTGTTGGAGAACTGGACGATCTAGCGCAGGTCTTAACCTAACCTAACCTAACACTCACATCAGTGAACCAAATGTGAATATCCTCAAATATCCCATCACTTTTACCTCATACGCGGGGAAGGGGTTTTTTGTTGATTTTTTTCATAATAAAAAAATATCGAGATTTTTATTTCCTTCACATAATATGAATAAAAGTGAACGCGCACATGCGATCCTCAAACAAGTATCTTGGGTGCGTCCATTTTTATTCACATAAACTGAATGTCCCTTTCATTTTGTTTTGAAAAGCCATAACGGGACCTAGTCGCGCCAAAACTGAAACAAAAGTTATGCAAAGAGGAAATTCGTCACTTTCATTCAATTTTGTGTATTGTTATTGTTCGCAAGGAACTATCCATTGTGGCAGTGAAAACAAATAAAAAAAGATAAATTGAATAAATTAGCAAATAAACATATAAAGCAATAAAAATAAAGTGACATCGCATTTGTTGTGACTTTTGTTTTAACTTTTTCAATTGGAGTATCTTTTTAATTTCCATTTTCATTCCGTACGGAATTAATTCGACCGAATATCAGAATAGCCGCAAATATTCCATTATACTTTAGCAAAATTTATCATAAGTTCCATTCGAAATGTTTATGCAGATAATTTTACCATTTTAAAATAGCATTTTGTATAACCACACTGAAATAATATATACATTCAGTTCTAGGGTATACATTCGGATTGTTAAAGAATCATTATAATGAATAAAATATAATTCAATTTATATTCACTAAACTTAATGAAGCAACCCCAATTTATATTCATATTAATGAGTCAAATCTGTCTCATTTAAATGATTCAAAAAAGATTTATGAATTGTTCAGTGAAATGAATATATAAGCGTCCTATTTACATTCACTAAAGTGAAGAATTACTCTATTATTAATGAAACATAAAAACGATTCGAATTCGAAGTAATGCTACCCAGTAAATTTGATCCAAACCGGTTTATAAATGAGTTCATAAACGAAGGTTTCTTTCACTTCTGTGAATTATTTTTCTGTGAATAGTTTTTGAAAAAATAATTTTCAAAACATAAAAATAAAAACAAAAATAATAGTTTTTTACGTTTGAAAATTATTTTTTTCAGAAACTATTTACAATAAGAACTTGATTTAAAAAATATATTAGAGACTGAATTCATGTCTTTAAAAAAGGTATAGCATGCCATTGTTAGTGGTCCCGTTGTTTTTTAATAATTTTTTTTCTTTTTTGGGTCAAATTTTTAGAAAATAACCCCTCCCGCCTGAACGGGGGGAAATAGACCCCCCTTCGATACGATTTTTTTTTCGTCTGAATCTAATCTATAAGCTCTGACTTTTTTTTTACGTGTTATAAGAATCACCCTAACTCCATTATTTGTACCTTCAAGTGAAAAAAGGGAGACCAGGGGGGTGGAATAAAAATTTGAAAAAATTAGGAACATTTTTTTTCTCCATTTAGAATTGGAATTTCAAAAAAAACCAATATAAGGACCACCCTAGTAGATATGTATTAGAAAATTACCACTTCCAGCAAACATTTCTCTTCAGAAATGATTTTTAAATGATTCACAGAAGTGAAATAAACCTTCACTTTTATAAACCGGTTTGGATCAAATTTACTGGGTAGCATTACTTCGAATTTGAATCATTTTTATGGTTCATTAATGACAAAGTAATTCTTCACTTATGTGAATGTAAATAAAACGCTTATAAACATTTAAATGGGACAAATATGATTCATAAGAATGAAGAAAAATTGAGTTTTTCACATTCCGTTGGGTGAATTTAAATTGATACATATTTAAATCATTACAAGGATTCATTAATAAACCGAATTTGTACCATAGAACTGAGTATTAATATAAATCCAGTACGGTTTTACAAAATGCTAACTTGAAAAGATAAAATCTGAACAAACAGTTCGATTTACTTTATCTTATTGAACAAAGCTTACGATTGTTTTGCATTGTACGTTTGTACATACTTGCTCTTATAGTTGCGTGAATAAAACTGCAAGGAATAAGGGAATATAGTTAATGTTCTGAGAAAATCTATGACCACTATAACCTTGCTGTTATTTGAATTTAATCTTTTTATCACTTACCATTTAATTCTAGCCCGAATTTCAATTTTGTTACAGTATTATTAATTTATATTTATTTTTAATTAATTCAACTTATTTGAATAAATTTCACTGCCAAAAAAAACTGGTCCCAACTCCCAAAATTACTTAATGAAATTGACGCATTTTCTTTTTGCATAACTTTTGTTTCAGACTGGGTCCTTTTATGGCTTCTCAAAAAAAAAATGCAAAGAACATTCACTTTATGTGAATAAAAATGGACGCAACCAAGATATACCTCTTTTGATAATTACTTGTGCACACTCATTTGTATTCATTTAATGTGAAGGTAAATAGAATTTCGATCATATTTATCCTGACAAATTTCCGCACAAGTCTCCTTATCCCTGTATGAGGTAAAAGTGATAGGTCTTTTTGAGTATATTCAGATTTGATTCACTGAAGCGAATGTTTTTCAAATATATATCCTTCAATTTCACTGAATGTTGACTGACCGTTAACATAAATGTTTGCTGGGCTTTTTGATGAAGTGGTGAATATGGTGATAAATACTGGAAAGATATCAAACCTTTTTTAATAAGAAAAATTATCAAATGGACAAGTTTCCTATCCGTGTGCTAGTGATAGGGAGCATATATCAGTACTTTATTATAATACTGCTTATATAATATAAACCTATTTTAAACTTCTATAAGAAAACCTTTTTTTATTTATAACAACAAACAAAAAAAATAAGTTCTTAAAAAGCGTGACATCTCTCCCATAACTACCCTATACCAGTAGAATAGGTTCTTTGTTTTTTATTTAATTTATTCATTAAAAATATTTGGTGTCATGGAGCTTGAAAGAGGAGACATATCTTTTATTTTTCAAACAAGATGATTTGAAGATTGGGGGGTCGTGAAGGGCAATAAATCATATTATTAATCCTTCAATAATTTGGGTGCGAATCCTGAAATGAATTTTAATTTTTATATTTTTTTTTTTTTGTTATTTGGACTCCATGAAAATATTTGCTATACCATTTTTTAGAACTGAATTGAATTGAAAAATTTAATAAGATAGAAAAATATATTTTTTTTTATTTTGGGGCAGAGGTAAGGAACCTTAATTATTTTGTATTACTTATTGATCAATTTGATTATAGATTCTTTTGGTAATGATTAAGTTCAAAGTAATCAAGGAAAAATAATCTAAAGTTGTGAACAGAACTCAAAATCAATGCTTTCCCAGATTTGTTATTGTTTTTGCATAAAATAATCGAATTCATAAAACAAATAAATATCTGTTAATTTCTTGAGAAAAAAATGATTAAATAACTTCGAATAAAGTCCATTAAAAAGCTCTGCTTTTGAATTTTCAGAGAATTGTTTGGTCATTCATTGTTTAATACTCTTCAAGCTTATTTTAGTGAAAGTGCTGATCGCAATTGAATCTTTTTGCTCTAAGATCTGACACCCGTTCAGTGTGGGTTGTGATCAAAATCTCGCACATTAAAATCGCACAAGTCGAAATACGACGTCACCGGCGGCGATGACAATAACGACGACGACGACTGCACGATGGCGATAGTGACAATTTTTTGGCGTAATCTTACCGATTGCGTTTGCACGTGGTTTTGTCAAAGGTATGTTCTCCCATGGCATACGTCTTGCCATGGCCAAGTGTGGTTTTCTCATTTGTACCATGGTTACAACATATCAGATCATATCTTTGGGGTCTCGCCATATATCCATTTAGGTACACGTACAAGAGGTTTCTCGTTTATGGTTATAATTTCATCTCGTTATGGTCTTATTTGGAAAAATTTGCTTAAAGGGATATTTAAAGGATAGTCCACAGGTTTCTTGAACGATTGTGCGTTGCCTGGCCAACGGGTTCTCATCTCGATTTTTACTCTTTCTTTGGGGCCTCTGTGCCACTCATGCACTTAGGGAATGTATGTTCAGTCAGCAGTAAGGTATATCAATTGTCATTGTAAACAGTTTTCTTTTGCCAGTCAGGCCCCGTTGTCAACAGTTTGAAAAATGTAGTTAAAATGAATCTAATTGCTTCGGGCCTTGTGATGAAACAAAAGCGAGGCCAAAGCGAGACTATGATAAGGCATGTACAATGACAAAAACGACGTTTAAATGTAACAGCGTGGCTAAGGCGAGACTGTTGCGAGAAATCCACGCCCCAGGTAGCCGTGTAAATGGGCACGTTAAGACTACAGCAAGACAAACACAATGACCATGAAACTGCTAACCACGTTTTAACGTTTTAAGCTTATCTATTGTAACCTTTTTGAAAAAAAATAATTTTGAAAAGAAAAAGTTTTGATGAGAACAAAACAAGATGATGGAAAAACATTCTAAGTGCTAAGAACCACGTGAAAATATCACGACGGGACCATAGCGAGAAAATCACGACAGATATCCGTGTCAACATCAAAGTAAACGTAAGGCATTTTTGTCGTCATATGTCTTTCAACATTAGAACTGAAAATCAATTTTTATAAATGTTGATGATGACTTGTTGTCTACTGTGTTCTGTATAAACTGAAATATTTCAAAGAGCACAGATTTTAATCTACTTTTTCTTAGAGAGAAAATACCACTTTTACCATTTTTATTTATTATCTTTGGAAACAGTTTGAGGTTTATTGTTTCAATATTTTTACGAAAATATATCATAATTTCAATTCAATTCAATTTAATTGATTATAAACTTAAATATACATAACATTATCATAAATAACAATAAGATTGGCATGGCAATCATAAGATAATAGTTATTCTGGAAGTTAAATGATAAATCTCACGAAATGACCTTAAAAATTAATTTTTTAAAATAAATCTCAGACCGAGACCAAAATTAATTTTGACGAATTAAATCTCAGTGAGAAACCAATTGAAAATAAAGGTCAACTGGTATTTTCTATCTCTGAATAAAACCATCTGGAAAAATTAAGGAAACGATTGCTTTCATCTGATGCCGGTGATTCCTTTGTTTCTCTAAGCTGTCATTTACTCTCTATACCCTCGACAGCTTCCATCCTCCGCTTTCCTTCACATTTTCCTTTGAATCTGATAAGGACTCAATATTGTTTGAAAATTCTTTCTTTTTCAATTTCCGCAACGCTGACTTCGCTTATCTTAATAATCTAATCAAAAATATTGATTTCTGTTCCTTCCTGAATAATAATAATTCAATCGATATCGCCTTGGAATTTTTCTACAAGTCTATCTTTAACTGTCTTGTACAGTCTGTCCCCTACGTACCCCGTAAAAATGTCTCCTCTTCCCCTCCTTCGTAATGTCAGAAACAAACTATGGAAAACTTTCCTGCAATCCAGGTCTGCTTTCGACTTCTTGAACTATCAGCAAGCTCAATGCCGCTTCTCCGCTCTCTGCGAATTTCTCTACCTTGAACACATTGACAGCATGCAAGACTGCCTGATCGCTGACCCTGAACGCTTCTATCAATAATTCATTAACGTCAAACGAAAATCCGATGGCTTTCCCTCAGCTCTTAAATTCCTGGACACGACATCTGCTGACCCTAAAATTATCACAAACCTTTTTTGCCTCCGTTTTCAGGCAGTCGTACAGTGATCACCCACAAGAACCTGACCACTGTTTTTTTAGCTACTTTAAAAGTACCCCACAGACCTCCCTTGCCACAGTTGAAATTAGTGTTGATATCATCTTCAAAAAGATAAGTTTGCTTAAGGATGACTTCTCTCCTGGTCCAGATGGTCTACCTGCCATATTCTTAAAAAAATGTGCTAACACCCTCTGTCAGCCACTTGCAGCATTATTCCGCCTTTTACTTTCTCAAGCCATATTCCCAAAATTATGGAAGGATTCTTTTATTTTTCCCGTTCATAAAAAAGGTGTAAAGAACGATATTGCTAATTACCGTCCCATAGCCAAACTTTCTTCTATCCCAAAGCATTTCGAAAGTATTGTGTACGACTCTCTTTACTTTCACTGCAAATCTATCTTTTCTCCACAACAGCATGGGTTTTTAAAAGGCCGATCTACCACAACAAACCTTACGAATTCGTTTCTAAGACTCTAAATGCATTAGAGGGAGGAAATGAAGTGGACGTTATCACCACAGATTTTAGTAAAGCTTTTGAAAAAATATGTCCTCAAACTATTTACCTTAAGCTTAGAGCCCTCGGTTTTCCACCCTCTTTCATCTCATGGCTCAGTTCATACCTAGAGAACCGCCAATATAGAGTTATATTTAGGCTTTCAATCTCCGATTCCATTTATGCTACTTCGGGTGTTCCTCAAGGGAGTCACCTCGGACCTTTGATCTTTGTCTTAACAATAAACGACGTCTTCAATGTAATTAATGATTCATATCTCTCCATATACGCTGATGATATGAAAATAATTAAGGTCATTTCTACTCCCACTGACTCTCTCTCTCACTTCAAAACGATCTTATTTCATTCCAAACCTGGTGCGACAAAAATTTTTTAGAACTTAATGTTGATAAATGTCATTTCATAACTTTCTCCCGAAAGCGATTACCCCTACCTTCCCGAACCTATTACTTTCATGATGTAGCTATTCCATCTGTTTGTTCTATACGAGACTTAGGAGTAATTTGCGACAGTCAGCTAAACTTTCGTGCCCATTTTGACCATATAATTAACAAGGCCAATTCTTCACTCGGCTTCATAAAACGTTGGTCTAAGTAATTCTCGAACCCCTATGTCACTAAGTCCCTCTACATACCTTTTGTTAGACCCCTCCTTGAATACGCTAGCCAAGTTTGGTCGCCATATCAGAACTCTCATTCCCAAAGAATTGAAGCTGTGCAACGTAGGTTTCTTCGATTTGCCCTCCGTGGTATTCCTTCGTCTGAAATCTCATCTGACCCCCTTATGAAGATCGATTGAAATTGATCAATTTGCCAACCTTACAAAAACGTCAAGAATATGCTGACATACTTTTTCTGCACCAGCTCCTCGGTGGGACTATTGATTCTTCCTATCTTTTGGAAATGATTCCTATTAATACTAACCCACGTTCCCTTAGATCCACTTCTCTCTTCCGCCTTTCTCATCACCGCACAAGCTATGGTCGGTTTGAACCAATCTCAAGAACGTTCCGTCTAGCCAATAACTCATAGGACATCTTTGACTTCCATATTAGTTCTTCCTCACTCCGAACCTGTCTTTATAACTCATCCTAATTCAAAGCCCCTATTGTCTTTCATTTATTTTTAGGATTTATTTTTAAGTTTTTTTTATGTAAAAAACTGGTGGGTGGGCCTACGGGCCCAAATCAATAATAAAAGAAACAAAAATAAAAAAAAAACAAGCAACAAAAAAAAAATATCGAAAAACCCACCATAGAATTAAGTTTAAATTTAAGTTTAGAATTAAGTAGACACTTAAGTGCAAGCTTGTATTAAGCTAAATAAATAAATAAATAGATAAATAAATAAATTATGATCTTTCTTTCGAGACCTTCTACCTTTAAAAACGAAAAAACGACAACACTTAAAAAAAATGAAATGACTTTCTTAGAAACAGGGGTTCAATTTGTGTTTTCCTCTATGGTCTGTGTGGGTGTGCGTCTGTCTCGTTGAGGCCCATAGAAAAAACAATCTTTTTGGTAAAATAAATATTATATTATTCCATCTTATACTTGCTTGTTTATGTTACCCAAACTAGATTTATATACTTTTCCAAAGCGTTTGGATGCCCTTTATTCGAATATGGCCTGAGCCTATGAACATTATCTTGAAATTCTGTAAAAAAAATCTTATGCTACAACCTATTAGTGGAGGTTATGTTACATAACGAATTGATTTTTCTCAAAAAATTTCTTTACAGCATCTTAAATAGCTTACTGCTTACCTCCCCTTTCATTTATAAACATTTTTACTCATAAGTACTGGGGGCGTTCCTAAGAGAAATTCTTTTAATCAGTCCGAAAATTCCTCTTTTCTGCTATTTTATTTTCCACAGTAGAAAACTCTTAATCTATTGAATATATCGTCAGTCACCATCATGTCGTCGGTCTGTAAGAAAAACGTTTAGGAGCTAAGAAATATTTATACTTCTTTTGACTTATTTTGCTATTTACGAATTGAAGAATCGGGTGTAATTTTTGTTGAAATCATTTTTCTTCAAATTGATAAATTTTATAAACAAGAAAGTCCCACAACAGAGACAGCTTCAATCCGTTTTGCCTTTTAAGGTCATAATTCGCAGTAAAAGGGATTTTCCCATGACCCCCAGGACGTACTAGAAGTACACTTTTAGTTAAGAATCTTTTGATTAATTCAATTAATTATACCCAGAGGACATTTTTCTTTTCCACTTTTCAAACCCTCTAAAAACAGTACAGACAGTTATTAATTCATCACATTTAACTATTCATGTCACACGCAGAATAATTTACTGAAAATAGAATTTATTCTGTTAATAAGTAGAACATTGTCAACAATGGTCACAGCTATCTAATTAATAAAGAGCTAAATTAATTCATCTTCATGCTTTTCATATTTATCTCTTATTTGATTTATTAACTGGGTGTAAATACGTATAATTAATTATATGACTCGAAAAGGGCAAATTATTACCCACGAGCTATTAGAATACTCCATCCTGAACAATATTGTTGACAACAACTCGAGGCTACCAATTACAAGACCTCACGAACATAATATGACTTTTCCAATTTATTTATATCTCCTCCGCAGTCGACTGTAAGACATTGTGTCACTTGTGGTTAACATCATACAATTTTAATTCAATTGTTTCAATAAATTCAATCTTCTCAAACTAAATTTAATTTGTTTCTTTTTCTTTTTAAAATTTTTCAGGTACCAGGTAATGGATTGACATATTTACCCGAACGTATACTCCTGTTCAGACACGATTACAACAGTCCAAATGTCCTGCACATTGTTAACTCGGCTGCTGAAATTGTCGATGAGACACTTGTGGAAATCGTTCTGACAGCTAGCCGTAAGTATACCTCCTACCTATGTACATGTGAATGTACCTGAATTCATCTTGTATTTTAAGTACTCAGACAGGGTGTTTCAAGTGGTTGTTATAAGTAATTAAGTTTTAATTGATATTGATGAGTGGTAAACAACAAAATGTTAAGGACATTGTAAAGATTTCATGAAAATTTCTGTGTTAATTGTGTTTTTGAAAAATTTATATCCAATATTATTGATTGCTGAAACGAAACTTTAATATTTAAGCGCAACATAAACCCATATGTGACAGTTTGAGCAGAGGAAGAAGTAGCACATAAGCGCTTAAGTAGAACATAAATATTTAAGTTTCGTATGAGCAAACGGGTCTAAAATGCAGAACTTCAAGTCACACGTGCATATTCTGGTTATATCACTTACTTACTTAAGGTGGCGCTACAGTCCGGTTCGGATCAAGACCTCAACCAACAAGCTTCTTCCAGTCGGCTCGGTTTCTAGATAGCTGTCTCTAGTTTCGCACGCCAAGTTGGTTGAGGTCTTCTTCCACTTGCATGCGCCACCTTTTATACTGTCCACCGTCCCACGGGGTTGGATTCAAAAACGTTCCTGCCCGAAGTATTGGTGTCCATTCGCTCTAGGTGACCCAGCCATCTCAGTCGTTGGCTTTTCACTTTTGTGGCTACGTCGGTGTCGCTGTACAGCCCGTACAGTTCGTTGTTGTATCTTCTTCTCCATTCCCCCTCTATGCAGACCGGACCAAAAATCACCCGGAGAATTTTCCTCTCAAAACAGCCTAACGCGTTTTTCATCCACCGTTAACAGTGTCCATGCCTCTGCACCATACATCAGGACCAGCATGATAAGCGTCTTATACAGGGACAGTTTAGTTGTTCGAGAGACGGCTTTGCTTCTCAATTGCTTTCTTAGCCCAAAGAAACAGCGATGTGCAAGAGTAATCCTTCGTTTGATCTCAGCACTGGTTTCGTTCGCTGAGTTTATAGCGGATCCTAGGTAGACAAAGTCTCTGACCACCTCAAAATTATAGCTGTCTATAGTGACGTTCTGTCCTAGACGTCGGTGTTAGGTGTCCTTTCTTGTTGACAGCTTTGCTTTCATTCACCGTCAAATCCATCTTCTTGGCATCCTTCTCAAAAGCACCACTGACATCACGCTCTGTTCATCCGATTATGTCAATGTCGTCAGCGTAAGCAAGTAATTGGCTGGATTTTTGAAAAATTGTGCCTCTGATGTTGGCGTGAGAGTTTTGCACTAATCTTTCAAGAATGATGTTGAAGAAGTCACATGACAGCGCGTGTCGCCTTGCCTAAAGGCTTTTTTGATATCAAAAATGTCGGTGAGGTCTTTGCCGACCTTGATGGAGCAACGTGCACTCTTCATTGTCATCCTTCACAAAGGGACGAGCTTGGGGGGAGGCCAAAACTAGACATTTCTCTTTATAGCTCGTGTCTATAGATGCCACACGCGGCCTTGAAATCGATGAAAAGGTGGTGGATATCGATTTGAAACTCCTGGGTTTTTTTTGGGATACCGACATAATCTCCAAAAACAAAATCCACAAATCCAAAATCCCCACACTTTTAAAAATCCACAAATTTGAAATCCCCAGTCACTAAATCCATGAACCAAAATCCACACATTCAGAATTCACAAATCCAAAATCCCCAAATCCAAAATCCATAAAACCAAATCGCCCGGAATCAAAATATTTGGTGAATAGTTGGTTTCCCTGGCATAAAGCCACACTGATGTATACCTATCACGTTGTTGACGAATGGCTTCAGGAGTTCAAAAAGCACAGCAGAGAAGATCTTATAGGCGATATTAAGAAAACTAATGTCTCTGTAGTTGGTGCAGTCCAGAGGATCACCTTTCTTCAGGATCGGGCAAACAATTCTGATGAGGTTCCATTCAGCGAGCATGCTTTCCTCCAACCATATTTTGCAAATGAGCTAGTGCATACTCCTAATCAATTCATCACCAGCCGCTTTGAATAGCTCAGCCGCAAGGCCATCAGCTCCAGTTGCGACGGTGGACTTTTCTAGCCTAAGGTCACACTGATATGGACCTATCGAGTTGTTGACGAATGGCTTCAGGCGCTCAGAAAGTACGGAAAAAAAATCTTGTACGCGATGTTAAGGAGACTGATGCTTCTGTAGTTGGTGCAGTCCAGAGGATCACCTTTCTTCAGGATCGGGCAAACAATGCTGAGGTTCCATTCATCGAGCATGCTTCTCTCCGACCATATTTTGCAGATGAGCTGGTGCATACTCCTAACCAATTCATCGCCAGCCACTTTGAATAGCTCAGCCGGAAGGCCATCTGCTCCAGAAGCTTTATTGGACTTAAGTTAAGCTATCTTTACTTTGTTGAAGTCGGGTGGACGGAATTGTTGACCTACTTCATCCAGGTTAAATGGTGCAATCTGCATGGAAGTGGATATAGGTTAGTCATCGTATAATTTGCAAAGAATCCTTTCAGGATTCAGTTCGGGCCTTGTGTTGTAACCCAGGGATGTTTTTTTTACTTTTTGGTAAAACTTCCGAACTTCATTCCTGCAATGGCATCCCTCAATTTGGTCGATCACGCGCTTTTCTTGCTATTTCTTTTTCCTTCTTAGAAGCTTGTGTTCCTCTCTCCTCTTCTGCTTGTAGAAGTTGCGAGCAGCTCTGGTCCTTCTATGCAGCGCCGCTTTGTGTGCCCGTTGTTTGGCTACTTGTACTTGTCGGCATTCTTCAGCGAACCAGGGGTTTGCTGTGGTCATGGTGCGAGGCCCAGCACGTCAGAGGTGGCATTTCTGATGGCTTCCTGGCAATTCTTCCACTGGTTCTCAATACTTGTGTAGTTGGTGGCATGGGACTATTTGAGAGGGTGCGAGAGACTCGAACTTCCTCACAGCATGTCCCTGTTTTGGTTTTAGTCTGGATATGTAGTACTACCTGAGCTTCAACGAGGTAGTGGTCCGAGTCAACGTTGGCTCCTTGGAACGCTCTGACATTCTTGATACTGGAGGAGTGCCTTGCGTCGATCTCAATGTAGTCAATCTTGTGTATATCGAGATGTAGGAACTGCTTACTTGCTACCACAACGTTTTGCCCCGCAGCAAAGTCGACTAACCTGAGGTGTCGTGAGGCGCCTGAATGGAACTATAGACGCCACTCTTGATTCCATCTGGGGAATTCTTAAGTCCGTTTAATGCTGAATTCATCCGCCGCACACCATCCTTCCGATATGCTCATCCAAGACTTCAGCCGAACGAAAACCTGATAAAATCAAATTTATCTCACCTTATCAGTAAGGCTCACCAGAAAAAGACTGTTAAATAAAAATATTCTTAAATAGGTATTTAATTTACTAAAATTTCGCTTTACATCTTCAAAGCTTAACCACTTATAGCTTTGAGCCCCAAAAGTAAGTGTGACCCAGTCGTACATTTCATTTTATTTAATATACCAGTCCTAACATTAACACCCTTTACAATATTTTCTACGTTACATATACAAACAGTAAATACATTACATACATATGTATATCAATTCTCTCCTTTTAGCCCTGAGGTATCCAAGCTCTGAAGTACCAACCTTGAAGCCACATTCACTTAATGTTCACTCGTACAAAGCGCCCACGTTTTGTGATTTCTGTGGCGAAATGCTCTTTGGCTTAGTTCGTCAAGGACTCAAGTGTGATGGTGAGTTGAAATGACATTTTAACGATTATTATTCTAGGATTTTCAATGTTCGTTCTTTTTTTTCAGGATGTAGCCAAAACTATCACAAACGCTGTGTGGTTAAAATCCCTAACAACTGTAGCCGCCCTAATGACACATCATCAAGACGTTCGTCAACGCTGCAACCTCCACGTAGCCCATCTGGTGGTTCCACCAATTCGTTAATTTCTGAAGATGCTGGAAAAAACGATTCCGGGACATCGCTGGTAAAGAGGATGTCTGACCTAATGAACGATATAATTAATAATTAATTGCATTACGTTTTCATTCAGATGTAACGTTTATGTTTTCTGTCCGTTCGTCCTTTAGGGTTTTATTTTTTATTCATATTAATCTCTTTCTGCTCGAATATTCGAAAAGCTCTTAATGGAATTTAAGTTTCTGGTGGCGGGTAATGGTTATAGACGAGGATAAATGGATTACATAATTGGATTTAGATTTTCTTTTATGCATCAG
This sequence comes from Dasysyrphus tricinctus, assembly GCA_963921185.1. NCBI lineage: Eukaryota > Metazoa > Arthropoda > Insecta > Diptera > Syrphidae > Dasysyrphus > Dasysyrphus tricinctus. The sequence continues at coordinate 125,472,363 of OY992530.1, forward strand.
ACACAAAATGAAACTGGTTTATGAGATCTTAAAATCACATCAGGACTGACATTAAACCTTTCTTTTTCTATATGGAATGTTTTGGTTTATTTTCCCCCAATTTTTGTATTCGATAAAAAGTGTTTCTTCTTTAAAAATGCCAGAAGGAAATTTTCTTTTTGAGGTTTAAAAAAAAAAACAAAAAGGGTTCGTTGATGTGGAATTGAAGTAGGTGTTGGGGAGTAATATCCTTTCTGAAGCCACTTGCTTGAGGTAGTTTGCAAAATTAATTTTGATATATCTACGTTCTTCAAATAAATGCTTGAGGCAGGAATTGTCCTAACTTTTTAGATAACAAGGGAATTTTATATTTAAATGAACAAGTTATAAACTTAAGCTCATAGAACGAGACCCAAAACGACGTAAAAAGTCAAATCATTTGCGTAATGTTGTAAGTCATAGCAATAAATAACCTTTTAGAGGCTATAGCAAGGAACTGTTTGTTTTCTTAAAGTCTTTCCAACCATTGGTTTCGTGTAGAGGACAGTCTAAGCTTGCATTAGATACCCCATTGATAGAAGCTGTTTATATTATAGAAACGCTTAGTTAAAAATGCAACCTCAAAAGTGCATTTTCTATAAATTTTGCCCCCAGATAAAGCTATCGTTTGGCATACTCTTCTTGGGTGCACCCGAATGGGTTTGGGTGAACTATAATTATTTTACCAAAATAGCTTTTTATGGCCTTTAGTCCTATAAATTGGCGTTTCGTTCGGCTTACTCACTTGAACTCATCAGTGACATAGTGAGGGCTTTGTCATACGCAATTTATATTAAGTTCAGTTCAACTTACATGAATTTTTCAACGAAAATCCACTGTAAACTATATCCAACAAGATTAGAATTCCTAATCATTAAGCTGGAAGTTTTTTTGCCCTGGGCCAGGCATAGTTTCTATATAAGAAGGTTTTATAATACAAATTCTATATACTACTGAAATAAATCAGCCAAGTAGAAGACTTAGCATTAAGGATTGGACTTGTTGAATTATTGATTCAAAATAGCTTTTTATGGCCTTTAGTCCTATAAATTGGCGTTTCGTTCGGCTTACTCACTTGAACTCATCAGTGACATAGTGAGGGCTTTGTCATACGCAATTTATATTAAGTTCAGTTCAACTTACATGAATTTTATAATTATTTTATAAATACAAATAGTTGCAAACCTTTTCTATAACGTTTCTAAACTAAAATAATAAACATAACAAGCATTTTGCAAAAACAAATCAGAATTCACGTTTAACCCTCCAAGACCCATTTTTTAAGATTTTTGTATTTGTAATCTCATTTGTTTCCGGGAATTTTCAAGTGAAATTAAATAACAAACTCAAGATTTCGATCATATTATAATAATGATGAGGGGAATACAAAAAAGTAAGTCTCACAATTCTGTATGTCTGTCCGTTCAGCCTTGAGCCACACCTAAGCGGCTGGATCGATTTTCTTCAAACTAAGTACAAAGCGTTCTTTTGTTATTTCCTCCACACATTTTTTTTTTTCATTTTGTTCTTAATCATAAATTGCTGTACCTAAACTTTATTTGGATTTTTACAATTTTTTTTTTTATTAAATATTTCGGAAACGACATGGTCGATTTTTTTAAAACTCGATACTTACCTAATGGTTTTTATCATTTTTCTGAATATTTTTAGAAAAATTTTTACTTTTATGATAAAATATCGTTACTCTCCATACAAATGTTAAGAAACTGTTGGTTGAAATATATTTGTTTTTTTCTCAAAAACGACTACTTAAAACTACGATTTTGATAAAACTTTTTCTGTACGCTAGAATTGGTGCGATCTACAACTACAAACTATACAAATTTACATTCAGCAACTATAATAACAGTTCCTCTCATAGAATAGTTTTTATTTTAATTTTGTTCATTATTGGCTGAACGGATTTAAATTAATTTTTGTCATATACAAATTTAAAATAAAATTGAAGAAGTAATGAAAATGGTCATCAAAATTTTGGATTTTAAAACAAAGTTTGAAAAGAGAATGGGCAGGGCATAATTGTATGAGTTGTGTCACATGCTTGTAACACACTATGACCAATATCATTGCAAAGATCTCAATGAGTACTTTTTTTTGTAATGCATCAAGGAACTTGCAGTAAGGTTCTAGTATATATTTCTTGCATCTTTTTGTTTGCCAAATAGAATAGACTTGGTCCAAATTTGGTAGTTCTTAATTAAATAAATTTATGCTCACCTGCTAATTTCACTGTGAAGTTATGTAGTATGAATTTTTTTCAAATTAAATACTTCAAAATTTTGGAATAGTACCAGAGTAACGAAATATCAATCAAATGCAAAAAACTAAAAATTTGGAACCATTCTACAAGTAACAAGGGGTTCCTGACATACACGATGCGACCTACTAACTTCACTGTGAAGTGATCCCTTTAGGGCTGTGTAAATCAGGAACGATTCGATTTTTGATTTTTTTTCGATTCGATCATCGAAAAGTATTGATGATTGAAATCAAAAATTTTATTTCAATCGATCTTAGTCTCAATCATTTTGATTATTTTCAATTTTCCATCGCAATATCAATCTCAATCAATTCTATGAATCTCGATTTTCTCTTCAAAAGCTTGTGATATTTTAGATGTTTTTTAATCGTTCGACATCGTAATCACCCTTCAATGGAATTTGACAGTTAATTGCTTGACAGCTAAGGGATGAAGGGATGACAGAAAAGGCTCAGGAGCACTAAAAATTCATCAACATCGTAGCCATCCATCAATGGAATTTAACAGTTGATGGCTTGGAAGATAGGGAATGAACTGTGTTTTGAGAGAAAAGGTATATTTCAATCCAAATGTCACCCAATTTCACTAAAATCACCTTTTTCCGGATCAGTAAAAAAACGCGGAGAAAATTCCATATTTTTGTAGAGCCTTTTTAATCCATTCAAATGGTTTTGTTTTGGATTCGATTAAAATCGGTACAGTATTGAATTGAATTCGTTAAAATTGGAGAGATTTAATTCCATCGAAATCGAAATGAAAATTGAATCGGTAATAAATTCAGTGAAATCAAAATGATCGAAAGATCGATTGATTGAAATGATCGAATCATTTTGGTGATCGATTCTTGAACGATTCGATCATTTGAAATGAACAATTTACAAAAAAAAACTACAATTTCTATCAAGATCCTCTTTGCTTAGGTAAAAGCTGACCTGTTGACTTCACAGACGTTTCCATGAGGCCCTTCGAACACTAGCTGCATCAGTTCTTTCTCGTATATGCTTTAAGGCTCCACGCAACGGAGTCTAAACAAAAAAAATCTGATTTCTTAAAGTTGAATTTCAACTTCCAGTCCAACTGAACGCCCATTTTCTTGCAAAACTATAAGGATCAAATTTTGTTGATTGGTAATGATAACCCCCTTTCGGATATAAGAAAAAAAATGGTGAGTTTGTGAGTGTAGTGCTTGCATCGGTGCAAGCGGTGGATAAAAGTAACAATACACCATGTGGAAGAACATAGCACGTTACCTTAGTCCCCAAGAAGTTTTGACCGCCTCCTCTCTTCCTCCTTAAATGCGTCTAAACGAAAAGCCAATGTGCCAATGCGGGAATTTTTGAAAAATGGAAATTGATATTGAGTTTTAAAATCGAAACAGAGCTTATGAAAACAGATCATGATTGGAAAGACCAAGTGGGCAAACCAAAAAGAACGAGAAAAAGATGCCAATTCTTCAAATGACGATAAAAAGGATTGTTCCTGCTTGGAAGAGTGGTTTAGCAGAAGTTGTGGAGTAAAAAATTTGTTTGATGTCAAATTGTAAGGGTTGGGCCTATGAGGTTTGTAACTTTTGTCCCAAGAGCATGTTTCTTTTGACCTGGAGATGTAGGACTAAAGTAACAAGGGAAGAGTGTAGACAAAATTATCACAGCTCGGCCATTCCAAAAAATTCGAAACCAAGCAACTCAATTTCAAATTAAGGAAAAAAATATATTTAAATATGCCAATATTTAGAGTATATATAAGAGTTAACGAAAAAACTGTAGATACAAAATTTTACGTGTTGTTGTTCCGTACCTGCGCATTTTTCGGCATTTTTGCAGCTTTCAGTTCTCTATAAATTGTGATGCAAATGGCGATGTGCAGTGAGGTTTTTATAAGTATTTTCAATACACTACTTAAATTCGGAACAATTTTCATGATAGGAGTGCTATAAAAATAGTAATACGTTTCTAAATGATTGAACATTTCATGTCTTCTCCGTTACCGAAAAATGACAAAAGTTGGTATAAATGGTGAACTGTATTAGTGATTGTAAAATTATTCCGCATACAAAGCAAGACTTGAAACAGGATTATCGTGGATTTTTTTAGATTTTTATATCATGTTTAACTGTCTAAAATAGGGTAACGGAGAAGACAAAATTGCACTTTTCTCACCCAAATTTTAATGACTCATAGACACTTTTTTTTAAAAGGTCTGAATTTCTTTGATATCCATGCTTAAAATGGATCAAGGTAAGTAAAAAAAAATATGTGCCAAATTTCATTGAAATCGGTTGAGGTTTACACGTGCTAGCGAGCACTTTAAATTTTTCATTCAAAATACATGATGTTTTCATAGTCTTTTACTGAAAGTGCCGGTAAAAGTGTAAATGTTGAATGAAAATTTTTAAACTTGGCACATATACTAAGAACCATAAAGAGTATACAAATACATTTTCTAATTTTTTTTAATAACAGTTAATCCATTAAAAATAGCAACAAATGCACAAAAACAAAGATATTTAATTTCATTTTTTAATGGGGTAGATATTATACAAAATTATTGAAAACATTTTGTTTTTGATACTCCTTACAGTACTTAACTTACGTGCCAAGGTTAAAAATTTTCCATCAACTTTTACAATTTTGCTTATATATATTGAGTAAAAACTGTGAAAACCCGATGTATTTTGTATGACAACTTTCAGGTGCTCGCCAGCACGCGTAAACGTTAACCAATTTCAATGAAATTTTATACATACTTTTCAATTACCTGGATTACTTTTATCATTGATGAGAATAATAATAAAAATACAAATTACAACACAATTGAGAAAAAAAGAAATCTTTAATCGTACGTGTCTTCTCCGTTACCATTAGCTGTCTTCTCCGTTGCCATGTTTCATATTTTTTCTTCAAGGATGATTTTTGATAAAAATTGATTTTATGAAAGTGTGCAAAAAAAATCCACTTCATATCTTAATGGGCCGCGCAGAGTTTTAAACTTCAAGGCAAAGGTCGGAAATCTCTAAATCGTACGTGTCTTCTCCGTTACCATCTATTTTTTTGTATAAACTTACTAAATTTCATAATTTTTTGGTGAAACTTATGTGTCGTGTACTTTGTGATAAATTATTTAAAACCACTGAGTTTCATAAAAAATATTAATTCCTTAACAAGTAAAACCTCGCTACAAGCGTCCGATGCTATTAAATTCACCATTGCATCAAAAACTATGCCCAATTTGACAATTTTACGCCTAAAACTTTTTTTTTTTAATTAAATTTTCTACGGAATTGAAATTATTTTACAAATAACAAAAATAGCAGGAAAAGTTAAGAAAAATCAACCAAAATATCGAAAAATCTAACATTTTTAAATTTATTACTAAATTGCGCATAATTTTTTTCGGAACAAAGATAGGTCAGACATGCTCAAACGAAATAAAGAAGAGACTCAAGGTTTTGATATGGCAAAAAACAAACAAGACATATATGCTTAAACAAATTAAAGAAGAGGCTCATGGAATTAATATGTCTGTTCACGTACTTCCCAAAACTTGGAATTTCTACGAATTTAACCCAGAGTTCGGTCAAAGTTCATATAAAAAAAAATAAAATTTTCCTAAAATTCTTAGTTTTCCAAAGTAAACGAACAGACTGAATATGACATGTTCGAAAAGCCATTTTGATTCAAAATTGCCATAGAGATATAGCCATTCAAACTTTACAAATTCTTATCATTTTTTGCAGTTTTTGTCCGGAATCCTATTTTTTAGAACTAAATGACAAACTTAACTTCTTATATTAATCGACCCAGTCCTTCAGTATGTAGGTCTGGAATGATTAAAAATGGCAAGACAACAATATTACAGGCTTACGTATATTTTTTTTAGTAATCTCCATAACCGTAATTTTTTTTTTTTTTAGTTTTAAGTGTAAAATTGTCAAATTCGACTTTGTTTCCTTGCATATTGAAAAATGGCCATTGTGACCTTTTTCACAAGGGTGAACTAAGTTGCATTTTCGGCTTTAAGCATGCTTATTATGTCCCAAACAAACATATTGAATAATAAAAACCCTTGAACGTATGTATTTGTTCCTCATTAAAAAGCATATTCTTTAGCCTATTTTTTTGTGAACTTGAATTGATTAATTCTCTCTTGTAGGCTGTATATGTTAATAATTTATGTCCTATGTTTTGAGGTTGTAACTTTTTGTGTGCGCTTACAACCTTATTAAGACCTATTTTTAAACATGTTTGTTTCCACCCTTCTTCAGCTCTATGACCATTCACGATTAATTTTTCATGACACAAATTATTGACCTACAGCCCACCAGAAGATAATTAATTATACTCCTCTGAAATGATAGGTGGAATGAATTTTGGGAATTTGTATGTCCGAACAAATATTAACTATGGAAGACATAAAATGAGGAATCTTTCCCATATTGCGTTCAGTGCTCGTGTTCGAAAACATGAATTATTTTTATAAGACTAGTTTTGAAAATTTAATTTTGAAAATTTTATGTCCTAGAACAGAATTTAAAATAACATTGGATTTTGAAAACAAAGTAAAAATAAACGAAAATTTTTTAAACAAAACCAGTGTGAAATATTTTTTTTCCAAAATGTTTGGTCTGAAAATTAATTATTAATTGGATTTCTGGCCTTACGAAAAGTATAAAATTTTGTTGTATAAGTGTAAGGAGCTATGTATAGACGGCCATCGGAAATGGTCAACGCGTTGACTCTCTGAAGTCAAATTGACGTAAAATTCTGTCCCAAAGTTATCCTGCCGTGGGATCGTCAGCTCAAAATATTGTTCATGCGTTGACGGATGCGTTGACACTCTCATTGACACGAATTTATGTGTCAATGCGTTGATTATTTTTATTGGACATTGAATCACCCTGTCCTGTCAACGCAGTTGGGACACTATGACCAACGCGTTGATTGTATCCTTACGTTGACAGAGTGGATTTTTCAACCATGTCAACGTACCCTTCATCTCAATCTCGAAAATTTGGCAATTTTTGATAATTTTTAATACATCGACAGTTGATGGCTTGACAGATGATGATCGAACTATATTTTGACAGCAAAAGTATATTTCAATCCAAATGTCATCCAATTGCCCTCAAATCACTTTTTTCCGTAGCAGTACAAAAATTTCAGATTTTTTAAATGTTTTTTAATCCATCGACATCGTAGCCATCCTTCAAAGGAATTTGACAATTGATGGCTTGCCAGATGAAAAACGAGCTATATTTTGACGGCAAAGGTATATTTCGATCCAAATGTCACCCAATTGATCTAAAATCACTTTTTTCCAAAGCAGTAAAAAATCTTTAAAAATTTCTGATTTATTAGCTGTTTTTAATCCATCGGCATCGTATAGAAATCCTTCAATGGAATTTAACGGTTGATAGGTTGATAGGACAGGGGGATGAACTATATTTTGACGAAAAAAGTGTATTCGATCTACAATTTTACAAACCCAATTGCCCTAAGATCACCTCTTTCCTGAGACGAAAAAAACTTCAAAAATTTCAGATTTTTTAGAGGTTTTTTTAATCCATCCACATTCATTGTTCGATAACACCACATTCAATTTCGTGTGATCGTCAACGTAAAAATTGATTCCATTTTGCTTTTGTCAACTCCACGTCAACGTTCATATGTTTGGATGTGGTCAAGTAGTGTAATCGGCAACGGTTCACGTGTCAATACGTTGAAACCAGAAGGTCAACGCATTTTAGGACAACATTTACCGAGTGCCGTCATTCGTGTGATCGTCACCGATTCATGCGTTGACACAGTCTACGTTGAAAGTGGTCAATGCGTGAACGTTAGAAAATTGCCCTTTAATACGGTTTCTTACTGTCATGACCCAGTATAACTTCTTGATAAAATATGAAAATATGCGTTTTTTTTTTTAGTTTTTTTTTAAACATATTTATTTTCCCATTATACCTACATATACAAATTTTAGTATGCAAATATGTATTAAGTAGGTATGTATGTACATATTTATTTATGTGAATATAAAAATTAGATTTAAAAAAAAAAAACATTAAAATATTAGCTCGTTTTTGAAATAGGTACCGCATTTTAAAAATTTTGATTTTTTTTTTATTAAAGAAACGTTTTTTAATTTTTTGATATGCAATTTTATTTCAACTTGTTGGATGTCCTTGCTCTTATATGGTTAATTTTGCTTGAAAATTTTTAATTTGTATAAATATGCTAATATTATGAAGGTAAAGAAAATGTCACGAGTGTAACGAAACTCGTTCCTTAAATTGTAAAAAAATTCGACATATACCTTAGAGACCAAATACAAGAATCTTAATTGATTTCTAGAGTATTTTCGTACTATACGCTCACGACAGTGGCGTAGATAGGGGGGGGGGATCAGGGGGATATATCCCCCCCCCCATTGGGATCGATAATTTTCAACATAACCAGTCATGAACCAAATAAGTTAAAGAAACGCACTCTGAAATTTCTTTTTACGTGTCTCACCAATTGATAATAGGTAAACGTGCAAGAAAAAGAGCTTCCATCCAGCTTTCCATCACATAGCACAAAAGCCCAGAATATTTTCGTGTTTTCAATCCTTTTCTCGATTTCTATATAATGAACCCTTGAGAAAAATTTACAAACCATGAAAACATACAAGAAGGGTTTTCGGTTCTTTTCAAGGATTCTTCGTCTGAAATAGACAAAGCAGCAAACAAATTTAATGAAACTGTTGAGTTTTACCAAACATATTTGGCTGCCGGACCAGCGCTCGATAGCTGCCCCGAAGAAAGCTTTCCTAATATATATATTTTATTAAAGATACTAGCTACACTGCCGGTTTCAAAGTCAGCTCCCGAAAGAACTTCCTCCAGTTTAAAGAGAATAAAAACAATACAAAGAAGCATGATCAACGAAGTGAGATTATTAAAAATATGTCTATTTTAATAACAGTGTGATAAGCTTTGGCTGTTTACTTATTTGCAGGATCATTTGAATGGTTTTGCTGCTCTAGCTATTCATCGCGAAATACCTATAACAGCAGACGAGGTTATAAGTGTTTTTTTTTACTTGCGATATAGGTACTATAGGGCAAGTTTTGGATTCGTGCAAACAAAAAATTTCGAGATAACAATCAAACATGACATTACGATGATGGAGAACACGAAAAAAGTGGGTGGCACAATTCTGTCTGTCTGTCTGTCTGTCTGTCTGTCCGTACCTCAACCTACAGCCTAAACCACTGAAGCGATTTTCTTCAAATTTTTAACTTAGGTAAGGTTTTTTTTTAACTCTCCAGAAGGGAAATTGAAATTTTTTTTTTAGCTCAAAAAACAACGGTACTTGCCATACAACCGTTAAGGAAAAGCTTATTTATCTCAAAAACGGCTCCAACGATTTTGATAAAAAAAATGAGTGTATTATTGTAGATATGATATACCTTTAAGTAAGAAAAAAAATCACCAAAAACATTTATTAACGGTACCTGTCATATAACGGTTTTTTTTTATTTTTGATTTTCTCATTAACCGCTCATCCGATTTCAATGAATTTTTTTTGCACAAAAGCTTTTTTAGAATATAAATAATACTGCATACCAAAATTTTTGAAAAAATAAATTTTGGATTTTAAAAAAAAATTCAAAATTTTGTTTTGAAAATTCAATATTTCAAAAACGGGTTGATGAATTATTTTGAAATTTCAGTTTTAAATGTATATTAATATATACTCAAAATTGGCATACCAAATTTTTTTTTGAAAAATGTTACAAAAATTGTATAACAAAATTAATTTTTAAGAAAACGGCTCCAACGATTTTAAATTTTTTTTTTGCATATATTGATATTTTTTTAAGTAATCAAATGGCATACTTTTTTGGCGCTCAATGTTATTTATCAGGCTGTTTAAACAATTAAAAGAACGATTTAAATGCTTTTTTATACTTTTTCATATATTATTAAGTAATTAATAAAAAAGTATAAAAAGCATTTAAATCGTTCTTTTAATTGTATAAACAGTCTGATCAATAACTAAGAGCTCAAAAAAAAAAGTATGCCATTTGATTACTTGAAAAAATATAAATATATGTAAAAAAAAAAAACGTTTTCTTAAAAATTAATTTTTTATATATAAAATTTTTTTAAATATTGAATTTTCAAAAAAAAAATTTGAATCTTTTTTTAAAAATCCAAAATTTATTTTTCAAAAATTTTGGTATGCAGTATTATTTATATTCTAACAAAGCTTTTGTGCAAAAAATTTCATTGAAATCGGATGAGCGGTTAATGAGAAAACCAAAAATAAAAAAAACGTTATATGGCAGGTACCGTTAATAAATGTTTTTGGTGATTATTTTTCTTACTAGAAGGTACATCATATCAACAATAATACACTGATCAAAATCGTTGGAGCCGTTTTTGAGATAAATATGCTTTTCCTTAACGGTTGTATGGCAAGTACCGTTATTTTTTGAGCTAAAAAAAATATTCAATTTCCCCTCTGGAGAGTTACAAAAAAACCTTAAGTTCAAAATTTGAAGAAAATCGCTTCAGTGGTTTAGGCTGCAGGTTGAGGTACGGACAGGCAGACAGACAGAATTGTGCCACCCACTTTTTTCGTGTTCTTTATCATCGTAATGTCATGTTTGATTGTTATCTCGAATTTTTTTGTTTGCACGAATCCAAAACTTGCCCTATAGTATAACCTATATCGCAAGTAAAAATGAGCGAACTAGATCTATCCCCCCCCCCCCATAGCGAAAAGCTATCTACGCCACTGGCTCACGAGCAAAAAAAAAAAACGGAAACATCATCTTGCTTTATTTAAAGACAATAATTGCTCTGGATGTAGTTGAGATGCATTCAAGTTTATGGTATCATTTAAAAAGCTTAAACCATTACAATCACCTCAGGAGTTAAGAAGGTAATCTATAAAGTTGAAACTTGTTGCTGGAAAATTTTAAATAAAGTCAAGTGCAATTTATTGGCTTAGTACCTATTTTGCTGTATCTACGCTGTTCAACTTGTGATGGCTTGTGCCGTAAATATTTTTGAAAAATTCGCAAATTTTCAAATTTTACGAATTAAATTATTGCAAAATTTCTAAATTTCTTTAAAAAAAGTTGTGCTGCTTTGTACTCAGAAAATGCTACTAAGAACCAAAAAAAATGCGCATGGTTGTAACTATTATGACCAAAACAAAACTTTGTGAAGGGCTGTTGCGTGAAGTTAGCACCGCCATTTTGGATTTTCCAAAAAAAAACTGTTGTGTTGTATTGTGCTCAACTCGTGCTGCCTTGTGCCGAAAATATTTGTAAAAATTTGCAGATTTTACGGATGAAAATTTTTCAAATTTTAGGATTTTGTAAAAAATTAAAGGTGAACTTTTTCTTTGGTTTATATCTCTTCGGAATATGGCAGCAAAAAGTGAGCACAACTTAAATTTTTTACAAAATTGTAAAATTTGAAAATTTTTCATCCATAAAATTTGCAAATTAGCGAATTTAAAAAAAAATATGTATGGCACACGGCAGAACAAGTTGAGCACAGTGCAGCATAAATTTTGTTTTTCGAAAATCGAAAATAGCGGTACTAACTTCACGCTACAGCCCTTCGCAAAGTTTTGTTTTGGTCATATCTAATAGTTACAATTATGCGATTTTTTTTATCTTTTTGTTTCTCAATAGCATTTTCTGAGCACAAGCAGCACAACTTTTTTTTAAGGAAATTTTGAAATTTCGCAAAAATTTCATTCGTAAAACTTGAAAATTTGCGAATTTTTCAAAAATATTTACGGCTTAAGCCATCACAAGTTGAGCAGAGTACAGCACAACTTTTTTTTCGAAAATCGAAAATGGCGGTGCTTACTTCTCGTTAAAAAAAATGGGTTCTTCTAAAAACCAAAACGTTAGGACGATTTTTTTTTAAAATACGGCACATGGCAGCACAAGTTGGGCATATTACAGCACAATCTTTTTTTATGAAAATCCAAAATGGTGGTGCTAACTTCACGCACATCCCCCCACCCCTGCTCTTATTCTTGATTGACCTGATTGACTGTATCTTGGGGGATTCATTCCCATTCGTCTATCAGTGCCGCTTAACTTTTTCAGGAGTTTTCGATTTCTGGCCCTTACCATTCGCCTAAGCTCGTCCCACAAATGGTCAATATAGGGTTTAAGTCTGGGCTTAGCTCTGGCCAGTCCATGGTGGCAATACCGACTTCCCTAAGGAATTCGACACTTCCCTGCGAAGTGTGACATCGAGTTAAGTGATCCATAAAAATATCGGCTATGTACCGATCGGTGAATTGAGGTTAATTTTTTGGTCTCTTGGCAGGACGTTTCGGGTTAAAGCTAGAACTATAATTCTCGAAGGGGCACTTAAATGTTCGGAAGAAAACAAGCGAATACACGGAAAGCATATGACGCGGCTATAATTATGGAGTGGAAGGTTTCGTCAAGTTTCGTTCAACTTTGCTTACGGAAGTGAGGTAAGCTCCCGAGCGCACCTCACTTGAGTAAAACTGACATTTGGTGAAAAAGGAATGCCAAAAAGAGATAGATGATAATTACATAATGTGTATGTTCCCCTTTTTGACGATACAGAAAGCAACTTTTCGTTGGTTTTTGACATTAGCTTAAGTGCCCTTCCGACTATTATAGTTCTACCTTAAGACTGGCTTCGTTAAGTCTTCACCTAATCTAATCCATTCACTAACCATTCTTCCTCTAACGTCTAACATGTCTGAAATGTTCTTGGACGTGAAAGCCTGTCAAATATGACGATTTCGGATAGATTTAAAGACCAAGCTTCAAATAAAATCATCAACCCGTTTTTGAAATATTGAGTTTTTTTTTAATCCAATCTTTTTTCGAAATTTTGATACCTATTGCAATATTATTTATATTTTAAAGAAGCTGTGGAAAGTGGCATACAAATTTTGATTGAAATTACTAGTGCCGTTAATGAGAAAGTCGAAAATCAAAAAACCCGTTATATGCCAGGGACATAACGCCCAATTTTTATTTCTGGGTCTTATGTCCCACTTGAGTGGGAAATTGAATTTGAGGCTTAAGTCTCACACAAGTGAGACCCATTTCGGCCTTATGACCCACTTAAGTGGGACAAAAGACCCAAAATAAAATATTGGGCGTTATGTACCTGGGCCCTATGTCCCTGCGCCACTATAGCAACGAGAATAGCTACATCGTTGTATTCAGGGGTTCAATTCTACTTCTATTGCAACGCATTTTTTAATTTACATTCCTTGACGGCTAAAAACTATTGATAGATTTCACCCACTCCAGGCAGTGCTACGTTTGTCCCCGTTTGCTTATTGAATTACCTTTGCATAACATTTTTCCTCGAAGCTGGTATTATATTTTATTAAATTGCTTCCTACTGAATGAGCCATTTATGTATGATTCAATAATCACCCATAAATGGTTCATTCAATTTAATTAAAATCACTGTTTTGTGTGTGTTTCGCATTAACACCTCTGGCTAGTTCGCTATAAAAATGTTTGTAGTAAAATTAATTTTAATTTTAATTCTGTACATCCAGTCAAACGAAAAGCGAATTCAATTGAACTCATAAAATTTAAACTGTCTGATTAAAAATTTATTTCATTTTTGTCTGTGTTTAATTGAAAATCATATTTTTAATATAAAATCCATGTATCTGTCGAATATTAATTTAAAAAAATAAAATACATTCCAATATCCTATATACATGAGATCTGGTTTAGTTGTAAGTTTTTCTTTAGATAAACTATTTTTTTGTTTTGTATGAATAAATACTATAACATTATTTTACATAAATATTATATTTAGTTTACATTTTGTAAATTATTAATTTTGTATTTTTCACATTGATGTGTATTTGCATGTTTGTATGCTTAATTTGCTTCGAATAATAAACGTTTCATTGATTTTGAACAGAAATTTTTTGTTTTTTTTTTTCATTTGTTTTGTTTTTTTTTTTCAATATGCAATCAACTCTAAACCAGATCCCATTGCAAGCATAAAAGTAGGTAGGTATTTGTTTGAGTTTATTAATTTACTAAATTAAATTCTGTGTCCATGGTTCTCTTTCTTCCTTAAATCTTTTGTTTTAATATTCCTGCAATTAGTTTGTGCCTTGTTTTATTATTATTTTTAATATTTCATTTTTTTATTTTTTGGAAAGTATTACACAAAACAGAAGTACCAGAGAGACAAGAGTAATGTTCTTCATTAAGAAATTACTTTATAAATATTCCGTTGTTAAGACGAAAATAAAATAAATGACTATGAATGTTTTATAGTCTTCTCGGAAAATTATCCTTTTGTTTTATGACTTCACTTCCGCTTGTTAAGAGAGAAAATATTATATTCTGGTATTGAAATTCTCTACCAACATAAAATTCATTAAACCAGTTTTTTTTCGATAAAAGTTTGTATAGCAAGATAAAAATAAAGGAAAGCACATTTCTAACAGCCATTTTAATGAAGTCTCCATTGAAAAACTATTTAAGGTGAAAAAACGTAGGTGAAGTTATTGTTTAGTTAGCTTACCTTTTAAACCTAGTTATGCCTTATGCTAAAAGAATTTGTGAAAGGCTAGTATCTATGTTCAAAATCATAAATAAAAAAATAGTAAAATAGTTCGGAACTCTCCCAATAGTTTCAAGGGAATGGAATCAAAATCTGGAAACGCAGTTTTTCAGACACAAAGTTTAATCTGACTTGCGTAAATTGTGAATATGAAGGACCCTGACTAGTCACTAATGACGATGATTTCAAGTGAGAAGGCCCGTACGAAACGCCAATCAATCCATCTTCCATCCGCAACGTTCCCGAGCCCGCTGCTTCCACAGTCATCTGAACCATCAACCGTTCTGACATTAACTATGGCTTGGACTTTTGGTCGGTCTTTTGTGTGTAAGCTTGGGTTTGTGAGCTAGCATTCGAAGTCCCTCCTGCCTGAAGCATTGTTTTGCATTCAAGTGATGTGGCCGAACCAATATAGTCGATGTGTTTAGACTTTTTGAACTACACGCCACAAGTATCAGCTCTCCCTTTCTGCTTATAAGAAAAAAACAATTTCATTTTTGTAAATGGGACACATCGGCTTTATTTATTTAAATAATCAAAAATTAAAAAAGATTTAGGTATTCCGCCGGCCACGTGTCGCGTTTCTGGGTGATCTTGATTGGAAATGTGCTGATGTTGCATTTTTTGGTTATTGTGGCTAGGCTATAGTAGCTTTATCATACATAGGAGGGCTCATAGCTGTACCGAACCAAATAATATTTTTTTTGTTTTTCAAATCTTTGTGAATATTTTTCAACTAATTTTTAAATTAGAGAATAATAATAATAATTTAATTTAGAGAATAAACTTTAGTCTTGTCCTTTTGAAGAGTAAAATATTCATCATTAACTAATGGCAGTTTTTTTGGGAGCGCTACGATATCCCGCAAACCAAAATCTCGAATAACGAAATCTCGCATATTTTTAAAAATCTCGAATAACGAAATCGCGCAAATTAAAAATTTTGTAATTGTGAGATTTTCTTATGCAAGATTTCGAATGCGAGATTTTGATTTGCGAGATTTCGTAGTAATGCGTGCACTGACGGGGTTGTGACTACCTACTTAGGAAAATAGGGAAGGATTTAAAAGTAGATACCGATGTACATTGGTTTTGAAATTCTGAATATCAAAGTGAAAGAAATAAAATGCACGACTGGATCGCACGTACTTGCTCTTATGTTCAAGTTGTGTGGGACTTAAGAACTTTAAAAAATATTCAAGTAATTTTAGAAAAAGAATGAAAAGCATTTAAATCGTTCTTTTAATTGTATAAACAGTCTGATAAATAACTTAGAGCTCAAAAAAAAGTATGCCATTTGATTACTTGAAAAAATATGAATATAGGTATGCAAAAAAAAATTTAAAATCGTTGGAGCCGTTTTCCATTTTGGTATGCAGTATTATTTATATTCTAACAAAGCTTTTGTGCAAAAAATTTTATTGAAATCGGATGAGTGGTTAATGAGAAAACCAAAAATCAAAAAACCGTTATATGGCAGGTACCGTTAATAAATGTTTTTGGTGATTTTTTTTCTTACTGAAAGGTACATATCTACAATAATACACTGATTTTTTTTTATCAAAATCGTTGGAGCCGTTTTTGAGATAAATAAGCTTTTCCTTAACGGTTGTATGGCAAGTACCGTTATTTTTTGAGCTAAAAAAAAATTTTAATTTCCCCTCTGGAGAGTTACAAAATAACCTCAAGTTCAAAATTTGAAGAAAATCTCTTCAGTGGCTTAGGCTGTAGGTACGGACAGACAGACAGACAGACAGAAGAATTGTGCCACCCACTTTTTTCGTTTTCTCTATCATAGTAATGTCATGTTTGATTGTTATCTCGAAATTTTTTTTTGCACGAATCCAAAACTTGCCCTATAGTACCTTTATCGCAAGTAAAAAGTTGAGCCGGGTAAAGAATTCCACATTCGTGTGTTTCGGCTAAAAAAAGAATCTCTTTACTTAACAGTACGCCCGAAAGTGGGCTCAAGGGTAAACTGATATACTTTCCTGGAAGTGCGAGTAATGCGGTGGAATTGTTTTAGGGGAGGAATGCAACTGGCTATTTCACTAGAACACTGTTTATAAAAATAGCGATAAAATAAGGTGAGGCATGAAACATTACGCCGATGTTCAAGAGATTCGAGTGTTTCCGTTATAGAACTGTCACCTATCATTCTTAAAGCTCTTTGTTGAATACGATCCCGGAGCCTTAAATGGGTTATAGGAGTATCGACCCAGATTTGGAGACAAATTTCTTGCATCTTCGAAGATAAACTATACACTTTGCAGCATTTTGGCGACGATGAATATGTGATCATTCCACAGAAGGTGATGCACTGCACATACCAAGAACTGGAAGTTGTTCAGTTTCTTCGATGCAAGAACCGCTCATGGATAGCGGCAATGGGGGTGGGTTTTGCCTTAAGGTCAAAAGACAGCACTGGGTTTTTGAAGCATCAAATTCTTCGTGGTTTTAGTTCCCCACTTGACAATACTGTCAAGATCAGAATTTAATAAGCTTATCATACGCTGCCGTTCAGGTTCCACATTCTCAGGGAAGGGATGTGTTTCTAGAAACGAATATGAAAAGCTGAGGGACAAGAAGTTTCATATAAGAGAATATTAATGAAAATGACAAAGAGAGTAGGACACAAAACGAAGCCCTGGGGCACACCAAAATTAATTTTATGAATATCAGACTTGAACCCGTCCAAAACAACTTGTATTGATCGATCAGAAAGGTAATTTCCAATCCAACGAAGAAAAGATTCATCAATACCAAATGCACGCATTTTTGATAAGAGAACTTGATGCCAAACTCTATCAAACGCTTTTGAAAAATCAAGCGCAATAATCTTACTTTCCTCAAAACGATGTAAAGATTTGTTCCCACTGCTCGGTGGGATATATGTACCATCAGATCAATAGTGGACCTATTGCTACGAAAGCCGTTCTGCCAGTCATTTAGAAGCTTCCGTTCTTCAAAATATTTCTTGAGCTGATAATTAAGCAGCATTTCCTTGACCTTGGAAAGAAGGGACGTAAGTGCAATTGATCGATAGTTGGAAGGAAAAAGATTCACTTTCTTTTGGGACAAGCTGGACAAACGCTGTTTTCCATCCACTCGAGAGACAGACCTGTAGAGTAGGACAGATAAGCTTACACGCGATTGTTTTGCCAGCGTTGAAGAAAATCTCTTGAGAACAATGGGAGGGTAGGTACTATCCGGGCCTTTGGATTTGTGTACGTCGAGATCTTTTAAAACTCTTTGGCAGCGTCGAATTAACAGCAAACTCTGCTGCAAGCAAATTGGCTTTCTCTAGTGAGTTTATTAACTAATCTTCTTATTATCTTCGAATTTTCTTTTTCTGACTTGGTACGGTTCAACTGTGAGCCCTCCATATAACTCGCTTGAAGAATCCGATGCAGGATGCCAAACAAACAAGTTGCAACCCTTTTTTAGGTTTTAAACTGCCCCAGCTTAGTTCAAAGCTGCCCCACATGGGAGGTACCTCTGAATATAAGGACCTTCTTCGTTAAAAAAAATCATAATAATCACAAACCTTTATAAAATTAACTCAATTATTGGTTTAAGCCAAGGTTAGGTTAGGTTGAAGTGGCTGTCAGTCATGAAAACTGACACACTTAGACCATAAGTTGGCCCATTGTGATACCACAAGAATCTGGGAAGCCTTTTTCCCTACTCGATGAACCATTTGGAGCTTCTTATGAAGCGTAACAGACTACCTATGTCAACATTTACTAAATCACTAGGATCATTGAAGTAGAAATCTCCAAGATGGAGTCTTCGCCTATGAGATAGAGCAGGACAAGTGCATAGAAGATGAGGAATCGATTCTACCTCTTCCTCGTCCATACAGCTTCTGCAAAAATCGTTAGAGAATACGCCAAGACGCGTTGCGTGCTTGCCTATAAGACAGTGTCCGGTTATGACACCTATCATGGAGCTAATGTGCAATCTGCTTAGAGATATCAAACATTTAGACCGCTTAAAATCCATTACTGGCCAGATTTGTTTTGTTGCCCAGCAAGTGGTGATATTGTTCCACCTAACGTTTGTTTTCTCTAAAGCATCTTGCTTCAGCATAAGTTTACATGTAGCGATGGGAATACCAATATCTGCCTTACTAGGTAGAAGAGGTAGAGTTGTTCCATATTTAGCGAGTTCGTCGGCCTTACAATTACCTGGAATGTCTCTATGCCCCGGCACCCAACACAGGTGAATGTTAAACTGCTGCGCCATCTCCAGCAGAGATGAACGACAATTTAGGGCTGTTAAAGAGTTGGTAGAGACCGATTCCAGAGATTTGATAGCTGCTTGACTATCCGAGAAGATGCGGATATCTGTAGTTGATAACACGTTTTCTTTCAGCCAAGATAAGGCTTCTTTGATCGCCATAAGTTCCGCCTGGAACACGCTACAATGATTAGGAAGACGGAAGGAGAGACTTAATTTTAGTCTTTCTGAGTACACACCACCACCCACCCCATCATCAGTTTTCGATCCGTCGGTGTAAATATGGATTGATTCATCTTCCAAGAGAGCCGTATCCTCCCAGAGAACTCTAGAAGGAATGCTGACTTGAAAGTTTTTGCCAAACTGAAGTTTTGGGATGGTGTAATCAGTGCGACTTGTGATTGATCCGAATGAATTCAGAATGATGGAATGGCCAAAGTTGTTGTTGGTCCATTGTGAGGAAGCTTTAAGGCGAATGGCTGTATTTGCAGCCACTTGTTTGCTGAAAATATTGAGGGGTGTCAGATGGAGCAGAACGTCTAGAGCAGCGGAAGGTGTCGTACGAAGTGCTCCACTTATGCACAAACAAGCAGAGCGTTGGACTTTGCTCAATTTGTCGCAATTTACCGCTTTATCTAGAGCAGTCCACCATACTGTCACTCCGTAAGTGAGGATCGGTCTAATCACCGAAGTATATAGCCAGTGAGTGATTCGAGGTTGAAGGCCCCATTTGTTCCCAACGGCTTTTTTGCAAGAGAAAAGTGCCACTGTGGCTTTTTTGACTCTTTCTTGTATATTAGGTTTCCAGCTTAACTTTTTGTCCAAAATAAGACCCAAATATTTTGCTTGATCAGTGAATGTTAGTGGAGTACCTTTGATAGAAGGAGGATCAATATGAGGGATTTTATATTTCCTTGAGAATAGAACAAGTTTTTTTTTATGAGGGTTGACACCCAGACCACACCGGTCAGCCCAGTTGGTAAGCTTATTTAAAGCATTTTGTAAGAGTTCTTTTAAGACAGTAGGATGCTTTCCTGATACGGCAATAGCAACATCGTCCGCATATGCAATCACTCTGTAACCCTCTGCTTCCAGGCATGTCAGCAGCTCATTTACTACCAAGTTCCAGAGAAGGGGAGATAGGACACCACCTTGTGGCGTACCTCTACTGACAGACCTTCTAGCGGAAAAGCTGCCCAGTTTTGAATTGATAACCCTGCTAGTCAGCATTTGATTAATCAATTCACCAAGCGTACCATCTACCTTCAGGGATGTCAGAGCAGATGCGATCGCATATGTGTCGACATTGTTAAAAGCGCCCTCTATATCCAAGAAAGCGACCATGGTGTACTCTTTATGATGGAGGGAATATTCTATAGTTCGAACTAGAGTATGTAACGCAGTTTCAACCGATTTCCCTTTACAATAAGCGTGTTGAGCAGTAGACAAAAGTCGCGTGTCTATGCTTGTTCGCAGGTGGATATCGATCAATCTTTCAAAGATTTTAAGAAGGAATGATGATAGACTAATAGGTCTGAGATCTTTCGGGTTTACTTGGGAGCATTTGCCAGCTTTGGGTATAAACACAACCTTAACTTCTCTCCATAACAGGGGAATGTGGACCAGGTTTAAACAACTAGTAAGAATGATCTCCAGAATTGGCAGAATTAAATCAGAATTCATTTGGAGTTCAGCTGGTACTATGCCGTCGGGTCCTGCAGACTTGTATGGTTTGAAGCTGTTGAGCGCCCATTGCAGCTTTTCCCTAGTAACAAGACCTTGTGGATATCTTGGCTCATTATCTGACCTATTATGGTCGAAGCTATTAATATTTTTGGAGCTTCCAGGGAAATGAGTATCTAGTAGCAGGTTTAGCGATTCTTCGCAAGATTTGGTCCATGAGCCATCAGCATTTTTCAAACAGCTAGGCATCACTGGATTTGAAGAGAGGATTTTTCTAAGCCTGGATGCCTCTGAAGTTTTTTCTATATTTCCACAGAAAATTCTCCAGGAGGATCTCTTAGACTTCCTCAAAGCTTTCTTATATAATTTAAGGGTTTCCTTATAGGATTCCCAATCCGACGCTACTCGGGTACTTTTAGCTCGATTAAAACATTTACGACAATCTTTCCTGAGCGGTTCAAGCCCTGAATCCCACCAATACGGCTTCTTTTTTCCCCTTACTTGAGTAAGTGGACAGGAAATAGCCATTGATTTGTTAAGGGCTAACGTGAGATCACTGACCTTGCAGTCAAGTTCAATTAAATTTGAAGGAGGATTTAAAAGATCAGGTTTTAATAGACCTTTGAGTGTTATCCTATATTTAAGCCAATCGGTTTTTCGAGGGTTTCGAAATACCAAGCGGCTAGGAGGTTCATCATTTAGACTGAATTGGATGTACCTGTGATCAGAAAACGAGTGTTCATCAGATACTTTCCAATTCAAGATCTTGTGATGAATTGTATCTGAGACAAGAGTAATATCCAATACTTCTTGTCGGTTTTTAGTAATGAAGGTAGGTTCGTTTCCCACATTACTTACTATAAGGTTAGTACTTAAAATATAATCAAAAAGAGATTCACCTCTATCATTGATATCAGTACTTCCCCATACTGTATGATGGGAGTTAGCATCACTCCCAATAATGAGACATATCTTCTGTCGTTCTGCCTGTGCGATGATTCTCTCCAGTGTATAACCGGGGAGAGGGCCGAGATTGTCATGGCCCAGATACGCCGACACTAGCCAGTACGCACCATTGGCCGTTTCCAGTCTAGCAGTGGTGATATCTCTATCGCTGAGATCAGGGAGTAAATATACGTTAGTGGTACTTTTAACTAGTATGCAAGATCTAGGTTCACCCTTACCAGATGCATACAGTAAGTAGTATCCAGGAGTTCTGAGTCCTTTAACCATGGATTTAACAATCCAGGGTTCCTGGATCAGAACAATATCCTCACCGTTTCTGGATAGACGGAGAAGAAGGGAGGCCGAAGCCTTAATAGAGTGTTGAAGGTTAATTTGGACTAATTGCAACATTTGGCTACAATCAGGCGGAATAGCCTCCTGTACGGTGTCGTTGCGTTCTTCCAAATCAGAAGATGAACTCAATAGCTCATTCTCACTCAATGGAACGAGGTTAAGGTAGTCTTCGGTCTCCATTTCGGTCAGACTGTCGACATTAGTAGAAGACTGAACCTTGATCAGGGATGACCTGGATTCCTCATCAACAATGGATGGAAAGGTGATGGATGCACCAGGGTCCCATCCCACAGGCTCACCCTCAGTTCTTTGTGGAGGGACGCGATCCGCGTCAACCTCATCTTTTTTGTATACTTTGAGGACATCACTATAGGTCTTGGATACGCCGCAATGGAGAGTTCTGGTGTTTTGCACCTTGGGTCGTTTGGGCACCGGGATGGTATCCTCTAGAGACCTTTGTTGCTTTGACGTGGAGTCGCCGCTGGTCTGCGCATTGGCTAAAATGCACTGAGCCCATTTTATCCTGGCGTCCAGCTCCGTCTTCCCTTCGACCTCCAGCTTTTCATTACCAAAGGTATTGAGAATCCTAGGAGCTGTCAGCCTGACCGTATAGCTGTCCTTTGACTGCCTATTCAGCGTAGTTGAAGGTAACGTCTTCGGGGGAGAACCCTCTCCAGTGGTGGGAGGACCATTATTCACAACCCTTACACCACCGAGTTGGGCTCCCTCCCGAGACGTACTCGGAAGAGGTTCACTCTCTCTAGAAGTGGTCGGACCGTTATTCACAACCCCACCACTACTGAAATTAGGTATTGCTACCACCTTACTTCTCTCGCTGGAATCTGTATCAGATGGGGGACCATGACTTGCCACAACCACCCCACTGAAACCGACCCCAGGAGTAACGGCAAACAGCTTTGACGCCGTGCTGCCGCCCGGTTTCGAAGGAGAACCGGTCTCACCATCTATCCTTGTTTTTGTCTTTTGTTTTGACATACAATTATTTTGGACCCACGAGTAGCGAATAAAGGTTGGTCACTCTACACAGAGATTCGCATATGTAGAGAAGGCAAGCTGATCCGAAAAGTGCCAAAAGTCGGATACTCCGTTAACGACTGAGCTAGTATTTTTAATTGGGCCCCCAGCCAGGCTGATCATCGGCACGGGTCGTGTAACACCTTAGATCCAGCCCAATAGGAAAATTGGAGTGGGTGAGGAAGGGGATATGATTTGATAAGAGTGGCAGACAGCTATTCGCCGTACTGTCAAGGAAAGGAATACTGTGTATAGGAAAACACTTCGAACAGCGATACGCCGTACCAACATGGGGGAGAACTCGTTGAACAGCTTTTCGCCGTACCACCGAGGGGGATTACGTGGACAGCTATTCGCCGTACCGACGATGGACAGGGATGGGTTTGGATAGGGAAGGTTTATGGATAAGTTATTTCAGGACTCAAGGGAAGAGGATATGATAAGATAAGAGTGACAGACAGCTATTCGCCGTACTGTCAAGGAAAAGGAGTAATGTGTTTGGGAAAACACGTCGAACAGCGATACGCCGTACCGACATGGGGGAGATCTCGTTGAACAGCTTTTCGCCGTGCCACCGAGGGGGATAACGTGGACAGCTATTCGCCGTGCCGACGTGGGACAGGGATCGGGTGTGGATGGGATAGGTGAAGCGCCCTTTGGTTTCAGGACTCATCTGGAGTTAGACTCGAGAATCTTTGACCTTACTCAGCTTCTACAACTCGTCAAGTTCGACGCTCAGGTAGAAGTGGTTTAAGCCAAAGACTAATTCAATATCTCAAAGTAAAATTAATTTACGGTTCAATAATTCAAACCAATAGTTTTTTAATGGGGCCCGAAAGCAACGTATTAAAATGTGCCCCCCTCTCCCCTACCTTTTTTAATTTTTAATTTGAAGAAAGTTGGAAAACAATACTCTTCTGTTCAAGTGGAGCGAATGAATTAAGTTCAAATTAAAGTATTAACAGCCTTATTATTGACACTAAAAAAACTAGTTCTATGGGTGTTTTGAGTTTCAGGTTTTGAACATATTGGTATTATTCAAACAAAAATTGACATCTAAAACTCCAAATCAGAGTTTTAGATGTCAATTTTTGTTTGAATAATACCAATATGTTCAAAACCTGAAACTCGGAACCCCTATAGAACTAGTTTTACATTAAAACTAGTTTTGGATCGTGTCAATAATAGGGTTGTAAGTGAACTTCACTCCATATTATTGTGTTTCGCCCAGGTACAACAGTTGCGTTCACCAGTTAGATGCTGTGGTACCCTTCTGAGCGCTGGCATTTATTTTCTAGGTGTCTGAATTTAAACAAATTCCCCTAGAAATAAAGAATTTACAGTCTGTTTATGCTGTGAATTTCTATAAAATTTGGTAACACCGATCAAAATTTGCATCTGAGAAGGGTACAACAGTCCAACTGTAACTGCAGTACCTCGGAATAAGCATTTCTGTTTTTAGGTGGCAACGGCTAGGAATCGAACCCACACCTTCGGCATAACAGTCCAACGCACTAACCATTATGCGACGAGCTCACTTAATACTTTTATTTGAATTTTAAATAGCTACTCCATGTTGCTACATGCGTATCCTCAAAAACAGTGAAAAACATTGTTTTTTAAAGTAAATATCTCAAAAACCATGCTAAGATTTCCAACATGATGGAAAAATTCTTTGGAAAGTCAATTTTAGTATCTGTAAAATAAACCATGTTAACCGGTTTACCAAATTTGAAAACTTCGCAATTTTGGCTCTAGGAGCCTTTTTCTCTTGGTATTTTATTTAGCAAACCTTTGAACGGATTGAAAGAAATAATAAATCAAAATTCATTCATTGGTATCGTTAAGGAATCTTAAGATTTATCAAGGGTTTGGGGAGAGCCACCTGTGTTCAAAAATAAAATAAGAAAAATAACTAAGCGCTTTTGATGAGTTATCAAAAGACGAGAGAATTGCAGACCCGGAATATTCTTTAAAGGACATGAGTGATGTCCAACATCCAAACCACAATCCAATTATTAATCTCATTTGTATGCCATCCAATCATCAATCTGATTTCTGCGAGGACATGGATTTTTGTGACTCCATTGGTTTTTTTCATGACATGTTCATAGTCCGAGTCTAGTCCATGCTTAGTGGAGCCAGCATGTAAGAATTCGTTAAAACACCTCTTAACGGTAGAATAGTAAAGCAATGAATAAGCCCTTATTAGGGCTCTATTCAACTTAGCGTAAATCCTTATTCATAAAATATTTACCGGTTCATTTTAGTTACAATGCCCTTGTGTCCAGTACTAAAAAGAGAAATCTATAACGTTTACAGATAAACTCATGAATATAGGTTTGCGAAATGTTTCTTGTCAAAACTAAATATTTCTTTTTATATTTATTTTAGAATGTCCCAAACAAACGCAACAATCGTTCACCATCCAACAGCAGCAGTGGTGGCCGATCAACAACCGTTGTTGGCAACACTTTTTACACAGGCCATTCATATCAGGAGAAAATTCGCATACCTCACACTTTTATGGTTCACACCTATGGCATCCCCACTGTGTGTCAATACTGCAAGAAGCTCCTGCGAGGTTTATTTAAACAAGGACTCCAGTGTAAGGATTGCCAATATAATGCCCATAAAAAATGCATGGACAAAGTGCCACAAGACTGCACGGGCGAAGGCCTTCAACCTAATCTCCCCGCCGAATTCAACGACAGCAACAATGCATCAGGTGCTGGCAGGGAACGCGATATGTTCTTCCGCGATGAATTCGACGACAGTGACTTCGATGACAATCCGACAACAGACTTCAGTAGGAATTCCTATAATATAAGACGACAACGAAATAACAATACGCAAGCACCTGAGTTAAATGGCTACAATGTTGGATCGCCAGCCTCGGATGCTGGCGGAGGAGGAGGCAGTGGAGGGAGTGGGATGGGTGGAGTTGGTGGCGAACCAAGAGATCCTGCCTTCAAAGATGCCCACTCAGAATCCAGCTCCTCGTCATCGCCGAGTGCCAATATTCCATTGATGCGAATCGTGCAATCAGTTAAACACACAAAGAAACGTGGCGGTCAGGCTATCAAGGAAAGTTGGCTGGTGCACTTTACCAATCTGGATAAAACAGTGAAGCGATATTTTTGGCGTTTAGAAGCGAAAACAATCACTCTGTTCATATCGGAACAGGGCAGTAAATATCACAAGGAAATTCCTGTGAATGAAATTCTTTCGATTGACAGCAATCGAAGTGTAAACAGCGATCGGAACTATTGTTTCGAAATCAGAACTGCAAATGTGGATTATTTTGTTGGCCAAGATCCATTGGTGGGGTGTCAGAATGAGCCAGTGCGACTGCCACCAGTTGATAGTGGTATTGGAACTGATGTTGCCAAGAGTTGGGAGACTGCCCTCAAGCAAGCATTGGTGCATGTATCAAATACACGTAAGTACAACTAATATAAATGAATCTATCATTGATAATCCCATAGTGAAATAATAAAACAAAAAGTCATGACTATTGCTTAAAGTCATTTTTTCTTTGATCTTCAGTTCTTCATTAAATGATCGTCTTACTCTTATGCACATCATTATTTCATTAAAATGTTTTTTTTTCATTCGACAACATATTTTTCAGAATGCTGTGAATCCGAAGAAAATGTTCAAGACATGGGCCAATTGTACCAAATCTTTCCCGACGAAGTTCTTGGATCAGGTCAATTCGGTGTGGTCTATGGTGGAGTTCATAAAAAAACGCGAAGAGAAGTTGCAATTAAAGTAATTGACAAGCTAAGATTTCCCACCAAACAAGAAGCACAACTGAAAAATGAAGTTGCAATCCTCCAGGTATTTGAAAAATAACAGTTTTTTTTAATTGCTAGCTGTCACTTTTGCCATATTAAGCCATTTAAAGGCGTTTTTCTTTTTTAGTTCAGAATAGAGCTATGATGTGAAGATGTCAAGCATATTCTGAACATCCTCTGAACCAAACATGTTCTGAACGCTCTGGTTTATTTTCGAAATACACTTGAACACAGTCCCTTTTTACACGGTGATTCCTTGCGTCTGACTCTTTTCCAACATAATGAGTGCGAAAGAAAAAAATTATTAGATGGAAGACCAGTTGCCTTGTGAGTCGTGAGCCAAGGTTTCCCTGACTCTTTTTGACGTTTCTTTTTAGCACTATCCGTATTTTTGTTTTTTTCTTATAGAGGCAGTACAAACACAGCAGTGAATTTCGCAATAAAAGAGAACTGTCAATTTTGCATCAAGCGTTGAGAATCAGAGTGTAATAGGGTGTTCCTCACAGGATGATTTTTAAAGAGGAATTCGAAAAAAGAGTCAGACACAAAGAATCATCGTGTAATAGGGATTTTAAAGTAAAAAAGAAACAGATATTCGAAGATCTGAATGCTTTGGGATAAAAAATTTATTTGACATCTCAGGATCTCCTAGGAACTTAAAAAGAAAAACGCCTATTATGACAGATGATGGATGTAAAATGACAGAAATTGTGTCGATTTGTTGTTGTGTAAATTTTGAAAACAAAAACTAATACTTTCTTTTTTGTCCATTTCTCTCTCTCCCTCTCTAATAGAACATATCACACTGTGGTGTTGTGAACCTCGAAAGAATGTTCGAAACTCCTGAAAGGATATTCGTTGTTATGGAAAAACTCAAAGGTGACATGTTAGAAATGATCTTGTCCAGCGAACGTGGTCGGCTTTCTGAGCGAGTTACCAAATTTCTCATCACACAAATTCTCATAGCATTAAAGCATTTACATAGTAAAAATATTGTCCATTGTGACTTGAAGCCGGAAAATGTTCTCCTCTCATCGGACGCTGAATTTCCACAAGTTAAACTTTGTGACTTTGGTTATGCAAGAATTATTGGTGAGAAGTCATTTAGGCGATCTGTAGTTGGTACTCCTGCTTATTTAGGTAAAAGAAAGCATCGAAAATAATGCGATTGGAACCAAATCAACAAATTTAATATTTATGTTTTTTTTTATTTATTTTGTAGCTCCTGAAGTCCTTCGAAATAAAGGATATAATCGCTCTTTAGATATGTGGAGTGTAGGTGTAATCATTTATGTTAGTCTGAGTGGAACGTTTCCATTTAATGAAGAAGAAGACATTAATGACCAAATTCAAAATGCTGCTTTCATGTACCCACCTAATCCTTGGAAGGAGATCTCATCAAATGGTACGTTTAGTTAATAAAGTTTATTTATTTTATTTTATTTTATTTTATTTTATTTTATTTTATTTTATTTCATTTAATTTTATTTTATTTTATTTTATTTTATTTTATTTTATTTTTTGATAAATAATTTCATATAGAGGTGTCCATCCACTAAAATAAAGTAAATCACTTTTTGCGTCAATTGGTGTTCAATATTGCAAATTCGTATCAACTGCGTAGTTTTAAAATCAAACAAATGCCGTTTTTGAATACTTCAAATCAAAGTCAATGGCCGTTTTCGAAAATGTCATCTACGTCAATAATGCATTTTCAGAATGTTCTTTAACGCAAACTGCAAAAGTCTTCTTTTCGAAAAAGGAAAATACAAGTTTTACCTACTGCATATGCATTGTGTTTGATAATGCAGGTTGCTAAAGTCACATGTTCGTAAAACATCATCTGTGGTACAATCCTGGAGTACAAAATTGAGTTGATGACAAAGAGCCTGATTACACGATTCGTTTTTTCGGACGTTACGTGTTTCGTCTTTTTGACACATTGGGTGAGGGGTGTAGAAACGTAGGGGGAACGGAAAGACGAAAGCACGTATGAAAATGTCAAGACTTTTTCTGGTTGAACTTTGACGTTTATGATTCAAATGAGTAGAGGTGGGGAATGCTTATAAAATTTAAATAATGAGATTTAAAATTGATTTTCATATTTAAATAAGTATAAATTTGAACAAGAAGTGATTTAAAAATACTTTTAATTATTATTACTGCCTATTTTCCAATAAATAAATCTCAAATTTGTTGAACGTCAAAATCACGTATGGATTTTTTTCGTTGTGTGTAATCATGAAGGTACGTACATGTCAAATAGACGAAACACGTAACGTCCGAAAAAACGAATCGTGTAATCAGGCTCTCACATTGGGTGAGGGGTGTAGAAACGTAGAGGGAACGGAAAGACGAAAGCACGTATGAAAATTTCAAGACTTTTTCTGGTTGAACTTTGACGTTTATGATTTGACAAACGAGTAGAGGCGGGGGATGCTTAAAAAATTTAAATAGTGAGATTAAAAATTGTTTTTCATAATTAAATAGCTATACATTTGAACAAGAAGTGATTTACAAATATTTTTGATTATTATTACTGCCTATTTTTCAATAAATAAACCTCAAATTTTTTGAACGTCAAAATCACGAATGGACTTTTTTCGTTGTGTGTAATCACGAAGGTACGTACCTGTCAAAAAGACGAAAAACGAAACGAACGAAAAAACGAATCGTCTAATCAGGCTCAAAGAAACCAGAAAACGTATTCGTAAACGTCAAATGCGTTTGGAAGAGAATTGACTGAGGTTGATAAAACAATAGGTCTGTTCCTTGCCGACTTTCAAACAGTTTGAAACCGCCAGATTAAGTCCGAAGTCGTTCCACACTTGAAAAATTGTACTGGTCCGCACCAATTCTGGCGGTCTGAAACTGTTTGAAACTGTTTGGGACTAAACCAAGGAACAGGGTTAATTTTTTTTCCAAACAAGACGATTACACTTTTGACAGAAAATGGCAATCATTTGACGACCAAACTGACTTTGATTTGATGTTTTCGAAAACGACCAATTTAATCGTCAAATAATCGTCATTTTTTTTGACGCAGATATACCTATCGTTGAGTTTGCAACTGTCCAGCTTCCACAAAATCAGTTTAATCAATCAATTTACTTGCAAACGCATTTGACGTTAACGAACACGCTCTCCTGGCTTTTTAATATTTTGTATAAACTCGATTTTTTTTACTGCAAACGTGACATTAGCAAACTCCATTATCGAATACAATAGGCGTGTTCAGGAAAATGAGATCTCAGAGGGCTCAGTCTTAAAAAGTGATCAAGCAAATCCAGAATGAGGAATTCTGTTCACGAGACTGAGGCTGCTGAGGGCTCTGAGATCTCATTTTCCTGAACTTGCCTAATGCTTATGTAGTAAAATGTGTATTAGCGTTTTTGAATGAGAGGTTTTTTGACGCAGGAAACTTAAAACAGAAATGTTTTATCCGAGGTACTGCCTCTTGCGAGGAACTGACAAATCCTCCAAGAGTATACTTGTCATGAAAAAGTGCTTCTCAATTAGCCGTTCGGACTCGGCAAAAAACTGTTGGTCCCCTCCATTCCTGCCAACAACACGCACACAGGAATGGTTGAGAGTTGTAAGTCACTAGGTCCTGGTTCTCCACGAGCTGTTGCACCAACCAATTAATTTTTTTTTATTTTTTTTTTTTTTGAAAGATAACGTTTTCGAAAACGGCCAAAGTCAAGAAAATTCACGATGAAAGTACACTTGTTCTCATTTTTGTATTAACTACGCATTCATTCAAACAATACTTAAAAATCCTTAAAACTCGTTTTCTTAATTTTTTTAATTTTTATAAAATTTCTTGAACTAAAATAATATTTTTACTTATTTTTAAATTTGCAGCAATTGATCTAATCAATAATCTCCTCCAAGTCAAACAGCGCAAACGATACACTGTAGATAAAAGTCTACAACACTATTGGCTTCAAGACAAGCAAACTTATCATGATTTGCGTTGTTTGGAAACTCAAGTTGGTCCACGTTATTTAACCCATGAAGCGGATGACATAAGATGGGCTAGCAGCGGTGACCTTTGACCTGAGCCGTCGTCTTGACATCATAGAATGGAAACCTGTAGCTGTAGCAGCTTGCCGGGAACACCAAAATACGAGGCGATCAGTGATAAAGCCCTAAAATGGGTTCGAGGGCGTCTCTGTCGTCATGTTAAATAAATTTTAAAAAATAAAAATAAAACCTATCGAACAAAATGACACTCAATTAATCATTATATTTTGTAGTTAGTTTATTATAAGCTTTTATAGTTTAAATTATTAATTTTTATTTACTTCTCCTCTTCCGATATAAGAATATTAACAAAAAAAAAATCCTTTTCAATGTTTTAATGTATTAATATTTTTCCAAATGCAAATGAACAACTAAAAATGTTAAAAAAAGGCTTATTGTTAAAAAAAACTGCTTTTACATAATAGCTGATGCTTTTCTTTTTCAAATAAATTAAAAAAAAAAAGTCTTTAAATAATACTCAATAATTATTACACATTGAACATTACTTATGTTTTTCTTTTCTTATTTTTATTTTTTTTTTGATTTTGAGAAAAATTTTACCTCAAACATATAGTCCAGTAAATAGAGAGGTTTTACCCTACAAAAGGTTGGGTAGTTCCAAATTTTTGATATGTTATATGGTATGGTTAGTAGATGAAAATTCCAAAATTCCACAACCACGCCCCCTCCGCCCCCTTCAAAATCCTGGAAAAACTACAAAAAATCGGCACTTTTCTCAGTATTTTGCTTATAACTTCTTTCCGGTATATTTTCACGGAAAAAAATATATACAAACTTTGTAGACAATAAAATTTTCTACAAATATGACCTAGAAAGTATTTTTGTACAACCACCACAATCAGCGCTATGGAGCTCCCAAAAAAGGCTAAAATTTCGTATTTTGTAAGATTTTCAGTTTATTCCCTCTTTACAGCACAATAACTCCTTAATCGTGAAGCTTAGGGCAAAATTTGTCGTAATCAATCTTGTAGATAATTTTATTGACTACCAATTTTATGTAACTACAGTCGACGTCCTCTAAGTCGAACTCCCCCTAAGTCGAATTTCCCTCTAACAAGAATTTTTTCACCATGTTTGTTGTATACTCCTCTCAAATTTCCAAACTTATTTATTTCTCTCTAAATCAACCTTTTGCAAAACTCTTTAACTTGAAATAATTTTGATATCCCGTGAGAATTCAGTTTAGACGGAGTCGACTGTATTTTCATTTTGTGACCAATACAATTGGTTTACACTGACTATACAATCCCACTGCTGAATTTCGATAAAAACTTTGAAGTAACCATACCTTTCCAGATCCACCTGGGAGGATGTGGAATTTTTAGATCAATCAATTCATCTCTACACCGACGGATCGAAGACCGACAATGTGGTTGGTGGGGATGTGTACTCTGATTTAAGTCTCTCATTCCGTCTTCTAATCACTGTAGCGTATTCCAGGCCGAACTTCTAGCGATAAAAGAACTATCTTGGCACAAAGAAAACGTGATATCAACCTTCTCTGATAGCCAAGCTGCTATTAAATCCCTGGACTCTGTTTCTTCAAACTCTAACAGCCCTTAACTGTCGATCATTTCTGTTGGAGATGGCGCAACAGTTTAATATTCACCTCTGTTGGGTGCCGGGTCATAGTGACATTCCAGGTAAATGTAAAGCTGATAAGCTCGCTAGAAGTGGAACATTACTACCCATTTTACCTGAAAAGCTAAATATTGGTATGCCCATCGCTACGTGTAAACTTTTGCTGAAGCAAGAAGCCTTGGAGAGAACAAACATTAGGTGGGCCAAAATCACTACTTGTTTGGCGACAAAACAAATTTAGCCAAGCCTTGACTTAAAGCGCTCCAAGTGTTTAAAATCTCTAAGCAGAGTGCACACAAGCTCTATTGTAGGTGTCATAACGGGGCACTGTTTAAAAGGTAGGCACGCAACGCGGCTTGGCGTACTTTCAAATGATTTTTACAGAAGCTGTATGGACGAAGGGAAGGATGAATCGATTCCTCACCTTCTCTGTAATTGCCCTGCTCTTTCACACAGACGTAGGCTCCACTTAGGAGGTTACTACTAAAACGATCCTAGTGATCTGGCAAGCAAAGACATTTACAGTCTTGCACGCTTCGTCAGGAGCTCTAAATGGTATCACAACGGCCCAACTTTGGTCTAAGTGTCAGTATTGATCACTGACATCCAGCTCTACCTAACCTAACCTAACCTAATACAAATGGAAAATTTATGCAAATTTTGTTCACGTTGTTTGTATACGGAGCAAGTCTTGTCCTCCATCCTACTCATTGGAATACAAATTGTAGGTAGTTATGATGAAGGACATTAAAATGAATGCCAGTAAAAGATCAAAAATTCTGAAAATAACCAATGAACTTCAAGTCGAGACGAAAAAATGCTTTTGGAAACCACTGCTTCTAATCTATGTTTGTCAAAAAAGGTTCAACACTACACTCTTCTTACGCTCAAGACACTCCTACTCTCGGTAAGATGAAAATCAGTAATGAAAACTGATACTGGGCTCTTTCGCAAGTAATACTCTATATTTGACGGATTTTTGGAGGAGAAGGCACAAACGTGAGCTCAATGAGCTGTTCAAAGACAATGTAGCCATTTGAGTTTCTGAATCCCAAGTTGAAGGCAATAAGGACGATCAAACCTCTGGATCAGAGGGTAAGCCATCACCAGAGCACTTGTGGTTTCGGCCCTTCATGGATCATCTGAACAACACCCGAATTTTTATAATTTTTTCCGAAAATATTATGTTTTAAGAAAGTGGGAGTGGCAGTGGGTGGAAGTTAATTGTATTGGTTTTTCATCTCGTCAATTATCATGTCTATAAATTTCATCAAAACCAGTACCTATGTGGTTTAGTTTTTAATGGAATTTTGGGCACTACCTCCAAAAAATAGCGACTAAAACACCGGGTTCAGAATATCGTGATGTCTATCCAAGTTTTCTGATTCTCCTATGTATACTTCAATCGATTAAGGTGGTTAGACAAATCGGTAATAAAATTTCTACGGAATTCCAGTACACTACAGTACAGTATAAAACAGACAGAAAAGAAAGGGAGTTCGTAAAAACGTTTGAATAAAAAACACTTTCTCAAAACTCACAGTATTCCAGATTGTATTGGTCACAAAATGAAAATATAGTCGACTCTCTCTAAGTCCAAATCTCCGAGTTAGAGAGAGTTTTGCAAAAATTCGATTCAGAGAAAAATAAATAAGTTTGGAAATTTGACAGGGGTATACAACAAACATGGTGACAAAATTCTTGTTAGAGGGAAATTCGACTTAGGGGGAGTTCGACTTATAGGACGTCGACTGTAGTTACATAAAATTGGTAGCCAATTAAATTATCTACAAGATTGATTATGACAAATTTTGCCCTAAGCTTGGCGGTTAAGGAGTTATTGTGCTGTAAAGAGAGAATAAACTGAAAATCTTACAAAATACGAAATTTTAGCCATTTTTGGGAGCTCCATAGCGCTGATTGTGGTGGTTGTACAAAAAAAAATTCCAGGTCATATTTGTAGGAAATTTTATTGTCTACAAAGTTTGTATATATTTTTTTCCGTAACAATGTACCGGAAAGAAGTTATAAGCAAAATACTGAGAAAAGTGCCGATTTTTTGTAGTTTTTCCAGGATTTTGAAGGGGGCGGAGGGGGCGTGGTTGTGGAATTTTGGAATTTTCATCTACTAACCATACCATATAACATATCAAAAATTTAGAACTACCCGACCTTTTGTAGGGTAACCCCCCTATTTTTACCTCTATTTACTGGACTAATACCCAGAAACCGATATTTGTACACTCAAGAACCTAATAGGCCAGGAAAAATAGGTTCCGAGGTTGAAAAAATTAATTCATGAAATATTAAAATTGGAATCGACGCAGAATTGCGACCTCTATAACATATCCAAAGTGCCTCAAAATCCCCGCATTGGCTTTTTGTGTAGATGCATTTGAAGAGGTGCAGACGGGGAGAATTTGGAGATCTATCAAACTAAAATATTTGTTTGGGTAAAACCTGGTCATATGATACATGTTTTAAGGGTAGTTTTTAACGCTGAATCTAATGAAACCAAATTCAAAATGATACAACCACCCAAGAAGAAGTTATAATCCTTTTTATGTAATGTTGACTTTTTTTCAGGTACAACAGGTAAAATATTACCGAAAACCCTTTGAAAATAAAGGTATGTTAATGAAACTTGGAATAAATGTACCATTTGTCATACGAATTAAGAATCAAGACAGTCCTTAAAAATATCCATGGTGAAATCGTGTTTTTTTAAGGGGGAGGGGCAAGTGTAGAATGTTGACCATAACACCCACGAAAAAACTCTTACACTCATGAAACTCGCCCAAAATATTTAATTTGTCATGGCAACCAAGAATCAATATAGTCCACATAAATATATTTGCTCTGGGGTTTTTTTTTTTAAGAGAAGGAAAATCTGGGAAGAAGTTGGAAGATTTGAGCCAAAATTCCGATTTGGTGTAATTGAGGTATATACATAAAGTATGGTATATGATTTAAGGGTATTTTTTAACGCTGAATCTAATAAAAGCAAGACTAAAATGATACAAGCACCTCTAACAAAGTTATAGGCCTTTTCAAGCAAAAATTAATTTTTGAAATCGTATTTTCCGTAGAACAAGTCAAAAGTTAACAGTCACCAAAAACACTATTAGAACAAAAATATTTGTATGGACTATTTTGATTCTTGGTTGCCATGAAGAGTTTAATATTTTTGGCGAGTTTCATGAGTGTAAGAGTTTTTACGTGGGTGTTATGGTTAACATTCTTTGTTGCCCCTCCCCCTTACAAAAAACACCCTTTCACCATGGATATTTTTAAGGACTCTCTTGATTCTTAGTTCCTATGACAAATGAAACATTCTTTCCAAGTTTCATTTACATACTGTTATTTTCAAAGGTTTTTCGGTAATATTTTACCTGTTGTACTTGAACAAAAAGTCATCGTTACATAAAAAGGACTATAACTTATTTTTGGGTGGTTGTATCATCTTGAATTTGATTTCATTAGATTCAACGTTAAAAACTACCCTTAAAGCATGTATCATATGATCAGGTTTTACCCAAACAAATATTTTAGTTTGATAGATCTCCAAATTCTCCCCGTCTGCACCTCTTCAAATGCATCTACACAAAAAGCCAATGCGGGGATTTTGAGGGACTTTGGATATGTTATAGAGGTCGCAATTCTGCGTCGATTCCAATTTTAATATTTCATGAATTAATTTTTTCAAGGTTCCCCATACGATTTGTGCTATTTTTCCTGGTCTATAATGCCAATGTGATAGAACCAATCTGAAATTGAAATCGAATGCAGAATATCAAAAACTTTCGGAAAAGTAAAGTTTCATTCAGCAAAAAAATTGGTGGGTTTTGTAGCTTTGATGTTGACATAATTTCTTCTTTTTTTTGACAAGTTGAGTAATATGAGCCAAGATACTCGAACAAAAATGGAAAATGGAAAGGCAAAAATGCATTCTTCGCTGGATTCAAAAGTTTTCTGGACCCGGAGCAATGCTCTTTCTCTTTTTCTTTTCTTCTTTTTTGACTAGCTTGGTGTCGTTGAACAGTCCATACAGTTTGTTGTTGTATCTTCTACCCCACTCCCACTCCCCACCCCGTCTATGTTTCTTATTCAAAAATCAAGTGCAAAATATTCTTCTCAAAGCCACGCCTAGTACACTTTTAACAGGGTCCATAAACTGAGGTACACAAGATCTCTAACTACCTCGAAGTTATAGCTTTCTATCTGAGACATTCGCGTCGTGTCGTTGGTGCTTGGTGTCCTTTTTTGTTTGACAGCATTTATTGTATTTGAAGCCATCTTTATGGCTTTCTTCTCATGCTCACAATGGCCGACATATGCGTGTTATTTGATGGGCGGCTGAAAGATTGTTTCCCTACACTGAGGGAAAAATGAATGCACTCCGTATAGAACCATAAATGTAAATTGTATGTACCGATGTTTGCAAAGGATTGCCATCGAAGGTCTATTCACTAAGTAAAGTTAATGTGTACTAGTTATAATTCAAGTTATGTATCGAATAAAACTAACAATCTAGATACCGATTGGTGTATTGGATACAGACGTAATATACTCAATACAAAACTATGGACCAGCTAAAGTCAAATATGTTTCGATTTAATAAAATTTAAATTTAAAAATTAAGCTTATGTGCTGAGTATAGGCAATGTGTACTAAGTCTATCTCGATATCTATTCAATACAGACGTTTAATACCCAACACATATCAAGTGCCAGCCATCTAAATACAAAATTATTGACTACATTAAGTTATGTGCTGTGTAAATACGACGTGTACTGAGTCTATGTCTACATTTATAGAATGCAGACGGTATATAATCAGCGCATATCAGGCGCCAGCCATCCAACAATAAAAAACATTTGATACATAAAGTTATATACTGAGTATATAACGGGTGATTTTTTAGCTGGTTTGGTTTTGGCAACACTGGTTTTGACAGCTGACGTGTGTTTAGTACCTTGTGTCACTGTCAAACAGCTTCAGTTTGGTTTGCAATTTAACCATGGATCGTCTTACAAATGAACAACGCTTGCAAATTATTGAATTTCACTATCAAAATGGCTGGCCGAGGATCCGCTTTTTTATCGAAAAATTGTGTTCAGCGATGAGGCTCATTTTTGGTTGAATGGGTACGTAAATAAGCATAATTGCCGCATTTGGAGTGAAGATCAGCCAGAAGCATTGCAACAGCTACCAATGCATCCCGAAAAAGCCACTGTTTGGTGCGGTTTATCGGCCGGCGGCATTATTGGGCCATATTTCTTCAAAGATGATGCGAATCGCAGCGTTACTGTCAATGGTGAACGCTACCGAGCGATGATAACAAACTTTTTTTTGCCCGAAATGGAAGTTCTTGACTTGCATGATATGTGGTTTCAACAAGACGGTGCCACATGCCACACAGCACGCGAAACAATGGCGCAATTGCGAGGCGAGTTTGGTGAACAGTTAATTTCACGTTTCGGGCCGGTCAATTGGCCGCCTAGATCGTGCGATTTGACACCATTAGATTATTTTTTGTGGGGGTATGTCAAGGCTAATGTCTATAGGGACAAGCCCGCTTCGATTGACGCACTGGAAGCCAACATCCATGCATTCATTCGTGACATACCGGCCGATATGTGTGAAAGAGTATGCCAAAATTGGACTCAGCGGATGGGCTACCTGAGACGCAGCCGCGGTCAACATTTGCATGAAATTATCTTTAAACATTAAATTGCAAGGTTCAAACTATCGATTCAAATAAATATTTCATTCATTTTTTCGAATTTTTTGTGTTTTTTTTTTTTTTTAAGTTCTAAACCTCTTAAAAAATCACCCGTTACAACGTGCACTGAGTCTATAGTGACATTTATTCAATGCAAACAGTTTATACTCAAGCGCCAGCCATCCACCAATAAAAAAAATTTATTACATAAAGTTATGTACTGAGTAAATATGACGTGTACCTACTGAGTCTATGTCGAGATTTATTCAATGCAGATGGTATTTACTCAGTTCATATGAAGCACCAGCCATCAAAGTATAGAAAAAATGTATTACATAAAGTTATGTACTGAGTATATGCAACCTGCACAGAGTCTATGGTGACATTTGTTCAATACAGACGGAATATACTCAACACATATCAAGCGCAACCCATGCAACTGAAACTGTTATACGTTACATTATGTTATGTGTTGAGTAAATACGACGTGTGCCATCTCGACATTTATTCAATACAGACGGTATATACTCAATACCTGCTACAACACATGTATCTATTGACTAGCTACAGTGCTGAGTCCACGCAACTTGTACTGACTCTATGTGTATATTGAGCCTTCAGCCATCCAAGCAATGAGTTTCAACTTATTCAGTTTTGGCACCAGTTTTTTGTGCCCCCAAGTGGCCTAGTGGATGCGTGCTATCTTCGTGTGTGAAAGGTTCCCAGTTCAAATAAATATCTAGAAAATAAACTTTCAGAATAAGGTGAAACGTTACAGAGGATTCTCTTAAATGTATGGACTCATAACATAAATGTGTAGTGACATATGGACTCATTACACAAATATGTGGAGTACATAGATATATGGACTCATTACATAAATATGAATTGAGTACATAGACTCGTTTCAAACATATGCAGTGAGGACATACACACATTGAGTACTATACATATTGCCTCATTACATAAATATGTACTCATTACATACAAATTTGATCTGTCCTCACTACAAAGAATCTGTACTTATCACAGATAACTGGTTTGTTTTTAGTAAATGCATACATAAAATATTTATATTTATTTATTGAGTGCATAGACACTGTACTAATCGCAGAAAACTAACAGTTTTTTCAAAAAATGCCTAAATAGATTTATTTAAATTTATTTAATAAGTGCATTTGAGCTATACTCAGTACATCATCATGCGACAACCTACACATAATTATTTACAGAGTGCATGGATAGTTTACATTTACGCAATGATACCAAAAAATAGTGCATAGAATCTATTCTCAGTACATAATCGTAAGCTGGCGTGGTACATATTCGTGTAATGAGTCTACAGAACTATTTAGTAGCTGCTTCACTGCTAATAGGTTTATGTTGTCAGTATAGATTTCATTAGGTAATGAGTACAGAAATGTATGTGTGCAGAAAAATATGGAATGAGTAAATACAATGATGTGCTGAGTGAATACATTTTTCCCTCAGTGTAGTATTGACACGAGAGTTATGCACTATTCTCTCAAGAACCATGTACATGGCATCATGGCAGCACATTGTCATATTTGAAGTCAAAGATATCGTTGAGATATTTGCTGATCTTGATAAAGCAGAGTGAGCTCCCCATTGTCATGAGGCTCAAATGGACGAGTTAAGCAAGGATGCCAAAACTAGGCATAAGGTGTGTTCTTTTCGTTGCCCGAATGGGCTTGGGCGAAAAAAATGACTTCGGGGCTTAGCGACGCCATTACAGAAACAAAAATGGAGTTTCCATACAAATAATCGATAACAAGTAGATAATTCATGCCCGAACGGGCTAAGTTGTTGTTGCATTTAACATGAGAATTGATTAGTTCCGACGTCGTTTTTTTCGTCCAAGCCCATTCGGACAAGGAAAAAAACACTGCTATTATCTCGCGTCTCCATGTCATACGTGAGTGTGAACAAAAAGATGGTATCAGTCGATGTGAAGTTACTATTTCTTTTTACGAGTTCCAGTGATGTCAATATTTGGTCGGTTTTAGGACGTTACTGGCCTAAGGCCACCATGCCATATTATGATATAGACCTATCACAAGGTGTTTTTAGTTCTTAGCTCTGAGCAGAGCTCGAGGGATTGGAGTTAGTTCTGAGTAGAGTATATGATCACAACAGAGTTGTGAACACATCTAAGCCCTGAACTGTCTTACGATTTGATAAAAATCGGTGCGTTCAGGTTCAACGCACCAAAATTAAGTGCAACTGACTTTTAATTTTCATCTAACAGCTGACCAATTAATAACCCGAAAAATGTAGTTGGCGCAGTTTTGGGTACTCCCTTTCTTCAGAATCGGATAAACTATAGTTCCATTCATGCTTTTATCCAACTTTATTTTGCAAATGAGCTGGTGCATACTCCTTACCAATTCACCACCTTACACATCAAGCGGTAGAAAGGCCGTCAGCTCCATCCAGCTTTATTAGATTTTTGATGCGAGAGTAAAACGTTTCTGTTAAAATCTCCTTCTAGAAAATCAAATTTTGTACAACTTTTTAAAAAAGTATATAAGTATACAAGGGCGTACGCAAGAGGGGACAGGAGGGACCTGGTCCCTGTAGCGGAGGTCTGGTCTTCCTGGGCGTCTCGAACCTGGGGGCTGGGATTTGAAGATTTTCCTGGCTGGAGCGTTGAAGCCATTGTAGTCGACGTTTTTTGGCTCTTTAGGTTACATCCACATCTTGCAACAGCTCGTACAGTTCACGATTGAATCTTCTCCTCCATTCGCCCTCTTCCCATATAGGACCAAATGTGCGCCGAAAAAAATTTCTCTCGAAAGTGCCCAGTATTAATTCCCCTTTTTTACTTATCGCCCAGCACTTGCCGCCGTAAAGTAGAACTGGTTAAATTAGCGTTTTGTATAGCGTGCAGTTTGTCTTTCGATAAACTAGTTTTGAGCCCATTTGTATGGCCAAAACTAAAGAAGCAGCGGTTCGCTAGGGAAACTCTTCGTCGGATTTCCACTAAATGCATTCGTGCATTTTCGGTCTCCAATACAATACCGCGTATTCATCATCATACCACGGGTTCTTTTTTTTCTGGGTGGTTAATAACCTATGGTGGTCTTGGCTGTCTCCGTAATGATGTCGCAATACTGGTTCCACTTGTTGTTGACGCTTCTGGCTGGGCTTACGGCAAAGAGTTTCCCGGTGAATTGCTCACTGTAAACTCTGGCTTTCTCAGATGTGCTAAAGCATTCTTCGTTTTCTTTTCGTTGGACAGTTGGGCTCTGAATTTTGTCACAATAGGAAAGTGGTCAGAGTCTACGTTTGCACCTTGGAAAGTTCGCACGTCCAAGATGTTCGATGCGTACCTTGTGCCAATTGGCACGAGGTTGATTTGGCTGGCGGTTTGACCATCTGGAGATCGCCAGGTTGCTGTGTGTATCCTTCGCCTGGGGAGCCAAGTGCTACTTATCACTGTATTACGAGCTGCAGCAAAGCCGATTAATCGGAAGCCGTTATCTGTTGTCCTTTCGCGGATGCTGTGTTTGCCAACTAACCCACCAAAGATATTTTATTTCCTGACTTTTGCACTGAAGTCTCCGAGCACAAGTTTGATATCGTACTCCCATCAAGCTCCGTAGGCTCCATCCAGGAGGTCGTAAAACTCTTCCATGTTCGAAACATCAGCTTCATCGGTAGGGGTGGTGTGAAAATATCAGAAAAATCTGTAGGGCCTTGGGTTTAATGTTGCAATTCTTTCCTTGATCAACATTCGTACCTACAAATTTATCAAGTCATGACATAAAGCCAAGAGCAGTATCCGGTGTTTACCAACTTGTAGGTAATGTAAGCACTTGGATGTGTAGGAAAAGATACAGCTCGAGGTCCCCAGTTCCTACAACATCCAAACACCTTCATTAAAATACTTACATAATTATTCAATTTGTTTGAATTTTTAAGATTGTATGTCTAGCGTTTAAGTCCTAGCCTCAGCAAATTTTTTTTAATATTATCTTATACAAATTATATGCATTGAAGTTTTTAACAGTGTTCCTAAAATTAATGTGTTTTGGATAGATAAAGAAGGCACGGTATTGAACTTGAAACTATCCCTGGTACAGCTCCAATATAATGAATGATAATCTATTACTCCCCTACACACTACAACTACAGATCAGATTACCTACAATAATAAAAATAGGGACCATAGTCACGCATTTCCGATGTAGGTACACTAATATTACTTCTGGTTTTATTAATTTTATTTTCTGCTATGAACGAGTTAATTCAATTAAAATTATTCACTCTCCGAAAAAAAAACTGAATCACTATAATTTATTTAAGGACGAACAAATGTTAAACACACACGAAGCCTTGAAGTGGCTTCTCTGCCAAATATTTTTGTGTCAAATAAAATTTAGCTTAAATAAAATTTTTATAT
Source organism: Dasysyrphus tricinctus (assembly GCA_963921185.1). Lineage (NCBI taxonomy): Eukaryota > Metazoa > Arthropoda > Insecta > Diptera > Syrphidae > Dasysyrphus > Dasysyrphus tricinctus. The sequence goes on from OY992530.1 coordinate 125,515,103, forward strand.
TGATATGAAATTATTTACATATTTTTATTTTATACGCTTTGAATATTTACAACTTGAATGAAATGAAATAAAAATATTAATAAAAACTTTATTACTGATGATGCGAATACAATGAAAACCAAATCTAAATGTGTTAGTTTGTAATCAAAGAAAGTAAAAGTACCTACATATACATACCTTCCTTTTCCTACACTTAATGAAAAATATTTACATTATCTTATTATTTGAAATAGATTTCAGCAACAAAATATTTATTATATATTTATAAAATAAATTACCCTTTGAAAATGTTAATTCTATTTTCTTTTTTAATAAATGTAATAAATCATAATAAAGACGTGTTATTATTTATATCTTTAAGAGTCCATCTTCTCAAATGAATGATATTTGCATGTGTAACTTTATCTAACTTTAATGCTCAGTAACAAGCCAGGGCTTCAAGCGTATTTTATTTCCTCTAATCGTTGTACCCCCTCAAAGTAAGCACTTTAGAAACACTTTTCATGTGCTTTTCGTCAACGAATGACTCTAAATTATCCTACTTGCGTTCGTGTTCAAAAAGTTAAGAATTAAACAAAAAATAAAATGTGTACCTATACAAAAACATGGATATTATGACAGATTAAATCTGTCAATCCCTTGCATCATTATATAATACTTGGCTTCTTTGTCCTTGCATTAATAGAAACCCCGTTCTTGGTATCTTACCCTAAGACATGAGGCTTGGTCTAATCAAACAAATTAAACTATGAACAAAATAAAGATCTTACTTCCCAGTATATTTACTTTAAACAAAAGAGCTGATCACAAAACTTCAAATTGAGATCAGAGGAAAAAGAAATATGTGTGATTTTGATCACGATCAACCAAGAAACGATTTACATATATTTTGCATTGGCTATAAATTTTTAACTGTCTAACTCTTTTTTTTTATAATTTTAAGACTAGGTAGGTGATTTTTTTTAACCTGGTATGACCTAACAGAGTCAAGGATTAACAGGAAAAATATGGGAAAAAATTAACAGAATCTCTACGGATAAATTTTTCAATCTGTAGAGTTTTTGTAACTTATTAAATAGAATTCATATATAATGGGGCATATTCATAGATGCTTTTTAAGCTATTACTAGGCAAATCTAGAGTTAATCATATTTAATAAATACAATTTTTATTTATTTTATCATATTGAAACTTCATAAAGTAAAGGATTTAAGAAAATTGTATGTACATATACAATAAAGAGTTGGAAATTATGAGAGAAAAATGTTTAAAAGCGTGAAATACGATATTTTAGAAATGAAAATAAAAATTAAAATGTTTATAAAATAATTTTTAATTTATTGAAAAAAACTTTAATAAAATCACAACATTAATATTTTATTTAAAATTAGCGACGCGTTTCGGATTTCTTATCCATCTTCGGGCTTAATCAGTTGAACTTTGGTGTTGTTTGCCAATTTGGTTGTCAAATTATTTAGTTGTTATTGTATTTTGGCTATATGTATATGTCTCTTTTTAACTATTGTTTCGATTGAGGTGATTGATGGCTGTGTCATATAGTGCGTTTTGTTTTATAGTTAGTTTGTCATTTAGTAATTTGTCTTTGTCTAACTTGTTAGCTTTGTAAATCTCGAATTCTTCGAGGGCGTCAAGTGTTGTACCTTTTTTGCATATGTGCATGGGTCTTACGTTTGTTTCGAAGTTCGTGTAATTGTGTTTATTGTCGATGAGGTGTAGTCCAAAGGTCGATTTTGTGTTTGGTTTTGGTTTGTGTTCTAAGAATCTTTCGTAGAAAGTTCTACCTGTTTGTCCTATGTAGAACATATCACAATCATCACATTTAATCATGTAGACTCCTGGATTTGATTTTATTTCGCACTTAGGTTTTTCTTTCAATATTTTATGTATGTTGTTTTTGGTTTTAAATGAAATGTTTATGTTGATTTTATTGAATTCGTATTTTAATGTTTGTGGAAGTATATTTGTATATTCTATTGAGATGTATTTTTTATCGGAATTGTCGTTTTTGTTCTTGTTTTTTATTTTCTTTTTCTTTTTGTAAATTAATTTATCTATTATTTCTGTTTTAAATCCATTTGCAAATGCTATGTGTTTTATGGTATTAACTTCGTCTTCATAATCTTCTTTACACATAGGGACGTTTAATAGTCTGTTTACAAATGCATTATAGGCTGACATTTTTTGTGCATGGGGGTTTTTTTTATTTTCATTTCTATATATACACACAACATGGAGACAACACCACAAAGAAATACGATATTTTAATTAGCCAAAAAATACTCTTTTTATAGTTTGAGTTGAAAAAAGAACGTCATCTTTATTCTTGAATGAATATGATTGTATGCTAAAAAAGATTAAATCACTGAATCGCAAAATGATTTTTTATAATATCAAATTCTGTTTTCCCGAAAAACAATTTCCCGCGGAACCGGGACAGAGGAACGATTTGTTTTGTAAATAACTTTTTCGTCGATTTTTTTTTGGTGGATGGAGTTGGGGTATAGTACCTCGTGGCATAATGGTTAGTGCGTTGGACTGTCATGCCAAAGGTGTGGATTCAATTCCCAGCCGTGCCACCTAAAATAGAAATGTTTTATCCGAGGTACTGCTTCTTGCGAGGAACTGATAATTCCTCCAAGAATATACTTGTCATGAATAAGTGCTTCTCATCTAGCCATTCGGACTCGTGATAGACGAGACATTTTTTTATTTAAAGCCTGCATGTAATTCATGGGCAAATTTTAGATTCGAATTCGAGCAAAAAAAAGTTTGACATTTCGATGATAGATAACATAAAAAAGTGGGTACCGTCTGTACCTCGACCTTGACTAAACCACCGAAGCGATTTTCTTCAAAGGGTAAAGGGTTCTATGCACAGTGTATACGGATACGCCACTGCTCATTCTCATGGATTTAAATTGCAAAACAACGTACGGTGCATTGCCGTGTGAAGTAGGCCTAAGGGTTTTTAGTAATAGAGGAGAAAAAATAACGAACCATACAACCGAAAACAAAACGACTGATAAAAATACAATGCACGACTGGATCACACGTACTTGCTCTTGTGTTCAAGTGGGGTGGAACTTAATAACTTTAAAAAGTATTCATTTATAGAAAAAGAATAAAAAGCATTTAAATCGTTAACTTAGTTAGTTGGGAGGCTTAGCTATTCAATTGTGCACTTTGTGATAAAAGCAAATAATTTTAATCATTGTTGGCACATTATAAAAGAATGATTTTAAGATATTGGGCCACTTCGTATCTCCACCCATTTAGGTGGGCGGGGCAATTTTTTTTTGAAAATTACTTGAAATGGAAAAAAAATTATAAAAAAATAACGACAACACTTACAATATTTTGCTATATCTTTTCTGAAAAAAAGCCAAAACGCCATTCTTAAATTCTGTTTTTAAATTAAGTTATTTGAGAAAATAATTTTCGAAAAAATCATTTTCAAACTCAAAGTTTTGAAAAAAAAATGTTGAAAAAAAATGTATACTGATTTTTTTTTAACTTTGCGTAGTAATATAAAAATTAAATTTTTATTTTTCAGTGCTCCTATCAATTCTGGGTCGAATTTTGAAAACTAATTTCTTTTAAGTCCCTTAGTTTTTGAAAAAAATTGAAAAATATAAAAACCATTTTTTTCGTAGCCAATTTTTTTGTTTGAGTATTTTTCTAATTCATAACGTAATTTTTGATCAAAACACCGTGAATTTGTACCTTTTGACAAAAACAACAATATTAGTCCAGTAAATAGAGAGGTTTTACCCTACAAAAGGTCGGGTAGTTCTAAATTTTTGATATGTTATATAGTATGGTTGGTAGATGAAAATTCCAAAATTCCACAACCACGCCCCCTCCGCCCCTTCAAAATCCTGGAAAAACTACAAAAAATCGGCACTTTTTCAGTTCTTTGCCTATAACTTTTTTCCGGTTTATTTTAACGGAAAAAAATATAGTGGAAATTTGTAGACAGTAAAATTTCTACAGATATGAGCTACAAAGTATTTTTGTACAACAAATACAATCGGCGCTATGGAGCTACCAAAAATGGCTAAAATTTCGTATTTTGTAAGATTTTCGGTTAATAATTGATTAAAAAACATGCCTGTGGCAGAGTAGAATTTCGATAAGGTTTCGCAAACTTGTACACAAGTGTTAACATGTATGCACATTATGTAATATTTATAAATATCCAATATAAGCCGGTCTTTATGTATTATAATTTAGCATGTTTTAACCTAATTTGTAACTAAGTGTCTTTGAATTGAATTTTTGCTTTCTATTTTGTATTTGTCATTAAATAAAAAGAATTGTCTATGAGGTTCTTTACTCTTATATATATATATTTTTTTTTTGACGAGGGAAGGGATTTGACAGTTACTGGTCTATACACCAGTAATATCAAAAACTTTATACATTGGCCCAACAATTTTCGTACTTTAAAATGAACCCAAGAACTTAAAATTCTTAATTTGAGAATCCAAGTGTAAGTTATGGTGAAACAACTTTTATTCTTGACTTAAAGATAGAAAATGTCAAAATGTTAAGAATGTCAACTGTTGTCTGAAAAACGAGTTGTTAAAAACTCAACAATTTAAATCGTGTGGCCAAATACGAAAACATTTAAAATTTTAAGAAGAAAAATTCTTGGTTCAAGAACAATAAATGTTAAACATTTAAGTATAAATTGTTGACACAAGAACAAATTGTCAACAAATATTAAAAAATAGATTTTTAGTCAAAAACTTAAATTGTTCTGTTAAGAACGCGTTATCAACTTACTTTAAAAATAATAGTTGTTGAAATAAGTAAATTGATTTTTTTCTTTAAATAAGACATGAAAATAAAAATAATATATAAATGACAGAATTTAAATGTAAGAAATATAATGCAGCGGCAAAACTAAATGTCCAAAGGTTTTATTTAAAAGGTTAACCATACGGGAAAAATTTAGACATTTATGTCAGAACGTCTTTTTGCTTGAAACCAACATTTTGAAATTTAAACTTACCTTGAAAACATCAATTTCAGTAATTGAAAAACTATTCCTTTTCCAAACAAGAGCAACGCAAAATGAAAATGAAACGCTCAAAATTAAGTAGGTAATACAACGAAACATTTATTTTTTTCATAAGCATTTCTTAAAAATAACTTACATATTTAAATTTTTACAAATTTTTACAACCCAATTAAAACCGAACAACTTTTTCAGAGCTGTTTAAAGTGACACTTTTTACGCATTTTGAAAAATTAATAATATTTTTGATATAAAAGCAATTTAAATGTTTTTCTATTTGATATGCCTGAAATTTGTCTAAAAATAAACTTTTGAATTCTTAGCATATTAAAAAACAATCATTTTCCGAATCCAAAAAAATCTTTAAGATTTTCAATACTGAGTTCTCAAATTTGACAAAATAATTAATTTGAAAAAGATTTCCCTTAAAAATCAAACTGTCTACTTGCCTTCCTAAAGAAAGTTGTGTACATAGATTAAGGTAATATGGAAGTTCAGTTAAATCAATTGGCAAACTGTTAGAGAATTTGGAAAAATCGTCCTGAAAAAATATGTTTTGCAGAGTTAAATGTGAAAACTGTAGACAGCTTTTTATTGATAAAGTATACGGAACATTTATTCGGGAATTGATAACGTGACAATACTGTTTAAAAAATTGATGCTTGCCCTCAAATCTGAAGCACCAAATATTTTTTAATGGACCAATTTCTCTTATAACAGTGCTGTAATGTAACATAAAATGAAATTTGGGTTTCAATTTTTCTTTAAAAAAATCAACATAATATTTGTTGTGTTGTTCAATCAAATCATCAAGTTTAGTTAAATCAATCGAATTGAATTCTTCAAGAGTAACAATATCAATTATTTTTATAAAAATAACTAAATATTGGTAGACCGTATCAGTACTTGGAATCAAGTCTCCAATAATCAACAATATAAACTCAAGAAATGTTTTCATTTCCGCTGCGTTCATTTTTATGCTGCAATTTTTAATTTGGCTTGCATCAATTGGACGACTTATATTGCCAATAAAATGGGAATCATATGGAAACATCTGCTTTCTATAATTAAATGCGTCTAAAGAAAAACATTTTTTTTCGAAAATAAAATAATTCAAAATTTTTGACAAGTTGTATTTTGCAACACCCAGAAAAATGTCGTGCATAATATCACAAGCCTTATTATCAACTACATGAAAATGGGTCAAAGTATTCCAGATGGAATTTTCTTTTATTGAAGAAATGTCTGGTTGGCTTAGTTCCAAACTTGTTTCACTAACGTAAGCAGACAAATCTCGAATACTTTCCTTTACTTCCACACAATCACTTTGACAATTTTTTTTGTCCCTGGTACAAATTCTACAATAGTGCCTAGCATTGAAACTTGGAACAAATCCTAAGACTTCGTTCAGTCCTAGATTATCACCAAGTATCTGTCCTAGATAAAAATATACTTTTGTTTTCTGCCCAGAGATATTCAAATCAATGCCATTTAAGGCAAGGTCTTCAAGAATTTGAATTAACTTTGCCAAAGTAGCATTGTTTCCAAAGTGGTTCATATCTTTTGATTTGACAAATCCTGCAACAAAAATATTATTTAAGTGGGACAATTGGTGTTGAGGAACAACGGGAATAGTATAATAAATTCCGCAAATCGAATCATTGTGAGGCCCATTTGCATCATTTGTTTGAAATGAATCAAAGTATAAGAATAAAGGAAAAATTATTTTATCAAGTATATTGTCAGTTTTACTTTTCCACATATTTCCCATTATTTTTTCTAGTGTTTTACTTAAAACTGATGGAGACTCAAAATACTTTTTCAATTGAAAATTTATATCGTTTAGACATCCTTCTATTGTGTTTTGTTTTAAAGTAGGCTCACCACACACGAAAACATTATTTAACTGCCTGCTTATTGTAAATAATTTGGGTGGTTTAAAAATTTGTAGAGATTCAATTTTTTGAAAAAATTTATATTCGGAGGCTATGTCTTTAAACGGATTTTTAACACAATTAAGAACTGTTTGATATATAGATTGAAGGTCAGAATCAATAAAAGGAATGAATGCACTTAAAGTATCCACTAACGGCTTAAGTATATCGCCTTCTAAAGCATTTTGAATAGCTGGAATACTTTTTTTGGTAACATTGGCTTTTGTATGGAGTTGGAGTGCAAAGGAAATTACTGCTTTTGATAAGATATTTTGTATTTTGTTAAGATTAATATTAACTAATGGTTTGTTAGAAGAAGAATTTTGGACTTGTGGCACAGAATTGCATGCATCAGAATCACTGGATACTTGGGTGTTTGGATCTGTTTCATTATTTGATAAGATAGGTTCGTTTGATTTTATCTTTTTAGTAGTCCAGTAACCTTGTAGTTTCATAGTACTGAGACCTTGCGTCAGGTCCGGTAGTTCTGATTTTTTCCTGAGTTATTTATGATGTTGGCCTAGTATTAAATCTGATTTTTCGACCTCGAGCGCCGAACGCAACATTGGTAAAAATCCAAAAAACCGCGAATTTTTCGCGGTTTTTTCACTTATTGGCTATTTTAACCATTACGCCTTAACTTCAAAATAAAACATTGCTCTACGATTTCAACCTTACTAAATTTGCTTCAATTTGAGTCCAAAGCCGATTCTGTAGACATAACGGTTTCCAAGGGACGGCATTTCAAAATATAGCAATTAAAAATTTAAAACAACAAGTAGTATATGAAACAGTATAATAACAAAAACATGGTCTTTGACATATGCTGCATCAAAGCAATAGAGCGTGTAGATTGGGCCAAAAGAAGAAAACAATAGTACCGGATGGGGGGTATATATCCCCCCGTTTAGGCGGGAGGGGCAATTTTAAGAAAAGTTGACTTCAAATAGAAAAATAACCATAAAAATACAATGGTAATTTCTGGACGAAAATCCATTCCTCATCTCAAAGCCAGAGATCCATTCTTAAATTTTTTTTTTTAAATAAAGTTTTTCTAGCTGATAGTTTTTGAAAAATTTACTTTCAAGCTCAAAATTTTGAGAAAAAGATGATTTTTTTTTGTTAATCTATTTTTTTTTTTTTATGGTATTAAGTACTATTTTTGATTTTGATATGCAATGCCCTTATTAATTCTGAGTTAAAAACTGAAAACCAAATGCTAAAATGACTTCTAGTTTTTGAGAAAACTGAAATTAACATGATCAACTTCACTGTTTTCAGTCTAGTATCTTTTTTCTTCGGGGTGGGAGGGCTCTGCCTCAGGTGCGGTAGTTCTGATTTTTAGATGAGTTGTTTATGATGTTGGCCTTCGCAATAATCCAAGTTTTCGACCTCGAGCGCCGAACGCAACTTTGTGAAATACGCAAAAAACCGAGAAATTTTCGCGGTTTTTTCAGTTATTGGCTATTTTAACATTTAAGGCCTGGTTTTTGATTATAACTTTGCTCTACCATTTCAAAATAATTGAATGGGCTTCAATTTGAGCTAAAAATCAATTCAAATTGTGAATTTTTTCATCAACTTTTGAATTTAGAATGCTGCAAATCGAATTGAAGGGGGCTTATTCACCCCTTGTGTGAAATCGTTTGCCCCTTTTCAATGATTTTTTGTATACTGTGTAGCATGTCATGTTGGCTTTATTTTAAGACTTTAATCATGAACATCGGATGAGTAGAAACGGAGTTATGATTTTTTAAAGTTTTTAAAGAAAGAATTAATAAGGGCATTGCATATCAAAATCAAAAATAGTACTTAATACCATAAAAAAAAAAAAAAATAGATTAACAAAAAAAATCATCTTTTTCTCAAAATTTTGAGCTTGAAAGTAAATTTTTCAAAAACTATCAGCTAGAAAAACTTTATTTAAAAAAAAAATTAAAGAATGGATCTCTGGCTTTGAGATGAGGAATGGATTTTCGTCCAGATATTACCATTGTATTTTTATGGCTATTTTTCTATTTGAAGTCAACTTTTCTTAAAATTGCCCCTCCCGCCTAAACGGGGGGATATATACCCCCCATCCGGTACTATTGTTTTCTTCTTTTGGCCCAATCTACACGCTCTATTGCTTTGATGCAGCATATGTCAAAGACCATGTTTTTGTTATTATACTGTTTCATATACTACTTGTTGTTTTAAATTTTTAATTGCTATATTTTGAAATGCCGTCCCTTGGAAACCGTTATGTCTACAGAATCGGCTTTGGACTCAAATTGAAGCAAATTTAGTAAGGTTGAAATCGTAGAGCAATGTTTTATTTTGAAGTTAAGGCGTAATGGTTAAAATAGCCAATAAGTGAAAAAAACGCGAAAAATTCGCGGTTTTTTGTATTTTTACCAATGTTGCGTTCGGCGCTCGAGGTCGAAAAATCAGATTTAATACTAGGCCAACATTATAAACAACTCAGCAAAAAATCAGAACTACCGGACCTGACGCAAGGTCTAATGTATATAGTTACTGGACTATAGGTCTTGTTGGAAAATCAGATCTTTCTGGCTGTGTCGTGTTTTGAAATATGATTTTTAAATTTATAAATAGTTTGAAAATATTTATTACATGAATTATAACAACAAGAAAATTGATAGTGTGTTGGAGTCTTATGATCGTCTTTTAAATGTTTGAGAAATTCATTAGAGTTTTAAAAAGTTTTTGTGCAGATAAAGCAAATATGTGTGTTTGTACGAGTATCATAAAAATTATTCAATGACGACATTTTCTAGTTTCGAAATAATGTTTTTTATTTTTGAAATTTTTTCATCGGGGATGATTTGGTAAACGTATTCCTGTAAAAAAAACCACACATATTTGCTTTTCTGACTATAATCTAAATTAAAAACGAAACAAATTTTAATAACTAAATCTATAGCATGGAGCAGCGATGAAACTTTATAGCGTTGTCCCTCCACATAAACATAAAACTCTTTTAATGTTTCCAAAGACTCCCCAACGACAAAAATTTTAGGCTGCAACTTAAGTTTTTCTGATCTAGCTTGAATTTGCAGCTCCTCTTCCTTCTGTTTAAAATTGTTAATGCTTACCAAGTGAACAAACATATCTCTCTGCGCATCAGAAATTGATGGTTTGCAACTTTTACTTAATCTTGGTGGAATAATTATTGTGTGCAGCAAGTTGAAAAAGAAGAATTGTCTTGAATCTGAAAAAGAATTTTATCAGCAAGTTTATAAAAACATATTTAAAACATTAGTATTACCCGTACAAAGTTCAGGAGAAACCATTTTCTTGTACATCTCCAGGGAAAAGTTTTTCTTTAATCGTTGAGGGAAAGAAAACCTTGTTAGATGTCTTTTCCAGCTCATCGAATTTTTCAAAAAGTTTATTACATTTTCCCGGATGTAATGTTTGGAAATCTAAGTTTATAAGCTCATCGCCATTTGCATCTTTATAGCGTGGTCATGCCGTCAAAAAAGAAGCTAGTGGATATTTTTCTTCTTTCATTCTTTTCAAAGAAGTTTCTTCCCACAAGGATTTCACATTATCAGGGCAGTTATGGAATAGAAATTGTTTCTTCTTAAAGAAGTCTTCTTCTGAAATTCCAATTGTGTCATCTTCTCTTATTTCGTTGACAACTGTAGGCTTTGCTAATTTTGTACCTTCAGAAGAATCTGCTTTTCTTTTTCGGTTGTAGCCAACGTTGAAGTACCTGTCGAATATTTTTCCAGATGGTTTCTTTCCATTTTCTCGCGGCATATAATATGTGCGTTCATCTTCATTAGGAAACAATTCAACAATTTGTTTAGCAACACTTTTCATTATATTTGGGCACATTTTGATAGCGTTATGATGAAAATGGTCCACAATGCATCTACTAACAACGGTTTGATCTGAATTAGATAGATTTGATGTTTGATTGTAACTTTTAATAACATCGCTTCCAGAAACGTTTTTTAGCAATATTTCTTTAATGTTTCCCTCGGAAACCGTTTGAAAAGAACTTGATGAACTGGCATGCAACGGTTCCGAAGAAAGCCATTTTGATACCAAAGAAAGCGTTTTGTCACTCTGGCAGCATGGTATTAAGTCACACTAAAGAAAACAAAAGGGAAGTGTTAGTTATATCTAACAGGTTTATCCAGTAAATATGATTCGGCATGAGTACGATAACTCCAGGGCCAAGAATTTATAACGGTTTTTTGTAGTGGGGTTAGATACAAACATTTTTTACTATGGGAGGGGGGCTATATCTTCCCCTTTAGGAGATAGGGACAATTTTTATTCTTTTTATGTAAAGGAAACTTTGCATACAAAAACGTATAATTGCCCTTACATCCTAAACGGGGCGAGATAGACCCCGACCCCCTCCCATAATTAAAAATGCTTGTATTTAATCCCTCTACAAAAAAGCGTCATACATTCTTGGTGCCGGAATTATCGTACTCTCCCGTAAGACTTAAAAAAAACGATCGATTCATTTTCAAAATACATATAAAAAAAATTGATTGCCTCAGCAGGTCGGTAACACAACGGTCCCTCTACGACAACTGTGCATCGCGCATCATAACCGACGAATTTGTTTCAGCAAAGTTATTTTAATAAGTTTTAGTTGGTACTTACATGATTAGCTTCTCTCCACTTGTTAAGACCGTATCGGAATTTGATCCTATCCGCCATCAACTCTCTTTTATCAAATATGATATCTATTTCATGGGAATTCATAATTTGAAGCAGTTCCTGGGAAGCTATGCGACACTCTTCCAATGCTTTCAGCCCGTCGCAGGATAATCCCCAACTAACAAATAGTTCAAGGGTGGCAGCATCCATATGGTTGATCAACACTTGTTGATTTTCTGGCGCAAATTCCATTATAACTAATCACTTTTTAATAATTTGTTAACGATTGAAGCTAAGGCCCGATGAAGGACACAAAGTCCGAAACGCGCGTCGCTTTTATTTAATAAATGTTGATATTCTTTTAATTTTATCACTATTGTTATAATAAAATAAGACTCAATACAATTAAATTGGTTTTTATATTTTTATTATCCTATTTAATAACACACAATCCTATTTTGCACTTCCACTCTCACTTTTTATAGAATGATCCAAACGCGATCGCGATTCAAAAGACAATAATCATTGCATTGTTTTTTGTACTAAGGAAATGAATTACAGTTACTTTTGTATGATTTAAAGAATAAATTGTTATGTCAAGACCTAGTTGTTGTGCCAAGAACTAGTTGTTGAAAACGTAACAATTTGTATTTAAATCTCAAGAACGCATTTTTAAAGAAACAGTTGCATTGAAATTTGTGTGCTCTTATCGAACAATGATACAAGTACAACAAACTTGTGCCAACAATTTGTATTGTTGAAGACCAGCCAAGCAAGCAGTGGCTGAGAGAAAGAAAGATTAACGTCGTGTAATATGGAAGGATAGATCAATAGATTGAACTGAAAGGATTTCGTCTTTGTCGTCTACGCAATGATTCAAACTTCAGAACATCAAGTCAATTGCATCATATTTTAGATTTGTCTTTTTCTTATGAAATGTTGAATCAAACATAAGTAAGAACAGATATTTGGCATGAGAACAATTATTTTATTCTCAATTTTTAAACATTCAAAAGTGCTTTTTCCAACAATTTAATGTCCTTGCTAAGAAATAACATTTTTTTTCTTGGCGTAAGAAATATGTAGTTAAATCAGATTATCATACAAATATTTAACGCTTTTCATTGTTATGGCAAGTTTTTTTATTCTTGATAATAATTGTGAACGGAAGAACGCATTGTTGAGTCAACAATTTGATTTTTGAGAGGATATTTTGTCTTAAGAAATATTTAACACAACAATTTTCTTCTTGGGCTGATAGTTTTTCGTTTTTAAAATTTCTTAAGAATTTTAAGATTGTTTTTACAAGAATTGTATTTTTAAACTAATAATTTGATTCTTAAAAAATCAATTATGAGTTATTGATGCAAGAACTTTTTTTTGAGCCAAAAATTTTTTATTCACAATCTACCAAGAACTGAAAACTCTTCGGATAACAACGTTTTTTTCTGAGTGTATTGTTGTTTTTGTCAATAGGTACAAATTCAGGGTGTTTTCCCCTCTGGAGACTTACAAAAAAAAATAAAATTCAAAATTTAAAGAAAATCGCATCATTGGTTTAGGCTATCCAAATACAGACAGAATTGTGCAACCCTCTTTTTTCGTGTTCTCTGTCATCGTAGGTAATGTTATGTTTGATTGTTAGTTATTTCAAATTTTTTTTTGCACGAACCCAAGACTTGCCCTATAGTACCTATATATGTATGTATATCGCAAGTAAAAATTGTGAGGTGTTCTTTTAAGTTAAAAAAAATACCAAAGATATTAACGATACCCACCATATAAGTAACATTTTTGTTTTATTTTCGAAATTCTCGTAGGTGCTAAAGGAAGTACGGCTGTGGTATGAAATCGTTACTGAATATAAGAATGTATTGGTGAACTCTTCGATTGTACAAATAGAAGTTCTTAAGTAGGCTCCAGGTCAATAAAACTGCGATGAATACATTCTTCATCAGGCAACACAATTTAATCAAATAATTTATCACAGCATTAACACAATTTTGGAACAGGAATTAATAGAGTGTTAGTTTTAAGTTTCACTATACTTTATGCTGTTCTGTTTATATCTCTGTTTTTGTCTAAACCTTTGTTTTCTACACATCAATTATTTTTTATTTTTCAATTTATAAATTCCACTTGTAAATCTTTTCGAAAGAAATTTTAATAATCTGATCCAGGTCAACATGATTGCTTTTTAGCGCCATTACCGCTTCAGCCATACTCTTTGAATTCTGTAAAAGCGTAAAATTCGAAATCATTAATAAAATTTTCAAAAAATTGAATAAAAATATTCAATAGTAATATTATATTTTGGTATACTCACTCTCGCCCTATAAACTAAATCTCTAAATTGGACAACAGTTATTTTTGAAGAAAACTCTGCAAACTCAGGATTTGCAGAATTTTTCATCTTTATTAAGTTCGAAATTTCACGATCTGGAAATATTGCGGCTATTTCTTGAAGAAAATCTGACAATTCTCGAACACTTTCATGCTCATGAGCTGATCTCAACCGAATTGTCAATCCACTTATTTTAATTGCAATTACATTTAAATCAATTTCTCTGCCCAAATATTTGAAGACATCGTTGACTTCTGGACTTTTTGAAATTTCCTCACGAACAAGGATTTCGAAATTTGGTGATCTTAGATAATTAATTGCTATTCGAAATTTAGCATCAAATAAATAATGTTCGCCAGCAAGAAATGCCATTCGATTTCTTGGAAGAATATCAATGATCTCGAAAAGATCAGAGTCAATATTAGCTAAGTTAAGTTGGAATGTCAGTAACATTGAAAGGATGCTAAGGCAAACTGTTGATCGCATTGTAATGTAATGGACGTTAAGGTACTTAAGGTACTGACCAAAGTTGAAAAAGTTAAACTACCTTTATATCATTGGATTTAAAAAATGTTCAATAAAATGAATAATGGATGTGTGAAAAAGTATAGGTACCTAAAATTGTTGCCGATTGAGTATTATTTGATAGTGTGTACTTACAGTATATTTGGACAAATTTGCATAGAGAAAAGGAAAGTGTGATATTTGACTTCTAAACATCTTGAATAAAATGTATGTTTAACTATAATTTTGCCAAATTTACCTATTTATGTACAATGCAATAGAATTAAATTAATGAACAAGTCAGACATGTATCGCTTATTCTGTAAATAGATATTTATGTAATTCACAGATTTTGTAGAACCCAATAAATAGACTACAGCAGATTTTGGATGTAAGTGATAGCAAAAAAAGAAGTATTCAAAAAATCAAAGTCTTGCAGTCCATAACCGGGGCTTTGGCGATTAAACAGTGCATCAAAAAAAAATATGAATGAAACTTCGAGGGTAATCGTGTTAGCCGAATTTGGTATTCACCCCACCCTAGATAAGCTCCCCGGATCCCATATCCTGAAATCTGAGATCATTTGAGTATCTAGTTCGCCCTGCCAGTGTTTAAAAACCCGTTTTTCACTTAGAATTTTGAATTTTTTAAGGGGCTGGCAGGGCGGGGCGAACTATACACTCAAATGGTCTCGGATTCCGTGATATGTGATCCGAGTAGCTTATTTAGGGAGAGGTGAAGACCAATTTTGGCTAACACGATTACCCTCGAAGTTGCATTCATATTTTGTTTTCGATGCACTGTTTAATCACAAAGGCCCCGCTTGTGGACTGCAAGACTTTGATTTTTGAATAACCTTTAATGAAGTTTTGACACATACTTCTTTTTTGCTATAACTCACACCCAAAATCTCCTTGGGCTCTCGGTCTACTATTTAACATACTTTTTCAAAGAACCATGTTCACCCATTTAGGCTCTAGCTCGATGGTAGACTGTAGGTCGAGGTGCAGACAGACAGAAAAACTCAAAAATTTAATTCGTGACGTTTTTCTCCCGAACCGACGATATTGTTTTTTTTTGTATGTCCAAGCTATTTCAATATTAATAAGTCCTAAAACATATTGTTTATGTTAGAGAGACTTTAAAAAGCTGGCCTAAGAATTATTTTTGAGAGGATACTGACAGCAAAACGTCTTCAAACTTTGTTGAGTTTACCTATTATAGGTTGTCCTGGTACTAGCTTTTCCAGCATCGGTTTTCTGAGTATGGATTGTTCTGGTATGAATTGCTTCACCACGAGTTGCTTTGATATAAATTATATTGGTACGTATTGTTGTACGACTCGAATGAGCTGGACCCAGCTAGTGATATACCTACCTGCCAATTAATATTTTCTAATTCTCATCAAGCTGAGTTTTCGTGAAGGATTTAATGCGAACTAAAGAGGCAACTATACATAAATAGGCATACGGGTACATACATACATAATATACTTTATTTTTGTAATGGAAAAAATATAATGAAATTTATTATTTATTATTTATGACTATCAATAGTATTACATAATATTATTTTGTATAAACTTAAACATATACCACCTAAGGCAGACACATTAATAACAAAACACAAAAAACTTAAGGCCATTTAAACTCAAAACTCCACACCTCGGGAACGGTTTCTAGAAATTTATCACTATAAAACAATCGAATCACGCGGTAAACTAATTCAGGCACATTTTCAACTTCTGTAAATTTATTATCATCAATAAGTTCAATGGCTTTGACAATGAGCATCTTAACATCGTTGAACTTTTTATTGGCGATAAGCATTTTCATTTCGTTAAATGAACGAACAAATTCTTGATTCGGTAATGTTGTATCTGAGCTGTAAATAATCGATTGAATTGATTTTCATTAAATTTTTGTTATTAAATTCAAATGAATATAAACATGCTGCAGTGAAAATGGCTTATTAAAATTACCTTGTATCGGGAAAGAGGGAGAATATAATGCATGAAATACATCTTGTCAGGACTTTGCGCCTAAAATGCAGCCAAAACTTGAAAATGGTTCTTTACAAAAATGATAAACCAAACTTACCGATTGCTTATACTATCTTTCTTAAAACCAATTACACCCAATAAGCCATCTCCCCACCCTTCAGTTTGTGTTGAAAGAACATGGAAGTGCCGTGCAAGCATTAGAAGTGGTTTCTTTGCGTTTTCTGATTCCGATAGTACTTTGCATCCACTTGAAATAATAGCACCCCAAACTATAGCCATTCGAGGTTCCGTTGAAACACTGTTTTAGTATAGGAATTATTGAGTAAGATTAAAATGTATGTAAAATTGAATATCAGAATAGTATTACTTCGTTTTAACATGTTCCAAGAGTTGACTTAAATCCTGCAGTAAGGTTATTTTCTCTCCAGCATTAGTGAGCTTATTCATTTTATAGATAATATAAGCGTGCAGGGATAGAAAATGCTGTCCCCGCAAAAATGGCATAACCTCCAACTTGTCGTATGAAAATTCGAGAGACTTTAACAATGACATCCATGTAGGGTGGTGATCCTCTCTGTTTTCATCTGTAAACGAAAATAAAATTTTTTTTTAATAGAGATCTACTTTTTTTAAATAAAAAAACAATTAAGATTTCTATTGAACATGAAAAAAATAAGAGAGAAGATGACAAAAGCAGTGCCTCAAAATTCCCGGATATGCGAAAGTGGGCATGACCCAGAATAACATATCGTCGGCTTTCTGTCAAAACCTCGTACGTCTTAAAATGCCATTTTGATGCATTTCAGGTCAAAACAAATAACTGAATTCAAATAATAATGTCTCGTAACTGTATCATGGTTCCTTTTGGTTCTATTAACCAGTTTTAAAACCTTTTTACGATCTAAGAATTCCAGTTTATTACTTTTTCGGTTTTTTTGTTTTCTTTTTTGTACCTCTTCCCAGATTAAACCCCGAATCCGACCGATTTTTCTAAATAAAAGGTCGAGGAGAAGATTTGTGTCTGTAGTCAATCAGAAAGGTATGAAAGAATATTGGACTAAACTAAAAAATAAGCTTTACTTTACGCACACGCAAGTTACTAAGTGCCCTCTCTGTGTTTGCTCACCACCTAAGGATGCGTCTACTTTTGAGGCTTTGCATCTCTAATTGCAGGTGGATTTGATCCGCGGGGCGCTGGCTTTGCTGTTTTTGTCAGCTTTTGAGCTCAGAATATGTAATTTTATAGCCCGTAAATCTCTTCGTAAAATGTATTCCTCCACAGTTAAAACATTGAAATGGAACGATTATATTAACTTAGTTCGAATAAGAACCATGAACCATCTATAATTCGTTATGGGGTTTTCCATTGGAAAATTCAGATTTCGATCTAAAAATTGATTTTTTTCGTCGCCAATGGAATGCGATTTCAAATTGATTTTAATTTGCCAATGTATTTGTGTAATTTCACGTGTATCTTATTACTCGTAACAATTTGCATCCCTAGGGCCACTTTTGGTAGAGTAATATTAGCTTCATTAATTAATTAAACAGCTTCCTTTTTCTATTAAAAATTATTTTCTTCGTATTTTGAGCACAATTTTTACAACCGAAATAAAAAAATCACATCAAAACCCACATAAGGAAAGTGACAGCTCAAAATTGTTTTGGTATTAGTGCAGGGAGGGGTAAATCTGCCGAAAAATTTAGATCTGCAAAATTGATTTTAAATCAAAATATAAATCAATTTTTCCGCCCAATGGAAGGTTAAAATTGATTTGGATCTGTCAAAAAGCTGATTTTGACAGATCCAAATCAAAAATAAATTGATTTATTTTACCAATGGAAAACCCCATTAGTTAAAAATTTACTTACCCGAAACTCGAAAATAATTTATGATTGTAGACTCCAACAGAATGTATATGCCCGCAATGAATGCTTTAGAATGTCCAAAAGCATTTAATGTCTGACACAATAATGCACTCCCAGGTCTACATTTTGATTGCCAATCAATGAGTATGTCTATAAAGAACCTGAAATAAATAAATTTTGAAAACTGAAATAAGTTAGAAAAATGAAGGCAATAACAATATTTACTTAGAAGTTTCAAGACTTTGTGATTGCATTGAAACGATAATCTCTATCATAAGATTCAAAGCCTCTTGATCACGTTCTTCTTTCGTTGTACAAACTACCGAAACACTTCGCTCCATAAGATCCATAAGTTCTTGCAAGGCTGTTGAGAATGCTCTGAATCCATCTTTAGTTGCAACAAGTTTGTTATATTTAGCAGCGCACATTCGTAGTAATCTAACATTTGATCTGGCATAAAGAATACGTTTGGCAGTAGCATGAGTTATTGGACCGACTGCAGCTTTTTCGGGCACCATTGCTGATGAAACACTAAGAAGACTGTAAGAAAAAACGATTCATAAAAATTTTTACAAAATAAGTACAGAATTAATAAAACATACTCTAAAGCCGCTCTGTCGGCGTAATTACTCTCAGATGGAAGTTTCAATAGAATAGAAGGTTCAACTGTTTCTAATACCCATTTAAAGAGGTTTTCCAACTCCTGATACTCCACCATATACCATGGATAACCGATTGCATCTTCTAAGATCTTACTCGTACTTGTATGAAGGTGAATATTTGGTTCGAATGAAATTTTCACAAAGATTGAGAGAAGACGAGAAGTTATTTGTGTTTGTACAGCTGGCGGCCAACTTGAAAAAATTTCCTTCATCCACGTATTCCAATCGATTCGAAGAAATATATAACCAAGCAGGGCATGTGACTCAGGAGCGTACTAACAATTAGAAATAAAAAAAGAATTTAATCAACAGGGTACACTAGGTATATTGGATAAAACAGCTTTACCACTTTCAAACTATCGAACAAAAGATTGATATGAGTCGGAAGTGGTTTAAACAGTTCCCATGGCAATTTGATAATTCCATTGTGAATTGGCTTTCGAACGTGTAATTCCATTTTTTCTACAGCATAATGATGAATATAGAAACTAAAAGTGTGACCAAGTATTGCTTGGGAAACTTTTTGCAAAATCAAAAAAAAAAAGAAAAAGAAATTTTTATTTTTATTTAAATAGAAATTTATTTATTTTTAATTAATTTAACTTACCTGGAAGACTTTCCAAAACAAATAGAATGGAATTAATAAACGAATTAATAATAATTATACTTGTTTCTCCGTGTACTGAACTCCATGGATAAAGAACTTTGTCGTTAGCTACAAGTTGTCGTATCCAATTGGGAGATGATTGTTGTATTTGTTGCTCTGTATACGCAATCAGCCAGGGAACGTACATTTCAATGAGCGTAGCAAAAATACAGTCACTTACTAAAAGAAAAGCAATGTCAAGATTATAAGCACATTCAGTAAGAACAGAACAATTCTTTTAAATTTGTAATTAAGAAGGTTTAAATTTGAGGTCTGAAAACTTTTATTGTGGCAGATTAAATTTGAATTTAACTTTTATTTAAAAATGTCAACATGAGCAAATTATTAAAAAAAACAGGGCCAATGCCACGGATTGTTGATTACTTACTTTGATCGGCTAGCAATCCAGGATATCCAACAATCGCAGTGCTGACAACAACATGGCTGAAACAGGAAAACCACATTGCGAGCGGCTTACAGTACTCCTTGTGTTTAGGATATAATCCATGAAGACCATTGTGAAGTCTTTCTTTTTGGAAATGTGTCGCAAAAAGCTTCACTGTATCTGTAGCCTTTGTATAAGAAATAAAAAAACATCTCAAATCAATTGCATAATAAATATAAATATACTCACCCCTTTGAGATTGAATAGATTTTGACGACGTGAAAATTCAGCCGAAACAGATTCCACTATTTCATTCGAGCTATCCAAAGTCAATTGATCACAATTAAACTGTTTAAGCAATAAATTCAAAAGGTCCAAGAGAACTACTGGCATTAGCTTCTGTTCCGAGATGCCATCTAATACTAATTGGACAACCTCCCCATAATGTTCCGGGAATTCATGATCGAAAATATACAATAAATGACGACGAAATTGATCCTGTAGAATTTCAGCATCCGATTGATTCCAACTTTCCAATCCAAATATAACCAATTTAAGTAATTGATTTATGTCAGATAATTTCGGTCGGAATGCTTGCAGCCAGGTAGGGAAATCAAACTAGCAAAACAAATGAAAACTATGTATTAACAAAAGAAAATAAATCTTTTAGAAAAAAAAAGTTTTTACCTTGGATAGAAGTACGAATAGTATCTTTTTATCACAGCGTTTCATATGGGAATCAATTAAAAACTTATACATAGGAATGAAATATATTGGACCAGTTCGATATGGTACAAATAGATTTGATATGATTTTCAATAAATCAGGTCGTTTAAGAGCTAATTCTAAAATTCGAAGACCTTCAGTCTCATGGTTATCTTGAATGAAAACCTTAATAGCAAAAATTTGTTTATACATTAAAGATAACAGATGGAGATATTACAAACTTACGCCTAATTCCGTTAAGAAATTACTGCACAATTCATTGCATGGCGGAAACTTCATCATCACTTCATTCATACTCTTTACAAGATCGTAGAAGAATTGTATACCAACTGTTGTTACATCTTTGGAATACTTACGCACACATCCTGATTCAACTTGTGACGCAACCATAAATCTATTAAGAGTTAAACGAAAAATTTTGTCAGTTCAGTATAAATATAGTTTTATTGGAAATTATAGTTAATTTGTTTGTTAGTTGGATAAATACTGGTATAAAAAAATGATTATCATAACACATTAATAAATAAATGAGAAATTCAGTGTAAGTCTCTCGTCGTGCTTTTAAAATCAGTGCTATGTGGTCATTTAAAAATTGGGATAGGCACTTCTTTATGACAAGAAATGCTCTTGAAATATTTTTGGCTTACTCATAAGAAGCAGTACCCCTGAAAAAAGCAATTTACGTGCCGTGATATTCACGCACAAATTATTATGGTAAGGGTTACTGCATAGACATAATTAGACTTGGCTATTCATCTATTTGGTTTTTATGTAAAGTTTTCTAGTGATCCGCAAATAATTTCAAATACTAGAACACCTAATACTGCCGCCGTTGTAGCTCAATCTCATATTTTCACTTGAAGAAACTTATCATTTGTTAAATTTAGATAACTTGTTTTTTGTTCTTTTTCTGTAAAGTTTGCTTCTTTTTTAGAGTTTAGTTATGGCACTGGATTAAACTTGTCCCTAATTTTGTACTTAAAATCTAGATTCTCCTTAAATAGCTCATAGCTTGGCTTTGTTTTTTAGTAGTAAAAAAAAGGGCAAATATTTTTCAACCCACCTGATTACACTTTCCATTTTATCAATAGACGCTGCCAGATGGTCCACTTTCTGTGATAGCAACTCTTCCACTAATTTTGTAAATCTGTCTGAATTTGAAGTCATTTTTCTTTCAATCAAAGTTTGTTTTGTTGGTATTTGATACTGAAAATTTCAATGAAATTATAAAAATTAAATACTGTCCATATTTTTTTTGTTAAACACCAACTTCTAATTTAACAATGCCACCGCTTTTGCATTCGAAATTATTACGCAGTGTTGAACACGTAATGAGCTTTGTTTCTAGAGCTGATAAATTTTTATAAAGATTCATTGTAAGTTCTTTGAATTGTTGGGTTAGGACATTTAATTCACAAGTGTGCAGATTGAATTTCCTGTTAAAAAAAAAAAATAATAAAAAAATATTAATTAAGTAATAGATAGAAATTTTTTTACTTTGCCGAACTATCAAGAATTTTCAAATTATTTCGTAATTCATTTAGAGCTTCTTTGTCTATGCGCTGTTGGGATGGAGTAAAATTTTTTAATGAAACCAATTCGGGTGCATCTAAACGTTTGTCATATGATTTCAAATGAGTTTTAATTCTTTCCAAAGGTGTAGTTTTTGGTTTCGGTTGTAGAGCATTGCGAAGATGTTTAGTAGATTTGGAGCGTAAAATCTTTTTACACCATTTTTGCGATTGGTGTCCTTGGGCTTTTCTTATTTTAGGAAGGAAAACTAATTCAGTCCAATGTTGCTACAGTTAAAGAAAAATTAACAGGTCTGAAGTCTTCAATTATAAGAAAATATTTTTTTTACCGTGCTGCCACTTAAAATTTCTTGAAGTTTTTCAGGATTGTATTGTGGAGGAAAACTTTGCTGGTCCTTTGAAATTTTATTTATTGTTGTCTCTTCTAGCCACAGAGAATAGGTTTTCATGATTCTGAAAAAAGACAGTCAAAAAATGTTTATAAATTACTTGGGATTTAATTGACGCCATATATTGTTGGTTTGAAAGTGCGCGAACATACAAAATAAGATGAGGTGTCAAATTGCACATTTTGATCAAATTGAATGCAAATTTAAGTAGTGCCACTTCTTTGCGGGAACATTTTTTTTAGGTCGAAAGCTACCATTTTCCAGTCGTGAAAATTCAGCATTAGTTTGTTTTTAAATTCATCAGCATGTTATTCGACAGTAAGTTTATGGCTTAAAAGATCGACAAAAATTATATTTAGGCGTTTTTGCGTTATTTCATAAGAGATAATCACCCAAAGGGCGAATAAGAAATCGATTTTTAAGATATTTTGTAATCCATCGACATCGTATAAATTTTGACAGTTTATAGCTTGACAGGTAAAGCTACGAGCAGACGATTTGCGATAGTCGCAAATCTTTGCGAGCACCGACGTCACGAAAAAAATCGCAAATATACCGCAAATGGTTTAGGTTTGACAGTGCTCGCAAACCTGCAAATACACGTGTTCAGACGATTTGCGAATGTTGTCCCAAAGTTCTCAAATACATTTGCGATCAAGCTGCTCGCAAATGACATGCTCGCAAATAAGATCGCCAATTTTGCAGCATATTTGCGGGGTGTTCACACGATTTGCGCCAGTATATAGAAATCATATTTTTACTCATTTGCAGATTTGCGAGCATGATATTTCTCTTTTGAAAAATTTGTTTATTTGTCGATTTTTGTTCGAATAGTCTCAAAATATTTAAAAAACAAGTGTATGCACATACATACATTCATTCATACATGTGTAGTATGTAAATTATATGTTTATTTTTGTGTTGTTTTATGGGCTGTAGGTCAATTTAATTTTTTTTTAAACTACGTAAAACTAGTTTCCATAAAAAAAAAACAAAAGAAAAACAAATTTAAATGTATTAAAAAAAATAATCAAAATAAGAAGGTACATACATACTAAAAACCACGGCAAATTACTTCAAGTACAACAAAAAAATTCATTGCAAATGTCCGCATTTGCAGTGATCCATTTTCGTGTGTTCGCAAATGGTTGTGACAGTCGCAAATACTCGCAAATTGTCACAAATGGTTTTCGTTAGTGCTCACACGATTTGCGAAAAAGTCGCAAATGTATTTGCGATTGGGGCCTCGCAAATCATCCGCAAATTATTTGCGAGCATTTGCAGGCTGTCCCAAAGATGTGTTCAGACGATTTGCGACCAAGGATCGCAAATTGTGACGTAAAAATGACGTCATACTCGCAAATATTTGCGACTTTTGCAAATCGTCTGCTCGTAGCTTAAGAAACAAACTTTTTAGAAGGTTATTCCATTTCAAATGTAACCAAAAGGCCTTAAAACCGCATTATTCTGGAGCATAGAATGTAAACTGAAAAATATCGATTTTTTAAGCCACGTCCAGATCAATAAAAATTTGCGTTGTGTGCCGTATTCAGCGAAAATATTTGTGTTGTTAACGAAAATTCTTGCAAATGGTATCTGGATGCTTAACGCGCGATAATACAAAATCGGTTCAGGCGTCAAAAGATAGGTCTTAACTGTTGAGTATAGGCACATAAGATGCAATTGCCAGTGAATCTACTTATCGGGAAAATAAATTCGTTTGAGATCGAAGTTTCCCATCCCCATTTTCATACTTTGAAGAAAATTAAACTTTTTTTAGCGTCGAAATAAGGTTAACTAAAAGCTTTTTTCAAAGGGAAGTAAATGAGAAAGAAAGTAAATGTCAACAAGTAATTTTGGACAGTACATATTCTGGTGCTTGTCTTGGAATTCAAACGAGGCTATCTGTTCTTTCTTAGATGAAAACTTTAAAACTTTAATTAAAATCTATATTCAGCTTCTTGTCTAGGTTTTTTTTTGGTAAATCCCTATTTATTCTGCCGACTAGACACAGGAATGGTTTTCCCGAACTGTCGCGACATCTGATTTATTTTATTAATAGATTTATCAATTTAAAGTTCTCGGGAATACTACCATTTCTACGAAAACTTACATTAATTGTAAAATAATTATATTTAATCTAAATAAAAAATACATACTTGCTGCAGTTGGTGTAAAAATAAGCCAAATCATTGTCTTCCGTTACTTTCTCTAAGTAGAAACTTTCTGCGGCTTTAAGATTAGCTTTTATCTTCTTCATCAAGCTCACATTGAATTCATAAAATTTATCAGATACCCCATAAGTACATTGAAACCTATTTAAAAAGTTCATTAGAAAAAAAATAAAAAATAATTTAAACAGAATTTTAGTATAATCAATATAGACTAAGAGCCCACAGCAGATTTTGGGTGTGAACGATAGCAAAAAAAGAAGTATAGGTGTCGAAAGCTCCATTAAAGACTATTAAAAAAATCAAAGTCTGCAGTCCACAACTGGGTCCTTTGCGAGAAACAGTGCATCGAAAAAAAAATATGAATGCAACTTCGAGATTAATCGTGTTAGCCGAAATTGGTTTTCACTCCTCCCTTGAGAAGCTCCTCGGATCACATATCATGGAATCTGAGACCATTTGAGTGTATAGTTCGCTCTACCGGACCGTTTAAAAAATTCAAAATTCTAAGTGAAAAACAGTTTTTTTAAACAGTCTGGCAGGGCGAATTAAACACTCAAATGATCTCAAATTCCGTGATATGGGATCCGCGGAGCTTATCTAGGGAGGAGTGAAAACCAATTTCGGCTAACACGATTTTCCTCGAAGTTGCATTCCTATTTTTTTTTCGATGCACTGTTACTCGCATAGGCCCCAGTTGTGGACTGCAAGACTTTGATTTTTTTAATAGTCTTTAATGGAGCTTTCGACGCCTATACTTCTTTTTTTGCTATCGTTCACACCCAAAATCTGCTGTGGGCTCTCGGTCTAATAGATTTAGGGTAGAAGTTAATTTTAGACATTTAAAAAAAAAATTGAAGAAACACTTGTTTTTTTTTCCCACAGATTTAAATAATTTATTATTAATTATCAAATATTTCCAACGCGTTTCGTCTTAGTTAGTACATCATCAGTACTAATTACATTTGTGGGGAAACAATAAACAAGTGTTTTTTAAAATCTTTTTTAAAATGTCTAAATAGAATTATTAGTAGTTCCCGCAGTACCTTTCTTCATCAGGATCCAAAGGAACTCTTGCAAGAAAAAGAACAAAAAACTGTTGCACAAGCAAAGGCAATGCTGGATGATTGACTTCTAACGTCGATATAAGGTTAGCGTATTTATAAATCACAAGATTTTGGGTCGAAAAAGTTGAAAATTTTACAATTGAAGATGTTTTCTATGGAATTATAGGAATAAAATAATTAAACAAAAAAAAAGAAATGGTAAAAAGCTTTAACTATTACATACCTTTAGAACATTATCAATGTTTATTTTATTGTCATTTTTAGTAACAGAAAGTTGTCGCAAAAATTCAGACCATATTTTGCTGTCTTGCAATTCGAATTCAACGTCAAATAATAATAGTGAAAACCAGCCGTAATTTGTGACAGTTAAATTTGGTACGCGCGATTGATTTGATGCACCCAGAAATAATTTTAAAGTTGAAATTTTATGACCCTTCCAGTCATCACAGTCCTAAAAAAAAATAAGATTAGGAAGCCATTTCAAGTGGAAAAAAAGATAAGTGGAAACGAGAAAACAGGGGTCTATCTTGATATCACGAAAACCTAAATCTCGAACCAAAAGAATTCCGAAAACCAAAATCTCGAACGGTCAAAATCTTATTTACACTTTCCCTCCTTATCATCAATTGCAAGGGAATAATTTGTATTGGAGATCTGCAAACGATAATCCCCCCGTTGAAGTCTATTTATCAGAGCAGAAAGTTCAAATTTAAACAAACACAATATGTAATAAATGTGATGTTTTTATGTTGTTATTTTTTTAACGAAGAAACAGCACTTTCTTTCGGTGAACGCGAGTTCAAAGATTTGAACTACTTTTTTGGGCCATCTGTAAGGGTCGTGCAACTCCTTTGCTACGCAAGTCCAGTCCCCAGGCAGGCACTAATGCCAACAGTTTTCTTGGAAAAAAGTACTGTTACTGTTCTCGAAACAGAGAAACCAAAAACGTCCAACTGTCACACTATAACGCTGTAGGCATGTCTGTAGTCACTCGCTTTTAGTTAACTTTTTTTAGTTCTAAAAAGTTTAAATCGATGTTTTACTCCCCTATAATTGATTTTTTATTCAACGTACTATATGGAATTTAAATCATTATTACCTTTAGCTCTGTCTCATAAGATTGAAATTTTGCACAGATTAAATATACATTATTATATCAAATCTTACCTTATAATAAGTTCGAAAATATTCCTTTGAAGCCATCCATACGTCAGGAAACTGATATGCAACAGTAAGAATTTTGTCAATTAAATACAAAACCATGGTATTTTGCCAATTGGGAATATTAGTCAATACATGCAACCACGTGTTAACTAACATCAATGGAGTTGTCAATCCAAAGCTACAAATCAAAATAGAATAAAACAATAAAATATCATCATCAAATAAGAAGAATTTTCTTCTATCACCTATAATAACTGATGATTTGATGTTGGATCATATTATCCAACAGCTCCAAAACTGGGCCAATTGAAGACGAGAACAGCATTTCCTTGGCCATTTTCAAGTAAGTCTTGTCTGCATTAAGCAATTGCAGAAGTATTGTCTGGAAACTAATTAATACTGGTTATATAGAAAGCAGCAAAAATTCATAAAACCGATTAAATAAAATAGCATACTTGTCACATTTAGCTAGAGTTTCAGGCGTTTCCATGAATAGAGGTACAATCAATTCTATGCATCGAATCACAGCAGCATGTCTGTAATCATTCAGCAGAAGTTTCATCTGCTCAAATCCTTTTTGGCATATCAACGGAACCGAATGACCCCAGAGGCTTACAAGTATCGCCACATACATCGAAAGTGGTCGATTTTCGGTAACCCCTTGATAAATAACTTCGATCTTTTCTAAATCCGGTATGAACATCAATGGCTCGGTAGGGTTTTGTAAAGTGTTCCTTATTGAATCGACACTCTGATCCATTAGATGCAATCGTAGTACCGATACCATACTCCAACACCAAGTTGTGAATTGTTCCTTTGTTGATTGCGATTCTAAATTGGAGACTTGTCGGACACTTTCGGATATTCCAGATTGGCCAACAACTTCGGGAGCATGTTTTGTTAGTGCCTCTGATACTAGGCATGCCATACGAACATGAATATTGTGAGGCAGATAGAGACGGTTATCACAATCAAAACCCCAATTTAGATGACTCACTATAATCCGAGCAATTGTATTCTCTTTGCTTTTGTAATCAAAGTGTAACAGCCAACTGGAAAGAGTTTCAAAACTATCCATTTCTGGTTTCCAATTTTCAAGAGGTAGTGATTGAAAAAGATATGCAGCGTTCTCAATTTCTTCAAATCTTATTTTTAATTGCAGCAATAAGCTGGACATAAGGTCGTTATATGCAAGTGTTAAGTTGACTAGCATATCCCGAGATGTTTTATAGCAAACGTCACGAGTTTTTTCATTGATGAAACCAATCTGGAAATGAATTAATTCGTTCAAAAATGATATCACACAACAAAAATAAATTTAAAATCATTAGTCATTATAGAGCTTGAGATTATAGGTGAAATTTGAATCTTTCCAGCCTACCGCAATTGATATTTTACGTAGTAACTACGTTCTTCGAATTAAAAATAAAAAATAATATTCCCGTCTTTGCGATTCAAAATTATTAAGCCATTTGGTGATGTCAATTTATTATCATCTCACTCCGAAGAATACGTCAGATACCCAATTGTTTCATTTAGAGTCGTATGGATTATTGTTATTCAAAACAAACAGCGGTAGAATCACGAATCCCAAATACGTGACACTGTCCATAATCGTGCATTTCATTTCTTGGAAATTATATAAAATCGAAACAAAACATCAAATTGCCAATTTTATTTGGGGCTTTTTGGCATTATTTCAATTACATACATATGTACGTGCGATTTGAATATTCAGTAATGGAATTTCACAAGCGACATCAACCACAAGGTGGCTACTCTCGTCTAAGTTCTATTTAGATTTTTGGTACACTTACGTCAAATATATGCAGACAAATGGCCTGTATCAGCTCCCAGTCCTTTACTCTGTCTCGTTCATTAGCCATTTCAAAAAACGTCTGCAACAAATAATACATATCTTCAGGTGAAGAATCAGCATTTGCTCCATTGAAATAATTCCAAAAATCTGTAGCATGATATCGAGCGATATAATCTTAAAAAAGAAATAAATAAATAAGAAATAGCAAACAACATAAATTATTAAGCATGCCTTCATGAGGAGCTGGAAACTGTGTGGGAAAACCAACATTCAAGTAAAAAAACAACTGCCAAACTGTTGAAGCATCAAGACTATTGTATGGAAGTGAAGAAAAATACTGCCATGTTGCTAAATTACGTGTTCGATAGATATAACTGCAAGCTTTAATTAACAGTGAATTTAATTCTACGTTGATTCTTTCACACAAATATGGATCTTTGGATAAATTGTTTCGGCTGGGGATGAGTAAAGAGAAATTCGAGCTACAAATTTCAAAAATTTTCTATAACTTACATAAACAACTCATGGTAATCCGAGACATATTGCAAAACGTGTCGAATTAGGCGACCTAGTCTCTTGGCCAGTTGTTTATATCGTTCTCTGTTGTATGTAAGCATCCCTTCGCCGAAAATTTCAACGAGTGTCGAAAAGAAAGCAATAACTTTCAACACTTGATTGCCAGTGATGAGGTCAGCTTCGAGATTGTAAGTGTTGGAAGTTTTTTCAACATTTAGGGCGTAGCTGAAAATAAATACAAAATCGAGAATATCTGTGTATAGTGAGAATAAACAAAAAAAATCTTACCAAAATAGCATTTCGAAAGGCATTTGATCAAGCAAAGCTATTAAATCACTTTCTCTTAGACCAATACATTCTCCCTTGGATGTTGTTCCTTCTTCTCCATCGGATTCAATTAATATCCACATATCCTCTTTGACAGGATCGGAAATTTCCTTGTGGGACTTAATATAAATTTTATCGAATATGACATTGCTTAAAACTTAATTAACTTACCTGCGAGAACGCTTTGAGAAAATCATTGCGCTTTTTGATGGGTAGCAAAAGTATATGAAGTATTGCTACGCAATGATTAATTTCTGCGCTCGATAGAGTTATGTGTTCAATATTTGTGACATCTGATAATGGCAGCTGTATATAATATTTGCCCCAATTACCAACTCCATTAGGACAGCGTAGAACATGAAATAATAGGAACCAATGATCTTCTCTCGTAGCAATACGAATATGCAGTGATATTAGTTTATTGAGCCATTGTTTGACGCTTTTGGTAAATGTCTTATAAAGAATTAAAAAAAGTTTTTGAATTAGTTGCAAATGTTGATGATAGTTCTTACTGCATTCGGACTTGGTCTTCGTATGAAGCTAAACAATATTGTAATAGCTCGACGTAGGCGATTGATGCAATGGAGGGCTTCCGGATTCAAATTTGCATTCAACGATACAGGAGATTTGTTTGTTATGCCTCGAACACAGTGATAGGACATTATCTCATCTATGACTTTTTCAATCTGTTAATAAAAGGTGACATAAAGTTAAGTGAAAAGAAAAATGGTCAAATCTGTTTTTATTTAGCGCGGCTTGAACTATTCAATTAAAAACAATGATGAATTCGAACAATAGCAACTTAAAGTTTCCAGGAACATATTTTCAGATGGTCGCTCTTCCTTAGTTCCTCTATTCAAATATGTTTATAAAAATTACATCAGAGTACAATTGAAAGTATAAACAATTTCCAACAAATCTCTGTTTTAGGATTTTTCTGCGACAACCCATTTGGACTCAAGCACTTGTTGAAAATTGACGTATTTTTATTGTTTCCGAAAATCCACTCAAAAACACACTACTTTGCGTGACAAAATTTGAATTTTTATCTTAAAAATGAATCAAGATATAATTTTCTGATTGTCTTTGATGCGCTGAGTTCGAATCAGGCCACAAAATTAATTAAATTAACCTACCACGTCACGTTTTTGAGATATTCGAATCTAAAATTAAAAAAAAAAATACGATTTTGATGCAATTTTTAGGTTATATTATTTCTCGAGGTAATTTTTTGCAAATTAATGTTTTTGGTCACTCTAAAGTTTGAACATTTTACTTTGAAATTCTTTTTGAATCGTCCAAATACCTTCATTCATCTTTGAGAAAATCATTAATTACATAGTTTAGTTTGAAATTACGCTAAATTCATAAATTTCAAATAAGGATTTCTAAGAGAGAAATAGGAATGGATTGTTGCAGAAAAAAAACCTGGAACCAAAGTTTGTTCGAAATTGTATATACTTTCAATTTACTTCTATGTAATTTGTGAACAGCCAATAGTTTTCGAGTTATATGCTAAGAACTAAAAAAAAAAGGCATTTTTGTTTCACTTTTTGCAAATATTTGCATGTTGCGTCCAGAAATTTTTGTCGTAAACCTCAGATTCAGATTCAGCACCCTCAAAAACATAAGAAACAAATCAAAACTACCCCAGACTTAAGCACAAATTGATTGGATTATAAGCATATTTTCGAATAAGGTAGTTTACGACAAAGGCTAACAACTAATTAATGATTTTCTCAAAGATGATGAAGGTATTTGGACGATTCAAAAGAATTTCGAGGTAAAATGTTTATACTTCAGAATGGTTATAAAACATTAATTCGAAAAAAATTACCTCGAGATATAATATAACCCCAAATTTGCATCAAAAACGCATTTTTTCTTTTATTTTAAGATTCCAATATCTCAAAAACGTGACGTGCTAGAGCAATTTCCGATTCGAACTCAGAGCATGAAAGACCACCAGAAAATTAAATTTTGGTTCATGTTCAAGACAAAAATTTAAATTTTGTCACGCAAAGTAGTAAATTATTGTTTTTGAGTGGATTTTCGGAAACAGTTAGAACACCTAAATTTTCAACTAGCGCTTGAGTCCAAATGAGTTGTTGCAGAATAAAACCTAAAACAGACATTTGTTGGAAATTGTTTATACTTTCAATTGTACTCTGATGTAATTCTTGAAGAATTGATAGTTTTCGAGCTAAATGTAAAAAACTTCCAAAAAATGCATTTTTGCATCATCTTTTGCATTTTTTCCGTGTTGCATGAGCAGGGAACAAATTAAAAACACCCCAGAATTTGCTCGCAAAGAGACCCATTTGAGCACAAATTGACTGATTTGAGCACAAATTGATTGGGCTATTGAGAAAATATTCATATTATGTCGTTTTCCATTGGTTTCACTCAAGAAGACACTCATTCTGAATCCAATGGAACAGTACTTGTTACTTCTACTCAATTCTGAAGTTTTGTCACTATATTGGTGAATCATTAAATAAAAAAAATTTGCTGGCACACAAAAAGTAAAATTGAAAACAATAGTGAATCTACCCCTAACTTACAAATTATAGTTTTTCTATTTGTTTTACTTAATTTGTTTATTAAATTATATTTAATTCTTTGTTTTCGAGTGCACAATTAATTAAAACGGAATGTTAAACAAATATGAAGTTGCGCTGCAGTTTGTTTTGACGTTTGAGTTTGAATGTATTAGTGCTTCTAGAGTGGATTCTGATTTCAAATCGAGAAGCGAAATTCTCTTCTCAGAATCGTCAGAAGAGGATTTTTGTGCCAATGGAATGGTTTCAGAAGACTTCTGGATGCTTCGGAAGGCTTCTGAATGTCCAATGGAAAACGACATTAGATTATATGAACTGTTACCGTTAGGGAAGATTTCATATTTCAAGCGTCAAAATAAAATCGCTTAAATAAAAAACTGTTATACCTACTTAAAGATTCCGTAACACTAACCCCCAGTTTCACAGTGCAAGTTTAAACTCTACTTTTGGTTTAAACTTGAGCTCAACAACTTATTCGGTTTCACAGTGTTCATTCTGTAGTTTAAATTAAACGACAGTAATCTGCCGTTTAAACTTGAGTTCAACGTGGATAGCACTGAAATTCAAGCATTCTCATAATTCTCAACTCTCAATTATTGACAACTACGATAACGTATAATGATGTTCATTTTCGACCGTGTGTGCATCGTGCATGTATCAAAATGAGTATTCTCTCGTTCGTAGTGTATGTGTAGGTACCTACAACTTTGTGAGAGTAAAAAGAGAAAAATACACGTTCGATGGAGAACAAATCACACTATCTTCTAAAATGCTGCTAAGTTGCAATCATATGATCTTCTTAAACTTCGTTTAATTCATTTTGCACTGTGAAACCGAACGAGTTTAACTTAAAATTTGAACTGAAGTTCAGGTTCAGCTGAACTTAAGTTTAAACTTCCAATGTGAAACTGGGGGTTAGAAGATAAAGTATTAAAATAGTCTTCAAGTACTTACCTTGATTTTTGTCAAATTAGCATCAACCAAGTTGATAGTGTACGAATAGCAAAGCAATTGACTCATTTGATTAAGTGCGTCCACTGACAACGCCAATTGCGTCTCACTTATCACAGCGACTCTACAAAGAAAAAAACGGAAATGTAGTCAAATTATCTCCGATAGTTTTGATAACTCACTCATAGGTCTTTGTATGATAGACCGCATTTCCATCCGCACACAGGGCACTTCCCTTGGCGGTTCGTTGGATTCGTGTCCATACATCATTTTTAGACTCTTCGAATCGCTTTTTCTTTTCTGCCAAGTCACTTTGATTCATAACTAGTTTTCCCTGTAAATTGAAGTACTTCAACAGCAAAACATAGAATGGATCGGTATCGGTACTTTCGAGCAGGGAGTTCATTAGAAATTCCAGCTCGAATTGTTTGACCATTTCTATGTCCTGGCAATAATAGATCTGACGCAGTTGTTCTGTTGTGAAGGGTTTCAGACGGCTTATGGCCGATGCTGATGAACTGGGTTTGTACGTTTGGTAAAAGACCTCAGTCTGGGTTTCGACGCGACTCATGCTCGAGAGATCTGGATACTTAACGCTCGCAACAGGTTTGAAATCGAATTGTGTGGCAGTTTTGGATTCGCAAAGAGCCGGAGCTGTTGCCTCTTCAAAGTTTTGCGTCCATGGTTGAGGTGTTCCTGAGGTTATTTCAACATCGTTCGCTTCTGAGGATAAAACACAAGGCATGTTAACGGGACTGCTAACTTGTTGAGCTGCTTCTAGTGTTGGTTCTTCTTCAGCCGGTGTGGGAGCTTTTTCCTCCTCCTGTTGCGGCTTCTCTATCTCTCCATCTTCATCACTAAGCAAATCTTCATCGTCCAAGGAAATCTTATCAAACGGTTGAAAGTTCGTCGAAACAAAACATTCGTGACTAACAATATCATCACATTTTGTTGTTGGAAAATCTATATCTAGCGATTCGACATCAGACTTATTTGTTTTCTTCGTTGATGTTGATGTCGTCGCGATATCATCTTCAGCTTCTGAATCGGTCAACAATTTTTCTTCCTTAATTGTTGGTTTTTTTGTTTTCTTCTTCTTCTATTTCAACATAACATGAGATAAGAAAACAAAGCACTTTGGGTAGGTATTCCAATTTTTAAATGGATGGAAAGAATAGAAAATCTAGATTACCTGGACTTTTGGTCGTTCTATGGTTGCCATTTTAGCAACACTTTATAGTAAAGTTAGTTGTTTTGTGATTTTTTAATAAAAATAAACAAATATTTTAGTGCGGTGTTGTGATTTTTGTTTAAACTTCTCGTATCTACGCACTCAGAATTTGGGGAAAGTACACGGTTTTTTATTTTAGACGGGATGTGCAGTGTGACAGCTGTTCAGAATTTTGACAGATAGAGTGCACCCACAGAATAGGCGTGTTCAGGAAAATGAGATCTCGAGCGCTCAGCAACCTCAGTCTCGTGAACGGTCCTCAAGCCTGATTCACAATGTGACGAGAAAACGAGACGAGAGCGTGTCGTGATTCGCTGTCATCTTTTTCTAGTTATGAAATCGTTCCCCAATTCACGATGCGGCGAGATTTTTAGCAACGAGAACGTTTTTTTGTTAAAAAAAAATGCGTACAAATTAAACAAAAAAGTTTTAAAAACAACAGATTTACAATTACTTTATCTTTTAATTTCAAGTTATCGTATTTTTTCTTTAAAAAAGTACTTCCATTATGTTAATAACTTGTCAAAAACGAAGATTGTCGCCTCGTCACGTCTTTTTTTCAATTTTTCGAATGCTTGGCGTGACGTGGAGAAGCGCTTTATTGTGTATATCCTTGTATACTTTCATTGTTTGAAAATCGTTTGACAGCAACGACGGTATCTGCTGGACCTAGACATAAGAAAGCGTAAAGGCTCTCCCAAACCAACGCGAATTCGTAGCGAATCATTCGCAAAGACGATTTTTTGTTGTTGTGTAACATTGTGTATCTTTCATATTTTGTATTATTGTGAATGATTTCGCGTCGTTGGTGAATGTTTCGCGTTGGTTTGGGGGAGCCTTAAATGGCATTGGATTGGTCACACACTGAGAAAACCAAACGATGAAATTGCAAAACAGTCCTTTGAATGGAGTCCTCAGGGTGCATGGCGGGTTGGAAGACCAAGAACAACATGGAAATTAACTGTCTAAGCGGAAGCAGAGTCCCAGATAAAGACGTAGCCACAGTAAAAATACCTTGCAGCAGACCGTGAAGCAGAGAATATCAAATAAAGAAGCCAATCCTTCGTACGTTTCACCCCCCAAAACCCATTTGTTTACATTGTTGTATTTGTAATTTCATTTCGTGTCGAAGAAATAGATGTGAATTGCAACAACAACAAGACCTGTGCTGAATTATGTGCTGAATGACTAGTTGATTCTATGTGTGCGTTTTGCACTGCTTTTCACTAATACTTTGCAAATCTAATACATCAGCTGTTCGCCTCCAGCTTGTAGGCAAATCAAATTGACAGCTGAGGATTGACTTCTTTATTTCATATTCTCTGCCGTGAAGGATGGAGACGTTTTGTTGACGCCCTATGCCCTAGCCAGGGTTACAGGACACGATGATAATGATTATAGGTCTGTTTCTTTACTTTTGGGATAAAGTTTGGGAAAAAGTTCGGGAAAAAGTTTGGGATTGAGCTTTTTGGTGTTGTTGTTGTAATGTTAAACCAGAAATGAAAAGTAAAGAAACGCATTTGGGATGTTTCTGGGTTGTTGCGGTTTAAATTACCTATTTAACTTCATTGCTTATAGGCTCACCGCATACAAAATTATGCTATTTCAATTCTTATTATATGCAGTTATCATTTTGGGCTCTATTAAAAGAACAAGGAGAAACATTTTACTTTATATTTGCCTCCATTGTATCAATTTCATTTGATTTAATTAAACTAAACCATTTTATGTACGCTACTTAAACAATTTTAGTTCAAATTTTTCGATCAGCTGATTTCTTGTTTGACAAGCAAGAAAGTTCAGTAACTAAAATGTTCGGGTAGATTCTTGCTGGAGGGGAAATGAAAAAAAGTCAAAAGCTCTGGCATTTTCGTACCAGAAAATAGTAAAGAAACACGTTTTGGGTAGATTTGGGATACTTTGGGATCCCGCGGGCGAGTAAAGAAACAGACCTTATAAAAGCTTCTCGTGGGGGCGACTCATTCTTATTCATTGGAAAGAAAGAGATATGGCGAGGTGAGGCAGACATTTTCAAAAAATATAAAAACTTCTGCCTCACTTAGGCATCTCTTTTTTCCAAGAGATTGTTGCGGACGCCTGTCCGATAGTTCTGCTTGCCGGCGAAATCTGGAAGCAGGAATAAAAGAAAAAAAAAGAAAATAAATCACCTCACCCTGTTTCGATTATACTTGCCGATTTGACATTGGCTTTTGCCTTTATTATTCCTGGTACTGCTGAAATACTAATAAAAGAGAAAAAGTTTATTAATCTCGGAAGATAGTTTTAGACATTTAAAAGAAGAGAAATATTTCACACGCGCAAGATGAAAATACCTACTTATCCAAACAAATCACAGCTGCGGCTAATATTTTGGCGAAATATGGGTTCTGTTTGTTATTGATTGTTTTGTTATGGCTATGCATGGATAGGATATCTGATGAACATAGGAGACAACAAAAATACTTCGACTAGGTTTCAAAGTTTTCAATTTCTACCCCATACAAGCTGCAGCCTTATATCCATGTAACAGCGGGTTGAATCAACTACACCCAGGTTGGAGCCTATCCGGATTGGATAATAAAGATATGGGTAGATTAATGGCTAGTAGGTTCATTCCGTTGATCATTGTCAGGCGTTTGAGACGTCATAAAAACACTAAAATGTCGGATTGGGGATACCTACTGAGATTGTTTCCCTTTATTGTGATCGTGTCAAACTAAATGCAGGGGAATAAGAATAAATTTTCACAAATACACGCACATGTTCGAAGAAAAAAAAAGAGAATAGATAGCGGACAGTCGATCGGGTGATGGAAATAGTGTGGAAGGAGAAATACGGGAAAAAGATTAGAAGTGGTATATTCAACTGTTTGAAGCTCCTCATTTGAAGAGTGCTGTTCAAACGATTGAGGCCCAATAGCAAAATTGGTGCAGTTCCGATACTGGCTTTGTAAGAAAAAAAAAGAAGAACAAAGATAATATAAGTGACTTCTTTTGAAAATAAAAGGTGCGTGGAGATTTCTTTTGAATTTTTGTTGCATAACTTTAAAAGTAATTTTTGAATGATTTCCGGTTATAATAACTGAAAACATTTTTAACTCTGTTTTTAAGATTTTGCGCTATACCCACGTGTCGGAATTTCCAGATTTTCTTAGTTAAGCCTAGTATGCTGCTGATGCGAAACGAAATTTTTTGTTGGTCTCCAACAAGACAACGAAATGCTTACGAAAACGAAGCGGAAAAATATTCATTGACAGTTGCACAGATTCAAAAAATTAAAACAAATGCAAATGCAAAAAAATCACAAGCAGCCATGCTGTAATGAAAGAAACAACAAAAATAAACACGAAAAAACACAAAT
The DNA here is from genome assembly GCA_963921185.1 of Dasysyrphus tricinctus. NCBI lineage: Eukaryota > Metazoa > Arthropoda > Insecta > Diptera > Syrphidae > Dasysyrphus > Dasysyrphus tricinctus. Next base: position 125,552,936 of record OY992530.1, read on the forward strand.
GTCATTTTTTCGCACACAATAAATGGTCTGGGTAATTAATTGTGTGCGAAAAAAGAGTGAAGACTTCTCCAAATAATCTGCTACAATTTTCAATTTCGCTCATCGAACAGCGTACTGCAGAACGAAAAGTGGAACTAAATTTTTAGTTTATGATTTCGTTGTGTCATTTTTGTATGGGATTTTTCGTTTCGCATCAGCAGCGTACTAGGCTTTACTAAGAATAACTTATTAAGTTTTGAATAAAACATGTCATAGGGTGAGTTTGTTCGAAACATTTTTATTGAAAATGATTGGTTGCTAAAATCGTTCATTTTGCGTAGGTTACAAAACTTTAAGTTTGTGCGTTTGGCGGTCCCACGTTGACAATTTTCACCTGGAAATCAAATTTCCGTTAAATCAAATATTTGGAGTGGAAAGATGCTACAGCAATCCCAGAATGCGCGTTAGTGTCCTTCAAATCCCCAAGAAACCGATACCAAGGAAGGCGATTTTTTTTGTGTTTCTTGGAGCACTGGTGGCTGTCGCTGAAGTCTTGTGGTGGAGAATAATTCACACATCAGTAACGGATGTCTCTTTTCACACCAATTCCAACTTGTTGGTCGCACAAGTTTGCCCTTAATGCTCAGTGACTCTAAGAATGCAAAAGAAAGTTTTACTACGCGTATATATATGAATTTTAAGTGCTTTCGACAGTTTTAGATGCTTAAAAATTGAATAGCAAAGTAACTAAATATCTCTTTAATTTATCATTGTATATACGTCCATATGGAAAGGACTTCCTATAAACCTACCTGTTATGGTTTTTTTATTTGTTAATTTACATGGCGTTGAAGTTTTATTCCCTAGCTTTTTTTTTTTTGTAATTTGTATCCTTATTATATCACGATTTTTGTTTACTTGATTCTTGATTCTATACCATTGTAAGTGATTCTTTCGTTGCCAGCCCCAACTAACATTTCAGTTTCTATTAGCTTAGAAATATCGATATGCTGCAAGTCTGGATATGTATAAAGCTTCTATAAAGCTTTCATCAAAAATAAATTTCTAATAGAAGTCATGATTTCAATAACTGCTTCTTTAAAGTCGTTTGAAAGCTTGATATAGAAAATTAAACGAGACTAGCGTCTTTGTTTCGGATAGACCTCTGGTTAATAACATTAACGAAGAAACATGAAGCTGTCACTTTATAAAGATTGTATAGAGTAATTTAATTGAAGCTCCTGTCACTTTGTCTTTAAAAGGTTTCGGTTACAATTTGCTGGAAGCCTTATCGAATACTTCGCAGAAACTTCTCAGACTTTATTAACGAACCATAATAGAAAATGTCAGTCTATGCTAAAGAGACTCAAATCTGTCAAAGTCATTTTAATGAAGTCATTGATAAATTTTCGTTTATTGAATAAATTGTTTGTGAAATTTTTTTTGCGTGAATATGTCTACTTCGTGGAAAAATTTTAAAAGTCGGGAAATTATTATAGATCTCTTGCGGTGAGACGTTTCTTAATACTCCAGAGAGCTCGTAACTTAGATCTTCAAAAGAATGCAAATAAAAGACAACGACGTGACGGCAAGAAAGTTCAGATTTAATAAGTCTTTCATCGATAAATCAAATATCTCCAGAGCCAGAAGATTTAAGTGTGTTTCATTGTTTATAATTTTCTTTTAAATATAAATATTCATTCTCTACTTAGATATGAACCCCACTACCAGCATGAGAGGCGAAACTTTTATGAGGGATAACATACACGAGTTTAATGATTAATGTTTTCAAGAAAGCGATGACGAAGATGAAAAAATCAAAAGCTTAGACTTAACCTCAGGCAATGGGCGATTGAATTTAAAAACAACCACTCAGCTCTTCAGATTTTAATTTCAATAATAAACAAGCGATTTGAAAAAAAAAATCTTGTACATCTTGTTTCTTTGTGTGAATGGGTTACAAATTTGTTATTAACATGGTGGCTCCACTGGGCATGAGCCATGGTTGGATTATGAACATGCTTAAAAAAAAAACAATGGAGTCTCATAAATCCATGTCCGTGCAGTGACATATCCATACAAATCAGTTTGCTGATTGGATTGTGGTTTGGATGTTGGACATCGTTCATGTCTAGTGGAGCCAGCATGTAGGACTGGAAAATACTGATTAAGTTTTTGCATCCTCCATTTTATATCTAAGATGGCTGAGTGGGTAGAGTGATGGACTCTTACGCAGGAGTTCCGTGTTCGATTCCTAGACGGGTAAGAAAAATATTTGTGTTTTATAATTATTTCCAATTCATTAATTTACAAATAATTGAAAACAAATAATAGTTTCAGGTTTAACAAACATTAAATGCGGTAAAAATCACTCAAAAAAAATTGAAAGTAAAAAGAATTATATTTTTTCCCCCATTTTCCTACAACCTCTGTAAGAGCTGTATTGTCGGCTTCTAATAGCTATTATAAGACTTTCTATTACACTTGCGTGTTTACTTTTATAGAAACATTTCTGAAGCTATCTGTCAAAACCATAATTTCACTAAGATTTCGAATAGCGCTCGTTAAAACTTCTTATGGATCGTATAGAATTTGAAGCTTTTAAAAGATCTGCGTACGGGGCCTCCAAGAAGATTTTCCGAAATCATTTTCGAAGTTCTATAATATTCTCCTTTTTATGCTTAACGAAATTTTACAAATGTCTTAAGGAAATCAGAAAGCCTATTCAGTTAGGCCGAACCGAAGCTGAAATGTTAGTTGGGAGGGCCTCTCATTCGTTTTTATTTGTGTTTTTTTTGTAATGAAATTCATTTGTACCATAAACCCCCTTAATAGAGCTCTCTCAAGGTAGGTACGTTTTTTGATGGTCCAGTTAGTTCTACGCACTGAAGAGAAAAAGAGTTTAATATTTAAGTGAGCGAGTCCTATTAGAAAATGCAACAAAATCACGTTTTTTTTTTTGTTTGGTTATTTTCTTTTCAGTTTTGGTAATAACGTTTATATACCTTATAGATAACTCATTAATATATCTTATTTTAAAATTAGTAATATTAAAGTTTAGTCTTATGATGTTGCCTACTATGTGTTTACGCTTAAGACTAATTTCTTAAATAAAAACTTCGCTAAACGTCACTTTTGAATGGAGTTTGGGTGTTTGTTATCGGTATAATCTTCATTGGTGAAATAGGTCGTTTTAGATCTTAAATTTTGAGGGGCGCCAATGGTAGCCGAACGCTTTTGGTGGAAAGGGTGTGACCAGAAACTGGTCATCAACATGATTGGGGGAGTCCAAATATGGCCGCTGGATTTCCTAGGTTGGGTGGGGAATGGCAACACTGCACCAACATCAGCAGTGCCCTTGTAGTGGTGATAGTCCGTCCGCTGTCTCTTTAGTTTATTTACTCTGGCCTGATTTGTGTGAGGTCAAGTTTCGGGGGCAAGATCCCCCCCATTCTGGCGAGCTAATGCCGCGCATAGCAAGCAGGCCGCGTCCCCGGAACTTGACATTCCTTTCCATTTTCCAACCTCTTCCTTTCCAATTTCCTATCCCTTCCTTTTTCCTACCCTACCCCTTTACCGACACTCCTCACTTCCTCTTGCCTCGCAACAAGATGAGAGTGAGATAAATATAAGAGACGTCGAAATGAGTTGCCTCATATGAAGCTGGTATGAACACCGTCTTGGATTTGCTTGCTCACTTTTTGACGGATAAAATTTGCTGAGCCCTACGAGATCTCATTTTCCTGAACACGCCTAACGGAAACATGGTTATGTTCATAGCATTCAAGTCGCCATTTTGATATTTCTGTGACGTCACAGACATGTTTAAGTATGTATTATAATTTGTATGTAAAATTAAATAATTAAAGTTACATAAGTAATATGTACAACAATGAATTAATTTGAGGTAGGTATATGAACTCTAGAAAAAAATAGTAAAAATAATAAAATACAAAAAATCTGTTCTTCGGACAGAAACATAAGATGATTGTGTCGTCTTGGAGCCTGATTACACGATTCGTTTTTTCGGACGTTACGTGTTTCGTCTTTTTGACACATTGGGTGAGGGGTGTAGAAACGTAGGGGGAACGGAAAGACGAAAGCACGTATGAAAATTTCAAGACTTTTTCTGGTTGAACTTTGACGTTTATGATTTGACAAATGAGTAGAGGTGGGGAATGCTTATAAAATTTAAATAATGAGATTAAATTGATTTTCATATTTAAATAAGTATAAATTTGAACAAGAAGTGATTTAAAAATACTTTTAATTATTATTACTGCCTATTTTCCAATAAATAAATCTCAAATTTGTTGAACGTCAAAATCACGTATGGATTTTTTTCGTTGTGTGTAATCATGAAGGTACGTACCTGTCAAATAGACGAAAAACGAAACGAACGAAAAAACGAATCGTGTAATCAGGCTCTTGGACGTGTTTATGGTAAGTGTGCACTCAACTTAAAAGAAGCAAATCCGTTTTCGATTTGTCCAAGTAGTCAACGACGTATAGATGCCTTCATTCGGATAGCTCCTCCTCCTTGCCCGAATGGGCTTGGATGAAAAGGAACGACATCGGGGCCCAGAAATGTACGTATCTTAAGTTTAGCCCGGATAAAAACTATGTCATCGGCACGAATTTCATAGGTAGGTACTTGTTATCGATATCGTTTTTCGTCCGATGCCATGGGCATAAAATGCCAACGGAATCAAATTCAAACAATACAAATGAAGTCGAAGTGCAGAAAAAGCCGTTTTTCTTCCATAAAGATGACTGCCGTATCGAAAGATTAAATTTTAAAGATTCTTACTGATGAGCCAACCACCATGCCTGGGCTAAACGCATTCACTGAAGTAAAGGCCACAATAACCTTTATTATTGAATTTTAGTCATGAAACTCCACAAAAAGAATATATTTTAGAACTATATATGGCCCCTATAATGACTTAAGATTCACCGAGTCGAACATTCGACTCAACTCGAAGGTTCGACTTTACAAAAATAAAAACTGCGATTTTGTTCAGTCTCTAACAATTGCAGTTCGACATTGACGATAGAGGCGAACGTTTGCTAAAGGCGTTGAGTGGCATTCATATTTTCCAAATTTTAACCAACTTAATTCAGGCGAGTGGCAAACGGTAATTCGACATAGTCACATTTGAACGTTCGAGTCGGCAAATCGAAAGTCATAATAGGTACCTATTATTAACAGTTTTTAACTATTAATAGCTTTTTTCTGTTTACTTTAAAATAATTCTTAATTCACTTCGCCTGGCCACGGGTTTAACAACAAGTCTAAGTGTAACCAAAGTTCCTTAGACACGTATATACATAATTCTCATCGAGTTCTTTCACTTGTTAAATGCACATGTCGGTAACCATCGACAAAAACAATCAGGGTTATTATGAGTTTCACGTGAACAACATTCCACCCGGAAAAATTGACATTTCACTTTTCGCCTATTGTGAGTTTCACCCGAAAAATAAAAATTCCCCTTTTTGTGGGTACTAATTTCGCGCAAAATGTAGCGTAATTAAGATTTTAAATTATCACTTATCTTTTGGAGGTGAACAAAAGATAAACATGTGGTACTGGTGCGCTTTGCGCAAGTTTTTTGTTTATTTTAAGCCAAGAGAAGTTCACGCGAAACTCATAATAGCTTTAAAAATTCCGGGGGAACAAAAATTTTTCGGGTGAAATATTTTCCGGGCGAAACTCATAATAAGGCTGAATGCGTCTTAAATTGGGTATGGTGGCATCTAACTTATGAGTCCACCACCATGATTGAGCGAAACGCATTCAATGGAGTAAAAGCCACATCATCATCGTGTCCTGTATCCCCGGCTGGGGCATAGGGCGTCAACAAAACGTCACGGTCTGCTGCAAGGTACTTAAGCTGTGGCCACGTCTTTCTCTGGGATTCTGCTTCCGCTAAGACAGTTGATTTCCATGTTGTTCTTGGTCTTCCAACCCGCCGTGGACCCTGAGGATTCCATTCAAAGGACTGCTTTGCAATTTCATCGTTTGGTTTCCTCAGTGTGTGACCAATCCAACGCCATTTACGCTTTCTTATGTCGACGTCCAGCCGCTCTTGACTTGTCCTGCGCCACAATTCCTCATTTGATATTATTTGTGGCCAGCGAATCTTTAGGATGTGGCGAAGACAGCGATTCACAAAAGCCTGCAATTTCTTCGAAATGGTAGACGTGACTTTCCAGGTTTCACAAGCATATAACAGCACGGATTTGACATTGGATTCGAAGAATCTCAACTTAGTGCGTAAGGAGATTTGACTGGATTTCCAAATTGGGGACAGAGTACCGAAGGCAGCACGAGCTTTATTTATTCTACTTTTAACGTCCAGATCCGTACCACCGTTTGCAGAAACAATACTGCCAAGGTAGTTAAATTGTTCCACTACTTCAACTGGCGTCTCCTGTAAAATAATACGCTGCTGTGTGGAGCGGCCTGTGAGCATTATTTTTGTCTTTTTGCTGTTAATTCGTAGACCACTCGACTCTCCCTTCACTTGCAGTGCTTGGCACATCCCGTTCAGCCCACTGATGTTATTTGCCAGTAGACATATGTCATCGGCATAGTCTAAATGACTGAGCCTTTCGAACGGTCTCCATTGAATGCCCTGTCGCTCAGCTGTACCAACACTGGCCGTCAATACGTCGTCCATCGCCAGCAGGAAGAGAATTGGCGATAGAACATCCCCTTGTCTCACACCCTGTTGCACTACGAAGGAGTCGGATAGCTGCCCATTGTGCAAAACAAAACACCTCGCGTTGTTGTAGGACTCTTTAATAATGGCAACAATTTTTGGTGGAATTCCTCTACCAAGCAACGATCTCCATATACATTCTCGGTTAACTCGATCAAAGGCCTTTTCAAAATCCACGAACATGAGGTAAAGCGGTGATTGATATTCCATCGACTGCTCGAGGACGATACGCAGGGTGTTGATATGGTCGACACACGATCGACCACTGCGGAAGCCAGCTTGATGCCTCTTGAGTGTAGACTCGATTCTATCCTTTATTCGCTCGAGTATGATTGTTGCCATTAGTTTTGGGAAAACGGACAAAACGGTGATACCACGCCAATTGTTGCAATTCTTTAAGTCACCTTTCTTTGGCAACTTAACAATCACACCATCCTTCCAGTCCCTGGGATAGCTTTCGTTTTCCCAAATGTTTTGTATCAGCGGATGTAAAATACTAGCCGCTGCTACGGGATCGGCTTTCAGGAATTCAGCTGGTATTCCGTCCAGTCCAGCTGCCTTGTTGTTTTTGAGGAGATTTATTGATGTACGAATTTCCGATTCTGACGGGGGTTCGATGTCAATACCCCTATAGGACCTGCGCATCTCGTTTAGTTGGGGCACTTCAGCACTCTGCTCAACTGAATCCTCATTTAGCAGGGCACAAAAATGGTCCTTCCATCTACGAAGCTGATCCTCAATTGATACCAAAAGTGTGCCATCCACATCCATTACAGGATGATTGGTGTTGCTTTTTTTCCCGATAACATCTTTGGCTATTTGGTACAATTCCCGGATATCTCCTCTTCTGGCAGCGCTTTCCGCATTATCTGCGAGTCCATCCAACTTCACCCTCTTGTCACGTCTCACACAGCGGTAGACCATCTTATGTGCAATGCGGTACTCTCTTCGCAAGTCAGCCTTTCGTTGAACATCAGCTTCGGCATTTATTTGGATTTTCAACGATTTGCGAAGTTCGATCTTATCCCAGGTGTCTTGGGATATCCAAGAGTCTCTACGTCTCGTTCGCTTGGGTACAGTTTCGGATCCAGCCTCCATAAAAACACTTTTAATTTCACCCCACATCTCATCAATTGTTGAATTCTGGATTCCATTTAATGACGAGGCTCTGTCGTTAAGGGTGGTGACATAGTTTCGACATATGTTGGGGTCATTTAAAGCATTAGTAATGAATTTTGTGCTCCTTGCTGCATCCTGCGCTGGTTTTTGTACGGCAGCGGTTCGTAGTTTGAGACTCATCAGAACCAAATGGTGGTCGCTTCCCACATCGGCATTTCTTATACTCCGGACATCACACATAGACTTCCTCCATCGCTGCTGAATCATGATATGATCAATTTGGTTTTCGGTTTGACCATCCGGATGCACCCAGGTAATTTTGTTGCACGTCTTATGCTTAAATACAGTCCCACCTATCACAAGACGATTCGCGTTACAAAAGTCGACAAGCAAGTCACCATTTTCATTCCGTGACCCCACGCCATTTCTTCCCATCACGCGTTCCAGTCCGTAATTGTCTGAACCGACTTGGGCATTAAGGTCTCCCATAACGACTTTGATGTCGGCTCTCGGAACACTACTGTAAACCGAGTTAAGATGAGTGTAGAACGCGGTTTTGTCTTCCTCGGTCGCTTCATTTGTGGGGGCGTAGCACTGAATAATTGTGACGTTACGAATTTTTGAACGAAACCTTGCTGTCATTAATCTCGCAGAAATGGGCGCCCATGAGATCAAACTACGCCTCGCTTCTTCGTTCAACATAATTCCGACACCATGCAGTCTTTGGCCACCCTCTCTTTCATCTTCGCCGGAATACAGCATTCTCGTCTGTCCAGTGTCTGATCTGTATTCAGCTCTTCCTCTCCACTTAGTTTCGCTTATGCCCAGGATACTGATCTTTAGGCGAAGCATTTCACGCTCAACCTGCTCGTATCTACCATCGCTGTACAAGGATCGAACGTTCCATGCTCCGCAAAGTAACATTTGCGCTTCTTGAAAGACTTCTTCTATTTGTCAACGATTCATTTATTATTATGGCGTCTTGATTGACGCTCGTACATGAAGGATGCCGCACCCCCAAATCCGATGTGCGGTTTACTGCAGCCGAAGCTACAGAAGGATTTTCTATAAAAAGATTACCTCTTGGGGACTCATTTCCATTTGTTGTCATAATTCATGTATTTGCATATATCCTTCCACCATGGTGTTTTCCGAGATATGATTAATAACATACATAAGCTCAGATTTGACAGGCACACCCGCCTTTTGTATGGTCAAACACATAACTGCTCGAGGCCGCCCACTGTGGGAAAACAGACGCCTTTTGTAGCCGCCCAATATGGATTACAGACGCTACCTGCTGCTGCCGTTGGCCTTTTACCAAAAAAAGCTCCTCCGCCACCAGACTATCAAGCCACAATAACCGTTATTATTGAATTTTATTCATGAAACTCTACAAAAGGAATATATTTTAGAATTATTATTGATAGCTTTTAACGTTTAATAATGTTGCATTTGTGTTTTCTTTAAAATGATTCTTAATTGAGAAGTGAAATGTTAATTTTTCTGCGTGAATGTTGTTACGTGAATGTCACAATTTCAATTATTATATTATTTTTCAATTATTTCTAAGTCTAATTGCCTCCTTAAATCTTGAACTATGAATTTCGCACATAACTTCAAAAAGACAAACAAGATCATTTAAAAAATGTAAAACACTACTTTTATTTTAAGATAAAGAAAAATATATTTTATAACCATTAAATTAAAAAATGTTACAAAAAAAAATAATAAACAAAAAATAAAATAAATTGAAAGTAATGTTTCCCACTTCCATTTAAGATAAAATAATAATTAATTAATAATAAAAGGTAAACACGTTATTGACTTCCAGTACTGGGTGTTAAAATATTTTAATTTAAACAATAAACAATTAAACTCGTCACTACAAACAAATCATTCCCCTCCTTCTTATAAAAGGCATGACTATTTTTTAGTTTTGACGGTTTCTACACATCATTTGAAGTTCAAATCTTCGATTCGTGCGAACACCTTTCAAAATTTCTTTTTTATTTTCTGCTACCCTCTGAGAGCTTTTCGACTTGAACATGTCCATCAATCGCTTGCGACGATCTTCAAGTTTATCTGCCTTAGGTGCTTGCCTAGTGGTTGTGATTGTTGTGCTCAGATTAAAATTTTCTCTTGGATTTGGCAAATGCAATCGCTGAGGCACAGAGGTAACTGTCGTATTTCCACATGTTGGCAGTGTTGTTGTATTGAAATTGAAATTGAATCTCTGTTTCGGAAGTTTACTGGTGATGTTTTGTTTTAACATAGAAGTGGTATTTGCACTAACTTTGGTTGGCGTCTTGCCAATCAACGGTACATCATCCAACAGCCGAAGATCTTGCTTTGATTTTGAACGGTATTTTGATACGGCCTGCAGGGAGCTGGTAACCTCGGTCTTTGTTTTATTTTCAGTTTGAGACATATCAATTCTTTGACGTGCTTTTGGCATAGGAAGGTGTGTTTTGTTGCCATCTTTGTTATGGTCTCGTAGGACTGAATTTTTTAAAGGAAGGCCTTTGTGCACCGAAGCTGAAAAAAAGAATTTTACTTAATGTGTGGGCAGACAAATGCTGAAAGTTGGTTATATTGTCAAAAAAGTTGCAACTTCATAGCTGAGACAAATTCAGCCTTACTGTTTTAAAAAATCATTCGAGTAAAACTCGAAGCGATATTTAGCGTTTCAATGAAACGACTACCGTTAAAATAGTGAGAATAGCAAAGAGCGGAGAGAAAGCTTAATTTTTAGTTTCATTCAAATACTAATTGTCGTTTCTGGAATAGTTAATTTTAACAGTGAATGTTTGAAACTTGATGTTTGATGTAATTCTTTAGATGTATTTTAAGTTTTGTCTTTGATTTATCTGCGGGTCTAGTCCAAAATAATTTCTACACGAAATAAAAAACAACAAATCGGCAAAGCTTGTTTTACTTTCAATTGACCTGTGGAAATCGATCAGTGATCACGAAAAATCGTGCGACTTTTAGGTTTTGACCTTTTTTCACTGATATGATGTTTTTTTTATCAAGTTAATGTTCTACAAAATCGTCAAGACCGAAACCAAGGATGCATATTTTTGATCAAGGATAAGGAAATAAGTAATAAAATAAATATACCTGGTTTAACTTTTGTACTTGAATTGATTAAAATTTTAGCACGTTCAGCCCTCCGAGCTACATGATCCGTAATTGATTCCATTTTTTGGAAATGCTTTTGATGAATATTGGAAAAGTTTGGCATTTTAATTCTAGACTGCTGAACTTTTTTTTTAGGGGTCGAATCATCTATAAAAATAAATTTTCATATAAAAATTTAAAATCTATAGGTTTTTAACTTACGAGTTATTTTTTTCATTTGTATATAATCCATTAAATCTTTTTCTGTTTCAGTAACCGATAGTGAACGCTTTCGACGTTTTGTTATATCTAAATAAGAAATATATTAAGAACACAATCAGAACTTATTAAGAACACTTGAACTTACTAGTAGGAGTACGTTTTGCAGCACTTTTTGTTAAATCCCCATGATACATATTCAGCGTTGTATTTGCCGGACTACGGAATGTGACATTCTTCTTTGGTCTATCGACACAGAAAGAAAACGATCGCTTGCGACTACTTTTCAATTTATTTATTTTTTGGGTATAGACAAACTTAGGAGGTTCTTCAAATTCTTCTTCTGGTTCGAGAATAATAATATCCGGAAGAATTGGTTTGTCTGTCTTAAATGGAGTAAGATTTCGAGTGATAGACGGTTGCGAGTTTGTTGGGGTATCTAATGTTTTTGTCGGAGGTTCATCAGCGTCAAATGTTTCATTTAGAGGAGAGATTCGAGCATCTTCAGCAGATGATGAGATCAAGTCCCCAGGTTTTTCTTCAATCCCAAGCACGATTTTTCTGATTTCTTCAGGACATATTACATCATCAATACATTCTTCTTTTTCAGGACTCATTTCAATGTCATTTAATTGTTCTATATTTTCTTTAGTGGAAACGTTTTCATTCAAAGATTCAGGTTGATTTATTTCACATTGTTCTTTGTCAATTGGTTTTTCAAGATTTTCACCACAAGGACTTTTAAGGGCATCGACAAACGCTTCGTCTTCGTCATCGGAACACACTAACAGAGGTGGCATATTAATTCCAGTAGAATCAGAAGACTCATTGGCCTCAAACTTTGATTCAGGCGCAACAAAAGATGTTTTTTGACATATACTTTGTCTTGACTGTGAACTATCATTTAAAGAGAGCATAATGCAGTCGCTGTCATCCGATTTGTTAGCTGACTCTGTAGCCAGATTTGCTGATAAAGGAGTTTCGAGATCTTCATGCTGTAGTTTTGCTGGGCTTTGCATGCAATCATCTCCTGTTATTGGCATTGAATTAAGGATGACATCTCCTTCTTCCATTGAATCATCAGATTCAACTATATTATTTGTTTCAATTTGAATATCAGGAGGTGGTTGCACATCCGTTGACAAAGTCTAAGGAAAATAAAAATAAATAAATTATAGTAAAACTTCTTTACACAGAATTTAACAAAATTCTTTTTATTTAAAAATGCCGTTTTGTTGTTTATAATTAGAAGTAACATTTGAATTAAGTTCTTTCAAAAAAAAATTTTCAATTAAAAAAGTATATAAATGAAGCGAAAGCTAACACTTAAGACCAACTTTTGGTGTTTTCGTATAAAGCAGACATGTATTTCGTATCTTTTACTTTTAACTGTATTTATTAAAATAATAGCTTGATTTGAATTTAAAATTAATTGATTAATTATAAGCTTGATTTTAAGATTTAAATTAAGGGTATTCATACAACAGCGTAAGGTCGTAAACATTGTAAACTTTAAAACTTTGTAATTCTGTCACAATTTGTATGGAAAATTTGACAGATTTACGAAGTTTACAACTTTACGACGAATTTACGCTGTTGCATGAATATCCTTATTATGTTTATTATAAAACTTACATATGTAGTATGTATGTAATAGCAATTTAAAAAGCATTCATTACCATGTAGCAACCATAAACAATATAAAAGTGGGCAAACACAAATAGGGGCACACTCATAGATGTTGCTTAATCTGTTGCTAGACAAATTTGCTAGTCTCGCAATCGTTTTTTGTCGATAAATAAATGTGAGAAATGTTTTTCCTCGAAACATTTGATACCTGTGAGTAAGTAAACATATTGTATAATAAAAATGGATACCATGGAAGTAACTTGGAAAATCCATAGGAATTTCACAAGTTTTATGAATGAACTGCCAAAAATGGGTATAAAAGGTTGAGTCACTTGATTGAGGCCTTTGCAAATATTGATTTGCAAAAGTTAATATTGATCATTTTTTCTTAATAAAGCTTTAAAACATTTGAAAAAGGGCCGAAAACTATAAGTAATCTAAAAAAAAAAAAAAAAAATGGGCTCAGGAAACACTTTGACGTAATCAGAAATAGGGACAGTAGATGATTTCAAGGAACTAGGACTTTCAGGCCGTGAAATAGCACGGAAAATCGAAGGAAGTAATAGGGTTGTGAAAAATTATCTAGCAAAAAATGATAAAAAATGAAAAAGACGCAGAAGCAAAGCAGAATCATCCGAGAAAAGTAGTCAATTCTGCAGAATACCTCGATTTCTCCACTATTATTGCTTAGATAGAATATGGTCAAAAAGTGATATAGTAGCCAGTGTTTTTACGGTTTAAGGATAATTTAACCCAATAATAAAACTCAGCGTAAGAAAATGAAGAAAGTCTTACGGCAACGACATAAGGAACTGCACATGAATTTCGTAAGGGACCTTGTTGCTTGGAGCAACGAATGGAAATGGGTTGTCTCTTCGGATGAAAAAAGGATAAATTTTGACGTATCCGATGGTTAGAATTTTTGTTTTTATGATTTGAGAGACGTGGAACTTATTTTTACAAAGTATTCACAGTCGTACATCAGGTGCTATGGGGTTCAGCGCTATCATTTACTATGGAACAATTAAATTGGATAATAAACTCCAAAAACTAACTAAAATAGTTATCAATATCTGTTGGAATGGGCATGTCTAAAGATAACAAACATTGCAGAAGTTTTACCTTGAATTTTACAACAAGATAACACCCATATTCAAACATCCAGGGTAGCTAGAAGCTGGAAAAACGAGTAACTTTAGCCATGGCCACCCTATTCACCGGACTCAACCATCATCGAAAAGTTTTGGACCTGGATTTATCTAACATTTCATGAAGCTGGTATAAGTGTGAAGATAAATTTATTTATTTATTTGAAAGAAAGGTGGCAAGCTGAGACAATTCAAATGTATGCGGTTAATAAGGATATTTGGTGGCTTTCACTCAAAGTTTTTTGTGATACTTTTAATTTTATTTTAGTCGCTGTTTATAGATCCCCAAGATGTTCAAAAAAAGTTTTTTTGTGATAAATTTTTTGAATGGATGGATGATTTAAATGTGTATCCATATGAAGTTTTTATTATTGGTGATTTTAACATCGACTGGATGCAGTCAAATGAATTATATAAAAGGAATATTGAAAGATATTTAATCAATAATGGTTTTAAACAAATTGTTAGAAAACCCACTAGAATAACTCAAAACTCGAAATCATTAATCGATCTTGCAATAACAAATTCGAACAAAATCGAAGCCGAACCTGTTTCTTGTTTAAAAATCAGTTTATCATGAAACTATTGTAACAAATATAAATGTGAACTTTAAAAAAGAAATAAAAAAGAAAACTATCAGTTTTTTAAAATATCATAGAAGTGATTTTTCTAACAGTTTAGCTATGAGCAATATTTATAATACACTCCTCGTCAACTGAATACGCACAAACATTTTTGAATATATTTTATCCATTTTTTCCAAACAGTGATGGTTATTATGCCATCTGTTGATGGTAAAAATTTTCGTAACATATAAATAACAGAATTTCAAAGTTTTATCCAAAAACAACCGTGAGTTTTTCCTTCAACCACTTCCAAAGTGTAACTTATGCAAAGTAGAAGTTTTTTTTTGAGTCAACTGAATAGGTACAAAAATTAAAATTGGTATTGGAATGGAATGAAACAAGTTTTTGTTTAAGTTTAGTAGTGGGTACTTCCACCTTTATTTTTAATTACTTCGTAAATTCGATCCGGCATGGAATCGTATAGCTTTTTAATGTAATTTAACGAAATTTCGCTCCACGCCAATTTGATTGCAGAAATTAAGGTTTCTTTGTCTTCGAACTGACGACCACCCTCATAAACTTTGCGTACTAACCATCCCCAGACATTTTCTATGATGTTTAGATCAGGTGAGTACGGCGGCCATTGAAGCAACTGCACTTGTTGCTCCTCTATCCATGTTTTTATTATGCGCGCTGAGTGAATAGGCGTATTATCATGTTGGTAGGTCCAGTTTATGGGTCCAAAGATGTTAGAAAATTTAGGAAAATTTCTTTCCAAAATTACTTTATACCCAGCTGCTGTCATTCTTGATGTTACAACCTCGAGCTCAACTGTTCCATAATAACTGACTGCTCCCCATATCATGACACCTCCTTCACGACTATGATGGCGCTTTAAAAATCTTTTTTCTTTTCTTAAGTCGTGAAAATAGAAGTTGAACCCATCAGGGCCATCGAAATTAAACTTTTTTTCATCTGAAAAAACCACGTGATACCATTCTTTTTTCCAACTCATGTGAAGTCTTGAAAAATATATTCGCAACATTTTCCGTCTCTCGTCAAGTGGTGGTTTTTTCTTAAGTTTCATTCGTTTAAGATGGCTTGAGTTGTTGATTACTCTTAATACTGTTGAGCAACTTGCGTTTACGCCGACTTTTTGTTTTATTTTTGCCACAGAATCAGAAGAATTTGATGCATATCTTAAAATTCTTCGTCTCTCAGCTGCTGTTGTTGCTGTTTTCTTACCTCCCTTCATGTTTTTGCCGTATGCATCTTTATTTTTCAAGTAAGAATAAACTTCATTAAAACTTCGGCCAACTTTATCAGCTATTGCACGTCCAGTTAGGCCTTGGTCTCTAAGAAAATCGATTTTAGCTTTTTCAACACTGTTAAGACACGTAGATCTACCCATTTTTCTTAAAATTTGAAATCAAGAATTAAATTTTACTGAAAACACTAAAATCGTTAATTTAAACTGTCAAGCACTCCAAAAAACTTATAAACAACGAAGAAAATGGCGTTGTACCTATTCAGTTGACTAAAAAAAAAACTCATACTTTGCATATAAAACACTTTGCAAGTGGTTGAAGAAAAACTCACGGTTGTTTTTGGATAATTCTTTCGGAATTATCTGCTTAACATCTTAAGGGAATAGTTAGCATCAACAGATGGCATAATAACCATCACTGTTTGGAAAAAATGGATAAAGTATATTAAAAAATGTTTGTGCGTATTCAGTTGACGAGGAGTGTATATGTTATCTAAGTGATTCAAATCAAATGGCTTCGATCTTTCAAAATATATTAGAAGAAACAGTGCTCATTCCTTAAAACAAAATCAGTGCGAGAGGATGGACATGAATGGTTTAATAATCATCTCAGAGTGTTAAAATATCAAAAGATTGTTGGATATAATAGATCTATGTTTACAAATAGTGCAATTGACTGGAATAACTATAAATTTTTAAGGAACCAGTTTAAAAAGAAATTAACAAAGCTAAAAGTGATTTTATCTTCTAATATATAAAAATAAGTTGCCTTATGTTCGGACCAGATAAACACGAGAATGGCTGGGTCGAATTTTTCAATTTTTTTCAATAAAGTTAGCTATCCTGTTGAGGATGGTCTTTTTGTGAAAATTTGCCAAAATTCGGTAAAGGTAAAACCGCAAAATGCATTTTTAGTGCATTTTGTGAAATTATTTACAAATCTTTCGGTAGAATCTTCTGAGAATGTCTGCGAAAGTTTCTGTGAAGTTTGGTCAAAATTCGGTAAAGTGGTTTGCCATAAATGCATTTTTAGTTCATTTTGGCAAATTTCTAACAATCTTCTAATATATAAAAATAAGTTGCCTTATGTTCGGACCAGATAAACACGAGAATGGCTGGGTCGAATTTTTCAATTTTTGTCAATAAAGTTAGCTATCCTGTTGAGGATGGTCTTTTTGTGAAAATTTGCCATGAAATGGGGTAAAAAAAGGTATCCGATTTCTATTTTTTTTGTGTAATTGAGGTTATTTTTATAGATTGGATTAAATGCTACACATTTTTCAAAATTAAATTTTCTTCATAGGTTGAGGAAACAAAACAAATGGATTCCAATTTTAAAAACTCTTTGTGCTGCAAAAGTTATAATAATTAAAGAATAAATAACTATAATTAAAGAATCAATATATACTTGGCGCTAAATATTTTTTGATATGTACTATATCAACGGGTGAAATGCGATTTCCGATTGTAAACATACTTTTTGTGCATAGTAGGTTATATGTATTTAGTATAGGTTTCTAACTCACAGCTTTCCAATTCAAACTAATATTTTTTGTTTTCAAAGTTATGCTTGGATTTAAGCCATTTGTTGTTCAAAATTTAGCTTCACAACTATAGGGTGAAAAAAAGTATCTATCCTTTTTTACTTTCTTTTTGTTGTCCTTCAATCAAATTCGAATGGCTGGACGTATTAATTAGGTACATTTAAATTTTTGTGTTAGCTTAGAGCAAGCACAAGAAATAAAAAAAAATATTAAAATCAAGAGATGAGTCGTTCAAGTTGATGGCTTTGTACAAACTATGAAAAGGAAAGTGAAATACTTAGTTAAAATTTTAGCAGGTGGTGGGTGGTGGCGGTAGTTAATGCCTAGACGGGCAAACAAGTCAGGTGTAGTTTAGTATATCGAACCTTTTAAAACGCACACTGGTTGCGTGGGCCCAGCGGCTTAAGAAATTTTTTCCATGAATTGATACACCAAGAATTTCGGATATTTTAAGGCGGTAAATACGCCCGCTTATGAACTAATAGGATATTGGAACACTATGCGAATTACTATTCATGGAAGAGGCCGGTGATGGAGTTTTTTTTGGTCAATTATATTTTGAACGAGGAAATTTGTACCAGAAAACACACATATTATACCGCCGAATATATACAGCCTTATTGTGAAAAATTGACTTTTAACTTTTCGCCTATCATGAGTTTCAGCGAAAGGATGTTTAATGTTCAAATATTTTTGGCGGATTGTACCTATCGTAATTAAGAGTTAAAATTTTCATTTATTTTTTTTTTTGCAGCGAACGAAAGAAATGCTTTTCCAGCAAGTTTTTTGTTTATTTTATGGCAAGAGAACTTCAGCCGCAACTTAAACCTTACAGCTTTTAAAATTCCGGGTGAACAAAATTTTTTTGGGTGAAATATTTTCCGGGCGAAAATAATAATAAGGCTGATAATTTAAACTGTTCAATTTATTTAAAATTGTTATCTTTTTAAAAATCTTTTGTGTACCCGGGCGAAGCCGGGGCGGGCCAGCTAGTTAGAAATAAAATATACAACTCAGTTGATCAGAAATCAATGTGGAGAACTATAAAGCAATTTGTTCTGAAGCAAAAGCAATCTGACATAACCAAAGTTATTTTTGAAAATACAGCTTACAGTGATAATAAACTTTTGGCAAACAAGTTCAACAAGTATTTTGTAGGCAGTATAACTGAAATAAGTGCTTCGATCCCTTATGTCCCTTTCATCAATCTGATTGTAAGAAATTCTGCTTCTTTTAGCTTTCGGGAAATAGAGTTACCAGATATGAAAAAAGTGTTTGATAATATAAAAAATAAATTAATATAGATATTTTCAAAGACATGATTGATATCATAGCACCCCCATTAATTAAAATTATCAATCAATCGTTTCGTGACGGTGTTTTTCCCACATCTTGGAAAGTGTCTCAAATTTCTCCGATACCAAAAGTTAAAAATTCTATTAAATGCGAAGATTTTAGGCCAATTAATGCCCTCCCTCTCTATGAGAAGGTACTTGAAAAGGCGGTTCACCTCCAACTGGAAGCATTTTTTGACTTGCATAAGTTGATAATTGATAACCAGTCGGGGTTTAGGAAGCAGCATTCCTGTGAAGGTGCACTTAATATGGTCATAGCAAATTGGAAGCAACAGCTAAATGCGAAGGCGAAAATAATATGTGTTTTTCTTGATTTAAAACGGGCTTTTGAGACAGTAGACAGAACAATATTGTGTGAAAAACTGGAAAGCTATGGAGTGCGTGGAAAATCACTATCCTGGATGATTTCGTATCTATCAGGTCGAACGCAAAAGACAAAAGTGAACAACATATTATCCGATGAAATATTAATAGACATTGGTGTACAACAGGGGTCCATCCTAGGCACGTTTCTTTTTAACGTTTATATCAGTGACATTGGGAGTGTAATAAACAATAGTGAATATGCTTTATTTGCAGATGATGGTTTGTTATATGTTAGCTGTAACAATTTAGAAGAAGGTATCTCGAAAATGCAATTTGATTTAAATAATCTAAGTGTTTGGCTCAAAGCAAACAAACTAAAATTAAATGTGTCAAAAACAAAAATTATGGTTATTGGTAACAATGCCACAAGTGAAAGTGAGATAAGCATTAAAATTGATGACGAATATTTAGAAATAATTTCGGACGTTAAATACCTGGGTATTGTTATAGACAATAAACTAACATTTAGTAAGCATTTTGAATATATAGAGAAGAAAATATCTAAAAAGACAAATTTACTCAGAAGAATTCGGAAAAATATTTCAACTTTTAGTGCAATTAACATTTTCAATGCGATAATAAAACCACACTTCGAATACTGTCCTTCAATTCTGTTTTTGTGTAATCAAGAAATGATCAATAGACTTCAACTTCTCCAAAATAAAGCAATGAGAACAATTTTAAAGTGCAATATTTTTACCCCTATTTGTTATATGTTAGAAATGTTGAGGTGGCTTAACGTTAAACAAAGAATTTTGATGAATGTTTTATTGTTCGTCTTTAAAATAAAAAATAATCTGATGCCTGCTTATTTATCTCGTTTACGGTAATGTTCAACCTTTTTCTTTAAGAAACAACCAGGATTTCCGCCTTCCATTGGCGCGAACAAGTGCAGCCCAAAACAGTCTATTTTACAAAGGACTTCGAATTTTCAACACTTTGCCAAATGAACTTAAAACGGAAACCAACTACAACAGCTTCAAGCGACAGATTGTGAATTTTGTTAAGCTTCAAAATTAATTTTACAAAATTATTTGTTATTTATTTTTATATATAATACCTACATAAATTATTTATTTATTATTAAATTATTTATTTATTTATTCTTTATCGTTAAATTATTAATTTGTTATTAAATTTATATCTTGTTCCTTCTAACACGTATCTAACAAAAAGAATGTATACATCTTAAACTTTATAAGTAAATAGTTGAAAGACTAAATAAACAAACATATGTACATACATACCAATAAAGACGCCTTAATCGAAGCTATCTGCGATGCCTAGAGCCAGATTTTGCTTGATTAAAAAAAAAACTGTATGATTAAATTCCAAACCGTCTTAAGGCCCTAATTGCAAAAAATAGTGGGTGTACTCATTACTTATTGAAAAAAAAACACAATAAATAAATGTTTAAAAACAAAAAAAGTTAACATTTGTGTATTTTTGTCAGTTGTTTGAAAAATTCTTTCAGTGGCCTCAATCAATGACGCAATTTTGTATGCCATTTTTTGCAGTTTATTCATATATCTTGTGAAATTCCTATGAATTTTCCAAGTTACCCCTTCAACGTTATTCTTTTTAATTGGACAATATGTACACCTACCCACAGGTATCAAACATTTACAGGAAAAACATTTCGCACAAGTATCTATCAAGAAATAACGATTGCGCAAATAGTGGAATCAAACAAGTGACGTTCAGTGTATAATGTAGGTACTAAATTATGGAAAGTTATGCATAGGTTACAAAAATTTAACTCGAGATTTTGATCAGACTTGTTTATTTTTATAATTTTGTTTAAATATTTAAATATTTAAGCGAAAGTTTCTTTCTAAGGTTAAGTTCGGTAGAAGGGCTAACAGTTGATCTTTATACCGTCACACTTAGAACTATGTAGATATGAACGTTGTGATACCCTAGGAAGTTGTATCCTACTTAACCCTGGATGGTTATACTTCGTCGTTTCGATGAACACCTATTTTATTTTTAACGATTTCTCTAAAACTAGCTATTCAACTTTTATAATTCATTTTTCGTACAACATCTAATAGGGGTGGTCTCCACCAGTCAAAGGACTTATGGTATCCTGCGATCAGGGAAATATGTTTTTTTTTTAAGGTAGGTATGTTCATCGAAACGACGTAGGATAACTTTTGTGTGATTTTTGTCCTTGTATGATTTTGTTACTTGGGGTGTTTTTTGTTGTTTTTGTATACACATGTTTGACAGCAAAAATAAACCGATAAGCTATAGAGGGTTAATGAAACAAATTACATGGTGACCTTGTGGAGAAGGTAATGTCACGAAGCCTACAGCCGCTCGCTCAGATCGCTACAACTAGGAGGAAAATTAAAAATGTTTTGGCTGATGTTCAAATGAAACGTCAGGACAACACCCAAGAACCGTTAGCACCAAAAAAAAATTTAAAAAAAACGGATTTTGCCCTTATTCAAAGGGGTGAAAGACAAAAAATGCAAAAAAAAAAGCACCTGTGGTGAACACAAAGTTGAGGCTTATGCCTTTTGCATAAAGATTTTTTTTAGTTACAGTTAATATGGAAAAAACATCATAGATTGAACAAAATATAGAACTTTGTCTCCCATTGAGGGCGATTATCACTTTCTGGAAGATGTCATTTTATTGGCATTTTAATAAAACAATCGAAATAAAAGCAAGTAGTGGCAGCCAAAGTAGAGAATTAAATGAAACATTTAGAATTATGAGAAATGTATTAGATCCAGTTGTACAAACGTCGTTCAAATTTTGATCCGTGATTCAGCAATTTTAAATCATCGATTTCGTCGATTAAATTGAGATTAAACGATGGTTCAAACCTGTAATTGGCTATAATAACATACTCGACATACTCGAACCTTAAGTCATTGTTGAATCTCATTTAATTCGCTGAAATAGGTGATTTCAAATTATGTAGCTACTGAACAACAGATCAAAAAGCCCCTGATAAAAATTATTAAAATTAAATTTTATCCTTACCTTTACATCTTCATTCTCTTCTTCCTTGTCGACAGAATCATTATCTTGAGCTACCGCCTCAACATTATTGTCATTTTCTTTGTTGTCATCTAATTCTTGGTCCGATTTAGCATTTTGCTCGATTTCAACTTTTTCCTCCTCTTCGACGACTACGTTTTGCTGGCGATTTAAACGCTTGTTCTTATTGCGTTTTTTCTTACTTCTCTTGTTCGATACACGGCCTATGTCAGCTGGCGTCCACTTGCTTTCGCGTATTTCAGCTTCTTCCTCGACTTCCTTGCTTGATGTTGGTTCTGTTATGAGACGTTTAACGCTAAGACCTTTTTGTGCAACAATGTTCTCGTATTCTTGGATCGGTTTGATTGATTTGCGGCAACTACGACGCGGCGTTTGCACTGCAGCAAGGTTCTCCGAACGACTTGGAGTACGAAAATCCAACGTCCGGATGGACCGACCGGGCGTAATTGGCTCTTGTCCAGCCAACGAGGCACCATCTAATTCTCCACTTTCAGGTAATCCAGATGGAGACTTTGGGTGATCCTGTACTGCGGGTCTGGTGCGCCTTGGAGTTTTCAAGACTGAGTTATGTTCTGAAAAATTAAAATATGCATCTTTTTACGTAAATTTAACACAAATTTGTAATCAGCGAACCATTATTTTCCATTGTGAATAATTTCTATTAAAACACGAATTAAATAAACAAAAGACAAAATACAAATTGGGAATTTTAAAGGCTTCGCTTTTGCAATGCAGCTTTGGTCTTTGGTGGTAAAAAATATTTTATTCCGTTGCTGCTGCTTGTTTTGAATTTTCAATTTGAGCGGTTTTTTACCGATTCGAGTTTGATATTGCTAGGTTGGTGCACTCGGAATATACTTTTTTATCTATACGTTGGTAGGAAAGTAATCATTTGGTGGTATGCTCACACTTTTTTGTTTCAACTAGACTGCTTAGTGCCCTTTCACACGAGGAAACTGAGTTGCCAGCAACTTTTAGTTCCATTGTGCTTGCTTACACGTGAAGAACGAAAGTGTTCAGATGTGAAGAAAATTATTCTGCAGATTTTGTTCTTCTCTTTGTGTTTTTCGTATTTTCATAATGAAAGATACGATTTGATTGGTTGGATTGGATAGAAAAAGCAACACAAAAGAGAACGTCAATTTTCTACACCGAATATTTTCAAATATTTTTAAATATTTCATCCTTTTCTGCAAGTTACCCCGCTCACCATCACAAATCGCAGAAAATGCTTGAATTTCTTCACGTGTGATCAGGGACATTGTGAGAAGGGCAGGAGGAAAGAGGGGTGAACAAAATCTTCCCGGTCGAGGATATTTTTGACATTCCCTTTCACATCTAGGTTTAGGTGTGTTCAACCAATAGACTTTTCAAGGAAATTTCAAAAATTGCTTGGAGATTTGTTTCCTCGTATGACAGGTACAAGAGATTTTTAAGGAGATTAAAATAAAATGTCAAAAAAATCTCCAGCAACTTGTTTCTTCGTGTTGAGAAGCAAGTTGGGATACAAGCAAGTGGAAAGCAAGTGGGAGGCAAGTGGAATGCAAATTACGAATTTGACAGGCAGTGTATGGAGCCAACTATGTACTAATTGCTATTGTTATCATTATATCATTATGGAAATTCAATGTTCACATTGTAGCTTTCTTGCTTCTAAAAGTGATTTGATTTCTTGCGGAGTTTGCCAATCGTGTTTTCATTTAAAATGCACTAAAATCAGTGAATCCGATCGCGCTACGCTTGAATCAAACGATGACATATTTTGGAAGTGTGGTACATGCAAGAACATTTCTTTTTTAAGTTGCATACCAAAAATCAAAGACCTCTATCGATTCTTTGTTGAACATAAATTAGAATTTGATAACCTTGTGAAGCCCTCTCGTATGACGCGCTCCAATAATAAACAATTGTTACAACAGTGTAAAGAGAAGAGCTTATCATCTTCTTCTCCTCGATCATTGTCTCTATCTTCACCTTTGCCTAAAATTACCCTCTCTTCATCTCCTGCATTGAAATTGGTTGGCAAAAAGCCGCATATCAACAAAGGAAAAAAACAGTTTCCTCATCTAAGCTGAACGCAAAAACAACAAGCAATTCGAACTCTTCTACGCAGAGTGACGATTTTGCTAAAGCTCCATGCAGTGTGAAAGCTCTGATGAAAGGTAATGATATAATTGCTGCTGGTGTCTCGTGTGCTGCTGAGGTTCCTCCATCTGCTCTGTCTGCTGGCCCAGATAGAACTGATGAAAATTTAATCTTAGGCAGTGATGATTTGCGAATAACCGATGACGTCCATAAAAAAGAGGTTACTTATGAAGGTAAAGCTGATGCTTGTCAAGCTGCAGTTGAAGAGAATAAAGACGATCCCGATGCGGAAATAACTGGTGGTGCTGATGGTGCTGCTAATGTTGTTGCCGTTGACGATGCTGTTGTTGTTGCTGATGTTGGTGTTGGTGTTGTGAATGCTGGTGTTAATGCTACTAGTGGTGCTGATGTTGTTGTTGTTGCTGATGATGCAAATGTTGTTGCCGTTGATGATGCTGTTGTTGTTGCTGATGGTGGTGTTGGTGCTGCGAATGCTGGTGCTAATGCTACTAGTGTTGCTGGTGTTGTTGTTGTTGCTGATGGTACGGATGGTGATGCTAGTGCTGCGAACGATGTTTTATTGGAGGATGATGCTGATGTTGCTGGTTTTAGTGTTGTTGGTAATATAAATGATGTTGCTATCGATGATGCTACTAAAGTCTCTAATACTCGCATTGCCGTTATCGATGGAAATAAGGGTACAAGTGCTGCTGCCAAAAAATCAATTCCTAGACCTCAAGGACTTGTAGGAAACAGAGTGCAATGTCAAAATATAAAGGTAATTCGCAAAGTAAAATGTTTCCATATCTCTGGTTTTCATCCTGACACTACCTCAGTTGCAATAATTGACTACATTGTTTCGAATTTATATCTTGCTTTGTGCTAAATAAAAATAAGGAAACAAAGCGTAATTTTATAAACTTTAAATTAATTGCCCCAAATGAATATACCAGTTCAATCTATGATGCGAACTTTTGGCCAACGGGAGTAACTATACGACCATTTGTATATATTCCAGAAACGAATAAACGTTAGTTCTCAGAGGTCTGAGAACTACGCTTCGTATTCTTCAAATGATATGAATGGTGTTGCTGTTGATGTTTTAGCTGCTGATGATATTAATGTATTTATTGATATTAGAAGTAATATCGAAATTGAATGTGCTGCTTATGCTGATGCCAATGTAGTTTATTCTGAAATTGCTGATGGTGATATTAATGTATAGTTGCTGATGTTGCTGATGTGGTTGAACTTGCTGATAATGCTATAATTCCTGTTGAAGCTATAGTTGCTGATCTTGCTGCTGATGCTGTTATTGCTGATGAAGTTAATCCTCCATTTCTAATTCCACTTAATCGCCCGGAAGGTCATCAGATTGTGGTTGATACAAAATTCTCCTGCTACTATCAAAACGTTAGTGGCATGCGCACCAAATCAAACAATTTTTGGCTCGCTTCTTCGGATTGCTCTTACGATTTGATATCTCTTACTGAAACTTGGCTTTGTGATGGAATTCTAACGACCGAATTTTTCGACGCTCAATTCAATGTGTTTCGTAAGGATCGGCATCTGCCAGGCACAAATATCGTTGGTGGAGGCTTGATGATGGCTATTCGTTCTGGTTACCTCAGCCAAGAAATTTTGCTGGAACATTCTTCTGTTGAACAGATGTGTATTCGAGTTGACCTTCCTGATAATCACTTTGGTAACAGGTTTTTAAGTATTTATATATTTTTATCTTATATTCCACCTAGATCTACTGATGAAATTTATACCTTGCATTTTTTAAACATATTTAAAATTTTAGAAAATATTAAAGATAGAGATCATGTTGTTATCTTAGGTGATTTTAACCTTAGTAATGTAAACTGGGTTTATTCTCAGGAAGAAAAATGTCTGGTTCCTCTTAATATAAGCAATACGATTGATTCAAATTTTTTGGATTCTATTATGTCTCTTGGCCTAGTGCAAATCAATAATGTTAAAAATTCAATTGGAAGAACGCTCGACTTAGTTTTTGTAGATCATATAATTAAAGCAGGGCTCTGCGAAGTTGATATTCCTATATTAGAAAATAGTATTCACCATAAAGCTCTTCAGTTCACTCTTGATTTATTGTCATGTAAAATTTCTAAATTTGAGAATGATGAATATAGGTTTGATTTTGCTAAAGCTGATTACATTGCGATTAATCAATTTTTATCTCAAATAGAATGGAATATTGTTTTTAATAGCAACTTACTTGGAAACTTTAATTTCCTCTTAAATATAATTAACACTGCATTTGTCAACTATGTGCCGATAAAAAAGACAAAGAGAAACAATAGACCGATTTGGTCCGATGAAGTAAGGGCTGAGTTGCTGAGTTTGGATTCAAACCTTGCTTGTAGTCCTGACAATATTCCACCCGTATTTTTTAAAAATTGTTCTGAGTTTATGGCAATAGCACTTACTTCAATCTTCAACTTATCTTTGCATACTGGGGAATTTCTCGATTCATGGAAAGTATTGTAATATTTTCTCAGGTTCGTTAATAAAACTTATTTACTTTATTCAAAACGTCCACTTATTTATTTCGCAAAATAAAACACTTTACTTTTCTTACTACAAACAAAACGATTTATTATTCACCACTGAATTAATTCACAAACTTTACTTTTCACTTTTATTACAACCAACTTTATTCATTCACGATTAAAAACAAACTGTGTCGCTGCCGTTAAAACATGTGCCTTTTATACTTCTTTTCCAAACTCTCGAAATAAGGAGAACGTTCTGGTCTCTGCTTCCAGAGCTTTCCGTAGGGGAAATTTCCCAATAATTTCCCTTCCAAAAGCTTTTATTTGACAGCTGGTAAATCTGCTATAATCCGGCAGGTGGCGCTTCCTTCGTTTGAGAGTTGCTATAATTATAGCTAATAAGGGTATGTTTGCACTGCGACCGTAAGCTTTATTGTGTCCGTTTGTTTGCATTTCGGAGTCGTTATAGTTCAAATATGGAAAGTTATTACACTGCCCCCCTCTTAGGATTGATCGTCCCGAGCAAATCCATCACTTCCATCACCATTATAATGATGTAAACGGTCGCTGTGAACTACTTTTAGTTTGCCTCTTAATCCTCTCTGAATGCGGTAGACGACATCATTTATTCGTGCTACGACAGTATAAGGGCCTTCCCAATTTTGTTGAAGCTTCGGTGAGAGTCCCTTCCGACGGTGGGGATTATAAAACCACACAAGGTCTCCCACTTGGAATCCAGTCGTTGTGGCTTTTGCGTCGTATCTTGTTTTCATCCGATCACTCGATAGCTTTATATTTGCCCTCGTCCTTTCGTGAATGTCAACTAGCTTTTCTTTGAGGTTGTCCACGTAGTCGTCAATTCCTTGTGGCTCACTTGTATAACATCCAAATTTGATTTCGCTTGGTAGTCGTATTGTGGTCCCGAGCAGGATTTCTGATGGTGTATGTCCTGTTGAGCTATGTACCGCACTTCGATAGGCCATCAAGAATAATGGAATATGCCGATCCCAGTCTCGTTGGTTGTCGCTTACAACTCTGGAAAGATGTTCTTTAAGGGTCCGGTTGAATCGTTCAACCATCCCATCAGATTGTGGGTGAAGCGGTGTTGTCCTCGTCTTTTTAATGCCAAGGAGTGTACAAACTTCCTGAAAAATTTTGGACTCGAAGTTCCTCCCTTGATCTGAATGGAGTTCCATAGGTACACCAAACCTGCTTACCCAGTTGAAAACAATCTGATCCGCGACTGTTTTGGTTTCCTGGTTTGGGATGGCAAATGCCTCAGGCCACTTGCTGAAGTAGTCCATTACTACCGGTTTCCGTTTTCGGTTTCTGGAAAAGGGCCTGCAACGTCTATTGCAATCCTCTCAAAAGGCGTGCCCACATTATACTGCT
The DNA here is from genome assembly GCA_963921185.1 of Dasysyrphus tricinctus. Taxonomy (NCBI): domain Eukaryota; kingdom Metazoa; phylum Arthropoda; class Insecta; order Diptera; family Syrphidae; genus Dasysyrphus; species Dasysyrphus tricinctus. The sequence goes on from OY992530.1 coordinate 125,580,990, forward strand.
GCATTCTACTCTGGACTTTTCTGCCTGGTCCCTTGCTTGCAGCACAAGTATCACATTTTCGGCACCATTTTTCGACATCTTCTCTTGCATGTAGCCAGTAAAATCGCTGCCTTACCTTTTCCAGTGTCTTATTCACCCCCAAATGTCCTCCGGAAGCTCCCTCATGCATCTCTTGAAGAACATCATTAACCTTGGAACGAGGTACGACTAGCTGCATCACATAAGATTTGCCGTCTGTGGATTCCCACTTTCGTCTTAGTACTCCTTCTTGTACATGAAGTGAGTCCCATTGTGCCCAATACGCTTTAAGAGTTGGACTTCTATCGGAGATGTCACCCCATTCTGGTTTCTCTTGGTGTTCCTTCCACGCAAGAATGGGTTCAATATCCAAGTCTTCTTGTTGGGCAGTCCTCAGTTCTTCGTTACTCCAACCGTAAATGGGATCAGCTCTTAGTCGGTGGATAGCAGCAACTTCCTTCTCTTCCTGACGTGTGCAGTGCTTGCAGTCCGGTTTGCATGGTCTCCGAAATAAGGCATCTGCATTTGAGTGCAACCTTCCTCTTCGATGTTGGATCTGGTAGTCGTATGTCTGCAATCTCTCGATCCACCTTGCCACTTGACCTTCTGGATTTTTGAAGTTCAAAAGCCAATTAAGTGCGCCATGGTCTGTTCGAAGAAGGAACTTCTGTCCATAGATGTACTTATGGAAGTGTTTTGTAGCCGATATTAGAGCTAGAAGTTCTCTTCTGGTCACACAGTAGTTTCTTTCTGGCTTTGAGAGTACCTTGCTGTAGTAGGCGACAACCTTCTCTTCTCCTTCGTGAACTTGTGAGAGTACGGCACCAATTCCCACGTTACTAGCGTCAGCGTCAATGATGAAAGGTTTCCCTGGTGTCGGATAGGCCAAAACTGGTGTATTGCATAGGCGCTGCTTAAGTTCCCGGAAGTTTTTCTCGCACTCGCTTGACCATTTGAACGGTTTGCCTTTCTCTGTTAACTGGTGCAAACTTTTCGCGATTCCAGCAAAATCCTTCACAAATCGTCGATAGTACGTGGCTAGACCAAGAAAGCTTCGGAGTTGATGTTTATCCTGTGGTGTTGGCCAATTCTTTACAGTGTCAACTTTTTCAGGATCAGTCTTCACTCCTTGGGAAGAGATGATATGTCCCAAGTATTTTACCTCAGACTTGAAAAATTCGCACTTGTCTGGATTCAATTTCAAGTTTGCTTCTCGAAGCCTCTGGAACACGGCCTTAAGGTTTCCACAATGCTCATCAAATGTCTTACCATATACGATGACATCGTCCAAATAGACTAGGCAAGATTTCCAAGTAAGTCCTTGTAAAACGCACTCCATCAAACGCTCAAATGTTGCCGGAGCGTTGCATAGTCCGAAAGGCATCACATTAAATTGCCACAGACCATTTCCTGTGGAGAAAGCCGTCTTCTCTCGATCTTCTGGATGGATTTCTACCTGCCAGTAGCCACTCTTCATGTCCAATGTTGAGAACCATTCAGCTCCTTCCATCGCATCCAGAGTATCGCTGATTCTTGGCAGAGGGTAGCTGTCTTTCTTTGTCACATCGTTCAGCCTCCGATAGTCCACACAAAATCGAGTACTTCCGTCCTTCTTTTTGACGAGAACAACAGGGGATACCCAAGGACTTTTAGAGTTTTCGATTAGCCCATCTTTCTTCATGGTCGATATCATCTCTTCAACTTCGGCTTGTTTGGCTAATGGGAGACGTCTTGCTGGTTGTCGAATAGGTCTTGCGTCTCCTGTATCGATTCGATGCTGCACCAGTTGTGTTCGACCATACTGCCCACTGGGTGAAGAGAGTATATCACCGTACTCGTGAAGGAGGCTTCCAGCAACACTTAGCTGACGTTCAGTTAATTTGGATGACTTCAGAATTTTTGCCTTCATAGAGTTCACTTTCCCGGGGTCCACAGATTTGTGTGTGTCAGCTTCTGTGATAGTAGTTATTGCGGAAACAGATTCACACTTTCCAACTATTTCTCCTTTTCTTAGCTTAACTTCGTACGGTTTGATGTTAAGTATCCGTACGGGTACCATGTTGTTCTTTGGTGCCACAAGGGTCTTCCCTAGGATGATGTTTTGGGAAGACTGTTCAGAGTCTGGTTCCACCATTAGGTATCGATGGCTACCCAAATCACCTTTTATTTTCGTCCAAACGAACACTTCTGAGGAAGGTGGCAGGCATATATCTTCTTTTATGACAGTCCTGAGAGTTGATGAGTTTTCATTGCCGTAAACCATAGGAATCTCCACATTTCGGTACTTGAGAACTTGCTTCCCGATGTCGAGAATTACTCCATGCTCTTTCATAAAGTCGATTCCGACTATGCACTCGTCACATATATCTGCTACCAGAAATAGATGTGAAAACTCCAGTTCTGCCAAACGGATTGTAAGACGAACCTCCCCATACACTCTGATGGCTGCCTCTCCTGTTGCTGTTTTCAGACGGTAAGTGTTGGTGTTATGCAGCCATGTCATCTTCACCAAGTCCTTTCGAACAATGGAGGCAGTGGCACCGGTGTCGATCGTAGCCACTTGCTTCTTGCCATTTTGTGTTGCCTCCACAGTCAGACTTTTGTTGTTTCGTTTCGTCTGTGAGACCTGGATGGTGGTTCTGGGGCCATCGATACCAGAAACCAGCTTCTGCCCCTCGAAGTTGGTTCTTACTCGTTTCCCTGTTGAGAAACGGGGCGAGTAGGAGTTTTGACATCGTTGTTGTTAAAATTTCTGCTTCCACAATGTTGACATGCAGATCTTCTAGGTGGCAATCTGCACTGGCGTTGGAGATGTCCGGTTTTGTTGCAATTCCAGCATCGAGCAGGTCCATCGCGTTGGTTCCTTTGGAATGCTGTTCTCTGGCAAGAGCACTCTTCAATTTCTATTTCTCTTACCCGATGGACTCCTTGAAAAGCCTGTTCTGCTGCTTCCATAGTGAGGGCGAATGCTAGTGCTTCAGGAAGCGTGCGTTTGCCAGCAGTTCGAATTGCTCGCTGAAGGTTGATGTCAGATACAGCACGAACAAAGGCTTCTGTTGCGAATTGGTTGATGATTTCATCTCCTGCAGCTGGATATGCTAGGTGTGCCAACCGTTCGATGTCTGCTTGGAGTTGTTGCAGAGTTTCTCCTCTTTTCTGGACTCTGGAATTGAGTTGGACGCGAAAGACTTCTTGCATATGGCCATCTCCAAAACGTTTGTCAATGGCCTGAACGAGAGCACTGAAGTTGCCATTTTTATCTGCTGGTATGCTTTGTAACAGCTCAGCAGCAGGTCCTCTGAGGGCAAGCGTTAGAGCTATGCATTTGTCTTCCTCATCCCAGCCATTTGTTGCTGCGGCTGCCTCAAACTGCTTCTTGTAAATTGACCAAGAAGTTTGCCCATCGAAGGTTGGTGGATACATCTCTTTTTTCTTTGGATAGTCGCCAGAACTTTCTCGAACCTTCATTTTCTTTACTTTATCTAATTCCTTTGTAATGGATTCGATTTTATCTTCGAACTTTGCTTCTATTGTCGATAATTGTTTATCTACAGTCGAAAATTGCTTATCGACACGCTCGTCAAGAGTAATAATTCTGTTGTCAAAAGCATCCAACTTACTTTCGAGCAGATTTGTCTGTTCTTGGAATTGTTGAAGAAGATTCCTCTCTTGTTTTTCTAGAAGATTCTTTTGTTCTTGGCTTTGTTGCTCGAATCGTTCGAGAAGATTCTTTTGTTCACTACGTTGTTCTTGGCCTTGTTGTTCAAATCGTTCGAGAAGATTCTTTTGTTCATTCCGTTGTTCTTGGCTTTGTTGTTCTAGAAGATTCTTCTGCTCTTGACTTTGTTGTTCGAAACGTTCGAGAAGATTCTTTTCCTGACTATCAAACTTGGCAAGCAGCTGAGACAGCATGTTGGTCATGCCCGATGTACTTACTTGCTCTTGCTGTTCTTCCATTTCAATGTCGAATATAAACGTGTCCGGGTTTTTTCCACATCTTCTTAAATCTTCTTGCAGACGAATTATAAGATCATTCTTTGTTCCAGCAGTAGGAAGATCTCGCTTATTCAGTTCTGCCTTAAGTTCCACTAAATTTAAATCATTCAAAGATTTACCCATTGTCTCTTTTTTTTTTCACTTTTCACACAATAACTGAGTGCACAGATAAAACAAGTTTTATTCCACTTCTAACACCAATGTAATATTTTCTCAGGTTCGTTAATAAAACTTATTTACTTTATTCAAAACGTCCACTTATTTATTTCGCAAAATAAAACACTTTACTTTTCTTACTACAAACAAAACGATTTATTATTCACCACTGAATTAATTCACAAACTTTACTTTTCACTTTTATTACAACCAACTTTATTCATTCACGATTAAAAACAAACTGTGTCGCTGCCGTTAAAACATGTGCCTTTTATACTTCTTTTCCAAACTCTCGAAATAAGGAGAACGTTCTGGTCTCTGCTTCCAGAGCTTTCCGTAGGGGAAATTTCCCAATAATTTCCCTTCCAAAAGCTTTTATTTGACAGCTGGTAAATCTGCTATAATCCGGCAGGTGGCGCTTCCTTCATTTGAGAGTTGCTATAATTATAGCTAATAAGGGTATGTTTGCACTGCGACCGTAAGCTTTATTGTGTCCGTTTGTTTGCGTTTCGGAGTCGTTATAGTTCAAATATGGAAAGTTATTACAGTATCCTTAATAACCCCATTATTCAAATCAGGTTCAAGACAAAACATTTCTAACTATCGTCCTATATCTAAATTGCCACTGATTCCGAAAATTTTCGAAGCAATTGTAAAACGAAGAATTTATAATGAAGTAAAAAACTATATTTGCGAACCCCAACATGGGTTTTTTACCGGTCGATCTACCACTACCAATTTAGCTTTATTTTCTAATTTCTAAAGAGCTGAATTAGAGGACGGTTATCAGGTAGATGTTATATTTACTGACTTTGCAAAAGCCTTTGACAGGGTTCAACATCAAATACTTATAAGAAAATTGCAGTTAATGGGGTTTCACTCTTCTTTGCTCATTTGGTTGTCCAGTTATTAGACTGGACGAAGGCAATATGTACGTATTGGGAACAAAATGTCAAAGGTTATCTTTAACCGATCTGGAGTTCCTCAGGGAAGTCACTTGGGACCTATACTTTTTCTGCTTTTCATAAATGATTTGCCTTTGTACATTATGAATTCAAAATGTCTGCTTTATGCTGATGACCTCAAGATTTTTAAGTCTTTAAAAAGTATCATAACAAAAACATAAATGTTAAAAAAAGAGCCAAGTTCTTATATGTACAAGAAACCTGTGCGTAAAAAGTCTGCCAAAAAAAGTAATGAGATCTAAAATACATGCCAAGTTTTAAGTTCATGAAGTTTATGTAATATCAAATATCTTAAGTAGAGTAATATCGAAAACACTCCAAACTATGACAGAAATTTGGTATTTAATGATTACTGATTAAAATTTGGTGGGTTCACTGGTCAAGTTTTCATACATTTAAGTTTGTGATTAAGTACATATGTAATTAAGGGAAAACTTGCCAAGTAAATCCACCAAATTTTAATCAGTAATCATTAAATACCAAATTTCTGTCATAGTTTGGAGTGTTTTCGATATTACTCTACTTAAGATATTTGATATTAAACTTCATGAACTTAAAACTTGGCATGTATTTTAGATCTCATTACTTTTTTTGGCAGACTTTTTACGCACAGGTTTCTTGTACATATAAGAACCTGGCTCTTTTTTTAACATTTATGTTTTTGTTATGATTTCACTCCTTTTTGCAAAGATTTATTTTACCAGGTGATAGTGAAGCCCTACCGCTCTACAAAGTTTCATAATTCTACAACAATCAGAAGGGCTTCATATAGTTTACAAGAACTTTTGAGAAAGTAGGTGGATGCCACGCTCCCTGAACTGAAAGTTCCAATTTTTCGATTTTTTTCTTTCAAAATATTTCAAGCCCTAACGACATACCAATTTTTATCGTTCTACAACAATCGAAAGTGCTCCATATAATTTTTAAGAATTTTGAAGAATGTGGGTGGATGCCACGCCCCCTGAATAGAAAATCCCAATTTTTCAATTTTTCTCTTTCTAAGTACTTCAAGCCCTACCGATCTACCAATTTTCATCGTCCTACAACATTCGGAAGTGCTCCATATAATTTATATGAATTTCAATGAATGTGGGTGTATGCCACGCCCTCTGAATGGAAAATCCCAATTTTTCAATTTTTCTCTTTCTGAGTACTTCAAGCGCTACCGATCTGCCAATTTTCATCGTTCTACAAGAATCGGAAGTGCCCCATATAATTTATAAGAATTTTTAAGAAAGTGGGTGGATGCCACGCCCCCTGAATAGAAAATTCCAAATTTTCAATTTTTTTCTTTCTAAGTACTTTAAGCCCTACCGACCTACCAATTTTCATCGTTCTACAATAATCGGAAGTGTTTCATATAATTTATAAGAATTTTCAAGAATGTGGGTGGATGCCACGCCCCCTGAATGCAAAATTCCAATTTTTAAATTTTTTTCTTTCTAAGTATTTTAAGCCCTACCAACCTACCAATTTTCATCGCTCTACAGCAATCGGAAGTACTCCATATAATTTATAAGAATTTTTAAGAATGTGGGTGGATGCCACGCCCCCTAAATGGAAAATTTCAAATTTTCAATTTTTTTCTTTCTAAGTACTTTAAGCCCTACCGACCTACCAATTTTCATCGTTCTACAATAATCGGAAGTGTTTCATATAATTTATAAGAATTTTCAAGAATGTGGGTGGATGCCACGCCCCCTGAATGCAAAATTCCAATTTTTAAATTTTTTTCTTTCTAAGTATTTTAAGCCCTACCAACCTACCAATTTTTATCGCTCTACAGCAATCGGAAGTACTCCATATAATTTATAAGAATTTTTAAGAATGTGGGTGGATGCCACGCCCCCTAAATGGAAAATTTCAAATTTTCAATTTTTTTCTTTCTAAGTACTTTAAGCCCTACCGACCTACCAATTTTCATCGTTCTACAATAATCGGAAGTGTTTCATATAATTTATAAGAATTTTCAAGAATGTGGGTGGATGCCACGCCCCCTGAATGGAAAATTCCAATTTTTAAATTTTTTTCTTTCTTAGTACTTCAAGCCCAACCAACCTACCGATTTTCATCGTTCTACAATAATCGGAAGTGCTCCATATAATTTATAAGAATTTTTAAGAAAGTGGGTGGATGCCACGCCCCCTGAATAGAAAATTGCAGATTTTCGATTTTTTCCTTTGTATGCACTACAAGGTCTACCGTTGTGCGAAATTTCAAGTTTTTACGATGTCGGGAAGTGCTCCATAATTTTGATGATCTGTCAGTGAGTCAGTGAGTCAGTGAGTCAGTCAGTCAGTTACGGTTTTTGCGATTTTTGAGGTCCTATATCTCGGGAATTACTAATGCTAAGGAGTTGAAATTTGGTGAGCCATCTGTGTTTGCTCAGCTTAGCAAACACTGTGAATTTTAAATTTCTGACTTTATTGGTAGTGAAGTTAGAGGGGGGTTGAAAATCGCCTGAGTTTGTTCCTGTAAAAAGGGTGTAGTGCCGCGAACTTGGCTGGGCACTACCGTGCCCTTTGATAGAGGACTGCAGTCTTCTTCAAGAGGATCTTAATAATGTTCTTAATTGGTGTGCTATTAATAGATTGCACTTTAATATTTCTAAATGTAATGTTCTCTCGTTTTTCATGCTTCGTCATCCTTTTTTATTCAACTATTCTATTTCAAACTCAGATCTAGTTAGAGTCAATTTTAAAATAGACTTAGGCGTAATTTTTGATCAGAAACTTAGCTTTGTACCGCATTATGATTATTTAATTTCGAAAGCCAATGCCATGCTGGGATTCCTAAGAAGAAACTCTCAAGATTTTTCTGATCCTCACGCTTTTAAATCTATGTATACATCGTTAGTAAGATCTGTTTTGGAGTATTGTTCTGTTATATGGGATCCATATTATGTTTGTCATAGTAATAGAATTGAAAACATTCAGAAAACATTTACGCGTTATGCTATTGGAAAGCTGGATTGGGATTTTGCTCCTTCTTATAAAGACCGATGTAATCTTCTTGGGCTAATGAATCTTCAATCTAGAAAAAAATATTTTTTAATAATGTTTGCTAGAGATGTTCTTATGAACCATATTGTATGTCCTCCTATTCTTTCTCTTTTTAATAATTATGCACCTGAAAGATCTATAAGATCTAGAGATTTTTTTTATATTGAGTATCATAGAACAAACTATGCCCGTAATGATACCATATCTTGTACTGTGTTCAACTCCATTTCCAATGTAATCGACTTTAGTCAAGTGAGATCAATTTTTAAACAAAATGTTCTTTACGTTATATATATTGGTGCCTTGCATCTTGGAAACTAAGTTTTAATTTAAGTTGTACATATTATTACATTATATAATTTATTTTAACAGTATTTTAATATTTATTGTTAATGTTATTGATTGTCAAATCACTCGCCGCTCTACTCGCTTCTCAACTGGCTTCGAAAAAGGCAAGCCAGTTGACTAGCGAGTAGAAAAAGTTTCGATGTATTAGTAATACTACGTTTTCATTAGAGCTGGAATGAGCTAATTTCGCAAATCACAGAAAAAGTGTTTTCGTTTGTAATTTGGTAATTTCGTTTGACAGCTCATTTCATTTTTGAATTTCAACTGGCTGTTAATCGATTTTTGTTGTTGTTTTCTTTTGTCTCCTTCCATTGCGCTTTGACATTTTCATACAAAACCAATTCAGAGCTCTTCAAACTGTGGCTAATTGGGTGTGTTCGTTAGGTTTTGACTTAATTTCCAACCTAATTTCGTGCAAATTAGGTTGAAATTATGTCTGTTCGCGTACCTTCCAAAACTACGAATTTCTACGAATTTAGCCCAAAGTTATGTCAAAGCTCATATGAAAAAAATAAAATTCGTAGAAATTCGTAGTTTTGGGAAGTACGCGAACAGACATATTATCTCATTTCGAAATGTGAATTTGTATGGGAAATGAGATGATTTCGTATCGCATTTGGAATTTTTCAACGAAATTACCTCATTTGGCTTAATGAAAACGCAGTACTTGCGATTACTCGCTCGTGTGGCCTCAGGGTAAGTCCAGATAATTATCTGGAGTTAACTTTTGTCCCGATAAAAACGGTAATGCCAAACTATGATTATCGTTGTATTATCGATGATTTATATAGAAATGACAAATATTTGTTGGTAAGACAATTCAAAACAAAATGGCAGACCAATGCGAAAGGTAAACAAAAATGTTGAAATGTCCCGATGTCGTTTTTTTCACCTAACTCCATATGGAATTGCAAAAAAACACAGCAGTAGACACGATGAGACCCACGAGTCCGGAATCAATTTTCCCAGTCTAAACAGGCTCTAAGACGTTGTTTAGATTGGGAAGGCTGAGACCACTGATCTCTATAAAACACTGGATAGTGGATTCCCTATATGTATAACAGTTTTTTTTGACTCCAATTGAAGGTGACATTTAGGAGGTAAGCGCACCTTTTGACGTCTATCTTTCCAAAAAAAAATCGTATTTTGACATTAGTTTGGTATGTGAAGAAACAAACATTCCTTCCGCGCTTTAGATGTTAATAATTGTAAGTTCATCAAAATGTAAAATATTCTTAACGTATCTAAAGAGAATTTGTTATTAATTTAATTTGTGAATAGCGTGAAACTTATTTTGAAGATAAAACAAAAATAAAATACATACTTGCATAAAAGATGCCAGCAATCGGTATTGATTTGGAAACTACCTACTCCTGGTCTTCCAGCACGGCAAGGTAGAAATCATCGCAAACGACCGGGGCAACAAAAAAACTGTTTGAGACAACTGAAGCAAAAAGAACTCAAGGTATCTGAAAATGTTTGGATAGCCAGACAGCCTAACTTGCAAATAGGCAAATAAAGGAAGTCATAGAAGTCATCACGCAGACTCTGGGTGATATTCCAATGGTTGAAGCTGAATAGAAACGCCTTTCGGGCGATCAGTCCGAGGAAGAGAAAGCAGCTGAAGTTCAGAAGGAAGCTCCCAATAATAAAGTTACTTCTGATGACACCTAAGCCACTCAAAGTGCCTTCAGTTTGGCTCCGTAAGTATTTCCATGTGTTGCTTTTTTTTCTATATTTTTATTATTTGTAGAATTGTTAAGAAAGAAAACGTCCACCACTACGGCAATACTTAATGGAAGGAGATTTCTTCATCGGAGGATTCATTGTCAGCTACCTTGACTAAGGAGTCAGTTATAGCTATCATTGAAACTCATAATTGAAAATTTTAATGATTGAATTTGAGACGTTTAGGAAGTGAAATTATTTATTATTTTGATGGAAAAATAAACCTTAAGACTTTATTAATATTTCTAGCTAAAAAATTGTTCAAATAGGCCCAACTTTCCACATAAAAAGATTTTTCTTATTTCAATGATTGAACAACCTTACCAATGATCATTGAAAGATTAAAAGTCAATTTCTGAGGAAAGTTGGGCCTATTAGAAATTTTTTGTTGACTAGAAATATTAATTTAGTCTTGAGTTTTAATCGTCTACCAAAATAATGAATGATTTTGCTTTCTAAACGTCTCAAAATCAATCATTAGAATTATCAATGATGAGCTTCAATGATAGCTATAACTGGTGCCTTAGCTCAAGACTTAATTAATATTTCTAGTCAAAAAAATATTTCAAATAGGCCCAACTTTCTACATAAAAATACTTTTCTTATTTCAATGATTTAACTACCTTACCAGTGATCATTAAAAATTAAAAGTCATTTTTTGAAGAAAGTTGGGCATATTTAAATTTTTTTTTTTTGACTAGAAATATTTTTTTAAGTCTTGAGCTTTATTTGTCCATCAAAATATTAATTGATTTTACTTTTTAAACATCTCAAAATCTATCATTAAAATTTTCAATGATGAGTTTCAATGATAGCTATAACTGGCGCCTAAGCTAGCACTGCACTTCATTGAACTCAAAGGAGACAAGGTAAACATTGAAAACATTCAAAAAGTAAAATTAATTTTATATTCTTTTTCATTACAGATCGAACAGAACTCTTAGCGAACGATAAGATAAGTACTATTGTCGTGAAGCACTTGGAAAAATGTTAGATGCCAGCATGAGGTTACCCTGAGGCCACACGAGCAAGTACTTGCAAGCAAGTTGGCTACATACACTGCCTGTCAAATTCGTAATTTGCATTCCACTTGCCTCCCACTTGCTTTCCACTTGCATTCCACTTGCTTGTCTCCCAACTTGCTTCTCAACTTGCTTCACTACTGGCTTCAAAACTTGCATGCCAGTTGATAAGCAAGTTGCTTGGGTTTGTTTGTGTTAGTAAACAAATGTGTATGTATTGCAACTTGCTTGCAAGTACTTGCTCGTGTGGCCTCGGGGTTAGAACCAAAAATCGAATCTTATAAATGCTAACACTTTTCTGGTTTTCAGGAGGAGGAACGCATTATTAAAGAAAAACAAAAGGTCACAGCTAAGGTACAACCTGACGATCCGGTTGTATTTGCTCAGATATCCAATGGCCGCGATAACCAGTTGGGGGAAAATGTTTTCGAATCAAGTTTGAATCAAGCCCTGACTGGTACAAAATCAACTAATCTAAGCGACATTACATCGCCCAATAATAAGTTGAATAAGGTGACCCAGTTGACTGGTTTCTCTGATCCAGTTTACGCCGGGGCATATGTCAATGTCAACCAGTACGACATTGTTTCGGATGTATTGATTGTTGACCAAACAAGTAAGAAAGGCAAACAGAAAATTTGATTGCAGATTGTATAGGTTCTAATTTTCAGATGACACCCTACAGAATTGCACTCTCGAGTTGGCTACTATGGGTGATTTGAAGCTTGTAGAACGTCCCCATCCAGTTGTTTTGGCTCCATATGACTTTTACAACATTAAAACCAACGTTAAAGTCTCATCGACAGAAAATGGAATTATTTTTGGCAATATTGATAGGAATAAAATAGTTGTTTTCAAATTTCACTTTTCGAAATTTACTATGCACGTTTCGTTCACAGTCTACGACACATCAATCAATACAAATGTTGTGGTTCTGAATACGATCCACATTGATATAATGGATTACATATGTAATTCCAGCATCGTGCACATCAGATATCGAGTTTCGGCAAATGAGGTATGATTTCGAGTGGGAAAATAAGGCAAGTAGAAATTCTACATCAGTAAACCGATAATTCGCTTAAGTAAACCTTATTTCTTATTCGCAGGTTACTGGTATATACAACTTTCACTGACCTGCATAAGTATTTAAGGCATCTTCTAAAAAGCACCAACATGAAATGCTTGACTCCCGAGAAAGCTTTATCAGGCCAATGTGGAGTTATGGCAGCAAATATGTATGTATTGTAGCACGAAAATAATTTTTGCTAAATAAATGTAACTATACCATTAGGTAATTATTGTGTAAACACCTTGATTGCATGTGGTGTCACCCTAAGTCTAAGAAAAGTCTAGAAACAAATTGTATAAACGAACAGTGTCACTTTTTTGAATTGAACAAGCCGTTGAACAAAACGAAAAGTGAGCGTCCGAAAATAAAATATCTTAAAACTAAATTAAATTGTGTTTTTATTGAAAAAGACCATCGTGTGTCCACAATTTCAGAAGTGGGATTCGGAAGACATCATATTTAGTTCGAAAAGTAAAGAATTACGATGGATCCAACTGAAGGCGATGAATTAAAACAATTCACTGGTGCGCAGTTAAAATCTTGGCTTCGGGCTCTGGGTAAAAAGACCACAGGAAACAAAACGCAATTGGTCCTTCGATTACTTGAAATACCATCGAGCGATCGAGGTGAGTTTGTTCCGAGCCAAAGCGAAGAAGACGAGACGGCAGATGAGAGTGACGACCCGGAGTACCAAGACAGCATAACCTTGGTAGAAGGAGCTGTCGGGGGTAAAGATGAGAGACAGGAGAAACAGCAAATCCAGAAAGATGAGTGGACACTGGAGCTAATGAGGAGAGAACTCCAGGTGGTGCAGCGTGAACTGGAAATTCAGAAGAGAGAGGCGAAGTTGTTGGCAAGGGAGAATGATGCTATGAGGACAGCTGAGGACAGTAAGACGAGTGGGCTGAAAAATGCTGGTGAGCTATCAACCTGACGATCATCAAAGAATTGATTCCTGAGTTCAGCGGTACGGGCGACAACTTCGAACAATGGGAAATGCAGCTGAAAAATGTGCTAGCTGTCTACGAACTAGATGAGAATAGTTCACGTGCTCTGATTTCAACCAGGCTTAAGGGGCGAGCTCTCAGGTGGCTCCATTCGAAGGCAGACATGATGTCAATATCTGTAGACGTCTTGATAAAGGAGATGGGGTCTCTCTTTAAAGATAGGGCCAGCCGCCTTATCCTGAAGCAAAGGTTTGAGGGAAGAAAGTGGTCAGCGAACGAAACATTCCAAGAGTACTTCCATGAGAAGTTAATTCTGGCAAACAGAGTCAATATACCCGACGACGATCTCATGGAGTACCTCATCGATGGAATTCCCGATGCATCGCTGCGAACGCAAGCAACAATGCAATGTTTCCGTGATAAAGACCAACTGTTGGAGGCATTTCGTGCGGTGAGCATTGCGAAGAAGTCCGTAGAGGCGTCAACATCTAAACAGGCGATTAGGTGCTACAATTGTAATGCCTTGGGGCACTTGGCGACCAACTGTAAGAAGCCCAAGCGTCCTATGGGTGCCTGCCACGTATGTGGTGAAATGGGACACTTTGCAGCAGAGTGCAAAAAGAAGAAGGAGTACCGAGTTCATCACGTTGGGGATGACGACGATCAGGATGATATCGTAAGAAATTTATTATTTATTTTTGAAAATAGAAATTTAACATGTAGCATTTCATTAGGAACCCTAATCGATACAGGTAGTCCTATCAGTTTTGTACGTGAACAGTTCGTGCCGCCAAGTTTTATTAAAGTAAATACTATAAAATGTAATTTCTCAGGTATAAATAAAAGCCTTTTAAACGTTGTTGGTAAAGTTAAATGCATCGTCTCATTTGAAGAAGAAAATATCGGAATAGAAATGTATATAGTAAAAGATAACACAATGATATATTCAGTTGTATTGGGAAGAGATTTTATTGATAAAGCTAATTTGAGGTTAATGAAAATAAGTCAAGACATGAAAAATAAGATGTACAAAGAAGAGTGTAATAATTTAATGAGTATTGAAGTTGATAAAGGTGAAACGTATGAAAATATTCATGTTAATACAGATGAGCGATTTAGAAGAATATTTGAAGATTATTATGGGTATTCATGCAACAGCGTAAACTTGTCGTAATCGTTGTAAAGTTTAAAACTTCGTAATTCTGTCACAATTTGTATGGAAAATTTGACAGATTTACGAAGTTTAAAACTTTACAACGATTACGACGAGTTTACGCTGTTGCATGAATACCCTTATTATGTTAATTGTGATCGTCCTGATGAACCTGCAATTAAATGTGAAATTAAACTAAATTTAAACAGTGAAAAGCCCTTCCATTGCCCCCCTAGGAGGCTATCTTATTACGAGAAAGAGCGGGTGCGGGTTTTGTTAGATGAGATGTTGCAGAAAAAAATAATTAGACCAAGTCATTCGGAGTACGCTTCTCCGATTGTGCTTGTTAGGAAAAAGAATGACGACATAAGAATGTGTATTGATTATAGAACTTTAAATAAGGTAACTCTGAAAGATAACTATCCAATTCCCTTGATTGATGATCTTTTAGATAGGCTGGCGGATAAAACTATTTTTTCACTACTAGATTTGAAAAGTGCTTTTTATCACGTTCATGTTAATGAAGAATCAGTTAAGTATACTTCATTTGTGACTCCGTTGGGACAGTTCGAGTATTTACGAATGCCATTTGGTTTGAGAAATGCGCCTCCTACCCAGGCGCGGATCCAGGAATTCAGTTTGGGAGGGGTCATGAAATTTTAAGATCAATAAGAACTGCTTACCAAAAGCCCAGCTTAGTC